>JANSLO010000007.1:2400000-3099701 GCA_029298705.1 Ophiostoma triangulosporum | reverse complement strand
AAAAATAACCCTAAAAAATAAAAACTAAAAATGTGTCGTGGCGAGAGCTGCGGTTTGTTGACTGGAACTTGATTAAAATGATCAGGAGAAGAGATAGGAAAATGCTGCTCCACAGTGCACACTGCTTGCTGTCAACCCATACTGCCGCCAGACACCGCCTGCTGGCAGCTGAGTGTTGTCGCGGACAAGAGTCGTCGCGTTGTTTGTTGACGCCCCTGAGTCTCTGCACTGCCGTGATGGTACACACGCAAGACAGTGACGACAAAAAGCTTCGCTTGAATCATCTAGATATATGCCTTGCGGTACCACCTGCAGCTACAGTATCACGCATGACTTTATTTATTTTTTTTAGTTTACGTTCGATCGGGCAATTGATCCGACAAAATCAAATAAATGAGTAGAATGGAAAGTTCTATTAACTGAGACCCAAGTTGAGATCCAAATTGATTGTGATTGATTGACATACTGAATACTCACAGCAAGAGTGCAGATTTTGATGAGCTGCTCCAGAAGCTTTCAAGAAAAATGAGCGATTCAACTTAATTGTGCAATTGAAGAGACGAGCGCAATTGCAGTGATGCAACTCGAGTACAATTGTAGCGATGCAAAGACATGCGCAATTGCGACGACAAGTACTACTATTACATCACACAGAGTGCAATTGAAAAGACATGCGCAAGTGCAAAAGACAAGCGTATTCTATCTGGATCTCAGTGATGCAAAGACCAGCGCAATGATGATTACTTGCAAAGACGGGTGCAAACTTTGTTACATTGCCCTGCCTTCTCCATGGCGGCTGCTGCTGCATTGCCGTACAGTAGAGAGCTGTCGATTCTGTGCCGTCAGGGACAACAGGTCTCCTGCTTCGACATTATTATTATAAAACTTCACCGCCGCCTTCTTGGTCCAGCTGACATATTGCATCAGATGTACTGCGATGTCGTTCTGCGCTTGGCCCACGGAGTGCTTTTTGACAAGAATTGTAAAGACGACTACGTTTGTAGCAATGCAAAGTCTATTACAATTGCAAAGACAATACAGTTGTGTGTTTGGGTACAACTCTGTATGTAAGGCAGGCAGAGATGTGTCACTTCATGTTGGTGATGGTTCTGTTGGTGCCGCTCTATGCTGCCTGTCGTTTTATGTTGGCGACATCGTCGGGGTGGTGGAAGAGCGCACGAGTGAAATTGAGCTCCGGGTTGTGGACAATGACGGCGAAAAGGACAGTTTCATCATCATGACGGGCCTGAAAAATTGTCGAGCACGCCGTCGATCGGTGGCAGCGGCACGCTCATGTACGTTGTGCATGTCTCGTTGAGCCGCACGAGGCCGGCCATGGTGCGATAGTCGAAGCTGCTGTCGGTTGTCGCGTCGTGAAAAGATGGATGTCTGCATCAGCGTGCTGTGGCACTCCTTATACAGAAACTTGCCTCCGCGGCGACGTCGGTGTATGTTGGGCTGCGCAGTGCTGTCTGGCAGGTACTGAAGCAGAGTGCCGGGTCGTCGCACTGAATGGCGGGCATGTGGTCAAACAGCGACATCGTCGGGGTGCCATTGGTCAATCCGTCACTAGTCGTGGTGCAGTACATAATCATATGGGAATGAAGCAAGTAGGAGTGCCGTCAATGTATGTTATTGACAGTAAGGTGTGAAAGCTACAGCGTATCTGGCTATGGGAGGTTGGCTAGCTACATGCTTGATGATGGTCATCATGTGTCCTGATGTGCATCCATGTGAGGTTCTGACAATGTTTGTCTGTGTTTGCAAAGACAAGACAATTAAAACAAGTTTACTTCTGCTTCTTGCGTCTTGATCTTGTCTCTAAATTCTTGCCGCTGCTCGTCAAGCGAACACATCAGTTGAAGATGTGTCAAATTAGAGTTGAATCCAACGCAGGGGCGAGTAAGAAGTGAATTGTCGAGCTGAATTAAAGCAAGAACTACTCACAGATGGGAGAATCTGATGCCTGATTTGCTTTACTCCAACAGCGCTTCATTCAGCGCAAGCAAGCAAGCAAGCAAGCAAGCAAGCAAGCAAGCAAGCAAGCAAGCAAGCAAGATATAAACTGTCTATTGGACTCGTACAACTTCGACCGCGAGTCGTCTGTTGGTCGATGGCGCAATGCAATCGGGCAGTCGTGTCGACGATGGGCAATGACGTAATGGTGCAATGGCGACGGTGGTGCAGTCGAGGGCCGGGACAAACGTGTTCATGGCAGTGACGGAGCACAGATGTGCCGAGAGAGCAGAGTGCTTGGTGGCGAGGGCGTGAAGAGAAGAGAAGCACTGGAGTGCCGACAGTCTCTCGGGACAGTGGCCGTGGCGGCGGTGGCCGTGGCGGCGGTGGCATCCACGTCCATGCTCGACATGTTGCAGTGCGTGTGGTGGGGGTGGTGGAGGGGGTTTGGTCGTGGCAAGGTCGGTAGCAAAAAGAAGCGGCAGCAGGAGAGGCGATTGAGAAGATATGTGTCAAGGAAGAGCGTTGCGGCGGTGTACTAACCGGATTGCGGCTGAAAGATTCTGGGCAAATGAAGTTAAATTGTGATTATGCGGGAGAACGACGTTGTAAACAGAGGCAGCAGGCGCCAGCTATGAGGGACAGGACTCACTCGATGTCCATACGGGGAGCAGAGCGTGTCCTTATGGCGGCATGGGAATAGGGAAATTCCGGGGCCTGTAAGTAACGACTACTTTTTGGGCTTCTTTTGTGAGTATATCGAGCTATCGCCAGCTCATTGCAGCCATAAGGCAAGCGTAAATATATAAAGACTGATAAAGTTGTGATCTTTACATGTAGTTGTACGTTAAAAGTTATCTTCATCTACAATAACACCAAATTCAAGTTCCCCCAAAAAGAACAAAGCCCATGTCACTTTCTCGAAACCCACCGCAAAACAACGCAAATCCAGCCACCACTACGGGGATTTCCTGTACGATTAAGGGTAGTCTAAAGTATGCTTATGTGTATGCAATCCCCACTACGGGTTTTTCCCGTGCGGTTCTGTGACGATCCTGTAGTCGGCTGCTGCTTATTACATGCAACGGAGACAGCCATGATACTGCTGCAAATCAGTACAAAAACAGCTCTCCTCTAGTGTACAGGGATACAACGTCAATGTTTTTTCTTCGCCTGCAAGCGCGTACGAGAAGATGCACACATCAACTGTGTAGCAATGATGTCTGAACAGCCTGAGCAGGGAATATGTTACTCTCGTGCCCTACTACACAATTTTAAGTAATACAACCGCATCACATAGTGTGCAGTTGGGAAGACGAGCGCAGTTGCAGTGATGCAAAGTCGAGTACAATTGCAACGCCAATCCCAACTGCAACGACAAACTTAACTGCAACGACATGCGCAATGGCAGCGATACGCCCATCACAGTAGATCCAGCCGCTCTTTATTACTGCCATGTTATTAATGCTCACTGCCCAATTCCAGCAGCGCCTTGCTCAAGACGCGCCTCGCTTCGATACAACTCACGCCGTCGATATCCGTGTCCGTCCCGAGCCAGATCATGTAATCAAAGGGGTTTATGAACCGCTTCTGGAAGTGCTTGGCCAGCCAGTCCTTCCCACCGTCCCGCGTATAGGCGCCCCAACAGCCTGGTAGCACCAGGTCCTTGTGCGGACACTCATCAGTCATGCCACTTTCCGGGTCCGCCGTGCGACAAATGGTCTGCATAATATTGAAGCATCTAAAACAAACCAAGTCAGGTGCAATCCAATTTTCCGGCCGTTCTTGCCGTTGCCTTTTTTTTAATTAGCTTGCACATCTTTTCTTGTTGAATCACTTGTGCCGCGACGGGCACTGACCGCCCAGACTTTGTAAGGCGGCAGTACAAGCAGCTGTTCACCATGTCCTGCATGACCTGCTCGTACGCCTGTAATGCGGTCTGGCCCTTTTTCTTTTGCCGGCACGCCTCGTCGAGCCCCGTGAACACCATCGTCTCGGCATCGTCCGTGGCCTTGTCGTTTTCGAGCTGAGCTGGCCTGAGCCACACTGTCCCAGGGCGTGGCATGAGGTAGATCACCGTGCAGACAGCACACAGAAGGTTTGGCTCCAGACACCAGCACCAGTCGGCGGATGCGTCTAGATACTCAGTCGGCACTCTGCGCAAACAGTACTGGCTAGACGGATACATCATACATATTCATGGCGTGCTGGTCTAACGCATTGTCTGCGCGCTCCTTGTTTTCGACACCCGTCGCCCGTGCCTGCCTCGGCCATGTGACGTTTGGGTAGGACTATGTATGCAAAGAAGGCGAAGTAGTGTCGAGTTTATCTCAGCGAGATATTCAGGGTGCGGTCGATCTATCGGTCACTAGTCGTCGCCAGTAGACTCGGGAATTGAGCAGGTAAAATTCAGTGACTGCATGTTACTGATAGCTGTCTACAAACGTCAGCCAGAACAGCATCTGGCAGTGATGGCCATCGATATCGATATCGTCGATAAGTGGGGTCTTCGATAGGATTGCTTCATATCGATCATATCGATACGACTTTTCGTCATATCGACCGCATCGACGAAAATATCACGTGTTACTCCACAATTTACTACACGTGCCCGGACCCGTGACAAATTGTGGGTATTTATGGACTGTTTGGGGGTGAATACTGCTTATGTAAACATGTAACCCCTGAGTTTTGACTTCGTTTGCTGTGATTTTTGAGGCCCCGAATTTTACTCTGATGCTTTGATATTTTTTTACTGTATCACGAACCGACTCCGACATTGAACCACCATGAATATCGACGCCCATAACCCATACTCCAATGCATCCCTCGCTCGCGTGCTCAATCCAGAGGATCTGATTTATGACAGCGACGATGATGAGGCATGTACCTTTCTTTTCTTCTGCCAAGCTTACACTGCGCCACAATCGCAACAGACTGAATGTTGACCGGTTTGAGCAGCTGCAGCTGCTGAAGAATTGGGAAAAACGCGGTGTTTTTAGCTTTATGAATTAGCCTGTGTTTTGTTTTGTATGTACTGATTTTAAAATATTTTACTATCTATGTTTGTTGATCTATTTGCTCTGTATTCACATTTTCAGTCACGATAATATGCCAGAAACAAAAAAAACTTTCATGCAATTCTATTGGCTAAGAACGAGAAAAAGACCCACAATTTTCATGGTCGATATGATCGATAGGATCGATAGGTATGATATGCCCTTCATATCGACTCCACTTATCGTCGATAGGTATGAAAGCCTCTCATATCGATAATATCGACGAGTTGGCCATCACTGGCATCTGGTCTTCGTTCACTTCTGCCCCACCCAGTACAGGCATGTTTGATGCTGTTTGATACTGCCTCTTCGTGTCTCTGTCTCCATGTATTTCTGTATCTGCTTCTCTTCTTCATTTTTCTATTATCTGTCCGTAGGACTCCTTATGCTAATACCCCTGTCAAAGTATGTTTGATTTTTTTTGTGGGACCCCATTCTGGGTTTTTATTGGTCGAGAAGGTTGCTCGGATTTCGGACTTCCGCACTTCCGCTCTGCACACTCAGACCTGCACGCTCTGCAATACTACAGACCTGCACGCTCTGAAATACTACATATATTGCATATGACATAGCACGTGACTATTGCTCTAACTACTACTACCCCTGTCATTGTATGTTATGTTTTTAAGCTTCTCTTCGACCTCAATTGTTCCCTAATGGAGACTCACCGGACCGAGATTGTATGTGGGAAGTGTGGTGTATCGAAGTCCGTCGTGGAATTCGCCGACCGACGCAAGGCCGGGAAGCTTTCGCTGGCTTTTCATTGATCGAGCTGCTCTCGTCAGTCACGATCCTACACACTCAAGCCTGCACGCTGAGGCTCGAACCAGCACGCTCAGGAATACTGGCCCATGAATTCGTTTGTGTTATTGGTCAACATGCTAAGTAAAAGTGGACTACACTCCGTTGTGTTAATGTTCAATAATTTTCAGTGTTCAGGCCGGTAGTTTCAAGGTAATAAGGGTAGCCCGAGCATTTTGCCAAATCTCCCCAAGTCTCATGTTCAATAATTTTCAGTGTTCAGGCCGGTAGTTTCAAGGTAATAAGGGTAGCCCAAGCACTACTGCATTGTTTGCTTGCTTGAGCATTTTGCCAAATCTCCCCCAAGTCTCATCGCTCAACCACACTCGATCACGCCAATAAAACATCTTTTCGACCTCAATTGATCGCAGTATGGTGCCTGGTGATGCTCCACGTCCAGAGAGGGTATTGTTAGTCAGCATTGAATCGGGCACGATGCCCGAAGGGATCAAACATTCAAGTAGCTATTGTTTTCTAGCTCCCTATTGGCTGAGTTTTCTTAGATGCGGGTTTTAGCGGGGTAGAGTCACGTCTGTAGTCACGTGAAATACAGGGTGAACGGTTGGGATCTTGGTCAATGGTCATGATCCTGGTTAACGGTTAGTTTAGGATCAGGAGACGTTAGGTTAGTGGTTAGGATTAGTGGTTAGGATTAGCTGGTTAGGATTAGGGTTTTTTTTTTTTTTTTTGGTACATAGCAGTTGAAGTCTCCAGGGTTATCGCTACAGATGAAGCTTCACGATCGTCAGGTTCTGGAAGCTCAACAGTCGTCATAGCCAGTCTATCTAAGCATACCTGTAAGCTAGACCAACGCTTCTATAGATGTAAGAATAACAAAAAAAAAATCATAACCTCGTTTGTCTTTTTAGCCTATGCTTACGTGATGATCTAGATAACAACGGTAAACATATAATCAACCTAGTCTTGATTCGATTTGATTCGATTTGATTTGAATTGATTTGAATTGACCCCAGGGAATTGTTATCACAAGAGTATCGCGGTGAGGCTTCAATACTAGTTTATCCCGCCACAGGGTTGCCACCAACTGCAGCCGAAAGCGACCACGAGGGTTCAAATCCCCAGCGAAGCGTTCTTTTTCTCAGGCCTACGGACAGCCCCAGGATCACGCTTGCATGGTCCCCTGGTGCCCGTCCGTATACGGACCGCTCCAGGCTTCTTGTACTTCTCTCGTTTTGGGTTCTCTTGCACTCTTTCACCATGGACGACTGCCAAGACTCGACTCTGCACTGTTATTTCTTCTCTTCTCTTCTCGTCTTCTACTTCTTATTCTACTTCTGTTCTTGTCTCTCATATCTGTCTCCATTGATACGCATTTACGTAATAACCTCGTCTCATGTCTGTTATATGCAAATCCAGAAGTGTCTCCGTTTCTCATCCCCCGAGCTTACCGCATTCTAGGATTGCATCTTCTGTTAACAGGGCAACGCCTTTTCTAAGTTGCAGACCCGAGAGTGCGCAGTTTCTCAAGCCTCGAGAAGAAACTTTAAAGGTCCTCGGATCTTTTTCTTCTATCTCCTTTTGGTCTCGAGGACTCCCTGGTAAAGCCGGCAATTCTTCCCTAGCAAATTCTAGGGGTCACCCAGGGCGACCTCCTCGGCCTTTTGACACTTGTCTTTATACTTTGTTGTACAGTCTTTCATCAGTGAGCCAGTGTTTGATATGTCTTCCCGTATTGCCCTTCTTGTTTACTCACCCTGGGCGCATCTGCACCATATGCTTAATTCTCTACTGATACATCCCCACAATGGCTTCCATCAGGACGGCAACACAAACAGCGACAAGCATCAGGGAACAACACCAAGCACTTCTTCCACTACTTTCAACCACTGGTATGAGACATAAGAACATCGATGGGCAGGAAAGGAACCAGGCACTATAGAAACTCTTTACAGTTACTTTGTGTGAAAAAGGAATTTAACTCAGGTGCAAACCGAGCTTCATGAAATACGTGACAATCATATAGTAATCACGTATCATACTTCAGCAATACTATTGGTAACTTGAGTAGAACAAAACAGCTCTCATATACTTTCAAAATGACACAGAAATCATACAAGCTGTAAAGATTAAAGACTATCTTGGTATCGTGAGGAGATGTCGTTGGAATACGACCCATAAACAAACACGTGACCACACAGGTCTGTTTCGGTTGAAAGCGCAATTGCGCACACAATTACTTGTGCCGGAGAGTTTAATTAGTGTGTGGCACAAGTACAGCACCTCTTTGAACTACATATTAGCTACAGCCCCCACGCAGCAGTCGACCTATTTAAGCTTCTACAGCATGCCTTGCAAATTTCATCTGCAAGCAACAACGTTTCGACTTTTTATTGACCTCTGCATCTCGACGGAATCACCTCACACATCATGACTACGCTGGCACCACAGACCAATGGCGTGGGCCGTGGCCGCCAAGGACTAGTCTCCCTCTTCTCCTCATCACAGGCCCAAGCATCTTTTAGTCTCAAGTACCACAACGCTAGCAGCCGCCACAGCGCCAGGCGCAAGCACAGACACAATAGACCGGACAGCAGCCGGTCACCGCTGCCACCGCCAACGCCCAGCCCGCGCCAAACCCCCGCGACGCAGATCGCGAACACCAAACGTTGTGACCACAGCAGATAGGCCCTTGATGCAGCCATAACAGTCGGCAGCGTAGGCAGTGTTCTGCCCGTTAGCATTGCCTACCCACCGCAGACCCGCTGGCAGTTATGAACAGACTTTGGCGTCATCTTTCGTGGCTCTCTTTGTATCAACCATTGTCTTGTCTTGGAATATTTGCCCTTGTCTTGTTGGAATATTCCCCTCGTTGGCGATTGTCTTTATAGAGCGACTCCTCCCTGCCGCGCGGTCTAGCACCGGCCAGCCTTTGTCTTTAGTTGCCCCGTCGAGTACGCGGCTTGCAGAACTTCCGGACTGAAGAGACATATAAGGAGCAGTCTCGCTTGTTGCATGTAGATAGCTTTTCTCTTCAGTCTAACAATTTACTTCTTAGGCACCCCTACCTTGGGTTGACTCATCTAATCTTTCCTTCTACAATTCCGCGTCTACCGTCTACGTCTCATGAGCACAGCCTCAGCCTCCCCCTGGTCTCGATCCTTACACTGGCCAGACATAATCCAGCAGCTCCAGATTGTACTCGCCGGGCACACCGTGCACAAACTCAACACCAAGCTGGCACAGGTGGGTGTTGCTACTTTGTTGGATTACTTTGTTCGTTGATGAAAGACTGATTAAATGGATTTCATTTTGGGGCTAAAGTCGACAGCGTACCATATAGCTTTGGTTTTGGGTTGGTAGTCTGCTGGTCGGGTCAGGAAAACGGCGTGGCGGTAGGTTTATTAGTACTATTAGTAGAGGCTCAACGGGATATGCCTGCTACAGAATGGGGAAGGTGGATAGGCGTGAACTCAACATAAGCATACACATAAGCCCCAAGGACGGTGTGGAGGTAGCCGTCGAGGATAGTGACCAGTGCGACTGTACGCCGGTTGTTGCCATTTTCCAGGAGGGATACTCTCCCGCCGTACGGTGCTGTGCTCCGGAGCATTCCTGTCATATCGTGAGGGCCTACGGCAGCTTGCAGTCCCACGTCTTCCCGGCGAGCCTCGGAAGGGCGCGGATTTGCGTGGCCAGGCGGCGTTTTTGTCGGACTCGGACGTGCACCGGGAACAGGAGCTTCCTATCAAGTCAGATACCGAGAAAGCTGGCCCCCTCCGCGCTGTTAGCTAGACGTTGCACGACTTTGCTGTTGTCAAGACACAGGTACAGTGCACCTGTCCCACATTGTGCGCCGATCCCCGATACCACGTAGACATGGGTGCAGACAACACAGAAGCACAAGGACGTTGAAAAAGCAAAACATCACCACCTCCCACCTCACCATACATAGCATCCACGACAGAACTGTCTTGGCGGTGAGCCTGCATTGTGTCTGTAACAATGTGGTGTTGGATACACTGCTGATCCAGTGCACGTCGTGAACCGACCTAGTATACACAATAGTCAGACCAACCTCCCAATTGTCACTTATTCTTAGCGCTCAATTCTTGACTATCAATAACATACAGCCACCGCATCATATTTTCTCAATCTCCGAGCCTGCCGCAACACGACTTGTGATCTATTGATCGTCTGCACCTTGACGATCTTCCAAAACCTTCTCTATTTGCCCTGCATACAGAGTCGTACTCAAACGTCAACTACCGACCTTGCCGAAGAGAGAATACGAGATATCACAACTACGCCTGACCAGTTATTAGATTTTTTTAGTAAGCATAGATCTATGTAGGTATATAACCTCCAATAGACGTGATGTTTCAACTTCTTAAAGTGCCTTCATCCACACACATACTACGCAAATAGTCTTTACATTTTCATGACCTAACACTACCCTTCATCTTCTTCAGAAATATCGTAGCTCAACTGCATACATTCGTTGCAATCAGAATGTTCTTCTCTACCATCATCTCTTTCGCTATTTTCCTGGCTACAGCGTATATATCTCCCATCGCCCTTTCAAAACCAATGATCATGTGCTAACTTACTCCTACAGGGCTGCTAATCTTCACAAGAGCTGCACCTGCCTCAAAGATGGCAGCTACAACGCGTACATTACTTCGGCCGCTTGCGGTCTTTACACCTCCAAATTCTACAAGGTAGTCTCAGTCTTGATAGTCTCCCCCATTGAACAACATACTAACCATTTGCAGTGGGGCAGCACCGTTTACAACTCAGATACGGGCCGGGTAAGGCACGAACTCAAAACCTTGCTTCGAGACAACTTCTAACAATATGGACAGTGCACAGCACCGGCCGGCAGCAGTATTGCTGGGAACCAGTGGGAGAGTGCATGCCAGGATATTGCAAGACAGACTGGCTTCCCGTGTCCTGATGGCAAAGGAACATGCCGCGCCAGCGTTGGTATTCGTGGTTCGTGCTAAAAGACACCACATTCGGCGGTATACTAGATCAATTTGCTATCACGAAGTGTGAGAACAAGTTTGCTTTCTCTTCTCTTCATGGATTCGATAACATACAGTCGCTGCATCATACTTGCTCAAGGCCCAAGCCTGCTGCGCTTGCAGAGGGATCGCGACTCGAGTGCAGAGGGGTGCGGATGGTAGACAGCAGGGGCATAGACGTCAAGGTTTACAGGGCGTGGACTAGCTCGAGAAAGAAAAGAGTCACCAAGCTTGACCGGATGTTGATGACGTATCAGCGCGCGGGATATTCAACGAGTTCTTTTGCGCACTGTATTATGTTTCACAAACATTAGGGTTAATAAAACGCAGTGTTACCAAGGAGCGTACAGTGTGCAGGATAAATCCGCAATAGGATAACAAACAAAGATAGAACATTACAGGAAAGCTAGACGCTATGAGTCACTACGATGAGCGGCGCCGCGCCATCCAGCTATGAATTATATTTCGATATCTGTCAGTGGCTCAATGTCAAGGACTTCGCCGTCCAGAGCAGGCCTGGACTCGATCACACCGGCCTTGTCGATGACCCTTGAGGGTAAATACTACCCGCTGCACTCCAAACTATAAACAGGCTTCTCCCGCCTTCGCCACCGCCTTCGCCATCGCCTCCGCCAGGAGCAGGAAAGCGTCCTCTACGCCCTCTTTACTTCCAAACCGCTCTTCCCGTCCTCCACTCACCTCAGTGGCGTCCAGAATTGTGTCTCGACATATGGCAAATGAGATAGATATTTCCGTGTTACAGTCTTTTTGCTATCAGGACTTGTGTACAGAAAAATTTTCTGGCATTTCTAGAGCAATCCAAAATGACAGCCTTCTCCTCCTCCTCCGACACCACTCTTCCTACCGCCTTGGATTTTGAAAGGACCTTCTGCGGCCCGTCACTCTCCGGCGCAGTGGATACGGACCGGGAGAATCATAATAGCCCGGCGTACAGTCGGGCTCTTGTCGAAGCGCGCCAAAGAGTCGATCGCGGCGCAGAAGGGCTATGTTGTAGTTTGGCCTATGCTATTGCTACGTTACGTCGGGTGGGATATTCCTGCTGCGAGTGACGGCAATGCTGACGCCGAGCTCGATGCCAGCCGCCTGTGCCGTGCCAACAAGCCCGCGCAGACGATCGATATAGCAGCCGATCCCGTCGCTTTTTTGGCGGCAAGCAAAACGTTGATGCGTTTCGATGTCGTGCAGATGCGCTTCTTGTCCCGATCGGTGACGACGGCCCCGCAGTACGCTCTCGAGGATTGGCAGTGTAAAGGACGTGCCCTTCGGCGCCGAGATAAGCACGAGCGTCTCGTATATTTCCCAGCGCACGGGCTCGCCAAAGGGGCCGGTGACAGAAGCGGTGAAAACGGTGCTGCTGCCGCTGCTGCGGGCGGTGCGGTCGTGCAGTCGCTTCAGAAAGCCGCTCACGCATGACGAGATCAATGCTGTTGCGCTCAGCACGTGGGTGTACATAACTGTGTAGGTCAGGTGCTCTAATCGGCCGAGTGTGGACATCCAGAGGTACAGGTGCTGGCCAGCACGCTACGTAAAGTCCATGTCCTTGATTGCGACGACGGTGATGTCGTTGCCCGTGCGGCGGCTGCCGAAGCAGCATGGGCGCGCTGGTTCCGTGAGGCGCACGTTGTGTTAGACAATTATGGCGAAGCACACGACGCGGTTGAGGCCGAGGGCGGCGGCGGCGACAGCGAATAACACGTTGTACTAAGCACTCGATTGGATGTGCTTGTGGACGGCCCAGAGCAGCAAACACGCGATCGCAATGTGATAGAGGACAATGACCTCGTAGCAAGGGCGCAGCGCCGAGGACAAACGACTAGAGCAGCAGGCTCCAGGCGACAATTCCGTACTTGCCCATGGGCATGACCCAGAAAAGTACGAGGCGAGGCCGGCCTGCTTGTATTTAGAGTAGAAGTGCCAGCCGTGCACGGATGCTCATGAACCAGCAGTGCGTCCAGTTGAGGCGCACATGCGACGTGCCAGTGAGTGCCTCAATGACAGACGTCTTGCCGGCCAGTAGGTACAGCGGCGGCAGCTGCGTCACGATAAACAAGGCATTGGGAAAGCCGATGCCCTCGTATAATCTGACGTCGTACACAATGGCACCGGCGCACATGGAGCCAATGATGAAGGCCTAGTAGACGCCGAGCATGAGAAGGCGGCTGGCTGGTGGCAGCGTGAGCCATGTGAAGTAGGGCATGATGGTCGGGAACTGCGGGTGGGTTACCTCGCACGACAGCGGTCAGCAGGACCCACGACTGGAGCAAAGGCGACCGCTGCTTTGTGGGGTGGGCGTGCGATGCTGAGGCGGCGGTGGTGCGCATGCGCATGGCGCTGTCGTAGTAGTTGAAGGCGCGGGTAGCCACAAAGGCTCACTATGGCTGCGATGACGTACTAGTAGATGCGGGCGAGCGCCATGTTGAGCATCTGGAACATGTTTGTTCCCATGGACATGTACATGACGGCTGTTGTACGACACGGCGTGTCGATGCCGTTGTCGTTGTCATTGTCGGAGGGCTGTTGCAGGGAATTCTATGGTCTATTGGTGTGGCAGCGCACGTGGCATGAGAACTGACCGGTGTGTAACGTGGGACAAGATGCTGAGGTGGTGTGCTTGAGGAATGCGTATGAGGCGATGAAGAGAAGATGAGTCAACTATGTTGATAGCTATTAGCCAAGGAACTTGTCGGATTGGCAAAGCTTGGTGTTTGAATAATAGATATAAATCAAAACGAAACCGCGGGAAGTTGATTGAGCACGTTAAAAATACCAAGGGAGGGTGATGCTGGGCTATGCAACGAAAAATGGAGTTTGTTGATATATCGAAATCAGAGAAAGAACGCGGGCCGAGGTAGCGTTGCAACAGAAAGCCCGTATGCATAGCAAGCGAAATTGTAGTAGAAATTTAGGGAAAACGTTACGGAAGATTCGAGATCAAGAGAGTCCAGACGGACGCTGGCGGAGTAAATGAGGTGAAGATGGCAGCGGGAGGAGCGCCAACGGGCAACACTTTAAATCAACGACTATATACTAGGCGTAAACAGGTATGTATGTGTATTGAATCGACGGCAAGGTACTAGTATAATTTTGCATCAAGGACAAACCTCCTAAATGCCGGTGCTTCTCCTGGCCTTGCGCTTGACAGAGTTCACCAGGTTGGCCAGCTCGTTGTCGCGCTCAGATTTGGCTGTCTTGACCTTCTTGGACGACTTGACAGACACGCTGGCGTCATCAACCTTGGCGTCAGCACCACCCTTGCGCTTGCGACGGGCCTCGTTCAGCACCTGCTGGAGACCAATGGTGTCTTTAAACTGTGCGTTGGACGGATCGATGGCGAAGTCGGGCTGGTCGAAAATGGCCTGCAGACGGGGATCAGACACGTCCACACCCAGGTGCGTCTGCGGTGCCGCATCGGCAGCATCAGCAGCATCATTGCCGCCGAAGTCATCCTCGTCGTCGTTCCGTGCCCGCTTGTTTTTGTTCTTTCTGCGCTCCTCCTTCTTGCGCAGTTTCTCGGCGCGCATGACCTCGCGCAGATCAAAGTGGCCTGTCTTGTTGCTATTGTCTTGGCCCTCAATATCCAGCTCATCACCCATAATGGCCTCGAGATGGGCGCGGGACTTCTCCTTCTCCTTAGCCTCGGCCTCTCGTGTAGCCCGCTTCTTGAGACGTTCCTCCTTGCGGATAGCCGTCTTGGACTTAGGCACGTCGGCGGCTGTACCAGGGTCCTCGGTAAAGAAGAAGGGATCGTCGAAGCCAAGATCCTCCTCATCATCATTGGCCGCCATATCGGCCTCGGGCACCACCTTCTCCTCAACAGCAGCATCGAGGTCATGACCCTCACGCTTTGCGACAGCCTTTTGCTTGCGCATCTCCTTGCGCTCCTTCTCCTTGCGCTTGTACTTCTCAATCGTTGTCTCTTCTTCGGTGGCCTTGCTCTTCTTGGCGGCCGCCTCGTCGGACAGGGCCGGCGTGAATGTGATTTGCATACCGCCCACAGGTGCCGTTTTGCTGCCACTGCTTTTCGTCGGCTCCTCCGACAGACCCAGTGCAGCGCGTAAATTTTTCCGTGCCGTCTCCTTCTTGCTCAGCTTAGGTGCAGGCTCGGCGGGTTCAGCATCCTCGGCGTCCTTGTTGTCGTTGATGTCGCCTGTCGCATCGACCTCTTGGATACCCTCAAATACCTTGCCATCGTCGCCGTCATCGTCACTGCCGTCGCTGTCACTGGCAAGGTACGCACGCAGATCGTTCTCGATCAGCTCGGACGGTGTGCCGGAAAATGCCTTGCGCGCCATGTCCTTGCGTGCCAACTCCTCGGGGTGAATGTCCCATGTGAGCTTGACCTTGGAGTGCTGCAGCGCACGCGTGACAAAGTCGACTGGCTTGTAGTTGACGGGGACCTCTGTACACTCGTCGCGCGGCTCGTCATCATCAAAAGACGTGTCGTCGGGAATGAAGCGCAGATCGATGAAGTTGGATGATGCCTGGTACTCGCGACCGTCGGTGGCGTTGTAGATGGCCTCGGCTGTCTCGTTGTCTGTGCACACCATGACGGCATAGTAGTAGCGGAGTCGATCGAGCTGGTATGTGCGCAGCTCGTTGCTGTCAAAGTCCTGGTCGTCTTCTTCGCGCAGCAAATCCTGCTTGACCTTTTCATCATCCTCGCTCTCCTCCTCTCCACCGTCGTCGTCGCTATCGTCTTCGCTGTCGTCTTCACTGTCACTCCCGCTGTCGCTGCTGTCGTCCTTCTTCTTAGTGAAAATCTCACGCGGAGGTCCTTCCAGCTCCTCGCGCTGCATGCGCTCCTTGCCAAACTGTGAAGGGTAGATGGAAATACGCTCGATGCGACCACGACCGTCTTTGGGAATAAAGCTAGAGAACATGGCCATTAAGTCGCGCGACTTGACATAATCCCAGTCAAGGTTGACAATGGCAATGCGCCGTGAGACCTCACCGACAGCAACCTCGGCCTCCTCCTCGCGGAATTGCTGTGTATCGGCGCCGCCGGCACCCTCGTCGCTGTCCTGGCCCGAGTCGTCGCTGTCGTCAGAGTCGGACTCAGAATTAGAATCCGATTCTGAGGCCGAGAAGCCGCCTCCCCGTGCTGCGTCGTGGACCTTGGCCTTGGCCTTCTTGAAGCCATCCTTGTCGTCCTTGTCGTCTTCGTCGTCTTCGTCGTCTTCGTCGTCCTCGTCGTCCTCGTCGTCATCTTCCACCTCATACAAACGCTCCAGCGCCTTCTTCTTCTTGTCAGACTTCAATTTGCGGCCATAGCGATCGACTTGTGTGGTAGCAGTAAAATCTTTGTCCTTGAGGACGCGGCTAAAACGCTTGTCGAGCTTTGCCTTGGTGGCTTTCTTCGATGGCAGTCGGAAACGAGGATCGCTCTCGAACTTGGCAAATCGCGCGTCGCTGATTTGGCTGGTCTGTTCCTTGGACTTCTTATCGGCCATTGTGTATATTTGTTGTATGCGCGTCGTAGGTGAGAATTAAGAGGTTGTTGTAGCAAATCGTGCACAGCATGTTTCCATCCAAGTTTTTTTTTTTTTACCGGCAGAATTATAAATTTTGTTAGGCGGTGTACATATATGGAGGGCACGGAACTATCTAGCGGCCTGGCCATATCGAGAGCCTGTGGGGCTAATATTGGCACAGTGCCTCCGTAGCTTCTATGAAGCATCGGGTCAGCCGCTGAGATGACAATACAGTATGCTTATGTTTGAATAATGCGTTCGTGACGTTCAATTTTTTTTAGATCAAAACATCAAATAGCTGCAATGTCCAAGGAGATGTCGGGGAAGAGGTGGGAATGAGTCAGAAATCATAAGGATCGATATGATACACGAAATGCGTAGTGCAATTACGGCTCTAGGTTTCCATAGCATCAAGATGGTTTATGAGGGCAGTAAGCTCCAAGACATTACCATTTTAATAACAAATTGAAAACTCAGTACGGTGAAACAACGCCGTTGATCTGGCGAGCCTTAAGAGCCAGACTTTGCACACGTGACAGACGCCCACGGAACAGGCACGTATGCGAGAAGGCTGGGATAGGGAAACGACCGTTTCTTTTGGATGACAGGGCAGAAAACCAGCACTCGATCACAGCCTGTTGTAAAGCCATGCACTTGGGGTGGGCAATAGCAGACGAGTAATCGTGGGCCGCTCGGCATGGAGTAGGAAACATCATACTCCGTATGCTTATTTATTAGGTGATAGGCAAGGTATCTCACAAAATTGTCGTCGTGCCACGACGACAATTTTGTATTTATTGCGAGCCGGGCCCACGACCGTCGTGGGCCCGGCTCGCAATAAATAGCGTCGTCGCCCGACGCGTAATCGTCGCTTGTTTAGTCTTTAGATTCGACCATGACTCGCTGGGTAGAGCCCTGTTTTTTTAATTGCTTGAAGCTGGGCACTAGGTATCTTGTCTTATTACTCTGTAGAGCTGTTAGTAGAAAACAAATATATATGATGTCCAGTGTTTTCAAAGCTGCTGCATCGTGGGCTTGGGGTAAGTGGGTCGTCGTACCCCTATGACACGTACTGCACGCGTCAACAAGCATATTCAAACGCAGCTGTGCAGATGTCGTAATAAAGCACATGCCGCGAATCTCCCGGTCTAAAAATACAATCAGCCGCCAGACTAATAGCCTGGAGCACGAAAATGGAAGACAATATCTACCCATAAGACACCAAATCCATTGACGACGACATGGCATCGTTTTCTTTCACGATTACAGCGCAGATACGACCACCATGATTTGGCCTCTCAGATATACATGCATCGCCGCATGCATCGACAGTGTTCTCGGCAACTTTCTGTCGACAGACTACAACGCATACAATGGTGGCGAGCTGGGCCACCAGCCATATAAACAGTACCGCAGCACCAACCAGTTCGGCCCGGTCTTTCAGGTGACAAAATGGGACAAGAAGGCCGTGTCCAGAGCCGGGTCGCACATTTTTATGCGGCACGACGGCCACAACGGTGACGATCACAGCAGACTATCGTCACCGTTGATTGTGGATACAAACGACCTCAGCATTGTCTACCTCAACCGGACATTTGTCAATGTTTTTGGCGTGCGCATCCAGGAGAACTTTGGCAAAAAGTACCTCACCTTCTGGGAGGGGCGCAACATTGGAGGTTTTGGCGACGGCTTCGGGTTGGCGTACGACGAGAATTACCGGCTTATATACAACATCACGGCATACAACCCGAACCACATCGACCTGCACGAATTTGCCTTTACAGGTCACGGATCAGCACTGGTGGCAGCTGTCGAGTGGCTGCCGGCAACTTCCTTGAACTGGACGAATTTCCGACCCAGCAAGAATGGCCGCATCCTCGATTCGCGATTCCAGGAGATCGACCTCGAGACAAACAAACTGCTCTTTGACTGGCGGGCCTCGGACCATATCAGCCCACTCGAGTCCATGGAGGGCCATTCCAACAGTTGGGATCCCTACCACTTGAACAGCATCCAAAAGGTAGCAATGCTTGCCCCTTTTTGCCAAAACAAAGCCTGCAGACTAACACACAAAGACCAAAGAAGGAAACTACCTGGTGTCTTTCCGCCACCTGCATTCAATCATGCTGATCGACGGCAGCACGGGCGAAATCATCTGGCGACTTGGCGGCCGCAGAAATATATTTGAAGAGCTGCCTTCGCCAGCCGGCGTCAATCCGATCCGGCCTCTGCTCCGCAATGTCAGATGGCAGCATCACGCGCACTATGTTGACGGCACTAACGAGACAGAGATGACCATCTTTGACAATTATGTCAAGTCGACGAGCCATGGGCACTGCACCCATGATTGTTCGCGTGGCCTGCATATTGCCATCAACAGCGCCGCATCACCACCGACTGTCCAGCTGCTCGGCGAGTACCTGCACCCAACACAGATTCAGACACAGAGCCAGGGTAGTGTGCAGCCGCTATCGCCGGCCATGAAGCCAGGCGGTGGCGGCACGAGCGACATTGGCAACATCTTTGTCGGCTGGGGCCATTGCCCCGGGTTCACCGAACACACATCAACGGGCGAGACAGTGCTTGACGTCCAGTTCTCGCCATGGGGCTCGCTAGACAACTACCGCGCCTACAAAATGGACTGGAAAGCGCGGCCGTACTGGGACCCGGACATGACGGTGGAGCGTAACGTGAGCGAGCGCCATGGAAACCTAACTGTCTTTGTGAGCTGGAACGGTGCTACCGAAGTCAAGGAATGGGTGATCCATGCGAGCAGCACACGGGATCACGCAAACAAGTACGAGCTTGCACGGTCACTGCGTACTGATTTTGAGACGGCTCTCGTACTTGCGCCCACGGAGATGCAGTATATCTGGGCTGAAGCAGTCGATAAGGACGGCCTTGTCCTCCGCACATCCAAGTTTATCTACCTTGGTACCATGCCGGAAGAATCGACACCGCCCGAAAATGTATATGAAACAGTGTCAGCATCCACATCGGTATCAGCATCGGCATCGGTATCGACGACAACAACCACCACAAAGACAAAAAACGTCACGCTGTCGATGGCCAAGGCGGTGTCCATAGCAACTGGTATTGGTGCATCCGGTCTTATGCTGGGTGCCGTCGCCGTCTACTTCTGGTGTAGACGAAGCAGCTATGACCGCCTTGCAGGAGGCATCAGCAGCGAAGAGAGATACCTGGAGCTGGAAGCCAAGCTGGATGCAAGACTAGAGGCTGAGTTGCTCCACGATGCCGACAGATTTCAAGCCGTGGAGGAGAGCGCTGGTACACAGCCAGAAACAAATTTCGTCGTGGACAGTGACGAAGAAGAGGGAGCAGACGAGGATGCTCTCCTAAATCGATAGCTGTATTATACACTACAATACTTACGATAGCCTATATCTCCTATTTTAACTTTTACTTCACTGTTATCTAAAATTTAAGCTTAGGCGCATCGGCTCAATGCTGTCACGGGTGACAGTCGCTACTTCCGTTGGACATGCTGCACCCAAATTCCCGCAATTATTACTAACGCACTGCCTTGTCTGCAGGTGTTCTTATCTTCAGAATGTGTGTGGCAGCAATATACAAGTACAGGCCATGTTCCTCGCAGATGGACAGAGTGCGTCGGGCATACTTCAACTGCATAAGGCTACGTAGTATTTGCCTGATGAGGGGTGGGGCGGGAAGCTGCGTGGCCATCTGGGACTCTTCGGGCTGGCTTCTAGAATCTATTATATAGCGAGAGCCAAATTGGGGGCCAGGAACCCGGGGAGTAGTGTGTCGGGCTGGCATACCGCGATCCCAAAATGCAGATTTTATGTGTACTCCATAGCTATGTAGATTGACGATGGTTGCCATGGCCGGTCCGCTGATGGCAAAGCAAGATAGAGGTACTGTCGTGATAACCACGGAGTTGGGATGCAATATCATGATGATAATAACTTAACGAAAAGAAGACGATGAACGTGCCTTGATAGTATTGGCCGTATCGTATTTGTTGCGGGCAAGTGTTGGCTCTTTAAATGGCCGATGGTAGGAAGAGGCAGGTAGCTTGCCCTATTATCGTGTACGCATGTGGTCCGGATATGCCATTCTCGTAGTCCAGGGGCATAAGTGTAATCACAGTACTGATTTAAGCTACATGGTCAAGGCATACCTCCAATAATCAGCGGTTTGGCTTTTTGGTTTCGCTACCATAATGACAGTGCGTATATACTTGTTGCAGCATACGGCATTGCCGCATTTTGTATCCATGCTTTTGCATCTGATCATCGCGGCCCGTGGTGCTGGAAGTAATGTCACTTCCGTTGTCTTCCAGGCTCGGTTGCGAGTGCTTGTCCACGGCAACTAGAGCAGTGGTTGTCTGCAGTGATCTTCCCGTCTACTCATATTCCCGAGGCCACAACTGAATCAGTCGTCCTGTATCAAGTACTCCGTAGTGCATCTGCTTCAGCCTTCCTATGGAGTCCGTCGGTTTACGCTTAAACCTTAAGAACCTACCTCGCCTTGTTCCACTTGGTGATGGCACTCTTATACGCATATGTATGCTTATAATACATAATCGTCCCATCCGGCACCACTGCAGTTTACAAACCACTGTACTCCGATAATGTACGTATTATTACTCGCGCACGTGTGCGGATTAGTTTTCCATTTGATACTCCGTGCAGACAGTATCGCCAGTATATATCGGAGAAACGGCTTCTTTTGGCATTATTCTACGAATTTACGTCTTGGCAAATCCCTCATGGACATTCACTTTCTTTTTAAACCAAGATACCAATAGTAATCGTCTGTGTCCTCATCCTCGTATTGCACTGGGCTTGTCGAATGGCACATACCAGCGGTCGACTTGACAATCTTATCCGGTCTTCCCTAGCCCCGCTTGCCGGCCCTTTTTGCTTCTTCCTTGCTCTCGTCCGGTTGTTATATCATACTACTGCATCATAAGATCTCTTATTACTAGTTGACTGTTCTACCTGCCAAGGCTCTTGTCAGCACACGGTCGAGACAGCTGCCACGATTGGAAGGTGAGCAGTACCGCCCCTGGCAGTCTGGTCTTGGCATCCAGAATGCTACTATGGAGTCATGCCGCTTGTTTTTGGTCTCGGTCTTTGTAGTGTCGTTGCGCTTGTCTTGTCGACGGTATGTAGCTCTTTTACAGAGTTGCACCCTAGTAGAGCGGCAAACGTGCCTTTCATCTCATCAACTGCATTCAATTGATAGCAGCTTCACATGCTAAAAATGTCCATCCTCCACCGCCATCAGTGCAAAAGTGCTAAGATACGATGCAATAGAAAACATCGTATATAAGTACAAGGCCGTGTCCTCATTCTCTTGGTCGATGCAGATGCAGACTCTAGGACCACTGCTTTGTTTATTGGTCTCAGTCCCTCGAACTCTTCTCAGAGTCATCCGCCATCATGAACGCTCTCTTCAAGGCCCTCGCTCTTGGCGCCGCCGCTGTTGTCGTGCAGGCCCAGAGCATCAACGAGATTAACGGCCAGAACTTCCTATCACCCTACAACAAAAAGGCCGTGAGCAACGTCAAGGGTGTTGTTGTGGCAAAATCGGCCAGCGGCCTGTTCCTGCGCAGCCCTGATATCTCGAGCGACTGCCGCACTGGCAATGGCCTCTATGTTTACAGCACCACGCTTGGAAAGAATGCCACTATTGCCATCGGTGACTCGCTGACTCTGAGCGGCACCGTCGTTGACTACCGCTCGTCAACGGCATACCTATACTCGACCGAGCTGACCGTGCCAGTCATCCAAAGCTGGACGTCGGGTAACGGCGTCGTGCCCAAGCCCCGCGTCATTGGCAGCGATACGCTTGTGCCACCGACCGAGCAATTTACAAGCCTCGACAACGGCGACATCTTCAGCGTGCCAAACAATCTAAGCCAGATCTCTGTTGTCAACCCCAAGCTGCAGCCTGACCTTTACGGTCTCGACTTCTGGAAGACTCTGGATGGCGATCTTGTCACAATCCCTAACCCAGTCGCCATCAGCAAGCCCAACAAGTATGCTGAGACTTGGATGGTGGGCAGCTGGCCCACGTCTGGCAAGAATGCCCGTGGTGGTCTGACTTTAAGCCATGCCGATGCCAACCCCGAGGCCATCCTTATTGACAGTCCCATTGATGGCAGCAGTGGAATCGACACGTACGTCATTGGCGACACGTTTGAGAACATTACCGGTGTCGTGCACTACCAGTTCGGTTTTTACTACCTGATTCCGCTCACAGCGCCCGTTAAGATTGCCTCGCCCACACCTGAGCTGCCGCCCGCATCAACGCTCATCAGCACCGGCGACTGTTCTGCCATTATCATTGGTGACTACAACGTTGAGAACATGCAGCCCACCGACACGGCTCATATTAACGCCGTTGCCGCCCACATTGTCGACTACATGAAAACCCCGGACGTGCTGTTTGTCCAGGAGATCCAGGACAACAGCGGTGCTACTGACGACGGTATTGTTGACTCGGCCACCACACTGGGCAACCTTGCTGCGGCAATTGCCGCCCGCACTGGCGGTATCCAGTACTCGTACACCTGGGTCAACCCTATCAACGATGCCGACGGTGGCCAGCCCGGCGGCAATATTCGACAGGCCTACCTGTACAACCCCAAGGTCGTGTCGCTGCACAGCACCGGTGCCAAGGCTGGCGGCGCTCTTGATGCCAATGCCGTCCTGACCAACACTGCCGGCAAGCCCACACTCAAGTACAACCCCGGCCGCATCGATCCCAGCAATGACGTTTGGTCATCAAGCCGCAAAGCCCTGGCTGCCGAGTGGCAGACGGTTGACGGCGGCCACATTTTCTTCACGGTCAATGTCCACTGGTCGTCCAAGGGTGGCAGCTCTAGCCTGCAGGGCGACTTGCGCCCTCCTATCAACAAGCCCGTCGACGAACGTACAGCGCAGGCCAAGGTTACCGGCAGCTTCATTGCCGAGATTCTCAGCCTAGACAGCGATGCCCGCGTCATTATGGCCGGTGATCTCAACGAGTACTCTGTCGTTGAGCCGGTGCTGGCTTTTGAGTCTGTCTCCGGTATGGTGGACCTCGACGTTGCCGCCAACATCGCCATAGAGGAGCGCTACACGTACACGTACGGTATGGACATGGAGGAGCTGGACCACATTTTCGTCAGCCCTTCCATTGCTGCCCAGAGCCTCACTGCCGAGCACCTGCACGTCAACACGTGGGTTTCATACGACGACCAGGTCTCTGACCACGACCCCACTGTCGCCAAGCTGAACCTGTGTGGTGCCAACATCGCTTCCAACGCCACCGTCAGCGGCGGCCTCAGCTATAGCTCCGCTACCAGCTCGGTCGTCGCTACGACTGCCACTACGCTGGCCACGGTCACCACCAGGGCTTCGACCACCACCACCACAGGTGCCACGACCGCGACGGCCCCTTCTGCATCGGCCATGGCCGGTGCTCTATCTGGAAAGGGCAAGTTCTCTGTTGTGTCACCCAATATCAGCAGCGGTGGCGGTATGATCTCAGCCGGCACTTGGTACCGCGGTGGCGGCACTCTAGCTACGTATACGGCCGTTGCGAACGACGACGGCGAGACGTTCACACTGAGCACCTCCAAGGGCGCGTGCGCCATCTCGGATGTCGACTCGTCGCTTTCCTGCGCCAGCACCGTCACTACAGGCAGCAGCTTCGGCTTCGACGGCACATACCTGACCTACGGCGGCAGCAACGTCTTTTACGCGTCGGCTGTGCCTACAGGCTCTGTGCAAGGTGTCATATATACCAGTAGTCAAGCAACGACTTTGCAGATCACCTGGGCTTACTTGTGATCATCTAAATGATATAATAATATCTTTGCCAACATAATTGCACTTTTTTTCTTTTTGTTCCTTCACCTGTTTAATACTTAATAATTTAAAAATCGTGTAAATACCAGTCTTTTTTTCATCTACTTGAGGTCTATCTGACATGTGGTCATATGTGGCACTGTGCTTTAGTTGACTCAATGTGGTACGCGCAATGTGTTGACTCAAGACTTAGGTCAATCTTACCTAAACGACTTGTTTTATTTCTTTGAATCATCTTTATTACAGATCCCATTTCAATATTCCAATCATCGACTTCGAAGTTTTTCTTAAGCCGATAAGTTAGCAACCCAACCAACATCTGGTTCTCCCCGCGCCACTAACTGTAGACACTTTACAGCCTTGCAGGCACTACCCCACTACAAAAACGGGGCTTCAGTGCTCACAAATCTTCACCTCACTCTACTCTCTCACCCTAACACTACTACCAGTCACGATGCGGCTCGCGGGTAAGAAACACAACATCGACATTGATTCAATCAACGGCCTGGGAGATCTCGGCGTCTCCCTGCTTCCGGTGGTTCCGGAAGACATGTGGCACGCCAATAACCTGATCCGCCCCGGCGACACGATCCGCGCCTCCGCTGTGCGCAAAGTTGTCATGGAAACGGCCACGGGCTCGACGACGTCGCAGCGTGTGCATGCCAACCTAACCATCCGCGTGTCGTCTACCTTTTTTGACCCGCCAAACTCGTCACTCCAAGTTAGTGGCACTGTGGTGTCTGAGTCCTCAGTAGCCAATATGGGCCAGTACCACACTCTCGACCTTGAACTGCAACGCCAGTTTACGGTCTGGAAAAATAACGGCTGGGACAGTGTGGCCCTCGATGAGCTCAAGACGGCGCTGCACGATGATAACAGTCAGGCCATTGCAGCCGTCGTGATGAGTGATACGTTTGCCAATGTGTGCTCGATCACCGAGTACCAGACGCTCATCAAGCACCATGTCGAGGGAATTTCGCCTAAAAAGCTGATGGGGTCATCGTCATCAGATGATAAAACGATCAAGTTTTTTGAGAAAACGCTGCAGGCATTGTTGGACTCGGCCGACTTCTCCGAGCCGCGTCTGTTGATTCTCGCATCACCCGGCTTTACGGCACAAAACTTCAAGACGTATATTGCAAGCATGGCCGCACGTACCGGTGAGGCCAAGTTACGACGGATGGGCACAGACGCCGTTGTTGTGCATTCGTCGACGGGTCATATACACTCGCTCAACGAGGTGCTGCGCGACCCGCGGGTGGCCGCGCGCGTTAACGATACCAAGTTTGTCAGCGAATCTAAGCTGATGGACGATCTGCTGGAGCGGTTGCGATCCGACGACGAGAACATCAGCTTGCGTACATCCTACGGCGTGGTTCCAGTGACGTACGCTGTTGACGAGGGCGCCGTTGGCCGCGGCGGTGGCGTGCTGCTGATCAACAATGCGCTGTTCCGAAGCGACGACGTATTCACACGGAAGCGGTATGTGGCGATTGTGGACAAGGTCAAAGAGGCAGGTGGTGAAGTGCGGCTTCTGAGCAGTGATCACGAGAGCGGGCAACGGCTGGACCTGTTGGGCGGTATTGCAGCGCTTCTAACGTATCCGCTGCAGCACGGCGGTGAGGAGGACCATGCCAACGATGCGGACGAGGATGACCGGGACATGATAGTGTAGTGTCTGTCGCCGTTGGTTTTCTTTTCTTTTTTGTTTTATTTCCCATCTTCGGAAAAACACAATAAATGATATCATTAACTCAGAAACGTGCTTGATGATATATACTAATAATGCAAGCATAAGAGACACGAGAAGACATGCGTGTGATATCGGAAAGACACAACTTTCACAGAATGATACTCGAGGAACTTCGGGGTCTGGTTCCGAAGAAAAAGAAAGTCTAAATCGGTAAAGAATGAGAAATCGCCTGTAGGAAGGTCAACCAAGGGTATTGATGCGGTCAACAACTGTGGGTAAAGCCATAAGAAGCTGGAATAAGACAAGACATTTTATACAGTTGCTTCATAAAGAAAGGAAGCCAAATATGAAGTTTAAATTGAATAATAAAACGGAGATGCATCGACGATAGATCATTACGCAGTCAACCTCGTCCATCGGCGGATATGCCATGGGAGGGGACTGAAAGTACATTCAAAAAAAATCGGTTAGTATTGATCATACTTCTTTCCTTCTCCTTGTTCGGTCTTTTTGCTTCTCTATGCTTACTATCGTCCAGAATTAAAGAGAGGCCAATATACGTCACGTACTGCATCACGGTTACCCACCTCGTTGAGCACGTGTGCCATTCTTGGCGAGGAACTGGCTGCTAAATTGAAGACCCTGTCGGAGCACTTTGGTTCGTTTTCACCTTGGAGCAGCTGTGGCTGCAAACAAGCATTTTACAAGAGTTTAGCGTCTTTGGTGACCTCCACTAGAGGGAGCTACCTTCCTTTTTCCGGTTGGGCATCATAAGGCTGGACAATTTACAACAGCTGCTGCATAAGGCACGTGTCTATCTTTGATTCCCGTCATCTGCTTCTTATCTGCCTCCTAACAACTTCATAACTCTATGCTCTTGCACATACTGATGGTCGGCGTTGATGACATTCAAAATAGCATCGACGAGATTCTGACCTCCGGGATGCAAAGCAGTGAGATAGCGAGACATCTTAATGACCCCAACTGTCATTAGACACAAAGAGCATAAGGCGCAACGTCAGATATCAGTGTTCGATACGACCTTACAATGGCACGGCAAAAATAAAAGTAAATAGAAAACTACACATCAGGACTTCACACATCAGGCAAAATAAAAAGGGCAGAAAGGAGGGGGTAGCAAGACACTAGACGAAAGTAGAAGGGATCCGACATCGTCACGGGTCGTGATAAGACAAGAGGAGAGGGCATATCTGTACTTTGGTGTGGTTAGTCCGGATAGTGGCAATGTGATACGCAGCAACAGCACAAGGAAGGACGGCGAGGACAAAGGATGACTGGTCACTGGCACATGCCGGTATTCATATAAGCTGAACCCGCAGGTCAGAGACAGATCTATGATTCTCATCTCTCTCATCACTCAAATCACTTAATCAATCATACAGACACTGCCAGATTATCATTTTCTGAATATGTCTGAGCCGGCCCCCAATGCCGACATCGGCGAGAAGCACGTCCCCGTCGACAACACGGTGTCTGCCTCCAACGATGCCTCGACCGATGCCGAGCGTGCTGTCGTGCCATCGTCGCGCCAGTCCATATCTGACCTCTTCACCATCATCTGCGCCGGTGCTGCCCTTATCTCAGACGGCTACCAGAACAACCTGATGACCATGACCAACGTGCTCTTCCGCAAAGAGTACCCGGACGTCTACACCTCATCCGTCAGCACCCAGGTCTCCAATGCTCTTCTCGTGGGCGAGATCCTCGGCCAAATCGTCGTCGGTCTCACGTGCGACTACATGGGCCGCAAAACGGCCATTATTGTGACGACAATGATGATCGTCGTCGGCGGCATCCTGGCCACGGCGTCACACGGCATCACTCTCATGGGCATGTTCTGGATGCTCACCATCTCGCGCGGTATCGTCGGCTTCGGTACCGGTGGCGAGTACCCGGCATCCAGCACGTCCGCCTCTGAGGCCGCCAACGAGCGCCACCCATCCAAGCGCGGCCCCATTTTCATCCTCGTCACCAACTTGCCGCTGTCCTTTGGCGGCCCCCTGGCCATCTGCATCTTCATGATTGTGCTGTGTGCTGCTGGCGTCGACCATCTGTCGACCGTGTGGCGCGTGTGCATGGGTATCGGCGTCATCTTCCCGCTATCCGTGTTCTACTTCCGTGTCAAGATGTTTAACTCCAAGCTGTACCGCCGTGGTGCCATTAAAAAGCGTGTGCCCTACAAGCTTGTCATCCGCTACTACTGGAGGACCTTGGTCGGCACATGCGGCGCTTGGTTCCTCTACGACTTTATCACGTTCCCAAACGGTGTCTTCTCCGGCCTGATCATCTCTTCCGTCGTTCCCAAAGGCGGTAACGCCCTGCTACACACGGCCGAGTGGAACCTGCTCTTGGGCGCTATTGCGCTGCCGGGTGTCATCGCCGGTGCTTATCTGTGTGATCGCCTGGGCCGCAAGAACACCATGATGCTGGGATTTTCAGGCTACCTTGTGTTTGGCCTTATTATCGGCTGTGCCTACGAGAGGATCACAAAGATCGTGCCCCTGTTTATTGTCTTCTACGGCCTAATGATGTCCTTTGGCAACATGGGCCCTGGTGATATGCTGGGTCTTCTGTCGTCCGAGAGCTATGCGACCGCCGTGCGTGGGACATGCTACGGTATCAGTGCTGCTCTAGGCAAGGCCGGCGCTGCCGTCGGCACCGAGGCGTTTACGCCGATCCAGACAAACCTGGGCAAGCGCTGGACTTTTATTATTGCTGCCATCTGCGGTGTTGCTGGTATCCTCGTCACCTACTTCTTCATTCCCAATATTGACAATGCGGACCTCGCTGTGAATGACGAAAAGTTTCGCAAGTACCTGCTAGACAACGGCTGGGACGGCGAGATGGGCGAGGCCGACCTCAAGGCCCCAGCCCACGTTGTAGAGGATGAATGAATAATGATGGAGGTCAGTGGTGAGAGATCATGATCAGTTCCTATGCATAAGCAAGTTCTTGTGTAGAAGCTCTCAATAATATATGATCACAACCAAATACTGTAATTAAACCAGTAGATGAACTGAAAGGATCGAATTAAAAACTATTACTAAGTCAAAACAAGAAGTAAACATATTCAAATAAGGAGTAACTAAGCAGCGCTTCGCTAAGTCATTTCTCTTTGTGCGTGTCCACCTTGTTTGTGTTGTCGTCCATGACCTTTTTGGCAAAGTCCACTATTCCCTGGAAGTAGTCCTTCTTCTTCTTGTCCGTCGTCTCCTCCGTGTCATCGTCGGCCGTCTCCACCACGCTATCGGGCTCGTCTGCCGCCGTGTCCGAGAACAGATCCGCAATCGCGCCGTTGCCCGTTGCCCGCTGGTACACACTGAATGCTGTGCCAAACTCGTGGTGCTTGCCCACCTGAACAGCGTCCAGGAGGAACAACGCAAAGTTCTGGCAATTGTTGCTGATCAGGTTGTACGCCGGCCGCTTGGCGCGCATGTTGAATATGACCATTTCGCCCGCCTGCCGCAGCGCCTCGTCGTTAAAATGTGTCTTGCCCACCTCAAACGTCGTCCAGTCGTCCATATTGAGCTTTTCGTTGAGGTAGATCACGTCCAGGTGCTCGTCCATCCAGAGCTCGTGGCAGTAGTCGCCCACAATCACGGCCCAGTGCTGCGTCGGGTCCGGATAATGGTGGATCTTGTCCGTGATAAACTTGCCAAGGCCTGTCTTCTCGGCAAACCATTTTCCGGCCAGTCCGGCCACGGGGTGCCAGCCGAGATACACTGTGCGTCCGGGACCGTGGATGGCGGCGTCGTCGGGCGGTACAACATTCGGCCGCGCGCCAAGACCAAGCGTCTGCTGCAGCTTCATCTTGGTTCTCAAAAAGCTATTTTCGCCGTACGATAAGCCAGACCTGAAGAGGTCTTTAATCTTATCGGTGGCCGAGTCATGTTCCGCGTTGTCTGGCTTTGCCTCATGCTCGCCAACAGCAATCGCGGCCTCGCCCACCTCGGGGCTCTCCTCGGCCCATTTATGGACGTTGTCGACGTTGTCGGCCATCTTTTTTTGGGGAGCAATCAGCGCTTGTTGTATACTGGTGAAATTTAAGAGTTTTCCGGTAAGATGTACACAGTAGTTCGTATGCGTAAGGCGAGAGCCGTGCGATGAGCCTTGGCAATGTGAGGCTAGTAAGACAAGTGCAACACAGCGACGCGTCCCTGGGACAAGCACTACACTAGAAGCACTCAGCACGCGATGCGACAGACCTGGCCAATCAAAAGACGGCAGCCAGGCACTTGTTCTTTCTATGCAAAAATACCATCCAGCTGAGGCCGGAAGCCGGCTATTATGTCTTATGCTGTTCAGCTTGGCCCCGCTTTCAGAAAGGCCAGTGCTGACTAAACGTCGTTGACCTTCCTTTAAAAGATATTGTTCCATGGTGCAATGATAATGAGTATATACTATAAAACATCGGGCTGGACACTTATAGAATTATCACCTTGGCAGATGGGCAATGCCATCCAGCTCGTCCATGTAGTCATCCAGGCTCTCGTCGTTTCCACTGCCCCAGTCTGTTTCATCACCCGACGAGCTAAAAATGACGCTGAAATCGGCATAAACCTCATCATTGGGGCGATCATCATCGTCGTCAAAATCGGTTTCATATCGGCCCTCGTGCTCGCTTGCTGGGAACGCACAGTCGTCTTCGTAGGCAAGTGATGGGCGGGGATAGTCCTCTTCGACGGGTTTATTTCGGTCGTTACGGGCCGGTGAACGGTCTTGCACCGGACGCAACGGCGGACTCCTGGCACTGGCTCGTGTGAGCACACTCGCGGGCCGGACCAGGGCCACTTGTGGTCCTGGTAGTGTAGTGGGTTGGTAAGGACTGGCTGGCCTTTCTGGTGCTTGTGTATTTGCTGTGTGTGCTGCGTGTGTTGTTGCACTGATAAGAGGCGATCGCATCATCGCCGGGTGCGCAACCGAGTCAACAGGAATCGGTTCAGAGACGGACATACCACAAGCACGCACAGCCGTCATGCTTGCCGCCGTCGATACAGGCACCATTGCTAGACGTACACTGTTTATCAGCTGTATTGGTGCCCCGGCATTGGACCGCCCCATGGCTGCATCGGCCAGGACGCGCCTCCGAAACCGATTTGCCATTGCAGCCCGCCACATTACTTCAGCTGGTGGCTGAACACCTGCGACTGCCTGTGGTGTACGTATCCGTCGTGCATTCATGATCGCGGCCAGTTTCAAAAACCGTTTGTCGCCTGATGCGACGGACTCGCGGTTGAGGATATGCGAGGCGGGCTGAGAAAAGGGCTGCGACAGGCGAGATGTAATCAAAAATCGGCGTAAACGGCGCTTCTTACAGCAGAGCATGCCCGTATTGGATCCGTCAACATCGGACAGGGCACGGCGGCGTTTCAGCGAGGGACGACCACTAGCCTGTAGTGGTGCTGGACGTAACCGTAGTCCTCTCCCCGCTCGAGCCGTTGGCTGTGCTGACTGCGGTGTCTTGCCCATGCTACCCGAGGGCGTCGGCTTAGAGTGCGACGATGACAACGACGTGCCCTCTTCCGGTCGATCATCTTGTGAGTCTTGCGGCTGCAAGCCGATATCATCTCGGTGGTCGCCATATGGTGGTGATCCGGTCGTTGAGCGTGCCGCACGGTTGGATGTATATCCAATACCGGGGCCGCGCCGAGAAGCTATCAGAGGGTCTGACGATGAACTCGACGACGATGGCGACAATGGTGGTGGTGGCAAGACAGGGAGGACCGGGACTGACACCGCCCCGTGAATCCTTGATCGAGATCCAGAACTAGGATGAGTAGCCAACGGCGAGGGCGACGAGGGCGACGGAAAGTCCTGATCTGGGCCTTTGTTGGTTCCGCCGGTGGCTTGTCGCACGGTAGATGCTATACTCAAACTGTAGTTACTGCTCAAGGTGTCGCTAGAGCTACCATCTTCTTTGAGACACAACTTTGGGCGCCGCCAATGCTGATACGTCTTCAACGAGCGGTTCTTCAAGGAGTCAACCTGGGTCGCCATGATTGGGAGGGTCATTGGTAGTCGTGACTCGCAGCCGGGAGGACTGGATAAAGGAACACAAGAAGCGGATAACCGTATATGCCAAGTTAGGTCATTGTGCCAGGCGAGGAGTTGTATAGGAAGGCATCGAGAGATTGTTGAAGTATGAAACTGGAGGCTAGTTGTTGGATGTTGATAATCTACCAGTTGACTGGTTGTTGGGCGCGTTACAAGCGAGGACGATAAAATAAAAATGACTGTCGCAATGCTGGCGAAGACAATCAGAAGTAGTGATGGAACAATAAGACGATAAGATAAGTCCAGAGTAGTCGTCTTTTATGCTGGATAGTGTTCCGTGATTATTGTAGAGGAATGCAAAATGCGCACTAATATTAGAGAAGAGGGAAAGCGGAAGAGTAACCCACACTTGTGGTCGGTGGGATCGATGCCCAACAGGATCTCGTATAGAATAGGGACCCGAGAAGAACATAAGAAAACGAAAAAGTGAGAAGAAGAGTACCGTCTGCCGTTTCGAAGACACTAGGGACTAAAGGGAAAGACGAGGAGGCGATAAAGAGCGATAAGTGATGTATGTGTACATGTAAATGACAATCTTGTGTAGCCCTGGAAAGGGGGGAGCGAAAAGCTGTGTGGTAGCAGATTTTACAATCAAAGATGCGGCCGAGCGGCAGCGCTCGGAATCGGTGTGGCCAAAAATAAAGGCTGAGACGAGTGGGATAAAAGTAAAGAAGAGAGGAGACAGCGCAATGGAAGAGGAACGATGAGCAGCTGTTATGGTAGTAGAGAGAGCGGCTGGGTAGGTGAGGTGGTAATGCACGGAGTGTGGCGGAATTCATGAGCTCGTTGCAATGCTTACTGGGAGGAATCTGACGTGTCGTTCTGTCCCTAGCAGAAGTACATGTACATGTGACGAAAATGAGAAACGAAGCGTACATCCACGAATGTACATATATGTACTCCGTATATGCTGTTCTTATTATCTTGGTTGTCCTTGCCTCTCTGATACTACGCCGCATCCAAGCAGCCGGTAAATGGGAATTTGATGGATGGAAGTGACTATATGTACAAAGGCGGAAGATGACCTGACGGACTATGCAGCCGAGATAATTGACTTGTGAATGGTGAGGTGATAGTGGAAGTGAGGCTGACAATAAATCCGGGGTAAAGACACAGGTGGACTGCCATGCTGGGGCGAAATATCGAGAAACCAGCCAGACCGGTAAGTGGTCAATGTGCGAAGCGAGACCCGATGTGCATCTGCTCTGCGGCGAATGGGCATACGTACGGAGTAAATATATGTGTACTCCGTAGTATGGGGTATGTGACACATGGTACAAAGTACCTAACCAGAACTACATGATGTACGTAGTCACACGGTGATGTGCTGGCAGCGAGGGTGACACATCTGGGGATGGGTTATGCTTACAGCTTACCGGATTACCTCGTAGGTGTAATATCAGTTGTCGGAGACAATGGGGTGTACGGAGTAAATATAGGAGGCAGAGTGAATTACGAGTACATAAAGTACGGTCAAGTGAGGAGATGTAAGCCAGGCGACGATCGATGCATGGCTAGTGCGCCGCAAATCGCGGAGTATTTGCTTGTAAGCATATCTCTTTGTGAGTGACGCGCTATTTCTCACTGTCATCATATACGTATCTGGATATCAGAAGTGCCTCCGAGACGGCTATGTGTAATTGATCGTTTTGCATAATTTGGTCACTTTGGTGTGTACGGAGAATTATTAACTATGCTTACATATAGTTGTTTTAAAAAGCGTAGCAGTCAAATGCGAACAAATAAGCATATGATTTTTAGAAATTGTCATGGGTGCTGCACAATGTGTACAAACTCATGTCGTGTAAGCATAAGCATAAGCATACTCCGTAGAGTATGGGGAAGAAGAAACGGGTTTGTGCTGCAGAGACGCGAGCCAAGATGACACGGACCAAGGCAGGTGATGTGAGAATTATTGCACAGCTATGTGTAAGCATAAGCATACGGAGTACATATGTATGCTTAGTACATATCGTAGAGAGAAATTACCTGTGCAGGCGATGGACTGGCGGAAGTGAGGTGGTATTTTGTAGGCAATAACGAGTTATGTATATATGCCGTGCTGTATACACAGAGTACGGAGTAGCAGTGCGTACGGAGAGAATAGTGCATATAGAGTGACGGGAACAGTCGTAGATGTGAATGGCTGGTATGTCATGGTACACAAGCGAGTGCTGGGTGTTGCGAGTAAAACATTAGAGCAGTTGGCTAGTAAAAAGGAGCTGGCTGGAAGATGCCCACTCCGTAGACAATTGACATGACCAGCTTTTAAACTAAACATACATGTACACATGCCGAACGAATAACCCTCGCTATCTATTATGAGCTTTGTAATATTACATTGTCAACTCTGATGTTGAGGCATTCCACTCTACCCGTAGGGCCCGTCGCTAGCTGCGGCAACTCCCATATTCTTTGTCTTCCCTGATCCCTTTTTCTTAACCAATTAGCAGCTGCCAATTAGTGCTGTAGTCGTTAGTTGGATCATAATAGTGACTGATACTATCATTTTAATTTAGAAGAAAAGAAGAGGTCAGGGGCAGAAAAGAAAAAAAGAACATTCGATGAAAAAGAGACGGTCAAGATGCAGAGTCGTAGTCTGTGCTCAAGTGCAGCTGGACAGCCACCTTAGGCAGAAACTTTCTGCAAGAGAACTAGCCCAGGCAAGGTGCTTTTCTACGGGTAGTAGGCCTCTAAACAGGACGAGCACGTACGTGTGTGGCAAGCTAGCGCCTGCCGTGGTTTGCTGTGCTTGGCGGTCATTAGTACTTTTACCTTCTTCCTAGGCTAGTGGGGTAACCTCAACTTAATACAACAACAACCTCTCTCTCACAATTAAGAGTCTCAGTCATACTGATTCGCGCAACCAAAATTCCATCAATCAAATTTCGTTTTCCATCTCAAAAGTAAACTAATTTCCCCTTCCTCCTTTCTCGCGTCAGCGCACCTCGTTTTGCGGCCCCGATAGCCTTCTGTGTGAAAATCGAACCCCATAACCCCACTTCCCAACGTCCACTCCCCTTACCTTAGCAACATGGATGACAAATCCCTCAAGCTTTCATCAATCCAGCAGTGGTCGGACTTCGAAATCGGTCTGATCAACGAAGCCATCGACCATGGAATCTGGGACCATGTCAAGCCGCAAGACCGTGTGCCTTGGTCTGCCATTCCCGCCGGCGAATATCTCTGAAGTCATGCCGTCTTGGGCCGAGATGTTCCAGACTGCCAACAGAGAAAAAATCAATACCAGACTCCTCACTTTCGAGGATGTTGCAGATGACCTCCGCCTCCGCCAACAAATGCTCCAGCCGCAAGTCGTCAGAGGAGCTGCGCTCCCGGTGTTCCAGCCAAGAAAGCGCAGAGCGCCGTTCTCAGCACGCCACGACTCGCGGCCCGCACCGCGACAGCGCCCCACTTGTTCGGCCTGTGGGAGCCTGGGACACGACATCACCACATGTTGGTATATATGGCGAGAACTGCGGCCATCACATTGCACTTTGAACGACGACAAGAAGGCCATTATCAACAGAAAACTTCTCGACAAATCATCATCCTTGTTTGCGGAAGTCCACGCCATCAAGCACGGCCCGAAGAACGATTCAGCTTCCACTAAGCATACAGCGGACCCGGCGGATATTGTCTCTCAGCTATAGCTACACTCGGGCCCCCAGATCCCTATCATTAGCTCTAGCAGCTCTCATTTGACCCCTATTAACGCTACAGATATGTCCCTTACGCAGCTTGAACGCCCTATAACTTTAGACCCTGTCGCGTTCATCACAAGCAAATTAGAGCGAACCTCACTGTCCCTGGAGCAACCGCCTTCCTCACCCTCCACCTGCCTCAATATTTCAGCACTATCCAGATCACCAATTCGCCCCAATGATATGTTGTTAGACTCTGGGGCTTCAGACCATATGTTAACATCAAGGAATTCTTTTACTTCCATCCGTCACTACGAGCTTGCCCCTGTGCAGACTGCCTCGGGTTCCCTTGATGTGGCAGGATATGGGGACGCTATCATATCCCTTTCATGCGATGAGGCCATAATCGCCCTACGCCTCCGTGGTGCTCTACTGTGCCCTAGTTTGCCTTGCAACCTCGTGTCGGCAAGCCGGCTTGAGGATGCGGGCATTACATGGTCCATGGATGAGAAAGCGCTTATACAGGATGGACACCACCTGGCGCGCGTCACACGTCGAGATAATCTTTACTTTATTGATCACCTTGAGGGATCTTCTACATCTGCCTTCCTAGCGGCCACTACGTGCCGCAAAACCAAGGCTTCTCCATCTCTCTGGCACCTACGTCTTGGTCATCCAAGCGATGCTGTCCAACGCCATTTCCCAAACAGCACATACGGCATTAAAATGATGTCTGGTGGTGAGCCTGTTTGTGACACCTGCAGCATAGCCAAAGCAACACGGTCAAATGCATCCACTCCACGAGTCATTACTCAACAGCCTGGACAGCGGCTTGCCATCGACTTTCACGACTTCCCGCCTGTCAATGGCATCTCCTGTGTCTCTCTCACGGTCTGCAGGGCGTCAGGCTTCGTCTTTGATCACTACCTAGCCAACAAACAATCCGACACAATCTGTGCTATGGTAGATGATCTCGTCCGTCTCGTCAACGTCCAGCTGAACGTCTATGTCCAAGTCATCGAGTCCGATCAAGAAATAGTATCTGTCAAACCCCAAGTCCACAGGCACATCCTCCAGAAGGGAATTGTGTCGGAAGCCTCTGCCCCTTACGACCAAGCACAGAATGGAGGTGCCGAGAGATATGGACAGACAATCATCACCAAAGCAAGGTCCTTGTCAGTGGCTTCAGGCATTCCAACCCACCTCTGGCCAGAAGTCGTCCGCACTGCCGTGTTCATCCACAACAGGACACCCTCGCAGAGATTTTGCTGGAAGACGCCAATCGAGATGGTGACGAAGGTGAAACCAAATCTCTCCTTTCTTCGGGTATATGGATGCAAGGCATATGTTCTCACCAAGACTGCACAGCAGAAACGACAAAGGTTGCAACGGTTAGACCCCAGAGCATGGATTGGCTGGTTGGTGGGCTACAACGCCTCGCATATCTATCACGTCTGGAACCCCTCTACTGGCACCATATCCGTCCACAGAGATGTCACCTTTGATGAATCTGCAGTGTACAGAGATGTGGTCTCCCCTTCTAACCCCATGTGGAATGCCACTATGTTCCCCCCCGCGTTCCTCTGTCATTGGCACCTCTTTATGTTCCACCTAGCATGGCACAGCAGCAGCTCCCATCCCCCGCCAGCATGGTTTGCGGCTTCCATGCATCGCCATCTTCCCAATTGATGCCGCTCAACCTCCCATCGACTTCCCCTCCCCGTGGCTATTTGCCTTTCTATCCCGCTTACCTTCTCATAACCGTCACAACGAGAGGCGATTTGTATCGGGCAAGACGATATCTCGACAGGAGTATGACCAGGCTCTTTTGGCGGGCCCAGTGCACCAAGATTTGCTACCGTCCACACCCAGGTCTGCTACTGAGGCGTTCAGGGGATGGATGAAGCCTGAATGGTCTGCTGCTATGGAAGATCATTTGCAGAAGAATATTCAGCTTGGAGCGTACACAGAGATCGACAATCCGCAAACGCAAACGACAATTTTCGGGAGCAAATGGGTTTTTTCCTACAAGCTGGATGAGAATGGAGTTCTGCTCAAGCACAAGGCACGACTGGTGGCAAGAGGGGACCAACACAAGGATATCAATGCCGTCTCTTACGCTGCTACTTTGGCCTTGCGGTCGCTGCGTGCGCTGCTCGTGACGTCGGTCGCCATGAAGATGCATGTGAGGCAGTTCGATGTCACAAACGCCTACATGAACGCCTCGCTGCCTGAACCAATCCTGATGCGATATCCCCCTGGCTCGAATAAGCCGGGAAAGCTGCTCAAAGTGTTCCGTGCCATCTATGGACTGCCTGTTTCTGGCAGACTATGGCAGGATCTGTTCATAAAGACGCTCACATCGCACCCCCCTCGAAGCATCAACTATTTCTAGCCCCGATACCAATGAAGGAAAAAGGGGAAAAATAGGGGGGTGTGTGGCAAGCTAGCGCCTGCCGTGGTTTGCTGTGCTTGGCGGTCATTAGTACTTTTACCTTCTTCCTAGGCTAGTGGGGTAACCTCAACTTAATACAACAACAACCTCTCTCTCACAGTACGCATACATATACTAGCGGCGGCGTACTCCGGCATTCTTTGCCACTGGGTATTCACGCGGATACAGCCGGGTTTACCATCCCGTTTTGATCTTAATAGGTATCATGATCGGAAAGCAAAGGACACTCGATATACACCGCCACCCACGGCCAGATGCAAGCAGCCTTGGTCATCCACGGACACCTTGGCTTCACCGCCAACTGGCAAGCTTCCCTTATCGATATCAGTCAGCCTCAATTGAAGACTTGTTCCAAGCCGCTGTACTTGTACCTGCGACAGCTGCTCGGCCACGAAATATAGATCGCTCCTGCTCTCTTGTCTAGCGTACTCCACCTGTAGCTCTAGACTTCTAACCCTGTAGAGTATGCTTAGAGATGCAGTGGCGTCGTTGACCTTTACATATCCGTCGCATAGCAGGTCATCCAGTGAGCGCCGTACATATACATATAGACTGTCGGGACTGCTGTCATTTTGGGTCGGTGGTCGTTCTGTCGTCTCTGCTTCTGGTCGTATTGTTAGACTGGTTCGAGAGGCCTGATCTGAGTTTGACACCGGTGTGTGTCGTACATCTTTGATGCTAGAGACAACAAAATGAGCTGCATCGTTTTGGGGGGCATCCTTGTGCTTATTAGCGATGTGAGCACTTTGCGTGCCGTCGGCATTGTCTGATGCAGGCACATCCGCTACTAGCGCTGTCTCTGTGTCGGCCACTTCCTCTTCCTCTTCCACTTCCACTGCCTCCATCTCCGCTTCTGCCTTCGCCCTCGCCGCAGCCACCAGAAGGATAGGCAACGACGAGATATATGGGAGACATGACAACTCGCTCTCCATCGGGAAAGGGTATTTTGTCTTCTGCCTGCACGTCTTCACCTGATCGACGCTTGCTTTAATTGCTCTTGCCAAGACCTCGTTGAATCTCGCGGGGATGTCGCTATCAAAGCATTGCGGTAGTCTCCATCCCGGATACAAGCGGCCATGGCTCCGCGATGTAAAATACGTCTTCGGGAAGCACTCGGTGATAAAGAGATTGCACAGGTAGCAGGCTGCCTTGTGTGAGCGTACAACCCGTGGAATTGTCTCGCCCATGGCCGTCGACACATTACGGCGCAGCTCACAGTATGCAATCAGTTGTATTTCGGCATGGATGCGGCTATTCTTGCGGCTGTTGAGTGCTTGGCGCTGGAAGGTTTCTGCAGGATTCTCATTCTTATTTCGAGATGGCTGACTATCGCTTTGCGCTCAGATAGCGGCCATGGCTTACTTCGGCCACACGCATCAGCCAACGTTGACGCCAGGTCCGGTGTTCTCCAAGGTTCATCCGGTCTCTGAAAGGCAGCTGGCGGCAGTTTTGCATGCATGACAGTCCACTTGCGTATAATTTTCAGCTTGTCCTTTGCGGCCATGCGACATAGTAGGCGAGCTACCTCGTGGTACCGGGCCATCTTGGTCACAATATGCATAAAGCTCTCCAACTGATCCGGACACAGTTCAGCACCGACTATGGTACTGATGGCACTGCGGAATCCCGGAAGCCGGCTGGGCCGGGACATGCCAACAGCCAGAGGCTTGATTTTTTCTATGGCGCGGTGGCTTGCGAGATCCGAAAAAGAGCTGAAACGACACTGACCTCTTCATTTATCTGGCACAATGAAGCCTGCCCTTGTCTTTTGCTGGCCAGTATTTTGAGTGAGTCGGCAACTGCAACTCTGCTCGGCAGGTCATTGAAGGCCAGCCTTTTCTTTTTCCCACCCGCACACTTATGGTTACAGAGGAGTATACGCTGCTGGCACATCGTTATTATGGCCAAAAGAACCTTGTCTTCGACACCTTTGGCGTCTTTGCCATGTCGAAGAGCGGACGCTTCAGTGTCTGTGTCGTGCAAAACAGCAGCCGCAAGCGGTGATAGCACGCAGCTGAATCCTGCCTTCAGCTGCTGCACTAAGCTGTCGTTCGTTTTGGTCGTGGCTTGGTTGACAGCAATCAGCAGCCGTAGATGCTTGGCAATCGTGGCTTGGCCAGCCTCTTGAATGCAGACGGCTGCCACATTGTTGGCATCATCGGATATGCCTGCAAGAAAGGACAATGCACCGACAAGATGGCGTTCTTCTTCAATAGACAGCACATGCGGAACATGAGTGCTCGTCCTTGCTGTTCCCACGAGGCTGGAGTCTATGTCATTTGTCGTCACGGGTAGAGGAACGGTGTGTAGCACGCTCAAGGCGGCGATGTTCTCGGCACACACAACGGGGAGGGATCCAGAGCGCATTGTTTCTGTGTGATACTTGATGTGACCTGCAAACAACCAAGCAGGCAACGCCAGTAGACATTGTTGAAGTGCCGTTGTATCGAGCATTTTCAGCTTTTCTGTACATCAAGGCCGAGTATTCAGTTGCTTGGCCCAGGGTGTCTAAAATAACAGTCGTCTTCGTGGTGACCACAATGAGGCCAACCTCCACTCCACACCCTCTCAAGCTACATCCAATAAGACCACACTGCACAGCGAGAATATACATCTTAATCGGTCCATCACATTTGATAGTCAGCATTGGTACTACGCTCTGAAGTGTGGTGAGGCTGATCTTGGAGTAACTATGTATGTACTTGCTTTGTTGGAATTTTACAACATTGGACCTCCACCTAGGCCATAATGCTAAAGCATTTGCTACCCGTGAACAAGCTAAAAGGCATATCAGATACAATGTGCTAGCATGAGTATCATTCTCTATGTATCTATCAAACCTTTGACAGATGCAAGCTGCAGAAAGTCGCCTTTGCCAACCTGTATCTCTCAAAGAGTCAAGAATCACGACGGTTTAAAAACTTCTATTTTTCAATTACCAATGGCTAAAACTAAGCAATGCATTCTGGTAAGTCATGATAGGCGGGAAGAAGTTTAAAGAAAGAATGGTCGCAGATAGCGTTGATTTGAACAGATGTGCTGGAAAGAGAAACAATGAAGGGGGAAAAGGGACACAAGCCCAGAGTTATATCCTACAATGGTATAAATGAACCTAATGACCCACCGCATAGAGATAGACAGCTAAAGGGGAGAAAGGAAAACAGACCGGACCGTCACGCACACTCATAAGTCGTCAGCCCATAAGTCATCCCCCTCTTCGCCATCGTCGACATCACCTACATCCACCTCAAAGGTCGTTCCTAGTGCTTCTCGCCCTTGTCGGATCATCTGCTGCAACTGATAGTTGAGTGACTCCATCTTGGCATCAGCATCGCGTTCGGCTACAATTTTTCGTGCAGCCAAGCGTTTTGCTTCGTTGGTTAGGTGCGGGCTCTCCTCGAATGACTTTAAGGCACCCGCCCTTTTCAGTGGATTTTGTCGCGACTGTCGGCCATGTTCTGATCCAGTCATAGCGCTGTGGCTTCTCCGGTGCCCGGAGCTTGAGCTCATAGCCGAACCAGGCCGCTGCCCTAGAGACGATGACGAGCGCTGCCCCAAGGACAAGCTTGGACGTGATGAGGAGAGGCGCGAAAACGGGTTGTGTGCTTGCTCGATGCTTGGCACAGGAATGCGCGACCTGCTTCTAGGGCTGCAGCTCGTCTGGAAGTCACCAGCCACCGTTGCCCTGCGCGAGCCAAGTGGTGTGGATGCGCGCGGCGACGCAAAGCTGGCGGGCTCGCGAGTTGATAGACCGGGACTGCCAGCGTGAGACACGCGTTGCTGACGGTAGCTTTGTACCGTAGATGGGGTCACAGACGGTGTGCTCGGGCCCAGTCTGGAGATCGGTGTGTTCATACGCCGCATAGACGCTGCTGTGCTGGGTGTGGCTGTAGATAACTTGGCTGTGCGATACTGGCTCGCTCTGTGGTCTGGCGTGCGGCTCCGGATACTTGATGAGCTTTTCATTGTTGCAATTGACGATGCCCGCGATACACGGCTACCGGTGCCTCCTCTCTGGCTTGTGTCGACCATAACCCAATTACGGTTGAGCTCGTCGCCAGATGGGTCGATCTGTCGCCGTTTGCCGTTCCTCCGCAATGGCGGTGTACCTGCACTTTCTCTGCGGTGATAGCTGTAGTGTGTCCCGCCATCCCCGGTGTTTGTCCATCCTTCGTCCATGATGATACCTCCCTTTGCCAGTGGCGATGGCCTAGTGGGAAATAACTCAAATTTGAGACTGGGATCTTCTTCCGTCCGAGGACCGCCGTTGCTAAAAGTGAAGCCCGTCAGAGCTTCCGTCACTTGGTGATCGCCTGCGGGCTTTCCTATCTCCCAGTCATAGCTGTTGCCGCCCCCTGCATGAAAACCCCGGAATGCGCCAGCTGTACAAAAGCTCCAGACTTTACCAACAACATTTCCAAGTGCATTTAGTACTGTCCATCGCTCGCTGGTGATGCCAACATCTCCGCCCTGTGAGATATGTGATTCTTGACTTGGGCCCAGTTGCCGGCGGTACTCCACATCCGAATAGTACGCGCTCTCGTCCATCCCTTGCGAGCTCTGTGTGCCGTCGACGTCGATCTGGCCAGCTAATGTGTAATCGCCAGCGACGGGTGTTGATTCACGCGAGAAGTCTTGCGGACGTTTGCGCTTTGTCGTGATTCCAACATACTCGTGGTGATTTGTCGCAGCAGTGGTGATGGACATATCTGAAAGGAGGCTACCAGTCGATCGAGCCACGTCGGCTGGTGGGATGAACATGTCTGCGCCGAGTGCGCGTGCGGGGAGTGAAGTGGAAGCAAAGTTGTCGAAGTGGTATGCGCCGGGCACATGGAACTCGGGTTTCTGGGACTCCATCGTGCTGTGCCGTCGGGTAGTGCGGGAGGGTCGGTTCGGTTCTGATCTGTCTGATCACGCGCAAATCACCATATGGCGCATTCTTGCGATGGTGAGAATGACGATGATGACGATATGATCGACGAGGAACGCGGGAGGACGTTGTCGATAGAGGGGAATCACGGTTGTCAGAAAAGACGTAGTAGTGAATAGACGTCCCAAAACAGTTGAGCTATTGTTTTGCTAGATAAGCGTAAGGTGAGACAATACAGTCACGAGGTCTGGCTGAAGGCCGATGCCTACGACGTATGTTTGTGAGAGGGTGTGGTGGGCAGGCCTTTGTTGGGGAGTCGCCGCTACCAGTATTGAGTACTAATGCAGTGGTGATAAGGCTGCTAAAGAAAGACGCAACTGGGTTCACGTCACGCATTCGACAGGGCGAAATGGCAGGAAATTGTAATGGTGATGTGATGTAGCTTGCAATATCTACCAACGTTCGTTTGAGATGATAGCCTTTGCGCATTTTCCTCTAATTTATTTTCTTTTTCTCTGGATGCCTCGTCCACGGCCGACGCCCAATCACGATTGGCGCTAGACAGGTTCGGCTTAAACGCGTTGCCAAAGCAATTACAGTAAACAAACCTCTGATCTACTTATCTACGACTGCTCTTAAAATGGAGCTACGAGGAATTGATCAACAAATATATATGTGTCAAGAATGGTGTGCCGTACTCGCATGGAAGCAACAATGTAAGCTTAAGAATCTCAGAAGACAACGGCGCTCCCAATGGCAGATTAGAAGAAATAAAACGAAGAATACCATAGAATCGACGGCCCAACGAATAATAAAGGAAATGCACGCAACGCAAGCAAACCCGATATTGCCATCTAATCGCTACTGTGGCCGAGGACGCAACCAGCTGACCAGCTCCGTTCTCCATGCCTCATGTCTCAGGCTCAAGCCGAGCTATTCTCACAGTTGTAGTATTCGTCCTGCTTCTGCCTATGCTCCGCCGACACGCCATTCTCGGTCTCCTCGGTGGAAGCCTTTCCCTTCAATGCAGCCCAGAACGTATCCCGCTCCTGCAGCAGCTCGCCCGCCCACGCGCGCGTCTCTGGAAGCGTCATCTTGGTCGCAACATACGCAAATTCAGCAAGGACTAAATTGCCCTGGCCACGCTTCTCATACTCGACCATCTGCAGAAGCAGTTCCATCTTGTCGACGTCATGCACAAAGTGGCTCTCGGCCGTCTGTGAGTCCTCGTACTCTTGCCAGATGGCGCGAATCTCCTTGCCAATGGCAGACTCGCCGCCGTACACGTTGCCCAGTAGCGTTTCAGTAATGTAGTCCATGGTCGTAGCCTCGCGACGGCTCTTTTCCGGCTTCGTAATGCCGTCAACTGGTGTAATGTCGCCAACGAGCGACTCGGCCATGTCGTGGATCAGGCACATCTTGATGCAGCGGTTCATGTCAAGTGTCGCGGCGAGTTTGGGGGGTGCCAGCATGCTGATGAGGGACATGCGGTACATGTGGTCGGCAATTGACTCTCCATAGTTGACGCCAAAGCGGCGCCACCCTTCACGCTTGGTCGTCTTGAGCAATTCCAGCAGGTGGAAGTAGGCAAGGGGGGATGTCGAGCCGGCCGTGGTCGGGAACGTAATGCCGGTGTTAAGGGCGGCCGTGGCCTTGTCGACAGTCCAGTCGCCGGTAATCTCGGGTGTAGGAACTACGCCGAGTTCTGTTCGTTAGTATTTGTCTCCGGTGTGTATCTTGTAGATCTTGCCATAATTTCTAGTTCGTTGTTTACTTACCCGAGATCAACTGCTCAGTGGTGATGCTGGCGCCGTTGAGCGCAGGTTTGCTGTTGTCGGCCATGTTTATGATATACCAGTATGGTAGTAAGCATATACATGAAACAAGCGATAATAGATGCAACGAGAAAACAAGGAAGAGGAAAGAGAAATCGGCAGCCACGCTACGGCGAGCATATCTCTTGCCAAAGACACCTTCACTGCTTTAGCCCCCCCACCAGTTGCTATCCTTATCGGCATGTGACCCAGTTATCACTAGATATCACATGAGAACCAACGACCTGGCTTACAACAAGGCAGTGCATGTTGTCCCTTTCACATGTCACATGTCACATGTCGTATTCAAAACAATCCTGACACTAGCCGGTCGCCGTTTCCCAAGTGGCAATACAAAAGTGCGGAAATGGAAGGAACGATAAGAAAAAGACGTAATGGGATGAAAACAACATACGTACAACAGCTCTTGATGAGCTCGTCAACCTTGCCCAGCTTCAAGACGCATCTTTGCTAGGCATCCGGCACTACAACAGAGCTCTGTCCTAGCAAACATCCGCTCTCGTCTATCGAAACCGATATACGACAAATCACACTAGTTCATCTCACAATGGAGTATCACAGAGTCACTGTCGAGGCTATTGCTGCGCGGGTCAAGCAGTTTGCGGCCATCCGCAAGCAGTTTCGCATCTACCATGGCTCGACCAACAGCACCCGTAGTACCGATCGTAACCCAGAGAATACGGTGGACACGAGCATGCTGAATCGTGTGCTAACAGTCGATACTATCAAGAAAACAGTTCTCGTTGAGCCGAATGTACCCATGGACACTCTTGTCGCCGCCACGACAGCCAAGGGTCTAGTTCCGCTCGTGGTCATGGAGTTCCCCGGCATCACTGTCGGTGGCGGCTTCTCGGGTACTTCGGGCGAGAGCTCTTCGTTTCGCTATGGTCCTTTTGACGCCACTATCAATTGGGTCGAGATCGTCGTTGGCAACGGCGACATCATGCGGGCTTCGCGCACCGACGACAACACGGATCTCTTCTGGGGTGCAGCGTCGTCGTTCGGCACCCTCGGTGTTGTGACCCTGCTTGAGGTGCAACTCCAGGATGCCATGCCATATGTGCGGTTGGAGTACAGTCTGCAGACGACTCCTAGAGGCGCAAACAAGGATATGGAAGATGAGATTGGTATGCCATTCATTTGTGTATTTAGTTTGTCCTACATCTACTAACATGACAGCCAAGAACAAGGCCGACTACGTCGATGCCATTATGTTTTCCAAGGATGCCACAGTTGTCTGCTCTGGCAAATTCAGCAATGTGCCCCCGCCAAACAGAACCAACGTCGTTGTATGCTTCACACGCAGTTTCGACCCATGGTTCTACGTCCATGTCATGCGGATTCTCATAAGGCTCAAGCGAGGGCCCGCTGACACCAAGATTGTCGAATATGTCCCGCTTGCTGACTATCTCTTCCGATACGATCGCGGTGCTTTTTGGGTCGCCAAGTACTCTTTTGAATACTTTGCCCTCCCATTTAACCGCATCACGCGCTTCTTGCTCGACCCGCTGCTACACACGCGCACCATCTACCACGCGCTCCACAGGAGTGGCCTTGCTGACTTCTACCTGGTGCAGGATGTTGGCATACCCAATGACAAGGTGGATGAGTTCACCGACTGGCTCGAAGAGACGTACGGAATATATCCGTTGTGGCTTTGCCCGCTGCTGCTGGCCCGCGACTCACCGAATGCCCAGCATGGCCTGCACGCCGGCTTTGCACTTCTAAAGAAAGGAACACCCGAGAGCAAGCTCATGAACTTTGGTGTATGGGGACCAGTGCCGTCTATTTCTGCGTCAGGACTGTCTGCCGTTTCTCAGCGCGCCGAGTTTAAAAATCAAAATCGCCTTCTCGAGCAAAAGGTGCATGAGCTTGGAGGCAAGAAGTGGCTGTATGCTCAGGCCTTCTACACGGAAGACGAGTTTTGGGCTCACTACGACCGTAAGGCTTACGATACTGTGCGTGCCAAGTATGGCGCCGAGTGGCTGCCATCAGTGTATGATAAGGTGAGAAACAAGGAGAAGGATGTTGAGACGCCGTCGGGTCTGGTGCCGTTCTTGTTGGCGCTCGTCTGGTCCATTTGGCCCCTGCGTGGAATCTACGGCGTGTTCATGGTCTTAATCGGAGGTGACTACCTGATGGCCCCTGCCAGGCCCAGCTCACTGTCAGTGAAGCCGAAGCAGGGCTGAGTGGTGCTGGAACAAGGCCAGCTGCATCCTTACTACGTTGACGACGCGGCCCTTTGGTGCGCACTGCCGTCAAACTAAACAGATTCGTATCGTTTTTTGTCACGGCAACACGCTATGAGTCCAGTGCGCGGGGCTGTAGAGCCCCCAGACCCCCAGTGTTCTGTGAACAGACCTCTAGGGGACTGTTGCGCCCTCTACCGTAGCATGCAAATAAAACAGAATCAAAAAAGGGAAGGTATACACAAACATAAAAGACAGACAGGCAGGCAGAACGCGGACGAACAATCAAAACACTGAAAGCAAGCATAAAACAGAAAACAAGCAGCAGACAGACGCATATCACAAGCAAACAAACAGAGCAACTCCAACGGCTCCCTCTTCCAGCCCCCCTCTCCAACTCCCCTCCCTGTCCCGGTTTGCACTTCAACCGGCGGTTGCTGCGTTCGCCAGCGGAGCAGCTACCGCTGGCGCTCTCTCGACACCCGCATTGTAGTGCCGCCACTTTGCTTCCATCTTGCCCGCTAGATACTTGCACTTGTTCGTCAGCAGCAGCTTCTTCCCAAAGCGGGGCGATGGGCGCCAGTGGTGGTCCTGCATGTCCAGGGATGGACGGGGCTCTTCTCTCTTCTCTTCCTGCTCACAGAGTGGGCATAGGAGCTTGGCATCCTCGTGATTGAACCGTCGATGGTAGTCCGCGGAGTCTCCATGTCCCACTCTTGCTGTGAGGATGCGGGCCACAGTTGCGCGATGAAAATCGTGCAACCATCATAGTTTGTAGGGAGAGAGGATCTCGAACTCCTTGCCCAGGTGCTTTCGTGGCTGCAGAAGACGCGGCGTCACTTTCTGGTTGAACACGAATCCCGCTTATGATAGAGTATAGACTGAAAAGTCAAACGAAGAAGGCAACATGCCAGAGTGGTTAATGGGTATGACTCGAATGATTTCCCCACTGGGGAATAAAACTCTATCATATGGCTTCGGCCGCGCAGGTTCGAATCCTGCTGTTGTCGTTATTTTTGCTTAAACAACGTTCTCTTTCTGCTTCTGGTCCATCCCTAAGCATCTGGATTATTTTTTTCTCTTTGGGTGGCTAATTTAAGTTCAGTTTCGGCCACTGTCGTTATTCAATAAGCTTGTAGCTGTGACATTCAGTAGGCGTTCTTTTACACTGCCGGTGATTAAAACTCACTAGACCGCACTCGAGAATGGCGAAGCATAGGTATTACCCAAAGGTCTCAATCCGTTGGATCTCCAGGTTGCCACATCGCGGTCGTTGATCTGCAACCTCGGGACAGGGAAAACACCGACCGCTGCAACAGACAGTACGGAGTAGATAGTAGTGATAGCATACATAGTGATGTTTCATAGCTAGAAATGACAGGCGGTCAGGGAAATTCTGCATCTGCCCTTTCCCAAGATGTTTTAGCAAGTTCCCAGGAAACCTGACGGGCTTTGAATCAGCTGTGACCATGAGTATGATGTTCGATTTGGCCTCGTAACGATCTACCTGCTTAAAAGCTACAGACGGCTATTTGATTCTCTGATTCTCAGTAATGCTGCGTCTGATAGGACAAATGATTACGGAAACAGGCCGGGGCATTGGCATGTGTTAAAAATCACATGACGCTAAGTTCTGGCATGTATGCACATACATAAAGTACGTACTCTGTAATACCTGTCTTTGCTTGAAGAAACAGCAAAGCCGTCAAGGCCATAGAGATAAATACATCTAGAATTAAGCATTGCTACGAAAGCGAAAGCGGAAAATACCAGGTATGCTGCTCATTTCAGAAATAAGCCGGAGTACGCGTACTTTCAATTTGGTGAGATTCTCGAGTATAAGGCCGGCATACACAGTAGATGTCTACACGCAGTATTCCAATTGAGAACCGGAACCGCAACCGATGAGTCCAAGGCGCAATTGTGAACCACGAAATTGCGAATTGAGACTGGCGCCATATTAATAAGACAATCACCAGGTTACGATATTTCAGATCAAGAGACGCTCTTTGCCCTTAATCTCTTCGTCAGAGCCAATCGGGGGGTCACTGTGATCAATGGGCGCATATGACGTAAACAAAGGACAGACGAGTTGTTGCATTAAAAATTAAAACATCAGATAAATGCAAGACAATAAGATACAAAAATAAATAAAAAACCGCTGTGCCGCACTTATGCCGCCGCCGTGCCTCGTGTCAAAGCATCAGATAAAACAAACCCCAGAGGTTGGGCGAGAGCAGGCATATGCTGCCCCCCCAGTCGCCTCGATAACGCCATGCCTGAATATTTTAATGAGATGCCAAGTACCTTTTCGTAGGAGTGATGTATGGCAAGGTAATAGTGAATGCCGCCACTGGTCCGTAGGCACTACCGCCATGCAATGCATTCGGTGCAACCGCAAAGCAAATAGATGCTTAGTTTTTTTGGGTCGGGGACCACCGCAGCATCTCTGTGCATGGGACATGTGGGTTCTTCTCCTCATACAGCTCCCAGGTGTCCCAGCCCTTCTTGTTGGACATGGCACTGCCGCGCTGCATCTTCTCTTCATACTCCTCCCGACTCTTGATGGCGTAGTGGTGAAGCGCAAGACGGTTGCGTGTGATAGGCCAGCGCCGCGCCGAGGTGACCTGATCGCCGTTTTCGCCCACGGTGATGTGGTTTTCGGTGAGGAAGAAGAAGTGGGGATCCTTTGGCTGGTGGTAAGTCTTGATGCGCACGATTGTCTTGACATGGCGGTTGTCGGACCCCTCGCCTTCGTGCTCATCGTCGTCATAGACGCACTCGGTAAAGGCGTCGATGATGGAGGGCTGACGTGTAAGATGGCCATTGGACGTGTGCAGGCGCCAGTTGAGGCTGACAGCACCAATGGCCTCGACACGCTCGTAGTCCTTGAGAATCTCGCGCAGCGTTTGCGGGCCAGGCGCATCGATAAACTCGTCAGCGTCAATAAAAGCCATCCAGGTAGTGCTGGTGGTGGTGTTGGTGGCGGCGGTCGAGTTGCGGGCAAACTGAACGCAGTTGTTGTATAGCGTGTACTGCATCCAGCGCTCGTGCTGCTCGGGCTTGTAGTAGTGGAACTCAATGGCGGAGCGGGGGATGGTAAGCTCCTCCTCGGTCATCTCGGACAGTGGCGGGTTGGAACCGTCATCCATGAGGAAAAACTTGCCGATACCCATGTTGTAGTAGTGGTGGTTGAGGAACTGGGGCAGATCGCGGCGCTGGTCCTTGATGGCGAGGCAAACGGAGATGTAATTGTCAATGGGTCCCTTGGGCGTGTTGTCGACAGGCGTGTTGTCGACAAAAGGGAGTGGTATGTTTTTGTTGGCGGCGGTGGTCTTGACGGTAGAGACGACATTGTCGTAGCCGGCGGCAAGGTTGTCGCGGTGGTAGACCATGACGGACATGACGAGAGTGCCGGCCATGGCCACAAAGACCAGCGGCCGCATGGGAGGATAACGCATTGTTGTGGTGAGGTGAGAATGTGATGTGATGTCCGAAGTAGGGAGGGTTAGGGGAGAAGATGCTGTGCCGCAAAGCGACGTCGGTGGGCGTAGAAGAGGTCCGGAAGACTGGAGACGAAACAGACCACAGGCGTCAATGACGAATCCGGGGTTTCGTTTGCAGCAGAATACGGAGTATCGTGTATATTTACCGTCTTGCGTGGCTGTGCGCTTTGACGGGTGCGGGAAGAGACAAGACGGGATAGGAAACGAGAAACAAAGGCACGGGAGTCATGCAGAAATAGAAGAAAAAGACAAGGCCAAAGTAGGAAGGGGTAGTATGGAGTACGGATAAGAAAGAGATGGCCATCAAGATAATGAAGATTTGATACTGGATCACAAGCTACTTAATCAAAACAATAGGGCCCTAACAGTATACGTATGCGGAATTAAAGCAAGATAATGGACGACGAATATTGCGATGCGGGCAAAATAGTGCCGCATGCTTTTACACATACGGATAAGCATACATAAGCATAGCTTATGTGTATTAGACTCGGGGCTCTGTGGTTCGCTACAGCGGCATAAGCATAAGCATACGAAGTAGAGGAGAGTGCCCCTTTCGACGTTCAAATATTGCGAAATATATGTACTTATACTTGTAAAGTACGTACAATATCTGTATCTAGTGCTGTCAATCTGCTCCGCCCTTGTAGAAATTTGTACAGGTACTTCTATCTACTGGCACTGCTCTCCAATTTTTAGGTCTTGGCGGCTAAGCATAGTCTAGCCTGGTATTGTGGCGGACTGCTTAATCGGCTTTCTGAAGGAGGATCTTGATAGCAGTGTATCCATAATGCACCTCGCCAAAAGGGGCGACAAAAAGGGGGAGCGGGAAGCCTTTGCTCATTTAACGCGTGTCTGCTCTCCCTATTTCAACTGTGACCTTTTTTATATTTAATAAATAATATGCGCAACCCTGCGGTGTTTTACTGCAAACAGAGTCGTCACCAGGCATCGGCCTTATCTCTATTTTCCTACTAAAAAAGCCTTACTTCTTAACCCCGCGACCATATAAGCTTAAGACGCATGTGCCATCTGCTGGCCATCCTGAACTATCACCACTTGCCACCTGCTGCTATAAATACTAGGAGTGCTGCACGATACGGGCTGTGTAATTAATGTATTCTTATAGGAGCATCTACGGAGTACAGGCGCACCATTAGTAGTGCACACATTGCTGACATCTTGGCAGGAATAAGCATAACAAGGATTTGATTACGCTAACTAGACACTGCTATGAGTGCTGGAACTCTGCTTTGCACATATATTATGTAGGTGTGCGCGGGGCAATATATGTTAGTGCAAGTACTGGCAAGGGAGGGCAAGGGGGCGATGCTATTGATATGCTATTGCCACACGCAATGTGTCTTATTCTGTGTTAAAATTAGTGTAATCATACTACATATATGTGTACGGAGTATGCTTATGTGCACATATATGCACGTATGCTTATGTGCTACGTACTTACTTGGACTGGACGCTTTGCCTTGGCTTTTTCAAATCCATTACTCCGTAATATCTGGAAAGGATGACGAGACCATCTTGTACATACACAATAAGATACACACCCACTAATATGACTGACGGTGTATTGTGTATATGTACTCCGTAAGACAATTGAGTTGCATGGTGCACAAATACCGGCAGTCGCCTGGGTTCATACAGCAGCGATGCAGGGTTTCTTTGTAAGCATAAGGAAGGGTTGTTAGCCTCCGATATTTGCATACTTTGTTTGGCTTTCGCGAGGGAGACAGTTTAGTACCGAGTACGCATGTATGCTTAAGCATAAGCATATCTACAGAGGTATCCACTGCACATATCGGAGCCTGTATATGTAAGATACTTTACTGTACGCTACGTAAGATCACGCTAGAGGACACCAGAGATGGATTAGCGGCTTTAAGACAAGCTAAGCATAGTTAGCGGGCTAATTATTCGTATTCAAGGGAGGAGTTGATGCAGAGACGTGTACGGGGCCGACCTAAACTCTACCCATGCAAGGCGACTGTCGCGTCAGACTCCTACGTCGTACGCCGTGCTCACTATCGTAATGAGGAATGGGACTAAAATGGTACAGTGGCATTGGACTATATGTACAGTATTCATAGCAGAGTCCGTAGCCGCCCTCGTCCTGCTACCTACTAAGCATACTCATGCGCCCCAACCTGAGAAAAACAACGACCAGCAACCTCCACCTCGCATTGTCGCTGTTCTTCCTCTTACTACTGCACCACGATACCACATTACCACGACATATACTCCGTACACGGAATACAGAAATCTAGCTGGACGCCGGACCTGCGAACTCAGAAAATCGGTTATCACACGATGGCTTCATCTCACCAGCTATTACCGCAAAACGACCCTGACGACATTGAGCGTCAGGTCGAAAGCAAGTCGTCGGCCAAAACAGAGACTGTCATCGTCGAGGACACAATATCGACCCGGTCCAAGCTCATCCAGCTTGGCTTCTACTTTCTCTGCAATGTCGCCCTCACAATATACAACAAACTCATCCTCGGAAAGGTAGGTCCCTCGCGGTCGTCACCACCACCACCACCACAATCACAACGAACATTCATCCATTGCTTCGCAAACAAAAAGCAGCTCATCTTCTAACCAATCCAGTTCCCCCACCCATGGCTCCTCACGGCGCTGCACACAGGCTCCGCGTCCGTAGGCTGCTACATCCTGCGCATGCGCGGTGCCATCCCGCGGACACACCTTGATTGGAACGAGGAGATGAAGCTCGTTGCCCTCTCGGTGCTCTTTACCGTCAACATTGCCATCTCGAACGTCTCACTGTATGTCATAAACGTTTGCTCGATTCGCTTGATTCGTCCGACTCGCCCGACTCGCTCAATACTCCCGATTTTCGAGGCTAACTTCCTAGGGCCATGGTCTCTGTCCCCTTCCACCAGATTGTCCGCTCAACCACCCCCGTTGTCACCGTCGCCGCCTACCGCCTCATGTTTGGCCGCTCCTACTCCACCGAGACGTACATGTCGCTCATCCCTATCGTCCTTGGCGTCGGCATGACTACGTACGGCGAGTACTATTTCACCATCATGGGTTTTCTTCTCACCTTTCTGGGTGTTATCCTTGCCGCCGCTAAGACGATTGCCACCAACCGTATCATGACGGGCTCGCTCAAGATGTCCCCGCTTGAGACCCTTATGCGCATGTCGCCCCTCTCCTTCTTTCAAGCCCTTTTTATTGCTTGGGTGTCTGGTGAGCTGTCCGGCGCTGTCGACGGCGCCACGCGCACATTGGCCAGTGCCTCTGTCGTAGCACGTGACGTCGCCGTTCAGGCAGCCGCGGGCGGCCAGGCAGCAGCTGCGGCTACAGAGTCGTCGTTTATGTCCCTTGCGCTTGCCCTGCTCGGTAACGGTGTTCTTGCCTTTGCGCTCAACGTCACGTCCTTTACGGCGAACAAGGCTGCTGGTGCCCTGACCATGACCGTGTGCGGCAACGTCAAGCAGTGTCTGACGGTCTTGCTGGGCATTGTCTTCTTCAACGTCACCGTGGGCTTCACCAATGGCCTGGGCATGGTCGTGTCGCTAGCTGGTGCAGCCTGGTACAGTGTTGTCGAGCTGAAAAGCAAGAAGAGCGCGCCATTACCACCAAAGTGAGCTCGAGGCCGTTGTGCTTTTTGTGCTATTTGTGCTATTTGTGCTTGGGTTTGTGTTGTTGTGTAGAGATGTTGTTTTGTGTGAGGACCAAATGTCCAGACTATGTCGTTCGAATATACGCATCGGGAGATAACTAACGGTGCTCGGTGCACGGTATTGCTATCACCAGTGTGCGCTACGTTTCCTTTGTCTTTATGTTTCCTTTCTTCTTCTGGATCTGAGTTTCCGTTTTATGCCTTCTCTTCATGGTTGTCTAATGTATTTGTTGTTGGTATATTTGTTTTTATATTCTTTGTATTGTCATCTCATAACAATGTTCTTTTTGAGTTTGGATTGAATCAAATATCAAGGCCATCTTATCATCTTGTCATCTAAATCATAGTGACCCAGCCACAATGATTCAAGCGATTCAACTCATATTTGTTCTGTCCCACGCTGTCTTTGCTATGACAAGGCAAAGCATACGCTCCAGTGAGTGCCGAGTTGTACTGTTGACACCTACCACACTTACTATTAGGAGCATCGCGTGTCTGTCAGTCTGACGTGGACTAGACCATCGCGTCCTCCTTCTGCACTCCCATGAGTACTACAGCCAGAAATAATTATTCTGCCGCGTAGCCACAGGATTCTGTATATGAGCCCAACAAATACAATTATGTGCAGTATACTATATCAGGGATTTCCGGCCCGGTTCTACGGCCGCCTCGTCACGGGAGACCTCTGACGAGACGGATATATCATGTACGGCAAGTGCAGAGGCATCTTATCGAACTGACCAGATATTTCTTACACAGTCGCACCAGTCGCTACATCATATTATAAGTCCACGGGCGCGTACATGTCATCCCTCATTTTCTTGCTGCCGGCGGTCTTCAGATGCTACTTGTGCTTATCGCAAGAGATGCCATGGTTCCTTTGTACTTCGGTTTATCCCAGGGTTATTCTTTATCAGATCTTTTACTGGTGATCATAGTCTCATTGTTAGTGATCCGCCTCGTGGGATGCGCCGATGAGCCTTATGTAACTAGGCCCAGTGTGGGATGCTGCCGATACCGAAACCGCATTTCAAGCAGTTCAAATCCACTGATTGACAATGTATTCTGGCATTCGATTCCGGACATACATTTAACTACAACATTACCTAGAAGGGCAGATACTATCCCAAAATGGCGACTGAGTAGTCGATCCATATAATAATAGTACAGTATGCGCGAAACTCCCGCATACTGCATGCAATACGTGTACAAATGCAACACGATATTGGCAGGTGCCGGCGTAGGCCGGCGTTGTCTTGATCTGACCACCGGAGCACTTCCCTATTCGGTCAAACTGGCATGGTTTGGAACTGATTACGATGCTGGCACCGACACACCCACTCGCATTCAGTATAAAAGTAACATACTCCCGGCCTCGAATCTCGTCAAATCATACCGCAAAAAACAGCGAATAGACAAAGTCTAAAGGCACCGACATCAACAATGACGCCGACAACTCCAGACTATGACAGCATCGTTGTCGGGACGGGATTTAGTGGAATACATGCTCTGTGGCAGCTGAAGCAACTCGGCCACAGTGTGAAGTGCTTCGAGGCAGGCTCTGATGCCGGCGGCGTGTGGTACTGGAATCGCTATCCCGGTGCCCGGACCGATATCGACGGCAGAGTCTACAGCATGAAGTTCTCGGAGAAGCTGAAAGATCTCTGGGGCTATACGGAGAGATACCCCCAGCAGCCCGAAGTGCATGCGTACCTGGCATCGGTACTTGGTAGGCGATTGTTCATAATCTCCCTATGGAAAGCACTGCTGACAATCATGGTTTAATAGATGAGTTTGATCTTCGGAGCACGATCCAGTTCAGCAGTCGGGTCGTTTCGGCCAACTTCAACGACGTTGAGAAATTATGGACGATCACAACCGAGGCTGGCGACAAATGTACCTCTCGCTTCTTTATCCCCGCGACGGGGCCCATGTCTGCCGTGAAAAAGATTCCTTTCGCCGGCCTTTCAAGTTTTAAAGGACAGTGGTACCGTTCAGCCACCTGGCCCAAGGAAGCGCCCAATCTCAAAGGCAAGCGGGTCGCCATTGTCGGGACTGGTGCTACTGGAGTTCAGCTTGTGCCGAAGATCGCGACAGTGGCCAAGGAGCTCTTTGTGTTCCAGAGAACACCACAGTATGTTCTCCCCGGCCGCAACTTCAATTACGACCACGACGATATTGTCGAAATCCGAGAGAAATACGACGATATATGGAGCATGTCAGAGAAGACAGGCTTTGGCCTTCCCATGGTTCCGACAGGAAAGACATTTAGCCAAATGACAAGCGAAGAGGCGGAGCGTGCCCTTGACCGGGCATGGGAGGCTGGTGGCCTCCACATGATGTTTGAGAGCTTCGACGACGTCACTATAAATGCCGATGCCAATACAGCCGTGGCAGACTACTTAAGGAAAAAGATCCGTGTCGTCGTGGAGGACCCAGAAACTGCTAAATTGCTGATGCCCGACTATGCGTTTCTCACCAAGCGACCGCCTTGCGGACATGGCTACTATGAGGCATTCAACCGCCCCAGCGTTAAACTTGTCGACATTTCCAAAGAGGAGATTGACGTCTATGAAAACGGTATCAAGACGACTCAGACTGGTGCCCTGTACGAGGTTGACGTCATTATCTTCGCCCTAGGATTCGATGCAGGGGTAGGTGCCCTCTCGGAAATGAATGTACGTGTTGGCGACGGACCTTCACTGGGAGAGCTATGGCAGCAAAAGGTGGAAACATACGCCGGCGTCCTCGTTCCAGGCTTCAGCAACATGTTTATGATATGCGGACCGCATATGCCGTTTGCCAATATGCCCCTGGTGCTGGACCTACAGGTCACCTGGATTGGTGCTGTACTCCAACATATGAAGGAAATTGCCGCGAAGAGTGTCAATGCCAGCGACGCAGCAGTGAAGGCCTATTGCAATGACATTGCCACGAAGTTTCAAATGGCCATATATTCCGAGTCTGCCAGAAAGCATGGGTCGTGGTTTGTCGGGGGCAACATCCCTGGGCGAGTTGTGCAACCCTTGTTCTATTTTGCTGGACTTAGTGAGTGGAAGGTTTGGTTGGACAAGGAGAGTGAAGGGGGCTGGAAGGGATTGGAATTTGTAGCTGAGTAACGGTCACACTGTTTTCGACGGGTCATACGACGCTGAAGATAATTAGAGTTTACCGTTTCTTGTTTTTACTCCGAAATATAAGCATAGCTCTATTCGCTTCCGCGGCTACTACCTCTTGATTTGTAATTCCTCCGTACGAATAAAATAGTGCTCTAGTAATATCCTCGAAGCTTATGCTTAATTAAGAATGCGACCATGGAATGTAACAACAGTCCGTGGCCCGTGGAAGAGGTGATGATGTTTCAACACGAGCTGTACTATGTGTACGTATGTGTATGCTTATATGTACGGATAAGATATGGGACTTTACTCCGTACAAAGCGAAAAGAAGCAGACGTTAAATTAACGCAGTGCTAAAGCTAGGCACTATGAAAGATCTAGAACATCACGTTTGATCCTCTTCGATTAGACACAGCCACCCTGAAACTTTTCGGAGAAACCACGGTGCCGCAGGATCCGTCCGGATCGGTCGCCGTGTTAGTATCCACCACGCTAGCATTTCACAGTATGCTTAAGCATAAGCATAAGTAGCAGTTGCCAACGACACACGTATTCAGATGAAAATGCAGACCTGCTATTATTAGCCGCGATATTAGAGAGGAGGCAGATTCACGAGTACGCTGCAGTTCTATCAAGATCGACGCCCAAGCATCGCGGGAGCAATCCGCTTGAAAAATAAGAGAACAGGCCTAAGATTGCGGTTTACATACTCCGTATATATACGGCGTACGTAAGCATACGTACATATACAACCTTGGGCCAACCTGCAGCAGTTTGCCCGTTCCTCTTGCGACGTTATGGATAAACAAGCACTAGACAGGGATGGTCGACGATTTGTAAGTCACAAAGCTTGGGATTTCTTACACTTATTAAGTAGAATTCCCTCTCGTCAGCTGTACATATATATGTACGTATTTTGTCGACGAGATTTGTAAGTCCTTGGCATGAATATGTCATAGAAATTGCCAAGACTCGGACCTGCTGATCGCAGCGGTATTCGGCAACCAAATCTTCTCGAATTCTTCGACGAAGTCTGCCAAGACGTAGGATGTCGTATTGACATGGGCTTTGGGGCGGTAAGCGTAAGCATACTTGACGGCGTAAATATAAATATATCCCCCTTCGGAACGTCTGTCAAGACAATGATTGCAGAGAATCACGCGTTCATCAGACTCATATATTTCTCTTGACATCTCCAACATGCGTGCCTCTACTTGTGCTGTTGCCATCCTGGTCACGACTGCCATGGCGGCCCGTCCGTTCATGGAAGAGCCAAACACTGGTATCGCGGAAGTGCTTGGCGGCCTAGTCAAGGGCCAGCTTCCCGACCTCAATGACATGGTGGCTCTTAACGATTTTCAGTATGCCGCACGCAACTACCTCCCCGATGCCAACTATACCTACTACCGCAGTGGTGCTGGCGGTGAATGGTCTTACCGCAATAACCTGGAGGTATACAACCGTTACCGCTTCAAGCCTCGCACTGTGGTTGATATCACCAGCATCAGCGACTCGATGAACACCACAATCCTGGGCTATAACGTCTCTACACCTTTGTTTGTCAGCCCCTGTGCGCGCGCTGGCTATGGCCATCCCGATGCCGAACTGAACCTTGTTCGTGGCGCTGCTGCCAACAATGTCCTCTACATCGTACGTTGCATGCGATCCTTTTCAATGGGCATCACTAACTGTTATTCCAAAGGTGTCCGGTTACTCCACTCTGCCTCTGAAGACGATCAGCGCCGCTGCCGATCCCAACCAGATTCTGTTCAGTCAGATCTACTTTGGCAACAACGACACGTACAACACACAGGAGATTCATAACGCCGAAGATGCTGGCGCCAAGGCCATTGTGTGGTCGATTGATTCTCCCGGCAACCCTAGTCGCCAGCGCAGTGCTCGTTATGATGTTGGCTCTGCTAATACGGTTTTCCTCAGCAACTCGTGGGACCGTTACCATGGCCTCCAGAACCAGACAAAGCTGCCTATTGTCCTCAAGGGAATCATGACAGCTGCCGATGCACGCTTGGCCATTCAGCACGGTGTCAAAGCCATCATTCTCTCCAACCATGGTGGTCGCAACCTGGATGGCTCGCCTTCTTCGCTCGAGGTTGCGCTGGAGATCTACCAGAACGACCCCTCCGTGTTCAAGCAGATCGAGGTGCTGGCTGATGGCGGTGTTCGCTATGGCACGGATGCTCTCCGTCTGCTGTCTCTCGGTGTCAAGGCTGTCGGTGTTGGCCGTCCCGTCATGTTCTCCAACATATTTGGCGAGGAGGGTGTCACAAAGGCCATCAGCCTCATCAAGAACGAGCTCATGAACGATGCGGCCAACCTTGGTGTGGCCAATATCAAGAAGATCAATGCCGACTTCGTGCAGTGGACGCCAAACGGCTGGTACAGCTAGGCGTCTGATTGTAAACAATAATAATACTTTTTTTAGCCTTGTATCCAAAAGCGTCTGCTAGACTGTCTGTATTTTTTAATGTCTGGTCGCCTGGACAATTCCTTGGTTCGTATTAGATCGTCAGTAATTTTGGTCATCTCCTCTATCAATATTGAGACACCAAAACAACACTACAAAAACAGCCAGAATATATACTACCAAAAACAACAATATACACATAAAGCAGAACGATAGGCTATTGATTGATTGATCGGATCGATTAACGTCTTTACAGTGATTGTTGCACGAATTTAATTACATAATCGTGGCTTGTGTAGCCACGGATCGAAATGACCAGAGAAAATACCTTTCGTCCATCTCGTTCTTTTTGCCCAGAAGATACACTCTGGCCAGGACGAGAGTAGTGGTACAGCAATCAATTCAATCAATCAATAATCCCCAAACGTGCTTACAGTGGCTGTGTGCACTAACAGTTGTCAGTGGTACATGAAGATAGGCTCCTGGAGGTTCAGCGCCAAGCAGTCACATGATGCTAAGTACCCCACCAAGATGCCGGAGAAACGCCACCCCAAAGCTTGTTTTCAAAAGTGCCGGAGCTGTATGCTTACGCGAGTATGTAAACGAATCTCTTATCAGCTTCCCTTGCATGAACAGCAAACATTGATTGTTACGGACTAGTGCCTGATGACGTTGTTATTATACCAGCTGGATAGCAATATGTGACAAATAAAAATTGCGGCGGATAAAAATTTTGGCTGACAGAAAACGACACAGATGTACTGGCGAATTTACTTAATCAACGATATTACATAGTACAACCGGACATAGGAGACCATACAGACACCCAGAACCGGCCACAAAGTAGCTGCGACGACATTCCCTTAGCTACATCGCTAACACCAAGACCATGCTCGAGTACGCGGCCAAGGGTGCTGTCACGTCGTCGAGTGAAAAGCACTCGCCTTCGTCACCTGGCGTCTCTGCCGAAACCTCGGCCGTAGAGGGAGGCCATGTGACCAGCAATGTTGACGGCCTGCAGCGCCATTTGGGCATGCGCCAAGTGTCGATGATTGCCGTCGGTGGCTCTATCGGAACAGCACTGTTTGTCAGTATCAGTGGCGGCCTAATGGCTGGCGGCCCTGGTAGTTTGTTTCTCGCCTTTACAGCATACTCTGTCATACTCGGCCTGGTAAACAACTGCATGGCTGAGATGACGATCTTTATGCCGGTCTCTGGCTCGTTCATCCGCTTCGCGGGAAAATGGGTGGATGAGTCATTCGGCTTCATGGCCGGCTGGAACTTTTTCCTCTACGAGGCGTGCATGATTCCGTACGAGGTGTCTGCTCTCATCCTTGTGCTGCAATACTGGAGCGACAATATTCCAGCCTGGGCCGTGGTTGTTGCTTGCATTGTACTTTACGGCCTCATCAATGTGTTTGCTGTCAAGTACTACGGCGAGACCGAGTTCTGGCTTTCGAGCGGAAAATTCTTCTTGCTTCTGATGCTGTTCTCCTTTACCTTTGTCACCATGGTCGGCGGCAATCCTCAACACGACGCCTACGGCTTTCGTTACTGGCGCGACCCGTACGTTGCTCTTCGATTTGAAAATTATCAATACATTACTAACTCATTTAGGGGGTCGTTTGCCGAGTATATCACCACTGGCACCCTTGGCCGATTCGAGGGATTCTTGGGCGCACTCTGGTCGGCTGCATTCACCATCGTTGGGCCAGAATACATCGCCATGGTGGCTGGGGAGACTGAGAGGCCGCGAATCCTGCTCAAACAGGCGTTCAAGACCATGTACTGGCGGTTCGGGTTCTTCTACATCATCGGTGCGCTTTGCGTTGGCATCGTCTTGCCATACAACAATCCGGTTCTCATCGCCAACTCCGGCGGAAATACGGCCAGTGCCTCGCCGTATGTGATTGCTATGGAGAACATGGGAATCCGCGTTTTGCCCGATCTCACCAACGCACTCATGGTCACATCCATATTCTCGGCCGGAAACGCCTACGTGTACTGTGGCATGCGTTCGCTCTACGGACTTGCACTGGAGGGCCAAGCGCCGGCATTCCTCAAAACGTGTTCCAAAAGTGGCATTCCATACTACTGTTTTGTTGTCACGATGTGCTTCACGCTCCTTTCCTTGCTGGCCATTAGCAACAGCAGTGTCGAAGTCGTTTCATGGCTTAGCTCTCTCACTGAAGCGTCGCAGCTCATCGATTATATTATCGTTTGCATCACCTACATCTTCTTTCATCGCGCATGCAAGACGCAAGGCCTCGACCGCAGAACACTGCCGTACACCGGTTGGGGACAGCCCTACTGTGCTTATATCGGTACCGTCCTCGAGATTGCCATCCTTGGATGCTACGGCTATGCCACATTTTTGCCTGGGCAGTGGGATATTGGGACCTTTTTTAGCTACTACACCATGGTTTTCTTTGACATCATTGCGTATGCCGTCTGGAAACTGTGGAAGCGTACCCGTGTCGTAAAGCCACAGGACGCTGATCTGGTCTGGGACAGGCCCATCATTGATGCATACGAGGCATCATTCAGCCACCCTCCTGCGAGCTTTTCTGCAGAGATCTTTCATCTTCTGGGCATCCGTAGGAAGCCGGTTTACGAGGATGAGGTATCAGACCCTATCTAATTGTGGGTGGCGTGCTGTAAAGTATATTTAAAGCTAAGCTACCATGGTCATATCCAACCTTGCCACATCTTAACCTTGGGATGAATGAGCATGACTAACAACACTCACCCATGGTTACATCGTACAATATCTTAATGCATCGACTGGCATGCACAAATGTGAAATAATACATATGTATATCAATTTGACTGGCAACTATCACCACGGATCACTATCGTCTATGGGTCTGATCTCATGCAGCGTTTGCTGCAAGAACTTGATTTGCTCGTCCACCCACTGCTTCATTTCGCCGTAAGAAACAGTATCTAAACGACACATGCCGGGACCGCCGCGGTTCTCGGCCCGTACGTTGTCTTCATACTTCTTCTCCAGCAAGGCCAACTTGTCTCGTGTACGGTCGGTCAGACTGACGAGGCGATACTTTGTCCACTGATAAAACATTTCAGAGAGCTGGGACTCGGTGCGGACATTGAGCAGCGAGTTGTCGTCCGGTAGCGTGTTGTCTCTTGGCCGGAAAGAAGTGATGACAGTGATACGTTCCGGCATGTTGGTAGCTGGAAGTGCAACGTGTTCAATGTATCGACCCTGCAGCAGAACAGCGCCACCCTCGGCTTGTTAGTACGTTTGGACCTGCGGCAAATGACAACTTTGGGACCTACCATTTGCGGTGCACGGGTGCTGATGGTTGATCCATCGCCAGCCCGGAGCACTGTCTCGCCTCCTTCCATGCCACGCGCATCCGACAGCATGACGACGCACACAAAAGCATACGAGTCTTTGTGCCATCGAACAAGTTCACGAGCAGGTACTTGTGCTTCTGGGCCCGTTACCTCACTGCTCCCATCAAGCGACATTGCCGGTGGTATCACAGGTGTTTCTCGCATGCCTTCCACGCCTCCGGAGCCCAGCTGCACATTGGCGTGTGCCACCTCGTAGTCCATCACGGGAACAAGGTCGATGCCCGCTAGATCACTCACTATCTTGAGAAGCTCGGGTGAGTTCCAAAAGGCTTGGATGAAAGGTGCATACTTGCCTACACCGCGAAGCATGGCCGCAGACCCTGCCCTCGTCGGAAAGTAGCAGTTGTCCAGAACATCGTTGCTGAATAGTTCTCTGCGGTGTGCCAGCACAGCCTCGGGGGTAAGCAGGGAAAACGGCTCCGTGGCCGCAAACGAAGAGATGGGCGACGCACCACCAAGCTTCAAATCATGCATTGTCAGCACGCGAGGAGGTGGCGAGTACCGAATGTGTGCTTGCGGGCAGAATGTGGCTGCCGCCTTGGACGAGAAAGCCTCCGCGTCGAGCCTGGGCTCAAAGCTGGGCATGATTTGTGGGCGTATGGTATCAGTGAGAGACATGGCTACAATGGCAAGTGGTCTGTTTGTGTCGGGATGTTCAGCTCTATGCCGTGTCTATAGGGCTTACTTGCTATATCATCGTCGGATACGGTGAGATATAATCGTTGAGACATGCCTAGTGCCGTGACCAGGGACGATCCTGTGATGACCGACAGCAGCAGTACGTACACTGAGGTCTTATCGGCCGTCGCATGTACTGGCCGATCCAAAAGATCATCACAGTGTTATCTCAACACTGAAAAGAGTCCAATGATGCCGAGGCTGCGATGGCAGCCTTATCTAGAGGGGGCAGCGCTAAGTCCGCTACAGGTAAAGCCCAGATACAGCCAGCCTCTTGCGGCAGGAATTCCTCAATCCGGGTTTGAGACTCATCGATAAGCTTACGGATACCATTTTTCAACATCGGGGCATCCGACTGAGTACGCTTTGTTGCGCTGGTCTTTATTCGTGGCTCAGAGGCGGCTGACTAACAACGGGTCACCGTGGTGAATATATCACTGCTAGGGTCGTCTCTGGCTCTCAACTCTCTTGGCCAGGGGGTTTCAAGCAGCTACAACTACCTACTCTTCCATCGATGCGTACAGCCAGCCTCAGCGGCGACAAGCTCTTGCTATTTTTTCCGCAGAAGCCCGACCCACAATGGATAGCTAGAACCAAGGCCCACCATCCTGGACTGGAGGTGGAATGGGCTTCGTCCGTCTCCGAGGATGGCCACGATATCCATCCAGGGAGCTTATCAGTGGATGTGTGGAAGGGAACGACGTTGCTTTTTGCCGACTGGATACCACCCCCAGCACATCTTTTCCCCAATGCGCGGTTCGTTCAGCTGGCTTCTGCTGGAGCCGATCTCTGGCATGACCATCCGGCATACCGGAACCCTGAAGTGGCTTTTTCCAACGCGAGCGGGTCCTATAGCCTGCAGATCGCGGAGTGGGTTATCGGTGCCTGGCTTATGCACCAAAGGCGGTTCCTGCACTACCAGCAAGAAGCCAACGCGCAGCAGTGGTCCACTCCCGTGGTACCGGACACTGAAGACTCGTACCAGCTTCGGATATATGCATAAGCTTTGATCACAGACATGTATTATTCCAAGCAAGAGAAACGCAGACTGACAAATCTCGCAGGGGAATTTTGGGCTATGGGTCGATTGGACGGCAGTGTGCCCGACTGGCCAGCGCCTTAGGAATGGAGGTTTATGCGTACACCCGTAGCGAGCGTGCTACTGTCGAGTCTCGCCGAGAAAATGGAGCGCGTCGCTTTTCAGTTGCTGGGACAGGCGACCCCGAAGGTATTCTGCCGGCTAAATGGTTTCACGGGGCCTCGCCAGCTAGTGTTGACGACTTTCTTGGTTAGGGGCTTGACGTGCTAGTGATTTGTCTTCCGCTTTCGCAAGACACCCAGCGGCTGCTGTCGGCTCCCCAGTTTTCCATCATGGCCAAGAAGAAGACGTTTGTTGTCAACGTTGCCCGCGGCCGCCATGTCGATACCGCGGCTCTGATTGCAGCTTTGGAAAGCGGTGAGATTCGCGGTGCTGCGCTCGATGTCACCGATCCCGAGCCTCTTCCGCATGGCCATCCGCTCTGGTCGGCCCCCAATGTGTTCATCTCTCCACATGTCAGCTGGTGGACTCGGCGCGTCTGGGATCGGAGCCTGTCGCTCCTTGAAGCCAACATCAATCGTCTGAGCCGCGGCGATGCACTCATCAATCAGTTGAAGTGAGCCGTCCGACGAGTGGACGTAGAACAAAGACAGGAAGAATGCAAATATTTCAAATATCATTAATCGTATCGGATAATTGTTACCAAGCTATGCCATAGTCGCCTCCCAAACTATTTGTTCCCCAGGACCGAGTGTGATGAAGACGCGTCGCTATCGACACCTTGGCTGTCCGTCTGATGTGAACCAGCACGGCCGGGACTTGTCGAGCCGTCCGCCAGATCTCCTGTTGAACTCCTAACGTTATAGGAGGTGTGGCGGAAAATATGGCGCGCATGTTGCTTCTGTGTGTTGTTGACATCGTTGTGCAAGGTTTCGTCCGAGAGCCGAGATGTGATTGTCACTGTCGTTTTGGTATTTGGATGAAAGCCCAGGTCCTGAGCATGGTCGGTGGTGGAGACTTGCTGCCCATTCGCTGTATGCTCTGGAAGGGAACGGAGACGGTGCGATCCATGCGCATTGTATCCGGGATTCTGAAGCGGATACGAGCCTCCGCGCGACTTGACAGAGCCAAAAAAACGTGGAAAGAAGTGAACCAAAAAAAGACGCGTAGACGGCAGGCAAACGCAAACTATAGATGTGCTGATCTCGATGGTGGACCATTTGTCAATGTCCAGATTATCATGGGTGGTGTTTGTCGATGTGCCAAAGACGATGAGGGACTTGAGACGCAGAAGACTGACGATTGTGACGCTGGATAGTGTTAGTCGTCCGAGGATGTAGATAATAATGTATGAGAGACACGTACAATGTTCCGACGCAAAACATAATGCCAACGCCGATCTTTTTCTTCCAGTGCAGCTGCAGCTTGTGCAGCTGTGCCAGTGGGACTCCCAGCATCCAGAGGTCCAGCACAATATTGACGATAGCGTTGGACCACGCGATGGCATTGCCGCTGAGACAGGTTCCTTTGTGTTCTCCATCCCAGTTCGTCCAGTAGAAGGAGACGGGCGTACACTGGAAGACGGTGAGAAGTGCACAGAGCAAAGTCCAGAATGCACAGAACGCTGCCGTGGCAATCAGCGTTTTTCTCACTGTGGGTGTGGGGAAAATGCGCAGAAAGAACATTAACATAGTGATCTTTCCCAGTCCCAGGTCGATGTAGTAGAATATGGCTGATATGTAAAAGTACCTGCCAAAGTCGTAAAGCTGATCATAGGGCAACGCCCACACATCCCGGCCGAGCCCGTTGGCGACAACGCCGTATTTGTTGACCATTCCCGTGATCAGCGCAAAAATAGAAGTTGCGATGAGCATGTAGTCGTCGCTCACCAACGGCGTGCGCAGGATGGCAATCCGGTGAAGTATGCGCACAACGAAAAACACAACAGCCACCACCAGGACCGGCGTTGCTATTCTGTTGAATGTCCCGCTATCGTCTCTCATGGGCACTCCACACGCAGCCAATGTGACGTTTTTTGACGTCAACGAATCCTTGACCGTGCATGTCGTAATCACACAGTTGGTAAGTGCATTCTGAAAGTCAACGCTCAAGCAGAGGCAGGGGAGGTTGTCGTCGGGGCATGTGGAGGTGACATCGGTTGAGTTGAGACAGATAGACTGTGATCGGTGTCAGTGACTAACATAGATTTTCCGGTGGTGGCAACGCAACGTACTGCACAGTCTGGTAACACATCAAGTGCCGGCTCTGTCAACAGGCTGCCATTGACCTGTGCTGCGATTAGGAACGAGAGGAACAGTGAGGTGGGAAGACGCATGATGAGATGTTGTGGCTGGCTATCATCAGAGTTGTCTCTAGTACCTGGGCCGTAGGCAAAGTTTGCAGGACGCACCCAGTGGTAATATATGTTTCTCTGGATAAAGGCATGGTCGGGCCCGTCTTTTGCCTCCTCTTTAAAACTATCCAGAACGGTTCCAGAGTGGTTCCAAGTGCTCTGCCGTAGTCTGGAACTAACACTCTGTAGACCGAAACTAAAAGAAGAGTGTGAAAGCGGAACTATGGGGAGTTACCCACGTGAAATTTTCAGCTCATTGAGGTTGGCTTTACCCGTACGCCGTACGGGGCAGTTGCAGAGAAATCCGGCAGCACAGCAGCATTTTCCATGGCACTGTCTGAGATCCCCGCACATGTTCTTTCAGCTCTTCGACGGATAGTCCACGTCGTGGATAAGAACAACTGAGAGATATAAAAATCGGAGCTGACTACAGCATAATAGCATACATATACGTACTACATATACGGAGTACTCGTATACGTACATATACGGAGTACATGTATGCTTGTAAAACTGCTGTCGCTGTCCATATGAGTTATGCTAGACTTTCTACATATGCGCACATCCCCTTGCGGACACAAATGCTGAAGATGGCTATGCCGCCCCGGCCATGTTAGTGGGTGCTCCATACTCGGAGATTTAAAGCGTGCATACGCATAAGCATATGCTTATATGTACAGATGTAAGCATAATCACTCTAAATCAACAAAAGTGACAGTGCGTCAAGTCTGTCGTTAACTCGGTTCAGATGCAGTTACATCGTATCTGTCGTTGCATCTGCCTACTTGTACATGAACCTTATTATCCCCGTCGCGTTGCCGTTATTGCTTTTGCCACATATCAAAGTTCAAGGTTGATTTATTGCCTGATTGGGTTAGATCCATCGCACCTGCGCCGAATCGAAGACGTGACACATCTCCACTCCTTCTCTGCCCCTTAGCTAGTGCTCGTGCCTGGCATATCTTTCTACACATTTCCAGCCAGGCACTAAGCATAAGTGCCATACGGTCTTCGTCGAAATCCGTGCCATCTAGAATACTGTAATTGAACAAAACCTGCCTAATCCAGACTGGCACGAGTAAGTGCATACTATCCAGTAACGGAGTGCTTCCACTTGCGGGGTTCGGCCGAGCTGCTGTGAACAATACGGAGTAAGGGATATGTTTACAGAGGGTTGTCATAGTCAAGCTTACCAATAACAACACACTTTTGCTACATTTTCCGTCTTAGCTGCCGATGCCATTAAACTATTGAATACTGATTACACGTACATATAGACGGAGTATATTGTGATCTGTTCTTGCTGCCAGATATATCTCCATAATTTAAAGCTGTCGGCAGATATTTTTACACGTATGCTTACTTTCAGCAGCGGCATATTACCCGTAGGCTCACTGACCAGTCTACTCCGCAGGTCTCCGTACTCTAATGCTTACACGATGAAATGTAAGCATTAAGCATAGTACGGCGTGCCTGATCGCAGATTTGGAATTTGGATAGCCGGCTACTGACTGGCGACTATTCCTGAAAGATACATAAAATTCGATGAAAGTGGTTTTACTCACAGTATCCAATACTCTGTTAGCACAGTCCGTATAAAAATATGTATATGTACATGTTATATATCTACCAATAGCTATTAACAATGTGGCCGAGACACTTGAGAATACTATACTAACCAATAATGACAAAGACTGACAAAGAGATTATTTGGAATACGAAGCTTACAGTCATGATTCACTGGGCAACGGTCAAAGCGTATCTGACAGTAAATATTGAAAGCATATGTACTGATCAGGTTCTTCTCCATCCAGGTGAGCTGTTTCCAACAAACTATCGCTTATAATAAGAAGTCTTATGACAATGCTCGGACTCTGTTGAGGAATCTAAATATACATATAAGCATAAGCATACTCCGTACATATAAGCATATGCTTATGCTTACTTCAATGGTCTTGGCGGGCTATGCTTGCACGTGCGAGACGAGCATCTTCCCCAAGTCCCGAGCGACCCATTTCGCATACTACACTGGTTGCGTACTACGCTGTAAATAATATATCTGCTTACACACATATGTAAATTAGGTGATACTCCATTAACTTGCACTTGTACTCCTGGTATCCTGATCAATGTGAGTAATTCGTGGAAGTATGTACATATACATATACTCGTATGACAATGCCCCCTGTCCCGCGACCCTCGCCCTTTCTACTCAGCGATGTGGCCAGCCGCGTGCCCGTCTTTATCTTGAGATCCTCGAAACCCGAGCGGATTTTACTGTCACTGGTATTCATAGGGCCGTCCCAGCCTTGATAAAACGTCTCTCAAAAGCAGGGCCACTGAGCACGGATTACCAATTATCATTCTGGATGCGTTAAGGCGTAGACCGGCTGCTTCACAGTCTTTGTGGCCCCTTATCACTCCACGGAGTAGGCTTTATTATGGGAAGTCCGAATATCAGCTCATCGGCAAGTTGTAAGCATATGGTCTGGTATGGTCTGGCTGTCTCGGGGTTCCTGGCTGTGTGGCCAGTGTTTTAATCTCCAGCTAAGCTTAGAAACGGTAGGAGCCCACCAATAGGAAACGTGCCTCCAAGTGGAGCTGTCGTGATGGTCCCAGTTGTTATTGTCCGTGCCATGTGTCATTATTGTCGGCGATATATGCTTAAGCATATGGGAAGATGGACGTGCGTTGTTCTGGCAAGGGGCGATCATAAGAGACACAGACGGCAACTGGAATGTATGACCTGGACTTAAACGGGCGCGAAGCATAACATTCTGAGACGCTGTGATCGGATAGCAGCGTGCCAACAGTGAAGAAGGGGGCGTGATCACAGAATGAGAGACGCGGCGCGAAGATCCGACGTACGGCACGGCGACACGGCATCCAAGATGCTGATCCCCATAACTTTAAGCCGTTTTCTGCGCTTTCTGGCTCATCATTGGACAGAACCTACAATAGCGTCCCCAGTTTGCGGGGCGGCCCAGCTATCGACATGTGTAAGCATATACGTAGGAAAACCACGAAGAGAAGAAGAGTGAGGGAAGACAAAAGGCTGCCATTGTCGGGATGAAAGAATACCTCATCCCACTCAGAGGGGAAGGACTACAGCTAGACAAGGCCGTGAAGCGGCCGCTGGCTCTATCTACTTTCATAGATTATGTAGTACGATATTGTTAGGTTAGAACTGTGTCGACATCAGTGTCTTCACACGTCGGATACCCCCAGGGAGGTGGCGCGCTATGTAAGCATACACCGACGCTAAAAATCCAAATCCACTAACATTTCAACTCATACAGCTTTGGATAGTTGATACAGCATAGACCCAGAAATCATTGCAAGTGCCTGTTAGATTTCAGAGACATCTATCAAAATGCCACTCTTGTGTATTATATAGCAGCCAATGATAATCATGGACAGGGAGGAAGGCCAATAGGCTAGCTAAACAAACACAACCACGTGGTAATAGGTAAAAAATAATGCAATACTTTCAAACCATTCACCGCCGACGCAGCGGTCAACAAGGCCCTCGCAGGAAATGGCCTCCGGTTCCATGCCGATATGCGGGGGCCCGGCCATCAACTTCCTGGTACTGGTGGTACAGCTGCCAGCATCACTCGGCGACCTCTGGGCGGGGACTAATCTAGACAGGGGTGTACGCTGGTAGCTCTAGACTGCAGCTCTTCAGCGCGCAGCTTGTTAGCCCTTGGCCCGTCTGTGGCGTCGCTTTCTGGTCTGGCCGTCCGCCATGTTCTGATTTGGCCAGTCCACCAATGCCTCGATATCTTATTCGCTGTATGACGACAGCACGAGGTCGTACGCACTCCAACGGTTTGGTTTTCAGAAGAGCAGATGCACATGGCTCAAAAATGTCGTCCTTGCAGTAGCTGCCGCCACGTATATGTAGAGACGGTGTTGTCGATCTGCTCATAGTGATTTTGCCGAAGACAGCCAGCAACGGAGGCCGCAACTGCATCCATCATCCAGTGTCACGCTCCGGCGAAGCGGCATCGTACTCCTTCTGTGTACCAATGTAGGTTGGCCATCTGCCGGTGCTCCTGGTTGGCAGTCTAAATGGAAAGGATGCTTCTGGCAGGTTCTTTTATTCGTTTCATTTTGTCCTCGGGGAATGCAAAGTGCCGTAATATAAACTTGACGATCAGCTTGCCTTTGCTACTAGGTTTTTCGATCAGGGGTTTGGCCAGATGAGCTCGTCAGATTCAGATTCGGACATCCTCCCAGAGCGCATTGTCGTCTGTCTCGGCGAGGCACACGGCCTGCGCATGTGCACGCTGACAACATTGACCGCTATTCAGACTGTCGCCCTGTCGCCTTCCGTCAGCTACGGCACGTTTTGGCTGAAAACGACACAACTGGCAATCAGCTGTTTGGCCTGTTGCTCGACAAGTTATTGAGATTCCAGAATTCCCGCCATCCGTGGCGCACGGCCCCAGCTTCACGATAGGAGGAGGCACCGACCTCTTCGTATTTTTGTATGGCAGATCACAACCTTGGACGGAATGGCCATGCCATTTGAGGCTTTCCAGAACTGGCCCAAGACTGTCCTGGTGCGGTCTCATGCCAATGGTCCCCTTGTCTGCGACCATCCATGTCGGCCCTCGCTTCGATCACGACTAGTCTCGCTTTTATTACTCGTTAGGCCGTCTACTCTGGGTAGGCGTCATTGAGGGGAGCATGCAGGGCAGCACGGACACCATGGCCAAGAAGCTGACACACGGTATTCGCGTTGTTGACAATTTCATTCCCGCGAAACTCAAGGCGAAAGTGATGATAAGAGCATTTCCACCATACGATGTTCCTAACTCATATTCACATATCCGACCACAAGCTAAGCGACGCGTGTGTCGCCCGCCATCTGGCTCCACTATGTGCACCACGTCTCCTCTCGGAAGACCGGACGACTATCTCGACAGTGCAGCCAGACGAACCAATGAGTGCGACGCGGGCGGATTGTTGCCAGCCTGCTTCTTCTCCTTGCTGCCAATAGCCTGACGACTGCCGAGGGACAAGGCTGACCCGGATGCTTTGCACGTGAGCCTGGCATCCTTGATAAAAGCATGTGTGGGCTGGTAGGCCGATGGCGTACCGTCCATGGCCGCGGTACGAATCCATGTGACACACATTGGGCACCTATGCATAAGGAAATTGTCGATCACACAGCGGCATTTGTAAATTGCATTTATCTCTGGCGCCTGCTTCCTACCGACCATCTTCCTCGGCGCCAATCTACTGATCCCAGTGTGGCAGGGCCCGGGCTTGCCCATGACGGCAATGTTGGTGCATATTAAGAATAGGCAGGGCCCGCCAGGGCATAGCGGCAAGGTAAAAAAAAGAGGCGTGCCTAGACATTGCCGCCGCCCGCAGCAGCATAGCTGCCCTTGTCGATGAGGCTCTTCCCGTGTACGACGTGCGGCCTCTGTCATCGCCCAGCGTGAGTTTTTATTCTGCCCTGGCCGGCACGCTTCGGGTGGTCGTGGCGTCTGTGCCGGAAGACGGTAATCTCTTTAAGCTTGCCCAGAGAGGGTTTGAGGAGGATACACACGGATTCTTCACGCTGGTTGAGTTCCAGGTGCACTCACATATCTTGGGCATCGCCAAAGATGACTCGCATAAGCTCAGGCCGCTCTTGTATCTGCGAACTGGGTCGGCCTATGTCACTTACGAGTCCAGCGACATTTGGCAAGAGGCTGCCGACATGGACATGAGAGGAACGCGCTGCCACGCTCGGGTACTGAGATGGATACCAGCCATCTGCTGGACTGGCTAGCATGAGTAGGGAACAAAACTTTATAGTATTTGACTGAGACTCACTCTTTGGTCCTCGTTGGCCTCATTGTCCTTGCAGATGTTCGAGATATCCATGGCGGCGGATATTGCTTCCTGGCTGTCATCTCGGACAAGAAGCAAATGTGACGAGCACTCTTGGACTTTTTTTTTTGGGCGTACGAGCACCACAACAACGGAAAGGACGTTTCTGAGGACCTCGTCAAGGATTTACGTGACGGTGAAGCTGGAGTGGGCGGCTCTAGCGGTGACGGTGACAGTGGCGATAACAGTAGCCGTAGAAAGAAGAAGCAGTAACTAATTATCGACAACCATCAACAGACTAGAGGTCGATATTTCCAGCAAGAGAACAAAGATATAAAAAGTTTACTGCTTTCCTCTTTTGGTTGGTTGTCTCCTGACTTTATTTATGATTTCTTGAGTGACAGCCTAAACATGATTTCAGTACTTATTCTTCTACCTCTACTTCTTCATATTTGATATTTTTAATATGCTGAAAAAGAAAGCAAAAGAAAACAGAAACAACTGCCCATTCCATGAAGTCTAGTACCATTTTCATCTGCTTTTCAGAGTTCACTCTGATCTTTTAAGAAGTAAATCAGACCTCACAGATATAATAGAGAAGGAATACAAGGCTGGTGACTGCACCGTAGTAGGACGCATAAAAGTGGACCCGGTGGCGATCAAGGCGCCGCCTAAATTTCCCTTCAACTTCATCTGAACATCGGCCACAACAATAGTGTCGCAACACTAGACAATTACGAATAGCAGCGACCACTACAACCGCGACTGCGACCACGATAATGGAGGACCTCGAAAAGTTCGTGATCATCTCGTTGGTGGCCAAGGTCGCCTCCGAGATGGAAAACCACCTGGGCATGAACAACCGCGACGTCGCCGAGTTCATCATCTTCCAGCGTCTCGAAAGCAGCGACTTTGAGGATTTCAAGCAACGCCTAGCCGGAGTCAATGTCGAATTTCCCAACAGTCTTCTCGAGAGCATCGACCACCTCGTCTGCACACTACACCCCAAGATGAAGAACAGAAATGCTGCCGGGGGTGCAAGCAGCAAGGCCAGCCGGTCCAACGAGATCTTCAAGGGCCTAGCGATGCCCGACAGCAAGCAGATCGAAACCGTCGACGCTGGCGCTGACGAAATGGACGATACACTAGCGATGCTCGCTGCCCTCGAGGGCAAGGCGACCAAGGGCAAGACAGCAGCCGCAACAAAAGCACCATCTTCTAAGCGGACGCGTGGCAGCCGCAGTCCACAGAGGCGCTACGACAATGGCCACGATGACAGCAAAAGTCGGCAGAAGGAAGGACGAGATCGGGATCGAGATCGGGATCGGGACCGAGCTGGGAGATCGAGGTATCGCTCGCGTTCGAGATCGCCACGACGCTCATATTCCAGATCACAGTCGCGCGATCACGGACGACATAACGACAAAGCCGGTGGCGATGACCATGCGCACGACCGAAAAAGACGACGCGAACTGGGTAGGGATGGACGGAGAGATGGTGGATACAACGACTACGACGACACCGACGACAGAGGCCATGGCCGTGGCCGACGAGGACGTCAGCAAGTCGACGTCGACGAGACCCCCGAGCTGCAAAAGATTTACGATGGCCATGTCACGGGCATCAAGGATTTTGGTATCTTTGTCAACCTACACGGTGTGCGTGGCAAGGTCGACGGCCTAGTACACGTGTCGGCCATCGTCGACGGCCAGCGCATCAACCACCCGTCCGACGTCGTGGCCATGGGCCAGACAGTCAAGGTCAAGGTCGTCAAGATGGAGGGTAGCCGCATTGGACTGTCTATGAAGGAGGTGGACCAGACGACGGGCGAAGATCTGGAGCCCCAAGACGCATTTCATTCGGGCGCCAACGCCATGGCCCTGGGTGTGCGTGGTGCTGGGGCCATCAGCAGCAGTGTCTTGGACCCGGATCCAAACATGCCTGGAGCTGCGCCCATAGGTGGCCCAGGTGCAGGAAGAAACCGCGCCAAGAAGCGCATGACGTCGCCCGAGCGCTGGGAGATCCTGCAGCTGATTGCCAGTGGTGTTGCCAAGGCTTCTGACTACCCCGACCTTGAGGAAGAGTACAATGCGACACTTACGGGCGAGGGTCAGATCGAGCTAGAGGAGGACGTCGACATCGAAATCCGCGACGAAGAGCCGCCTTTCCTGACCGGACAGACCAAACTATCCCTGGAGCTGTCTCCCATCCGTGTTGTCAAAGCACCCGACGGCTCGCTCAATCGTGCGGCCATGGCCGGCGGCGTACTGGCAAAGGAGCGCAAGGAGATGCGGCAGCAGGAGACCGAAGCGGCCAAAGCCGAGGTCGAAAAGGAAAAAGTCGACCTTATGTCGCAGTGGCAAGACCCCATGGCTAACCCGGAGCAGCGCAAGTTTGCCAATGACGCGCGCCAGGCAAACCGGGAGGGTCAGCGTGGCCCTGGAGGCGGCAGCGCGTATGTCGGCGGCACTGCCGGTGGGGGCGGTATGCTGGAGCCGGTGCCGGAGTGGAAGCGCGTGATCCAGAACAAGGATCAGTCCTTTGGCAAGCGCACGAGCCTGAGTATGAAGGAGCAGCGCGAGACGTTGCCTATCTATTCCTTCCGCAGCCAGCTCATCAAGGCCGTGCAGGACAACCAGATTCTGATTGTGATTGGTGAGACGGGCTCGGGCAAGACCACACAGCTCACACAGTATCTGGCCGAAGCAGGATTTACACAGAGTGGCCGCATGGTAGGCTGCACACAGCCACGCCGTGTCGCCGCAATGAGTGTAGCCAAGCGTGTGTCGGAGGAAGTCGGCTGCAAGCTTGGCGACGAGGTTGGCTACACGATTCGTTTCGAGGACTGCACAAGCCCATCGACGCGTATCAAGTACATGACAGACGGCATGCTGCAGCGTGAGATTCTTCTGGACCCCGAGCTGAAGCGGTACTCGGTGATTATGCTGGACGAGGCCCACGAGCGTACCATTGGTGAGTGATCTTTGCACCGAATCTACTCTGAACAGGATCAATGACTAATACGCCTAGCTACGGATGTTCTGTTCGGTCTCCTGAAAAAGACGGTAAAGCGGCGCCCTGACCTCAAGGTCATTGCGACCTCTGCGACCCTCGACGCCGAAAAGTTTTCGACATTTTTCAACGGTGCTCCTATCTTTGTATGTCCCTCCCTTGCCCCGAGATATATACTGTATGTTATTTGGCTAACTCGATAGACGATTCCTGGTCGCACGTTCCCGGTTGAAGTCCTGTACTCGCGCGAACCGGAGTCCGACTACCTCGATGCCGCCTTGGAGACAGTGATGCAGATCCACCTGACCGAACCGGCCGGCGATATCCTTGTGTTCTTGACGGGCCAGGAGGAGATTGACACGAGCTGTGAGATTCTCTTTGAACGCATGAAAGCTCTGGGTGCTGGTGTACCTGAGCTCGTCATCCTGCCCGTGTACTCGGCACTGCCCAACGAAGTTCAGTCCAAGATTTTTGAGCCACCACCGCCTGGCGGCCGCAAAGTCATCATTGCAACCAACATTGCCGAGACCAGTCTCACCATTGACGGTATATACTACGTCGTTGATCCCGGCTTTGTAAAGCAGAATGCCTACGACCCCAAGCTGGGTATGGATTCGCTAATTGTCACACCTATCTCGCAAGCCCAGGCCGGCCAGCGTGCCGGCCGTGCCGGTCGTACCGGTCCCGGTAAATGTTTCCGCCTGTATACCGAGGCTGCCTACCAGACCGAGATGCTACCGACCACGATTCCTGAAATCCAGCGCAAGAACTTGAGCAACACCATTTTGATCCTCAAGGCGATGGGCATCAACGACTTGCTCAACTTTGACTTTATGGATCCGCCTCCTGTCAACACCATGCTGTCCGCGCTGGAAGAGCTGTATGCACTGTCGGCTCTCGACGACGAGGGTCTGTTGACCAAGCTGGGACGCAAGATGGCCGATTTCCCCATGGACCCGACATCGTCTAAGGCCTTAATCGCATCGGTCGAGCTCGGTTGCAGCGACGAGATGCTGAGCATCATGGGCATGATCGCACAGCCCAAGGGTGTGTGGTACCGGCCCAAGGAAAAGCAGCAGCAGGCCGATGCCAAAAAAGCCAAATTCAACGACCCGCACGGCGACCATTTGACCATGCTCAACGTGTACAACGCCTGGAAGCGGTCGCGCTTCAGCAAGCCGTGGTGCCAGGAGAACTACATGCAGTACCGCGTGCTGACGCGCGCCAAGGACGTGCGCACACAGCTGGAGCGCATCATGGAGCGTTACAAGCACCCAGTAGTCTCATGCGGCACCGATACGAACCGCGTGCGGCAGGCACTGTGTGCGGGCTTCTTCCGAAACGCATCACGCAAGGACCCGCACGAGGGCTACAAGACGCTGATCGAGGGCACGCCGGTATACCTGCATCCCTCGAGCTCGCTGTTCGGTAAGCAGGCCGAGTGGGTGATCTACGACACGCTGGTGCTCACGACCAAGGAGTATATGCAGTGCACGACGGCGATCGAGCCCAAGTGGCTGGTGGACGCGGCGCCGACATTTTTCAAGCTGTCGCCCAGCGACCGTCTGAGCCGGCGGCGCAAGGCGGAGCGGATCCAGCCGCTGTACAACAAATTTCAGACGGAGGAGGACTGGCGCATCAGTACGCAGAAGCGGAGCGGCCGGACGGGTGGCGGTGGTGGCACCTGGGGTTAATTGCTGGTACTCTGTTGTCGATAATTGGTGTATATATGTAGAAGCACGGTTTATTATAATCTGTTAATTGAGGCTAGCATTATCGAGTACGACCTATGGAAAAAAGGCAGTGCATTCAAGCAGTCTGAACAAAGAATAATGAAGCACTGCTGCGGATATATTACGATGAGATGGATAGTGAGTTTTAGAGGAATAAAGTAGACAGCACTAAGGAGACTTCGTTGAGCCGGGTTCAGTCTGACGATGAGATGAACAACGCATGGTCATGGCACAACTGTCAAGGTGGTTTAAGCAAGTGTATCTTGGCATTCATTCATCACAGGTAATTGAAATGCGAGATAGAAGTGCAATATCAAGGAGAAGATACTAAAAGGCAGAGCAGAGTAGCAGCAATCCTTTTAACAGTGGCCAGAGACAAGGCGACGAGACGATCGAAAGAAAGGAAACGAAGATAAGAAAAAAGAAAAACAGCAGCTGCTCATCCCGCAGCCATGATATAGTAGAGAAACGCCGGCCACACCCACCACACCCGCTTTTGGTGGATGAGATAAAACAAGAAAATCAAAAGCAGATCATTTGGAATACCTCCATGCAAGAAACGCCCGCGTTCACTTGCATAGCTCGCTGAAAATCGAAATCAGCTTGCGCACACCTAGCAAGTTGTTCTCGTCCGGCGTGTCTTGCTCGACAAACCTGGCATGTGCAAAGTCAATCAGACGAAGACTGTAGATCGGGGGCAGCGCATCGCCGCCAGAGGACGATTCTTCCGAGTCCGAACCCGAGACTGCGTCATCGGCTTCGTCGGCCATGTCAAACGACTCAGACACCATGTCCAGCTCGTGCTCCCTGTCGTCCTCGTGCTCGTCGTCGTCCTCAATCGCAATCCCACTATCGGTGCGGCTGGACGACCGGTCTGTGGCCTTGCCGAGGACAACCCGGCGCGACGTGGCACGCAGCCCATTGACTGACAGCGCGGAGTCCTCGGGCTGGCCGTCATCGATGGTCTCGGGCTCTCTGTTAATCGGCGAGGGGGGCTGGATCCGGCGACGCTTGTTAGGCAAGTCTGACTCCTCTGACTCCTCCTCCTCCTCCTGCTGGGCAAGACCCAGAGCCTCTTCGATGGACAGGGGGGCAGTTTCGGGCGCAGCAGGCGGCGACCCAAACGAGGCCGCACGGTTACCCTCTTTGATGGCCAGCTTGAGGGCGTCACCGTCGCCCTCAAAAACAAAGAGCAGCGACGACGAGAACATGCGCGTGCGTTCGCGCTCGAGGACGTCGCGCACGTTCTCGAGATCGGCCTTGAAGGCAGACGCAATCGCACGGCCGTGCTCCTCGTCGATGCCGGCGGCCTCGTTAAAGACGAAACGCCGGAACGCGGCGACAATGTTGTCATCGTTGACCTCTTTGCGGCCATAGTCCTTATCGTAGATGATGTAGCCGTTTTCAGTGCGGATGCAGGGGCTCTCGGTAGCCGCGGTGTCAGCTTCATCCGCGCCGTTCCACACACGCATGCCGGCAATGCGGAAACCAAAGTTTTTGTGTGTCGTCTGCTCGGCAATCAACTTCATGCGGGCCTTCTTCTCCTCGACAGCGGTGTCGGCGTACAGCTGCGTGCCAAGCTTGACGTCGAGGATGTTGGGATGCTTGAATCCATGGATGGCATTTTCGAGGACCACGGCACGGTCCGTCTTGATACTGCCGCTGCCGTTCTGGACCCATTTTACATTGTCCTTGGGCGGTTCTGCTGGTGTTTCCGACACTGCGCCTGTTTTTGATGACAGGTTTGACGGAGCGCTGGTGTCTGGTGGTGGTGTCTGCGTCTGTGTGTCGTCTTGAGTGTCTTCGGTGACGGCCTGGGTAGCGGCCTGGGTAGCGGTCTGCGCGATCTGCTCGACAGCTTCGTCTGCGTTTGTGGTTTCGTGCAGCATCAGCGAGCCAATATAGAGGGGTATGATTTGGGCGAGGTCGGGGTGGTCGCGGTTGACGGTCTCGTAAAAGTCGATCTCGGCCTGAACGCAAGGCTTGATGAACAGGGAGCCCGTCGCGTCACAAAGAGTGCCGGCACTGTATGGTTAGCATGGCTAAAGTAAGAGCGGGGTGGAGGATACATACTGTCCGGCGACTGCGTGACCAAAGGTCTGCAGATCCGACGCCTTGGGAATTTGATGTCCCTGGGGAGTCATGATAGGCAAATGAGCCGAGGCAGAGAAGAGGGAGATGGAGAGAGAGGAGGGGAGGGGAGAGAAGAGATACCCGCTAGGCTGTGATGTGACGGTTGCTGGCGGTGCTAAGCATATATGTAGGTGCTAGGATCAAGTGGGCGCGTAATATTGTGTGATATCAGTGTCGATGGCGATGTTGATGACGGGGGTGTTTCGGCGTGTCGCGAGTGTTGTTGGTTTCGTATAGATTGTAGGCGCAAATGCCATTGAGCTGAAAGACGGATGAGCATGAGGGAGGGGGGAGTGAGTGTCGAGTTGAGGGAGTAGGACCTGGTATATATATCGCGGCCGTGGCAAAGTCCAGTCGGGACGAGTGCGACGGCGACGAGGAGGAGGTGTGCAACTGAACAACGAGGTGTACGATGCGCGACAAGATGCAAAGGACCCGTACGAGGGTGTCTTTGTAGGTCGAGTCGGTTGGCGTGTTGGTTTGGTGTGTTGTGGCCGTTTGGTCACTGTGTCGGGCCGCGATGATGTTGTTCACCAAGAAGATGTGACGTTGGTGCAGTACAGAGTATTATTAGCTAATTCCCGTTTTATATTGTTCGCGGAGTAGCGTGGTTCCGGCCTTAAGTAGATACTCGTTACAGGGTAGATTATCGTTCCGCTTTGGGCTATCTATTTATCATTTTATCGCTTTAAGGAAGATATTGTTGCCCAGCGCCGATCAGCGAATAGGACCCTGTCGTACTGAAAGATAGCCCCCGATCAGCCTCCCGCCAGCACGCGCTCTCACCCGACAATGCCTCCCTAGACGGCCAATCAGCGACCAAAAAATACTCCGCCACCAAATGACTGCATGTGCTGTACGGATCCCTCTGCCCAACATCGTCTGAGCCTCTTGCGCAAAATACGCGACACGAATCGGCAACAGTCTTCAGGAGAGTCCGCCTCACAAGAAAGCCTTTCGGAGGCGATGATAAACGACCCGACCGTATGAGCGAGCGCCGGCGACCAGAACATAAGTGGAGGTATCAATGTACATATATTATCAGTAGGCATATGCAGGTGAGATGGTGATAAAAGGATACTTTATCAGCAGGTAGTTCGAGACCGAAGAGCAAAAGACCTGATAAAAGCATGCAAACAAGAAAATAGAAACGGGAGCCCGCAATGAATTTTAACATAAATTAGATCAAATAAGGCGATATCGCAGTTCACTCAGGCCTACATATAAGCATATACATACATATACAGCGACATGGCTTGCCGATGACGGATTCTGCACAAGGTGCTTATTACTCTGATTCTTATCTTGACCTGGCCTGCTCTTGGTCTGTCTGGTCGTCTGCGTGACTTGTTTGCAGTCCAATAAATGGCCGGTGTGGCCGATTCTGAGGCCGCTCTCTGCGTCCTCGCTTTTCGCGACATAACCTGTGGTATGGCAACCTTTTATACAGCCACTTCACGCTGACTCTTTTATGTTTTTGTTCAGTTAGGTATTTTAAGTAATTTCTCATTATGTTTTACTATCTCGCCTTCATGCTGCCCTCCAGCTGACACCCTCACTACTGACCGGCTTCGTCCGATGCAGACCAACCACTACAACTGACGAGACGACCTCTACCACAACATCCACGAGACGCAATCTCGAAACTGTCCGCATGACCTCATGCTGTGCTACTCTAATAACGCCTAGTCCACGTTGGCGGTGCCGGCGCCAGTATGCATTGCTGAGGCTGGTCTGTATCCTTTCTCTCCTTGCACTGCATGGCCCTTGGAATCTTGTCATCTGCTGCTTGCTGCTGATACACACTTGTCTTATGGCCTCATAAGGTGTCACTCGATTCCCTGCATGCCGCATATATGCTTATGAGTACACACCCGATACATACCGGACGAGAGCACGACTTGCCCTGCATTTTTATCGCTCACAGCCCACCAACGTGCAGATGGTGCAGTAAACTTGGCGAGCTCGGCTGCTCTTGCTGCGTTGAGTAACCCCCAGTGCATGTTATGTGCATCATCTCACGCCGTGTGTCAGATTGAGCAGCATGGGGTCTGACCTGGGTATGCTTAGATATGCCTGACATACAGCCCTCTACCTGTATCATATCGAACTGGTAATACGAGAATGACATCATAGCAATGCAACTCATATGCCAAAATAAGATGCCAAACACAAGAACACAAACATGTGAGAATAAACCAAGTGACAGCTTCCGACTTTACACTCGTAGTACGGAAATAGCTAAAGGCATAAAAGTAAACATAACGCGTCACGTCTTGATACCAACGACGCGATGAGGTGAAGCCGCGATGAGTCAAGGTCAAATCACTGATGATGTAATCATACCACGGTAGCTCCTTCCTCATGTTTTTGTTTGTTTGTATCGTGCCTTCCATAGCAAGACAAACAATAGTAGCCCTTTCTAGTATTTTCTATCACAAAGCGCCCCCAATACACAGCGCTCACTTTCTCCCACTACTCTGTCACTCTCATCCAACTCATAAACTTGCACAACTCCGACTGCACAACACCACCTTGGCCCTTTTCATCCTTATTGATATCCAGCGATAAACGATCATAAATGTAAACCGCTCTACTCTTGCTGCCCAAAGTTGCACCATCAGCCAAGCCTCGCCGCTACCACAAATGACTACTGCGGAATCTGATTCGCCTGGTGGCGCACCAGCCGTCCTCCCTGCAGGCCTCCCCACGGCGGAGAACTCAGAGGATGTGCCCAGACAGGTCAACATGGTGGACATGCAGCCAAGTGTGGTAGCAAATAAGAAGAAAAAGTCCAAGGCTATTGCCGTGCGCGGCCCGACCGCTCTTCCCAAGTACCGTGGAAGTGGCTTTGAACGTGGGTAAAAAATAAGGGGGAAAGCGTTGGTGGTGGCGGTGTTATTGCCTTGCATCAAGTTTGAACATCGTGAGAACGGCACAGAATATCCTATATGCACCAGAAGAAAACTAACTCATTTGCAGCATTCTACGCAGAGCCACCTTTGACCGTCGAAGAGTTTGAAGAGGAGACGGATCTCTACCACATGCAAGTAATATTCTGCGTGTACATTTATTTGTCTTTCTCCTGTCATCCACACCCAGCTTTATGTGCTTCGCCACAACGCTGTCGTGATCAATATCGCTTTTTCAACTCTTTCAGATATGCCGGACACTGCTAATATTCATCGCATTCTATAGCACACTCCCCTTTGACGAGTAGGTATCTTATAGCCCTATATAACTCCCAAGGAACATACTGACAATCAGACGCATCGAGACCTGTATCCAGCGATACCGCGCCCGGCGCCGCATGGACAATGACCGCACCAGCCTGTTCAGTCGTTACCTTACCGTCGGCGGAGTCGATTGCACGCCGCGCCAGTTCAATGGTACCATGGGCATGCACGAAACCGAGGGCATGACCGCCTCGGACAAAAAGGTCATGGGAGCTACAGACGTTGTCAGCCAAGGCGGCAGCGAGCTGTCCAGGCACTATGCCACCGAAAACAACCATCTCTGGACGGTCGACTTCTCTGGCGTCACAGCGGGCTTCTTCTCCGTGTCTCTGCGCGAGATTGGTTGCAGCCGCAGAATGCTCCTGTCTGTAGGCATTGACGTGGTCGACAACTTCCTGCGCTACCTGCTTCTGCACGACGTATGCCCTGAGTACAATGACGACATCAAGGCGGCGCGTGAAATTTGCACCCAGGCCCATACGGAACTGCCCAACTGCCTCGATGTGCCCCAGAGCATGCCTGGCCAGTTCAACCGCGCCTGTTCCAAGCTGTTCTGGCGTGAGAAAGACAGCACGCTGTTCCACGATGGAATTGATCCCTTGCAGCGGTCCGTCGACCCGGAGGGCAACAACGTGGTGGAAGACGACATGATCGACAACGACGACAAGGTGTTCCGCGACACGATTGAGCTTCACAGAGATGTTTTCAGTGGCACAGCACTTGCCGCGTCGCATGGCGACCTGTCTGATGTCCACGTCGTGTCGACCAAAGTGCTCGATCTGGAGATTGCCAGCCTTGTGAGCCCGTCCGACGAGCTGCGCCTGCAATATACCAGCAAGCACGAGAAGCTGCACCCCGCCGGTGTCGTCATATGCAAGCACTACTGTATCGAGGAGGGTATCGCCAACCAGCCGCACCCGAGCCAGGAAGAACTGGACGCCCGCGGCATGACGGCTTTCTTTCTGGATGCTACGGTGATGAAGAAGCTTGTCGTGGGTATGAAGCTGCGGGTCGTTATGCATGAGCTGAACTGCGACCTCAGCTTTGTGTCGGCAGTCAAGGAAATCCACCCATCGTTTTACATGTTCCTGCCGCAGGAACTAATGCTGGACTTTAAAGAGCCTAAGCCCAACGAGCGCGAGGCACCATCGGTGGACAAGCCGGATGCGGATGCGGATGACGATGCTGCGGATGCCGCAGACGACGACGGCAAAGAGTAAAGCCAGTGAGAAACAGATTGGCACGTGGCAGCACCAATGAAGGATATTTCTCCATTTACTGCGCATCCAGACCATAGCTGAAGAGAGACGTATCAGAGACAATAAAGAGGCCTTGCATTAAAGCTTGCAGTAGCGCCGTACCTTTGTGAATCATGCCTGCTGCGGCTACTTTTCGTTTCTCCCCCACAGTGAGCTACGGGCGCGCGTACGTCACTTATTCTGTATCTCCAATTCCAGGCATCAGTATTGTATCTGCATACGTAGAAGATCGCATACAGCAATTCACTGAATATTGTTCAATTAAGTCAACAGAAAAAAAAAACGACATGATGATATCAAAGTAACAGAACTGTGCCCGTGCGCCAAATATACTGCACCAAAAGCAAAGTAAAAGAAGGAACAAAAGATAAAGCAGTGAAAGCACAGAAGAATTTTAATAATTGTGGTAACGAGCGTTATACCAGTGAACACCGGACCGGAAAGAGCAGAATAAAGGGCCAACAAAAGAAAAAAGTTCGGTTCGTTACGTCAAACCGTTTGATGCAGAATCATGACTATTAATCGTGGCTCTGGATCTTGTTGTCGCCCGCCACGGTCTGAGCGTAGCTCGGCGGCGGGGCTTCGCTGCCGCCCTCACCAGCATTATAAGCACCGGTAGAGGGACCGGCCGCAGCAGAGTATGCAGCTGCCGGCGCGGGTGGCAGGCCGGGGCTGGTCACTGGCGATGCCGTGCCGTAGTTACGGTTACCCTGGGCCATGGGCGCGGCAGGGGGGGCAGCAGGGGTAGGGGCAGCAGTGGGCGATGGCACGTTGCTGTCGCCGTCGACGGATGTCGTTGTGATGCGGTGCGAGCTGCTCATCCGGCCCTGCGCACGACGGCTGCCGCCGTGCATCTGCTGACTCTGACCGGGCTGGACGACATAGTAGGTGACGCGGCCGCCCTCGGCATCCTGGTTGAGGACCTCGTAGTCGTAGTCGGGCTCGGGGAACTTGGCGATGATGTACCAGGCGTGAATCAAGCCGGGGATCTAGATCGTTAGTACAACACATCGGAAATCACCAGTATCGTTCGTTGCGAACGCGAGCGACAAGGAACCTACATAGCCGAGGATACAGAGGAGGATGTTGATGACGGAGTCGGCGGAGCAAATGCCGCGCTTCACCCAAACGGCCACGGGCGGGAAAACAAGGGCCAAAAGGCCGAGGAAGATATCGGTCGAGCACATTGTCGAGATCGGTGGCGGGAGGGTGTCGAGAATAAATGTCGATGGGTGTGGTGATGTTGGCGTTGAAACTGTCGCGGCGGATGACGCAATAGGCAGTCGAGGCTGTCAAGGCTGACGATGGACTGATGAAAGTCGGCGACTCAAGAGGAAAGGGGAGTTTTGAAGGAACCTGTACCGATTTGACTGAATGAAATACAATAGATACTATCGAGAAGCAACAATCGAGAAGAAACGTGAGGCAAATTGAGGATGTGTAGATATCCCAGAGGGTCGCAGCGCCAACCGACAGGGGCAATAGTCAGTCATACTATGCATTGAACAGGGCGGCGATGGCTACCGGAAGAAAATGTAGTGAAAGAGATAAAAGCGGGCGCGCTAAGCCATAACGCTACAGCGCAGACACACGAAGAAACACGCTAAAATATAGGGCGGGCATCCGGATCATGAGAGATATCAGCGGCCAAGACACAGCCAAGATCCGGCTGTCACAGAGTGCAATAATGTATCCTATGATTAAGTAAGACAATGCATAACAAGAAACGCGATTCTCAGCTCCTCGCGTTAGATACTTTACATAATTCCGCGAAGAAGATATCGAGAGCTGCTTGAAGAAATGCTGCAGATACTGAAAAGACTACTGGGGCTTAGTGACAATAACGATGCCGAAAGAGGAAGTTGCGAACGCATGCTGTAGGCAGCAGAATAAATGTCTTTGTCATCCAATATATGTCAATACGATGTGATAGAATGATGGAAAAACCTTGAAAATGCCAGCTTTTTCTTGTAATGTGACAGAAAGAAAGAGAAACGCTAGATTGATTGAATATTAACGGCTGCAGCCAGTACTCACTTTAAAATGTTGTGACAGGACTACTCGTATTTTGCACAGCAGGGCCAATACCAATTTATGCTTATTGCATGAAATGCTTACTAAGTAATTAGATCACGTGAGGATCTGACTGCACATTGGATCCACTTCTTAACCTCCAAACATACCCGACCAATCATGTGATTGTAATGAAGCTTTTCGTTGTTGACCGCGGGGAGCTATGACATTTCTCTCGACCGGCATACAGTTTTATATTAAGTTTTGGTTAGCCCCGATACCAAAACATCACTCTCTTCTATGTTTGCATAAACCCCGAATGTATATTTTCTCATAATGTCCATCCCCGGCCTTGGGCAGATCCCCATTCAGGTATGTCACTTGGATTCGGCTCGACTCATAGCTTCGCCTCACGATACTGATTATACGTACAGACATCGACCACCTCTGCTCGCACATTCAAGCTTACACCTGTCTCGGAATGGCGTTTCACAGTTGGCCAGTCCCCCATTAAAGTCCGCCTGATTACTGGCACTGCAGAGCGCGACGGCACTGAGCTGGCTGCTAATCAACCCTACTCGTTTGCCGGCGTTCAGTCCAAGATTCTCACCTGGCACGGCTGCGAGATCGAGGTCGGGGGTAATGTCGACACCTGCGAGGTTGTTGCTGGTGGGTCAAAAGTACCGGGCGTGCCGTCACCTCAGATTTCTTATATGAATCTGCACATGCTGCTCGCTTCACAACGGGCGCGAGCTGCCGCCACACAGTCGACCGGTCCCCGTCTACTTGTCTGCGGCCCTCCGCAGTCGGGCCGCACTACACTCATTCGCAGCCTTACCGCATGGGCTACCAAGATGACATCAACGCCGTCGCCAACCTCGGCGCCTCCACAACAGCCCTGTGTCGTCAATGTCGACCCGCGCGAAGGCATGCTCAGCTTGCCCGGAACCCTGAGTGCGGCTGTCTTTGCCACGCTCATGGACCTTGAGACCGAGGGCGGTGCCGGCTGGGGCGGTGCACCCAGCAGTGGCCCGAGTGCTGTGCCCGTCAAGTTGCCTCTCGTCTACAACTACGGCTATGCACGGCCCAGCGATGCACCCGACCTGTACCTCCAATTTATAACGCGGCTGTCCGGTGCTGTCTTTGCACGTGCCGGCGAGGATCCGGCTGTCAAGTCAAGTGGTATTCTTATCGACACGCCTGCCGCCACCTCGGGCATGTACGACGACGACGACGACGAAGACGAATATATGCCAGAAGGCGACGACGATGTCAAGGATGGCATGGCTGAAAAAGAAGAGGGCGAGGCAAAGGAACCGCGGCCCAAGCTGATGAGCATCGACGTGCTGACGCACATTATCGAGGAGTTCTCCGTCAACATGGTCGTCGTGCTTGGGCAGAGCAGCGAAAGCATTGCCATCCGCGAGGCTCTGGAGCAGCGCCTTGTCGGCGACGCGGCCACAACATCAACAGGCGAGCCTATCCAAGTGGTCCAGCTCGACGCCTCGGATGGCGTTGTAGCCCGCAGTGACCTTGCCGAGCAGCAGCAGCGCGAGGCCTGCATCAAGGAGTACTTTTTCGGCGACGCCAAGCGCACGCTAAGTCCCTACACACAACAGGTCGACAGCGACACGCTTACCGTTTTGCGTCTGCCGCCGCCGGGAGAGGAGGGAGGTAACCACCGGCTGGTCAAGTTTGATGCATCGCCCGCCCTGGCGCACTGGACTCTCGCAGTCATGAATGCCGGCCTCCACGACCCTCCGGATGTAGTGCAGCAGGCCACCGTTCAGGGGTTTGTGTACGTGGCCGAGGTGGACGGCGAGCGCCGCAAAGTCCGTGTTTTGGCACCGGTCAGTGGCCGCCTAGGTGACCGGCCGCTCGTATTTGGACGGTGGCCGGAGCCCTATATCAACCTTGTCGGTTGACTTGCGGCTTCAGCCCATTTCTACTCTAGCGTGCTTCTCAGGGAGTTTGGCGTCATGATATATACATCCACGTTCATATACTGCATTGGACATCAGTTCGATTCAACATTTCAATTTACAAAGCTGACAGAACCCAATTGATCTAAAAGTGACAACAAACAAGCAAGGCTTTGGAACGATAGCCCGTACTTTCCATACGCCCCTCGCAAAGTCTACACAGACTGCGAGACAACAAACTAGTGAAATATATGACTCAACTAAAAACAACATAAAAGGACCCGTGCTATCCTTCTTTTCTTGCACCCCCTTCTTTCATTTTATGCACATCCGCGACTCCCTCTGGAGACTGAATGCATTCCTCTTCGCCTTCCGCTTACGAATCATGACCGGATCAGTCGACCTTGATGCTGGCGTAGATCTTTCTCGTAAACCACCAGCTGGAGAAGAAACCGATCGAGCCCGTCAGGATAAAAAATAGGAAGCTGATCAGTGCACTGTAGCCGACATACAGGACGCTGCCCGCCAGGCTACCAATGCTCAGCTTGCTGATCCAGTAGATAATGGCGTTGGCAAAAATGTACAGGGACGTTGAGCCGGCTGCCAGGAACGCCCGCCATTGCCAGTGGTAGTTCTCGGCACATAGCAAAAAGTACACCATCAGCACCGTCACGGCGGCACACGTGATAATCATCAGGCCGTAGCACAGAAACAAGAAGCCAAACATATAGTAGATCTTGCTGAACCAGATGCTGTTCATGATAAAGTAGAGCTCCACAAAGATGGCGCCAAAGGGAAGGATGCCCACTAGCAGCATGCTCGGGATGGGCTTGAGGTAGGTCGTGACGGGCGGGATCTGGCGCGGAATCTGGTTCGTATGCACTGGCGATTCGACCATGCGCGACCGGAAGCCAACCCATGAACCGGCAAACGACAGGGGCACCGAGATGATAAACCAGATGGCAATGATGACCAGCATGGTCGTGAAGGGGACAGCGCCCGATGACTCCTTGGCCCAGAGAAACAGGTCGAGAAGGAAGAAGATGCTAAACACGATACCGGGCACCAGCACCGGCGTGAGGGCAATGTTCAGCTTCCACTTGTCGCCGCCGAAGGACTTGTACACGCGGGCCGACGAGTAGCCGCCGACAAAGCCGAGAACCGTGTACAGGAGAATCATAATGGTACCGAGAGAGCCGCGGTTCGAGGGCGACAGGAAACCCAGCAGGGCAAATGCGATGGTGAAGCCAGTCATGACAAACAGCTGGGCGCCGTTGCCGAGGAAGACGGACAGCAGCAGCGGGTGCGAGGGTGCGCGGAAGACGTCACCGTGCACCAGCTTCCAGCCCGAGTCCTCCTGGATGCCATCGTCGTCATCGTCGAGGGCGGCGCTGGTGCCCGACAGATCATCGAGGTTGATGTTCTCAAGTCGGTTGTAGCGCGCAATGTCCTTCTTGAGCGTGCGCACCATGACGGACATGACCGTCAGCACCAGAAAGACAACGATAATGGCGGAGTTGATGAGCGAGAACCAGTGGATCTTGGGCTCGTCGACGTGCAGGTACTTGTCCCAGCGCGTAGCCCATGCCGTGTTGGAAGGTGTCCAGTAGACGCTGTAGGTGAACTGCACGTGCGACTTGCCGTCCTTTTTCGTGTCCAGCACGACAGGCGGGTGCTGCAGTGAGCAGTCAACGGACGATGCGTCGTTGGCGTCGTACTTGAGCGAGCTCGGCTGCACGAGCGCGCCGACGACACGCAGCTGGTCGGCATTGCCGTTGACGTGGTGGTACTCAACAACAATGTCGTAGTGATTGTTGAACGCAATCTGGTTTTGTTTTTCGCCGCTTGCCTGGCCGATGAGGAAGCCTGGACTGTAGAACTCGGTACCGGTGAGGTCGTCGATAATGTCCTGGCCGGCCGGCAGGCCGTCGACGAGCCAGTTGAGGCTGTATCCCTGCTCGATCAGTCTGTTGACAAACTGAGCCTGGTCCTGTTCGTAGTCGACGGAGCACAGCGGCTTGCACGTCTCGTTCTGGGCCATCTTGAGCTCAAAGGGCGACGTCATGATGCGGTCGCCAAACAGGATGCTGCCGAGACTCTCGCTGACGCTGTCGGGGCCACCGGCTGGCTGACAGAACTTGAGTGATGGGTGGTAGTAGTCGTAGGACACGACAGAGTGCAGCATGGCATCGCGTGGCGCCGCGATGGGCCGGATGGCGTTAACATAGAGCGGCACGGTGTCGCCGGGACGGTAGGATGTGGGTGCGACGCCAGGCAGGTAAAAGGCTGAAGCAGGTTGGGGCGCAGTCACAAGAAGAAGGGATGCGGCTGCCAGCGCCGCCTTTGATGGCGACGAGAATGTGTTGGAGATCATTGTGGATGGAGGTCGGTATCGTAGCAGTGTTGAGGCTTCGTTGGGGATGGCGTTGAGGTGTCGCCAATGTTTCGTTTAGCTGCGTGGCAGCAAACAGCTTGGTTCTCCAGCGCGTTAGCTCGGTTCTTAGTGGCAAAGCAGTTAAGCAGCTCTGGCCTCTGCAATTCCGGTCAAAAACACATTGACAAACTTACATCGCAATAGAGAACCAACTCGACGTCGTGTTTAGGCTCGATTGCGATATGTGTCGCCTCGAGGCTGTCGTCGAGCTGCTGGGTGAAAGGGGAGGGAGGGGGCCGGAGAGTGGTGTTTAGAATGTGCGCAAGAGCTATGCCAGCTTCAGAGTTGGCGTGGAAATTCGGATCAGCGTAATAGAGCGACAGTAAACATAAATGTCGTCAGTATCCTGGGTCGGGGGTTGTTGATGGGGGTGATGATAGATGACGACACGTTGTTTCGTAGGTTGATTTCCAGAAGTGCCTTTGGGACTTGCGCCTTGGCACAGGAGGCTGGTTATTTCCTAATTCAGCACCATCGTTCTGGAGCTCTCGGCCGATGATTTACGCTAGGGCGCCTCGCTATGGCACCTCGCTATGGCACCTCGCTATGGAGCGCAAAACTATCCGTGCTTAGCTTCAGTAATTGAAAGGCTTGTGAGACTGAGAATACCGGTAACGACGACCTGTGCTTACATATGGACATCAATACGAATACAGGTACAAATACGTGCATCTATATGTCGTACTAGTCTATACACAGCCTTCTTCGGCTCGTAAAGTGTAACAGTCGTTTCAGTATCCTCGGGTCCTACACAACATGAGGGGCCTAAACACACTGCTGCAGTGCTGAGCAGTGGAACGCAGCAGTGGTGGAAAAGCATAGCAGAGTATATGTAAGCAGCAAAATATATGTGGCATGACTGCCTTGCATTTCCAATACGTCTTGCTGATTTGGTTGGCTAAAAAATGTGCTCAACGAGCACCTAGTTCTCGAGCACATAGCGGTACCGAGCCTTGCCATCCTCCATATCAACGACAGCCGCGTTGGCATCCTTCATAGGCCGCTCCTGGATCCACGGCTTAATTTTCTTATCAGCTGCAAGCTGCAGCATCTCGGCAATCTGCCAGGGCGGGCCAATCGCACTGCCGCCGACCTTGACGTTACCAAAGATGAGATCCCAGGCAGAAATAGACGGCAGCTCACCGTTGTCGGGCGCGCCGATCTGAACAAACGAGCCTCCCACCTTGATGAGCTTCAGATAGTCGTTCAGAGGCATCTTGGGGCTCGACACCGTCGACACGATAAAGTCGAGCGACCGAGCGTTCTTGCTCACCCAATCCTTGTCCTCGGATGTGGCAATGTACTCGTCGGCACCCAGCTTCAGCGCATCGTCGCGCTTGTCAGAACGGCGCGAGATGGCCACAACACGGTCGGCACCCAGGGCCTTGGCGAACAGAACGCCAAAGTGACCAATGCCGCCGAGGCCGACGATGCCGACAGTCTTGCCGGGGCCGCAGCCGTTCTGGCGCAGCGGCGAGTAGATAGTGATGCCACCGCACATCATGGGCGCGGCATCCTTAGACTCGACACCATCGGGGATCTTGACCACGAAACGCTCGTTAGTGCGGTTGTACGTGGCATAGCCACCAAACGAGCGGCCAACGTCATTGGGGTAGGTGCCGTCGTAGGTGCCGACCATGCCGCGCATGCAGTGGTTGGGGATACCAGATGAGCACTCATGGCAGTCCTTCTGTCCGCACGAGAATGCCTGGGCACCGACACCGACGCGGTCGCCCTTCTTGATGTGGGTGACTTTGCTGCCGACGCGAACGGCTGTGCCGACGATCTCATGGCCGACGACACAGGCTAGACGGTTAGCTTTACTCGATCAAGGCGTGCATGTGTTTTGCTTTCTGTGGTGGCTACATACGGTACTTGGTCTCGCCCCAGCCAGAGCGCAGCGTGTGCAGGTCCGAGCCGCAAATGCCGCAGTGGGTGATCTTGATGTCGATGTCTGTCTCCTCCCACTTCTTGGGCTCGAACTCGCCCCAGGCCATGTTGCCCTTGACGCTCTCGGGCGTCTTGCCGAGCCAGCCCTCAAACTTTTCCGGAGAAGTCATGCTGTCTTTGGTGTCGTTCTGGTAGGTTTTTTTGCGTGATTATTAGAGTGAGTGTCCACCGCAGTTTAGAATTGCTTTTCTACATTGGATGCTTCGCCTTTTATATACGTCGATCCCCCTCCTCGGCCCCTTATTCGTATCTCTCCGTTGCTCTCAAAATACGTCACCGTTTCTCCTTCTATCGACAGTTATTCTCTTTTCCGGGTCTCGGCGTAGCACTACTGGCAAGCTAAAGCCTATCGCCTACAAAAATACCTGAGCTCCCGAAGACCGTTCTTTTTTTGTGGAAGTTCTCTGATTATAAATCAGTCCTTGGCGTTGCTCTTTATGCTTATGTCTCTTCTTTCCCTCGGCTTCCTTGACCTTGACCCTTAGGAGTTAATATCATAATACCGAAATGATACTGCATTGCAAATGGAGTGTTCTGGCCGTAGGCTTTAGGACTTAGTCGTAGATTGCTGACCGAGGCGGGGGGGTGGCTGCCACAAGATCGACGTCAGTCGAATTCTAGCTCGATTGCCCCACGTTAGCTCCAAAGCCATGCACAACGATAAACACCATGACAGAGCTCTGTGCGTTTTGTTCGTCGTTGGACTTGCGGTATGTCGGCTACTACAAGCCCCAGCCAGCTAAATTTGTCGAAGATGATGGCGAGACGGGACCAGACAAGGACACCGACGCAGAGCATGCTGGCCATGACAGCGACGACGACAACAACGAGCACAATGTCGACAATGGCCATGACAGCGGCAGGCCGCTGCACAGGCCGCTGCAGGTTGAGGACATAGCTGCCGGCGAACACAGTGAAGAGAGGGAAGGCGACGGATCTGACAACGACGACGATGCCAGCAACCAGCGTACTATCCCGGAGGTGCTGGCCAACTCCAAGACTTGCGAATTTTGTGGCGAATTGTCCCGCCTGTTCTACCGCTGGGTCAGCGAGACCTATCCTGGCCGCCGTGTCGAGGACTTGCTTCTAGCTGATAGCGAGGTCACGGTAACGCAAGGTGCCGCCCTGCCTGCCAAACCGCGACCAGGGCGCGAGGGCGAGAATGTTGTGTCGCGGTTCACGTTGGCCCGTGTGATGATGATGATGCGCGATCCCGATCACCCCGAGCTAGACAACCACTTTTACTGGCCTGGCATCATACTGGCTTACCAGAGGGTGCTTTGGGAAGCGTGGCCCAGACTGCAGGATGTGCTGGACCGCATGGATGAATGTGACGCCAAAGGACAGTCGGCACTCACTGTGTGGTCGGAAAATTCTCCGTACTCAGCGCGGCAAAGAAGTGGCCGTATAGACCTGCGGCTGCTGCGTCGTTGGAAAGAGGCATGCTTTGCCTGGCACGGCTTTCGGTGCCGCAATGTTCATTCTGACGGCGATGGCCCCGGCGATAATGGCATCAAAGAGCAAGGCACACACCACAGACCACAAATGCTGCGGCTGGTCGATGTCAACGAAATGTGCCTTGTCGAGATACCAAACCGGTCATCTGTGTCCTGGGTCGTGCTTAGCTACGTCTGGGGCAAACTTCCATTCTTCACCCTCACCACGGCCAACCGCAAACTCCTCATGACGCCAGGCGCATTTTCCGGTCACGCGGGTATGGCAGATAGCCCCGTCGCGAGTCTTCCAGCCACGGTTGCCGATGCTATTGTAGCCACGCGCGGCCTTGGTGAGCGCTACCTCTGGACAGACAGCCTCTGTATTATGCAAGACTCAGCTGAGGACAAGGCTATGTTTGTGCCTGCCATGGACGACATTTACGGCTCTGCCATTATCACTATTGTGGATCTGGGCGGCGCGGACGCGTTCCACGGTCTTCCAGGTGTAACCAACGACCGCTTCGCCGACCGAGATCGTTTTCCTACGTTGGAACCATTCAGCATCAATGGCACTCAAATCATACGTGCAACCCAGCCGATTGGTAATGGATACGAGCGGATGGATATGCAGGCGGGCTGTGTCTATCTCCAGCGTGGTTGGACTTTCCAGGAGGCACTTTTGTCGCGTCGCTTTGTCCTTTTTACGGCCGACGCGGTTTTCTGGGAGTGCCCGTGTGCAACATGGCGAGAAGACGGCAACTGGGAGGTTGAGGCCGAGCCGGAGGTGGAACAAGTCGTGCTGGAAAACGACGAAAACATCAGTGTGCTCGAAGATGCGGGCAACGAGGCTCAAGATGCCGTTGCGGCCGAGCCTGATATCTTCCGCAACTCATTTCTCGCCATCGAGTCGACAGTCGTCTATGATCGTCTCTGGGGTCCGACGGCAGAAGACTTTGACGTGTCCTACCAGGCCTTAGTGCATTCCTTTTCACGTCGCCAGCTCTCGTTTGAGGGCGACGGCCTTGCCGCTTTTTCGGGCGTGCTCAACGCTCTCGAGCGCACCACCAAGCTCGAGGCCGAAAGGCCACCGCTAACGTTCATTTGGGGCTTACCAAAGCCGTTCTTGGGTGTGGCCTTGACGTGGCCCGTTGACCGCGAAGTGATCAGCGAACTCGACGACAAAGGATTCCCCGTCACGGATGCCCCGCCACTGTTCTACCGCCGAGCGGACACGTATGTCGTCTTCTTGGGCGACAATCTCACTGGTGGCAATGCGGCACAGCCAACAACGGCCGTGATCCCTTTCCCAAGCTGGAGCTGGGTGGGATGGGTCGGCCCCATCATGTACGACGAGATGTTTGGCTCCCTGCTGTCCGAGCACGCAGGCATCCGATTCTACGTCTTCGATGCGACTATTCCTGATGGACGGCTCGCAGAAGTCGCTCAGAATACCGTGTTTCAGGACATGTGGCCTACGAACGACAAGCACGTCCGAGAACCGTCTCTGTGGCGCGAGACGAGCATCACAGACAACGTCGTCGATGCCAGCATGGTCCCAGAGCATATTCGAACAAATCCTGCTCTGCGTCAGATCGTCCTCGCATTTTGGACCAGCTGCTGTCCGTGTCTGCACATGATGTTTGAAGCCCGGACGCGTATTGGCAACGAGCTGGAGAATTCAGTGGTATGTTGGGAGCAGGTTCCTGGATCGGCACAGCCTGCCGCCACGTTCTCTGGCACGTGGAATCAGCGACCACCACGGAGCTGGTGCACTGGTCTGCACGTTGTCGAGTGCATCGTTGTCGGGCGCGACAATCTCGACAACTTATCGGCAAACAGTCGGCTGGTCCTGCTAGTAACCGAGATGGTAGGGGACGAGGACAAGCAGCTGCACGGAACGAGACGGCGCGTTGCTGCGCTCACTGTTGGTGAAAAGGAGTGGAACTCGCTGCAGACACGGCGCTGGGAGGCTGTCGTGCTTGTTTAGCAAGGGCAAGACATGATGGCATTTTGGGTATGAGCGCTGGCTATTCCCTTCATTATGTGTTTTATATCGTGCGTCATTTGATCATAAAAGTTTTGTTTCCGACCCTATATCTGGTCTTCATTTTGGTAGATGTGTATATAACTTACAAACTAAATCTACCAACACCAATCGTTAAAACATGATACACACAATTTAATAGGACTGTCGGGACGCTCGTTCGATTTGATTTGATAAAGCAGTTGAAGCCACTCGTGATCCTGCACAGCCGCACGCGGTGCCGCGCAAGGTATACAGGTTGATGGAAATCGAGAAGCTTCTCCTTGTTGTTGTGTTACTTGTGGTTACCACTGGTTGACCCGTGCACGTCCGTAGAAGCTGTCCTAAGGAGTATGCTAATGTAGTCTGTCTGCGATGTCTTGTCTTGGAGGATCTCGTGCCTGAAACCATTGCCGATGGTTTGCTGGTTGGTGTGGTGGTTGTGTGCGATTTTGTGCACACTTCGAAAGTTCTCCACCACACCAAGAGCCGTGACAAGACATCACCGAGACCAGAATACTCCCTAGACACCATCTTAAGACGATGTTGGACTTGTGACATTTAGTCCTATCCTACAAGTCTTGAGATTAGTCATCATACACACACTACTAGTGGTTTCTTATCGCACCATACGACCCACTAAAAAGTAGACGATAAGAAAAAGCCTGCATAACAAAATAGGTTCACAGCTTTTCTGATGATCCATTCTGCCGTCTTCACCTACATTGACGACCAACCATGACAATGTCTGCCGCCAAACTGCCACAACTCCTCGACTCCCTTCGTCAATCGGTGGCCTCTGTGGCCGAGGCGACGCCCAAGCTATCAGCCCTGACGCCTCCCGAAGATGGCCTCTCCCTGCTCGACGTCAAGAACGAATTGCTGCTGAGCTACCTCGAGCACATGGTCTTTTTGATCGTGCTGAAGCTGCGCAATGCCTCGTCGGTTACTGGTGCGGAATCCGAATCAGCCCTGAGCCTCGAGAACTCGGACCTCGGCCAGTCTGTTGTCAAGAAGCTGGTTGAGCTGCGCTTGTACCTAGAAAAGGGCGTGCGCCCGCTCGAGGAGAAGCTGCGCTACCAGGTCGAGAAGGCCCTGCGTGCTGCCGAAGAGGTTGAGCGTGTCGCAAGACAGAAGCAAGACTCTGCTGCCGCTGCCGCCGAGGATGAGGACGACAGCGACTCTGGATCTGAGGATGGAGGCAACGGCGACGACGCCGGCTTTGTTGACGAAGAGGAGGTCGCCAACAACCGTCCCAACCGGGCTGCGTTTGTGCGCCCTGCATCATCCACAGCAGCTGCGAGTGCCAAGGCCAAGGCTTCGGGCGACGAGGTTGGCGCCGGCGGCGTCTACCGCCCGCCCAAGATCGCACCGACGCTCATGCCCGAGACCCAGGCCGACCGTCGCGAGCGTGCTGCGCGCCGCCCGATGAAGTCGGCCACCATGGACGAGTTTATTGCCGACGAGCTGTCCACTGCACCAATGGCCCAACTCAGCGTGGGTGCCAACATTGCCGCCCGTGGTCGCCACATGACAACAGCCAAGGAACGCGAGCGCGAGGACGAGCGCCGCGAGTACGAAGAGCGCAACTTTATCCGTCTGCCCAAGGAGAGCAAGAAGGATCGCACACAGCGCAACAAGGCCGAGGGGCGCAGCAGCCAGATGAACTTTGGTGGCGAGGAATGGCGCGGCCTGGGCGAGGGCGTCGACCGCATCAACCGCATGACACAGCGCCGGAGCGGAAGCGGGTCGGGCGGTGGCTCGACGCGGTCGATGCTGGACAAGAGTCGCAAACGCGGCATCGATACCGTGGACGGACCCCGTGGCAGTGGCCTGGGAGAGGGCCACGACGGTGCCATTGGCGGACGTTTCAGCAAGAAGCTGCGGCATCACGAGATGGGATCGCATCGCGACCGGAAGAAGTAGAGTGCTTAGTAAGCACAATGAAGCGTATCTTGTTTATCTGCATTTTGTTGCCTGGAGTTTATTTTGCATACAGGTGTGCTGTTCTCAAAAGCGTCAATTCTCTTCTATACTCTTTATATTCTGTGGTGATTCATGAATGCGTGCCTGAATAGCTCCTGATGCGATCGCTGAAGATTTCAATATACAACACGTGACTCTATCGCAACACCAAAGGGCCAAATACAGTGGCCTATCGCAAGTGCCCCTCTATTGACATTGGGCGACACTTTTTCAGAGTTCGCGGGGCTCCAATAATAACCGGCCGATTTAAGGAGCAGGCTGAGTGTGACGCTTCTATCTACCTTTCCCGGCGCAGTCTATTCTCTTGCATATTTGCACATTTTCTCAAGTACAGAAGACTTCACTTTTGTGCTGTTTCTGACTGCGAGTTCTGCCGACTACACGTCAACTACCGACCTACCTCGACAAGCCTCGCAAACACAATGGCTACCGACGCACCACCAGCTGCTGCTGACCCTGCTGCGGCTCCAGCTGCCGACCAGGACCAGGACATTAATCCCTGGTCGGTTCAGGGCGGCACGGATGCCAACGGCGAGATTGTTGCGATCAACTACGAAGCCATCAGCAAGAAGTGGGCAACCAGCTTGGTCGACGAGGCTTTGCTGGAGCGCTTCGAGCGCGTCACCGGCCACAAGCCACACATCTGGCTGCGCCGCGGCCTCTTCTTCAGCCACCGCGACTTTGACCGCATCCTCACGCGCTACGAGCATGGCGACCCCTTCTTCCTGTACACCGGCCGCGGCCCCAGCACGGGCAGTCTGCACCTGGGCCACACGATCCCGCTGCAGTTTACCAAGTGGCTGCAGGATGTCTTTGACGTGCCTCTGGTGTTCATGTTGACCGACGACGAGAAGGCTCTGTTCAAGGACAACCTGGCGTTTGAGGACACGCTCAAGTACGGCATGGAGAATGCGCGCGACATTATTGCGCTCGGATTCGACCAGAAGAAGACGTTCATCTACAGCGATCTCAAGTACGTTGGCGGCCATTTCCTGATGAACGCCTGGGAGTTCTCGCGGCTGGTTCCGTACAACCAGGTGCGCGGCGCGTTTGGCTTCAACGAGAGCTCCAACATTGGCAAGATCTTCTTTCCGTCGGTGCAGTGTGTTGCCGGCTTCGCCACGTCCTACCCGGAGATCTGGTCCGACCCGCCGGCCGAAGAGCGTACCAAGGAAATTGCCAAGATCGATTGCCTTATCCCCATGGGCATCGACCAGGATCCCTGTGAGTTTTGTTCTACAATGCCGCGTTGTATGAGTGCCCTTCTAACCGCTAGACTTCCGCCTGCTGCGTGACAACTCGCACCGCATGCGCTACCCGTCGCCAAAGCCCGCGCTTATCCACTCCAAGTTCCTGACTGCGCTGCAGGGCCCTGGTGGTAAGATGTCGTCGTCAAACCCCAACTCGGCCATTTTCATGACCGATACCGCCAAGCAGATCAAGGTACGTTTTCCGTATAGTATTCCTACTATGGCTGGTAAATATAGATCTAGATCTAACTCCGACAGACCAAGATCAACAAGCATGCATTCAGCGGTGGCCGCGAGACGCTGGAGGAGCACCGCGCGCTCGGTGGCAACCCCGACATTGACGTGTCTTACATCTACCTGACGTACTTTGAGGAGGACGACGAGAAGCTGAAGCAAGTCTACGACGCGTACAAGAAGGGCGAGATGCTGACGGGCGAGCTCAAGAAACTGGCCATTGATTTGCTGCAGAAGAATGTGGAGGAGTTCCAGGCACGGAGAGCGCTGGTCACCGATGAAGTTCTGGCATCGTACATGAAGCCGCGCAAGCTGGTGTGGGCTGGAAACCCGAACCCGAAGCCCAAGCCGGCACCCGAGCCGAAGAAGGGTAAAGAGAGCAAGGAGGGCAAGGATGGCAAGGAGGGTAAAGAGGGCAAGGTCAAGATGACAAAGGCAGAGAAGAAGCTTGCACAGCGGCCAAAAGATGACAACTAGAGCTGCTGCCGTACAAAATGCAAAGTCGAATAAGTAAACCGAACACGGTCATATTGTCATGCATTGATCATAGAACATTATTTTGTTGGCAATCGAAGACCGCCGTGCAGTCAAAGTGCGTATCATGGTCATTAAAAGAAAGTCATATTGATCCCATTTTGAAACTTCCCAACGCCATGATGAGTCCGAGAAAGTAAAAGAAACAAAGATAAAACAGGAAGATAAGAAACAAGAAATACAAAAGAACCAAAGACTTTTGCGAGTGAGGGTATGTACTCGCATCGTGCAGCGGGCAGAACAAAACATGTAGAGGCACTGTCGCATGTTCCAAGCAGATGAAAGACTGTCGATGACAGCCTACTCGACGTTGGCAATGACGACCTTGTCGCGCGCAGCCGGCCGCTTGTCGTCCTTCTTGCTGCTGTGCTTGCGACGGTTCTCCTCCTTGCGCTTGATCGACCGCAGCATCTCCTGGTTGATCTGGTCTGCCTTCTTGACGACCGCTGGCAAGTGACGGTGACGAAGAATCCGCCGCACCTCGGGCATGTGCTTGTACCGCTCCTTGAGCGTGTCGTCGTACTCGAGCTTGCGCTTCTCGGCCGCCGCCTTGATGCCCTGCCGCGATGACGCCTGTGACCGCCACAGCCGAATGTTGCCCTCGTCGGAGCCCGACAGCACGTAGTTGGCATCGGGCGTGTAGCAGACAGCGTGAACGCGCGCCATGCGCTTGGTGTGGTAGACATCGCGGCTGCTGCCCGAGTTGACGTCGAACAGGCGAATGGTGCGGTCCCACGAGCCGCTGACGAGCTCTGTGCCCGTAGGGTTGAAATCAAGCGACAGCACGGCGCCCGTGTGCCCCTTTTGGATGTTGCGAGCGCGGCCCATCTGGCGCATGTCAAAGTGGTAGATGTTATAGTCCTCGCTGCCGACGGCAAAGTTCATGGCCTCCTGCGGGTTCCACGCCAGGTCGTTGCACGCAAAGTTGAGCACGGTCTTGTGGATGGGCGAGGATGTGCGCAGGTCGTAGAACACAAGACTGCGGTCGCTGCCGCATGAACCGAGAAGACTCGTCTCGACCTGGTTCAGGCGCACCGCCGTGATGGTGTCGACGGAGTGCGGCCATGCCAGCGTCTCGGTCACCGTCGGTGACGCCCGGCCGAGGTCGTAGACAAAGATGCGCGACGAGCCCGACACGACGGCCGTGGGGGTCGTGCGGTGGCTCGTGATCGACGTGAAGGCGCAGTCGCCGAGGCCCGACGTGACTTCGCCGGTAACCGAGTCCATGACGGAGATGTTGCGGTCGGTGCCGCAGGACACGAGGTAGCGACCGCGCGATTCGGGTGTCTTGACCCACGAGATTCCCTTGATGATACCCTCGTGAGCCTTGGCCTTTTGTGTCTCGGTACGCGTGGGCAGATCCCAGATTTTGACGATGCCGTCGGCACTGGCAGACGCGAGGCGGTCGGTGTTTTCGAGGTCCTTGGCAAGGCAGTAGACGCCATCCTGGTGGCCGACGCCAATCTGCGCGACAAACGGCGCAGCAAACATACGCTCCATCTTGGCAGCTTGCAGCGCTCTGGTGTATTCGCGGGCGCGCTCAAACGGGTGCAGAGCCGGGTCATGGTTGCGTTGCTGGTGCTGCGACGTTGCCGCTGAGCGATTCAAAACTTTGACTTTCTAGCATAGTTAGTGTCTGCGGTTGGAAGAATAATGTCGAGGTGAGCTCATCCTGCGTACCATTGTTACTGATTTCAGGTTGAAAGAGATAGACAAGGCGATAGGGCGGTGGTGCGCTGCTGAGGCTGGGATTGCATCATGAAAAGTCGCATCTCGAAGAATAAAATTGGTGGTGAAAGCGGGCAGAAAATAAACAGTGGGACCTTCTTATCGATTATTAATCGACTAATTAGCACAAGTACTCTCACGTGATGACTAACACGAAAGTCACTACATTACTAAATTAGGCCGTTACGTTACGCACAAGAACACCGAGTGGGAGGCGCCGCAAGGTGACGAGACGACGGCTCCCTTTCAAGAGCTCGAGTCGCAGTGGACAGGCTCAAGATGGTATTACTTGGTGGCATAGTACGCGATGTAGTGTGCCCAATCGCGCAAGGTGCCGCGGACACGGGTGAAGACCGTCCGACTTTATTAAGCCGTTCGCCAGTCCAAGCTAGACTCCATATGACGGCATTCCTCGATAAATTAAAGTGATTGACGACTTTCTTGAACGCTGCGGCTGCGCTGGCGAAGACTATGAGCGCAACGGCAGACGGCGTCGTCAATGTAATCTTCATACAGCGCCGCATACACGTAGTCCATCGCCTCGCAGTACAGTCTGCCTTGTGCGCCCTTTGGAAACAGCATGCTTGAATGATAATGTCCAACATGGCACTGGATAGTTTAGGAAAGCTATCGTCAGGATGACTTACCGAGGTGCCCATTCAAAGTGTCTAAATGCCCAGGTATACCTTCCAGACGGCAGCGGGAGCTGCAGCTGAGCAAGGATATAGTAGGCCACGCGGGTATAGCTGACTGCATCTGTTGAAATCGTACAGCGTACTGACGGGTGGCTATATGCCAAGTTTCTCTCCGGCGCCAGCAACGGGGAGGCTTCAAAAGGTGAAGACGAGTTATGAGGCAGTAGAATAGCACAAAATATAATTCATAGAGATAAAACACTTCCACTTCCACTTTACTTTCACCGCTCTGCTATGCTGCGATCTGTGCCGCGTGGGGCTGGTCCTCTACGCACATGCCTATTTTCTGGGTTGTCAGGCAGCTTGTTATTTATGTGATATATTCCATTAAACATTAAAGACATGACTCCGCGCTGAAGATATCCTCAAATAAGACCATCAAAGGTTATGCGACATAATTGGCGGCACCCTATGCATTCCCAACGGCTTTCTTATGGCGATCGCTAAGAACCCGCAGCCTGGCATTCGACCTTGCAATGTCAACTAGATGGTTGCTCATCTGGTTGATCTCATTGAGGAACTCGGCCCACTTTGCCTCAGCAGCGGCCATGGATTCAGTGGCGCGGTAGTACTCAAACAGACTTGCCGTGACATACTTTGGCATGGCAGGGAACGACCCTCCCTGGACCACGGTGCCGTACGCGTTGAGCTCGTAGACGATTGGTTCTGCGATCTTCCGGAATGCCTGCCAATCGGGGCCGAAGAATGCCGAGTCGCACATCGGCTTGTCTCCGCGGCGCCTGTTGCACCACAGCATGTAGTCAAACTCCAGGGCTGCCTTGTTCATGGGCCTTGGGAGTCTGAGGTGGTCGACAATGTGTGTCAGCAGCGCGGCAAAATCTGTTCGAAAGCGCATTATGTGCCACGCATTCTCGAGCTGATATGGCTCCACTGGATCATCCTCCGGGTTATTTTCCAAAGGGTCTCCCCGACGTGCACATTCGTTAAGGAACCCCTTGATGTGAGGACCACCGTACATATACGTCGACTCCGGTGTGATGGACAAAAAGTTCTTGACAGCGAGCTTGAGGCGTGGATTGTGGCATTTGCCGTTGTCGCTGTCGTCCAACGGCAAGGACTCTGTGTGGCGTGTCGTCTGGTCTTCGCCTTCAAAAACGGTACTGCCACGTAATACCTCAAGGACTGTGCAACACAGTTCGTTGTAGGTGCGGGCCACGGCTGCTTTGTCTGCTGTCGGTGGTAGGGGTGCATCACCCTGCGAGTCCAGTGCTTGCATGATGGCACGGACGAAAGCAGAACCGCAGGCGCGGCCAATCGACTTGGAGTTCTGCCATGCGTGCGACTCTACGTTGGCTCCTCCCGACGCCATCATAGCTGTGTGGTTGAAAGTTGTGTGTCGGGGTTGAGGGTGGACCGAGGTGGAAGAAGCAGGGAGGATGAAGAGGAGAGAAGAATGAGGATGAGGAGGGAAGATGAAGAGGAAAGATGAAGAGGGAAGATGAAGAGGGAAGTATTAGTAGTAGACTGCTCAGAACACAATTCTCTTTTAGCACTTCTTTCTTTGTGCAATTTTTTGTCTACTAGTCATTATACGTACTTTATGATTCTACCAAGTTCACTTTACTCAGCAATCACCACCTTGTCACTTGTGCTTCCGTAGGCCAGTCAGATGACCTGCCTGTCTTTTTTAACTCGTCCTTATTCTCGGCTCTCTGTGGAGAACACTTCTGCATTCCCCCTGTGTCTATTATGTTAGTCCGAGAGTCTGGTTTTCGATCTGTAGGTTTTTTCTTCTTCATCTTGACAGTTCACTGATCTGTACCTCCTACCTTGCACATCTTTTACATAGTAGATTTCCAGCTCTTTGATAATACTTTTGAACATTCCTGACCTCGCGTCTACGTCCCGTCATATTCCCAGTCCCTGTGCGTTGGGCAGAACAGCCCTCCCGACTGTTCCTTAAAACACTCCCGACCGCAAAACAAAAGTTTCACCAACTTGGTAGCAGAGAAATCCATTGCGCGGTCAGCACAAGCAACGGCCAATCGGTGATAGTCACACTTTATGACAGCCCTTTATCGACAACTACAATGTCTTCAGGTACGAGATCTCTTGAGAAGGACATCACTTCCGACCCGGCCACTTCATCCGAAGAAACCAAATCCCTCACCCCCGTCACCGCCACTCAACCCCAGCCAAGGTCGTCGACTCCATAGGTCTCACAGACAAGGCTTGAGCATATGCAAGGCTCACCCCCAAGGGCTGGACCGCGCTGCAGTTCAACAGTGTCTACAGCCATAACAGAATTCTCTGTGCCGAGGATGACGATGCCGGCAACGCTCTTTTGGCCATCATGGGGCCATCTCTTCCAACGTCCAATCGTGCTGTCTGTCATCATTCAGCATGGCAGCAAGAGAGTCGTTGGCATCGTCAGAGGGTGTCGCAGAGTGGGGCTAAGGCTCTAGACGCTGTTGAAGTGCAGCGCGGTCCAGCTTTTGAAGGTGGACGGACCCGTGTTCAAGGAGGGGACTAACGTCTCTCATTAGACTGGGGGCAGTTTCTCAGACTGATGCAGTCAAGTATTTTGATCTGATATTTATGACTATATGTAGGCAATCAAAGTGTACACACTTACACGCACAGGCCCACTATATACCGTATCAGGAGATTGGTAGACTTCACTCGATCTGATTTGACTTGATTGCAATTAACGTCATCAAGACACTGACGATATCAAATGAAGCTTCGATGGCAAAGCATACGTTCATGGTCATCAAGGGGCCGACTAAGCAGACAGGTGTAGGTGTGAGACTGGGAGCACTGGAGTGACTGCAGCATACAAAAAGTACCGGAGATAGGAGTAGACTCAATAGTAGACTTTGTGTCTGTAAGAGTACTGAGGTGAAAGTAGAGACAATAGTAGACTTTCGATTAAGATATAAGAGCACCTCTCCTCGCCCACCTCCAGCTTTTTGTCTCTTCTTTCTCTTCCTTTTCTCTTCAGTTTTTCAGACCGTTTCCTCTCAGATTATCTTTCGTACGAAACAGCCACCACAATGAAGGACTACACAGAAGACTACTACAACGCCCTTGGCATCGAGTTCGAAGCCACTCCCAAGGAGATCCGGGATGCCTACCGCAAGGCTGCCCTCCAGAATCATCCAGACAAGACAAATGGAGACAAGGCAGCTACGGCCCGCTTCTTAATCGTACGTTATGAGTGACTTGGTTTTATTGACTTCAGCAGGTATGACTAACACCTTGCAGATTCAAGAGGGATACGAAGTACTCGCCGATCCCGTTCAGAAAATGGACTACGATACCCGGTGCTACCCGCGTATCAATAGGTCTCATTCGGGTGGCAGGACCCATGTACCGGAGCAATACAGTGAAGCGAAAGCCGAGGCACCGAGCCGTCCCAAGCCCCAGCCCGAGAAGTTCTACCGCGAAGACGTGGACAGCATTTGTGCAGACTTTGAGTTTGATGCAGCGTTCATTAAGAGTCTCGCCAAGCGCGAGCGAAGATTCATGTACGACTGGAATCAGAACGAAAGTTGTCGCGCAGACACTCTGATGAGCATGGCCAGGGACTTCCAGACCACTTTTGAACGGATTGAGGAGATTGTGGCGATGGCAAAGGAGGGGAAGCGCCAGGGGTCGACGAAAAACAAGAGGAAAGGCAAGCGCTTTCAGCAACAGCAAGCCGGCATCGACTGGCCAGTTGGCTTTCTGACACACCTCGACGACCTTGTAGAGGCGGTTCAGTACACCTTGCTCGAAACTGTAAGCGAGGCCGTCCCAGTGTGCATCATGATCATCATGCGGCGGTCGTGGTCATGCCTAATGCCAGCACCCTGCGGCCCAAAGCGCGGCCCAAGGCGCGGCCCCAAGAGGATCATGACGGAAGACGGGCAACTCTTGGAGAAGATGATGCGCTCTCTTCTTTGGTCGTGGCGTGAGACAGAAAAGGTACTGAAGCGAATCGAGAGCGAGCTGCAGATGGCAGAGAGCCAGGTAGACTAGGCTGGCTTCACAAGTGGCAGCACAAAGTTGCCAGAGTTGGTTTTCATTTCATTTTTATCTCAGATTGGACTAGTTTAATATGTATTTTCTACAAAATGCCTGCACAGACACGATGCCACTTGCCGCACTGATTGGCCTGCAAACAGTGTTTCGTCTTGTGTCTGCTTGAGAAAGGGCGGCAGTTCTGTCCCGCCCGTACCTGTAAACGTTTCCGATGGCGAATAGGATTCGCTCAGTGGTTGTGCTGCGTCGTACACATAGGACGACGTCGCGGATGATGCCGGCGGTGTACCTGCCAGCCCACGTCCGCCGCTGGCCGCTGATCAGGGCGCGCTTGCTTGAACGGTATGACAATATAGCGAGTGACAATGGCCAGGTGCTTGTTCCGGAACGCGGCCAAAGCCGTGGTCACGTCTTGGAAGGCCGTGGCCAGTGCGTCCCTGTCTTGACTAGTTCCGGAAAACTCATCGACGGCGGTTCGGAAATGCGTGTGCGAGCCGACATGCGCGAGAAAGCGGCGATGCGGCCCGGGCATGTAGCCGCGCGCCTCTTCGTGGAACCCGAGCGGTGCCACGGCGGCCGTGCCGCTGGAGCGGTGCTCGACGCCCAGCACAAGGTCGGAAAACTGGAGAAGCGAGCTCTGGCTATTGCTGCCGCCGCGCAGCTGCTGCCAGGCGCCCTGCTGGTGGCCCTCTGCGTCAACACCCTCGTCGTAGACGACGCCGTTGGGCAGACCCTGGGCGGCCATGTTTTTGCTGCCGGCCAGGTACGGGCGGATCTCCCAGAAGAAGACGTGCGGGTCGCAGCGCTCATGCATGCGCTCGAGCAGGTCGCCAACGTCGTGGTGCATACCACAAACTGACGCAGCGATGGACCATGCGGGGGCTGTCGTGGGGAGCCGCCATGGCGTCGATCAGCACGGGCACAATATCTGCGGCGCGGCACTCCAAGGCGACGGATACGACGTAGAACCACGACTCGGACGCGGTGCCGGTAAATGTGTGCAGCGCATGCAGCGAATCCAGATCAGAGAAGCGGCCGCTGGGCGACGTCGACGCAAGGTTCCACAGGTTCAGGGCAGCATAGGTGGCTACAGGCGGCAAAGACGAGCCACAACGCCAACCACAGCTACTACTCCGAGTCGTTTGTGCAGCAGTACTTTGGCAAGATGATGACCAAGGCGGCGTCGTGGGCGGCGGACAGCGGACCGGCTCTGCCAGCACCCGGGGATGACAGCAACGGCGAAGGATCCGCGGGCGGTCCGGCGCCTCCGTCGTACCAGCAGGCATAGACTACTTCCACTTCCACTTTCACCGCTCTGCTATGCTGCGATCTGTGCCGCGTGAGGCTGGTCCTCTACGCACTATGCCTTTTTTTTATGGTAATCAGGTAGCTCATAAGTATGTGATATATTCCATTAAACATAAAACATCTCCCCGACGTACACATTTGTTAAGAAACGCCTTGATGTGAGGACCACCGTATATATACGTCGAATCCGGTGTAATGGACAAAAAGTTCTTGACAGCGAGCTTGAGGCGTGGACTGTGGCAATTGCCATCGTCGCTGTCGTCCAACGGCAAGGATCCTGTGTGGCGTCTCGTCGTAGTAGAAACACCGCCACGGCTTGGCGACTCCGGCCAGTGATGGGCGTCGATACATCGACATCGACGATCGATATCGACAGATAAGTGGGTCTTCGATATGATTGATGTATATCGACCATATCGATACAACTTTTCGTCATATCGACCGATCGATGAAAATATCACGTGTAGACCCATATTTCACTACACGTGACCAAAATCGTGACAACTTGTGGGTATTTCTGGACTGTTTTGGGGTACATTCAGTTAATACTGCTTATGTAAACATGACTTTACCCTGCACCCCAATCGCAACAGAGTGAAGGCTGACCGGTTTGAGAAGCTGCAGCTGTTGAAGAGTTGGGGAAAATGCAGTGTTTTTGGCTTTATGTTTTAGTCTGTGTTTTCTTTTGTATTAGCTGATTTTAAAATTTCTTATTATTGAACTTGGTTGATTTATTTGCTCTGTATTTACATTGAAAGTCACGATCATTTGCCAAAAAAAAGCCAGAGAGTAAAAAAAATATTCACGCAATTCTATTGGCTAAAAGCGAAAATAGACCCCATATTTGTATGATTAATAATCGGTCGATATGCTTCGATCGGATCGATCGATTGGTTGGGACAGTCATATCGACTCCACTTTGGTCGATCGGTTCGATATGCCCCCTCATATCGAACCGATCGAAGAGTTGCCCATCACTGACTCCGGCGGTGCTGGGACGCTCTCCAGCGCCTCCCACCGCGACTTGTATTCGCCAAAGGGGATGCCCGTCTTGTCGGGCCAGGCTTCTTCCCAACCATCGTCCTGGGCAGAAAAAGATAAGCTGTCTTCGCCGTCAAAAAGAGTTCTGCCACAGACCTGAAGGACTGTGCGACACAGCTCGTTGTAAGTCTTGGCCACGGCTGCTGTGTCTGCTGTCGGAGGTGGGGGTGCATTACCCTGCGAGTCCAATGCGGCCATGACGGCACTGACGAAAGCAGAACCGCAGGCACGGCCAATCGACCTGGAGTCCTGCCATGCGCGCGACTCTATGCTGGCTCCTCCCGAGGCCATCATAGCTGTGTGGTTGAAGTCCGGGTCAACCAGCCAACCGCCAACGAAACAGGCCGTGGAAATATGTGTCACTCTAATGCCATAGTCAATGGCACCTTTGAGCTCTGAGAGGCCCAGGCCCCTATTATTGCTGCCTCCAAGGTAGAGTCGTTGCACCGGTACGCCTTGGCCGCTGTGGCCAGCGTGTTCGACTTTCCAGTTGCCGTGACAGAACGTCAAAATAAGCACGTCGCGATTGTACCTCTTGGCCAGTGCAGAAGCCTCGGAGACGGCTTTGACAAATTTGTCTGTGATTTCGCCCAGGAGACAGACCACAACGGGAGACAGTTTGTCTTCGTCAAGGAGCTCATTGCTGAGGACGACGCGTCGCTCATGTCGCGGGTTACCATGAAGGTACGGCCCGTATCGTCTAACGAGAGTTCTTGGGTCCTGAAGGTGGTATATTAGTATAAGCCTACGGATTGTAAATTGACAAACGTTGCACAGCTGAAGATGACTTACGGCACTGGATAGCCATGTCTGTTTTTTGCCCATCCCCTTGAGAAGATAGTTGAGGGCGTAGAAGTCGGACTGGAACCAGCCCTCATCGACCGGGTTGGCTGCGAGAAGGTTACCCGCTACGGCCGCGACAACATAGGTGCTGGCGGTGTGGTTGCGTCGGATCTGTAGGGCCGCACGGATGTACTGCGCATGTCGAAGGGTATACCGTTGCCTGGGTCGATGGTACAGGTCTCGCCATCCATGGAGATGAGCCTATATGGGCCCTGCCACCCGCCTCTGTTGTTGATGATTCGCCATGTGATTACTTGGTCGCCGATCGAGAGCGCGTGGACATCTGCCGTGTCAGGGCCGTTGCGCGTGTTCAGGGCGTCTGCGATGTGACGTGCTGTCTTGAGTTTCTGAACTTCCTTCATCGCCTTTTGGACTGCGGCGGCGCGTTGGGTGATCGACGGGGAGGGGGATGACATTTGTCAGACACGTAAAAGGGTGCTTGTGTAAAAAAAGTGTCTGGCAACTTGTTTGGATCAATGGGCATAGCTCCTCAGACCACAGGGTTCCGCTCCGTCTGATTACCAGCCATTATGATGGTACTCTTGCTGGGGAATGGAGCAGGGTCGAACAGACCGGAATAAAAAATGAGGGTTATGAAGAGAGACCTGGGGGCTTCACAGACTGGACTGGTGTTGAACGCGCAATGGACTTCTCTGCTACTGAGTTGGTGAAGTTTGTGTGTCGAGGCTGGGAGTGCGTCTGCGGTGGAAGAAGCAGGAGATATGAAGGGGTAAGATGTGTGAAGTTGAAGAGGTGGGATAAGAGGGAAGATATAATAGACTGTATTGAGATATCAGGATGGAAGAACGGCCGCGTACTGTCTTATTAGCATTGCTGCTGATGTTGGTCAACATGAGGCTCTGCATGGTGTAGTCGAATTTGATGGTTTTTCTATTTCTTTACGTTCTTTGATCTACTTTTTGTCTAGTGATTTTATGTATTTAAATTCTGTTTGATTTTATCTAATTAGTTCATCCATACAACCACTTTGTTACTTGTGTTTCCGCCCCGCGTTTTCAGGCTTGATGGTAGCGTCCGAAAGGACATCGCCAAGCCGTTTTTTTTTTCATCTGATGTCACTGTCATGATGATGCGCTGCTATCTGCATTATTCAAGACTGGTTTGATGACCGAAAATATAATGTAAATAGACAACGCACACGAGCAAATACCATAAACAAAACCGATGTATATGATGACAGCAGATGAAGTCTACTCTCATATCCAATAAAAGCTATCCGTAGACGACCACAATTTTTTTCATCGGCTCTCATCCTGGTCTGTGACGTATCACCGGCTCGCCCCCGTACATGGACTCGCCACTGTACCAACTAATAACAAAAGTACCTGTTTGCTTTGTTCTCAAGCACATCATTGCACAGTCTTCACTGCTCTATCCCAGTGAAAATGTCACATTTTTCTCATCCCAGCCTTCAGTATGTGCTGAACTCGTCAGGACCTCGTCACTTACATCCTCTTCTTCTTCACATCCAAAGCACCTCAATTTTTTTTTCCACTACCATACCTGCAGAATGACGCTCAAGAACTTGACCCGTAAGGCCATGGTAGAATCTGAGGCTGGCCTCACGTCCACCCAGCTGATGGTATGCACTCAAAACAACCACTGGCAACGGCACGACTAACAGTTCAGTTGACAAACCACGATCTCAAACCCGTCGAGCCTGAACGCCGCAAATGGGCTGCATGGAATTTTGTTGCCTTTTGGATCAGTGACGCCTTCAATATCAACACCTGGATGATCACAGGCACCATGGTTTCAGGTGGCCTCTCGTGGTGGCAGGCTTGGATCTGCGTTTGGGTCGGCTACTTCTTTGCCTCGTCATTTGTCTGCCTGACCGGCCGCATCGGCGCCGTATACCACATCGGCTTCCCCGTTGTCAACCGTGCCTCTTTTGGCATCTGGGGCAGTCTGTGGCCCGTTCTTAACCGTGCCGTCATGGCGTGCATCTGGTACGGCGTCCAGTCCTACATTGGCGGTAACTGTGTCTACCTCATGATCCGCTCCATCTGGAAGAGCTGGAACCGTGACCTCATCCCCAACACCTTCAGCGCGTCCTCCGGCACATCGACCGCTGACTACGCCTCTTTCTTCATTTTTTGGTTGTGCTCGCTGCCTGCGCTCTGGTTCCCCGTGCACCAGATCCGCCATCTCTTCACGTTCAAGGCCTATATGGTGCCCGTCGCCGGCATTGCCTTTTTTATTTGGACGCTGGTGCGCGCAGGCGGCGCCGGCCCCGTCATCCACCAAAAGGCCACGCTCGTTGGCTCCGAGCTCGCCTGGGCCATGGTCAAGGGCATTATGAGCACCATTGCCAACTTTGCCGCGCTCATCGTCAACGACCCCGACTTTGCGCGCTTCGCCAAGAAGCCCTCCGATGCGCTGCTGCCCCAGCTGTTCACGATCCCTATCACTTTCGCGCTCACCAGCTTCATCGGCATCTTTGTGACTTCCGCCTCGTCTGCGCTCTACGGCGAGCCCATCTGGAACCCGCTTGACATGCTCGACCACCTGATCACTGAGGGCGGCTCTGCCCAGCGCTTTGGCGTCTTTATCATTTCCTTTGCTTTTGCGCTCGCCCAGCTCGGTACCAACATTGCCGCCAACTCTGTCTCCGCCGGCACCGACCTGACCGCCCTGATGCCGCGCTTCATTAATATCCGCCGCGGTGGATACATATGCGCCGCCGTCGGCCTCGCCATGTGTCCCTACACGCTGCTGACGTCGAGCAACCAGTTCACCACCTACCTGTCCGCCTACTCTGTCTTTTTGTCGTCCATTGCCGGCGTCATGGTCGCCGACTACTACGTCGTGCGCAAGGGCTACCTGGACGTGCGCCGCCTCTACGACGGCAGCCGCACCGGTCCCTACTACGGATATAAGGGTATCCAGTGGCGCGCCTATGTGGCCTACATTTGCGGCATCCTAATCAATGTCGTCGGCTTTGCCGGTGCCGTTGGTCGCGACGTGCCTGCGGGCGCCACGTATATTTACAACCTTAACTACTTTACCGGCTTCATCGTGTCCTTTGGCGTCTACTGGCTGCTTTGCCGCATCAAGCCCGTGCCGGCATGCAGCCCAACGGGTCAGTGGATGGAGGTGGGCGATGCCCTGGACTACGATATGCAACCGGGCTATGCCGAAGGTGACCTCTACGGCAACGGCGCGCCTGGCCTGGAAAAGGGCGAATACGATGACGAGAGACATACTGGCCGCAACATGGGTTACGCCATGTAGGTGTACTATATAGCCGGAGAATAGAGCGTTGCTAGTGATATTTTAGGATGTAACCACTGTTTATTCTGCTGCGAATCATTTACTATAGTCTCTTGTGTGACTGTCTCGATTAGTTCACCCCATCGGTATCGGCAATCCGCAGCACATACTTGACGCCGTGTGCCTTGCCGTCCTTGAGATTCTTCAGCGCCGTGCCAACACCTCCAAGGCCGCCAGGCACCACCTCGTGCGGGTGCCCCGTAAGCCACCCCTGCGCCAGCGCCCGTGTGGCGTACCGGGTGTACACGTACGCGAGGTCGCGGTCCGCCGTCTCCAGCAGCGACGGGCTCTCGCCGCCGTGGTGCGCATGCCCGACGAGCACCTTGCCCAGGTGCTCGAGTGGCTCCGCGCGCGCATCCAGCTCCTTGTAGTCGTGCATCGGCCACACTGTGGCCATGCGCGTGCCGCAGCTGCCGACCAGCAGCTTGGACAGCGTAATATAGCCGCCCTCGTACGACGCCGGGTCGAACGCGTGTTTCAGCTCGAGCGTCTTGCCGCCCTTGTACAGCGGTGCAGCTTTCGCGAGCGCGTCGCGCACGCCCTGAAGCACGACCTCTTCGCCCTGCCGGTAGTCGACAATGGCGTCGCCGTAGCGCGCCATGTTGTCGTCGCCACCGTTGCGCGTCAGCAGATCTCGCACGAGCGCCGACGACGCGCCGGCAATGCCGATAATGGGATGGATGTTGCTGCGACGCGCCAGCTGAATGGCGAACGCGCCGACGGCCGTGGATGCGCCGTAGATGACGAGGGGCAGCGCGGGCGCGTCGTCGGGTCGCACGTGCCACGGGTCCGGCAGCCGCAGCTCCTTGTAGAGCGCATAGACGGCCGTCAGGTACGCGAGGGGCAGCGTGGCCGCCTCTTCAAACGACGTCGCCGCGGGGATGTGGAACGTCGTGTGCTCCCAGGCGATGCCGTACTCGGCATACGAGCCGTGTGGCGACAGCATCTCGTGGAACGCGGCCACGCGGTCACCCACGCGGAACGCGGAAACGTTGGGGCCGACCGCGGCAACGACACCGGCCATGTCGTCGCCCTGGTTCATGGTAAAACCCTTGTCGGGCCACTTCCAGTCCTTGGGATTTGTGCCGGACACGGCAATCTTGATCAGCACCTGGTAGGCCTTGGGCTCCGGCACCGGCGAGTCGACAATCTCGACAGAGGGGCCTTTTCATAATCAGCAACTAGTAATGTTCAGTCATGGTGATACACGTACCCTTGCTGACGATGGCTTCCTTCATGGCAATGTAATTTGTGGTTTTGTGGTTTGTAGTTGGTTGTGAATGCTCGTTGTTGATGTGTGAGTTTTGTGATCTCCTCATTGCCCGACACGCAGCCTATTACCTTTTGGCGGCGTACAGGTGATATCTAGTGCTTTTGGAGATGTTGCTACATAACAAAGTTTGATTGGTCAGCTTTACGGCTTATTGCATGATGGAAGCAGATCACCAATGACATCATATACGAGATCAATTGGAGCGGTCATACTTCGTCTTGTCATTTTTATCATCTTAAAGGTTACATTAATGCATCGCCATGAAACAGAGAAAAGGGAAGAAAACGGAAACTAGAAACGATAAACAAGAAAACAAGAAATACAGAGAAAAGAGAACGGAGAAGAGAAAGGAAGAAATGACAATCAACGTAAACGAAACGAACATTGTCATTAGAGGGAAAAACATAAAACCCATGCCCCGAATCCGTACTCGCTCTGGGGTATTTATCAACGCCATAATATGAAAAAAAGAAAAGAAAAGAGCGACGAGAGAGACGGCAGAGATAGAGAGACGTCCGGACTAGTCCATCCGCTGGCCGTACATGCGCAGGCGGTAGAAGCACGTGTGGTCCGTGCCGCCGTGGTTGGTCATGGCGCGCACAACCACCTGGTCCGTGGCGGCTCCGAGTGCCGCCAGCTCCGGCGACACGCGGAACACCTGTGCGGCTCCAGCTCCGGCGAGACCACTGATGCCCGTGCTGCCGCTGGCCGTCGCGCCGCCCGTGCCCTCAAAGGTATACTCGCCCACCTTGACAAAGCCCCAGTCCAGCAGTCTGTCGTCGCTGGCCCGATTCTGGTGCGGCTGGCCGCCGTACTGGCCGTCGCCAAATTGGTCGCTGCTCCAGTCTAGCAGCGGACGCTGCTGCGCGTAGTCGGTAATCTGGATCCAGAGCTCGAGGTCCTTGGGCATGGCGCCCGGGTCCAGCGTCGCCGAAGGGCTGATGTGCTCCACCACGAGGTACTGCGGCAGGACCCGAAGACCCAGCTTGACGGCAACCGTGGCAGGCCGCTGTGGGCTACCCTGGCGCATGTTGTTGAACGAGTCGGATGCATTGTCGTCGTCAGACGGGTCCGTCGCGGCACACCAGCAGTCGCCATCCTGCTCCCACTGGTCAAAAATGACCGAGCCACGAGACAGGCCGGGGCGAGGGCGTGCCTCGTCTGCGTTGTCGTTGTCATAGTTTGCACGGCTGCTGCTGCCGTCGGAAGAACCGCCGCCCTTGGCTTGGCCAAAAAGAAAGCTCTTCCAGGTCCACATTGTAGAAGGGCGCGAAGGCGTAAACGACGGGCTCGAGAAGTGGTGGTTGAAGGCAGCACCCGCGCTGCGCGAAAGAAAGTTTACCTGGTTGATCAGGTTCGTCTTCCAGTTGGACTTGATCTTGCCGCGCGACATGGCCTCCAGCTGGGCATCGCTGACCGTCTTGCGCACCAGCTGGTCCACGAGCGACATGATTTCCTTTCGCGACAGGGAGCTTGTACCAGCACCTCCTCGGGGGTCGAGGCCGGTCGGCACAGCGCCGCCGTGTTCGATGGGCGACGTGCGGCTCGCAATCGACGACGACAGCGATGATTTGACGGCCTGAGCGGCAGCGCGCGCCACCTCGAGGACGCGCTCCTCCAGCTCGGCCATCTCGCCCCGGATCTCGACGCGGTGCTCGATAAACGACGTCTGGAGGATCTGCAAAAAGTCCTGGCGCGGCACGAGCACCTCCTTGGCTTCGCGCGAGCTCGTAACCTGCCGTGCAAGCTTGGCAAGCTGCTCCGAGGACAGACGCTCGACGATGTGGCCGGCAAGCTCGTCGTAATCGGGTGCCTGCTGCTGTGGCCGCGCAGGCGCCGGCACCTGGTTGTGGATATGGAGAATGTCCTTGACTTTGCGCTCGTTGCTGCGCAGCCACGATTCCCATGACTTGGACAGCGCGTCGGCAGCGATGCCCTCGACGTCAGACACGGATAGCGCCTTGGAGCTGGGGTCAGCTGGAACGAAGCCCGACGCCTGGAGGTGGTGCTTGAGTGCTGTCCACTGCAGGTCCGAAATGCCCATGGCTCCATCCTTGTCCCAGATGAGCGAAAAGATGTCGCGGTCGGCCTCGATGTTGTCCTTGAGCGCGTGCCAGAATTCCTGCGAGATTACAGGGCGTCCCTTCCGGTCCAGGTCCATGTGCACCACGGCGGGCAGAATGCGGTTGATACGCTCGAGGTTGGCTGTGTTGAGGCGGCTCGCATGCTTCATCTGCGCCACCTCGTTGGCGTGGCTGAGAATGATGCCGTTCATCTTGGCAAACTCTTCGTCGCTGATGGCGCCCAGGGGGTGAAGAAGCGCAAAAGGTACCAGCTGTCGCAGGTTGCTGCGCCAATCGCTACCATACCAGTGCAGGCGGTTGTCGACACGATAGCCCTCGTACAGCTCCGGTGACGATGTAGTGACGACAAACACGCGAAGAGCGATGATGCCAAAGACAATCAGAGTAATGGCAAAGGAGAACAGCTTCGTGACCTCGCTGAAAGTCGACAGGAAACCCGATGGCGAAGAGGTGGCTTTCACTCGTTTCGCCTTGACTGGCCGCGAGCTGGATTCACGCGCGTTCTTTGCGCTGCTGCTCACATCAGGCTGCTGCGGGCGTTGCTGCCTCTCTGGCCGCTCGGATGGCTCACGCTCGCGCCGTTCGGGCCTCGGTTCTTCGGTGGGCTTGGAGATCACCTGTACGGGTGGCTGTGGGCGCCGACGGCCTAACAGGCTTCTCGCCGACAATATCGCCGAGGTTGGAGTTCCGTCATTAGCGGCCAGCTCGTCCAGAGATGTGTCGTGCGATGGCTTGAGTAGGCTGCGGCGGTTACGCTGGCCTGGGCCGGGTGTGAGGATACGCGATTTGAGCGACTTGGCGACATTCCCAACCCGAGCCGCCACCGTGCTCGTGCCTAGGGGGACCGCTGTCGTCGTCGTCGTCATCTCGGGTACTGCCGATGCTGCTGTTTTCTCTGACTCGGCAGATACTGTGGTAGTCCCGGCGTAGGGCTCGATGATCTCGGCGGGGGCGGCGTCAGCGCTTGGGCGGAAAAACTGAAGCTGGGGGAATGCTTGGCGGGCGTTTTCAAATTCCGATTCGTCGCGCGTTGCCGCTATGCGTCGGGCCGAGCTGAAAATGCTGGTAAGAATGTTGGATGTCTTGGAAACAACAGTCTCTCGTGGAGCAGGCGGCGTGGAAATCTGGGTATCGGCAAAGATGTGGTCGGCGTCGGCAAATATGGGCGGCGGTGATGCACGCATATCGGTGGGGGTGCTCTCGGCGGGGGTGCTCTCGGCCGGCGGTTCCGGGATGGCTAGTATTTCGTCCTGCTCTCGTACCAACTGGACCGAATCTGCCGACTCATCGCTCAGTTCTGGCAAGGGGTCGAGCACAGGCGGGGGCGTTGGTAGCTTTGAGTGTGCGGGCGGCTGGACGGACTGCGCGCGACGCGGCTCTGATGCCTCACGCCGTGCCCGCTCACGCGCATCATTTGCGTTGTCCTTTTCGACGGCGTCGACAACATGGCTGAGCGCGCTGGAGAAGTTGTATCGCTGGCGCGCGACATTTTGGCGTGTGGGCGCAATTGTCGGCGGCGAGCCGTAGGCAGAGCTGTACTTGGCCGGACCAGGCGACATGCCTCGGCCAACAGCGGGCGAAGAGCCAGGTGAGCCTACGACGGGGTTGAGGCGGTTAACGGCAACATTCTCGAGCGGGCCGCCGGCCTCTGAGCTGTTATCAAAGAGGCGACTCGAGGAGGATGCTCGGGTAGCTCGTCTTGGAGGCATTGTGGCGGTTGTTTGCGTGTTGGGGTTGTGTGTGTTGCCGTTGTGCGTGTTGTGAGTTGTGCGTTCTGTGAGTTGTGAAGCGCGAGAGTGTATGCTGTAACACGTGATATGATGATGATGTGAAGTCGTGATGTTATCGCGCGGATATCATGAGTTGCAGATGATAACAAGGTTGAGCAGGCGGGTTAACAGATATTGAGCGGTTTTTGTGATCATCCAATGAAAGAGAGCACTCAGATGTTATGTTTAGACGAGTCCTGATGGCGATAAGGGCCACAGCGTGTGAAGCTTGAGCTGAGCTAAAACTGGCTGCTGTTCTTTGTTCGTGAGCCCGGAAACGGTGAAGCGCAACAAAGAGCTCGAAACAAGGTGTTGTAGGGGTCGCTGATGAAAGGAACGGGCCAGATGAAGGATCGTTGATGGAGGTCAACGGTCAGATGAAGATGAAGATGGCAATAACAAAGACCGTAAATGAAACGAACAACAATAGAATCGACAGACAGAGAGAAGGTACAAAGAGGCGCAGAGAGGCAGAGAGGCAGAGCAGCAAGAGAACAATAAAGTACTCTCGTGTGGAACAATGCTCAATAGCCTTGTGCCATTTGCATTCTACGCTGTTGTCGATTGTCCGTTTGCGAGTGCGCTTCTCGTGATGCGATGTCGCGTTGTCGTGATGCGGTGGCAGAACGGGAGCGACAAATGGCGGCGGCAAGGAACGAGGGCAGAAAATGAAGAGATAGCAGAAATCGAGATTGGTGATAACAGGGTGGTTGGGCGGGAAGCTCGTCTTCCCTCGTTGGCATCGTATCCCTGTCCATCCAGCCCGCTTTTGAGCGAGTGCTGGCGATCACAGCAAATCAACACGTATTGCTTATGTAAGCCACTAGAGCGCGTGAGAGGGTCTGATCCACTCAGCGCTTGCATGTTAATGGAGCAAATAAGGAGGAAGTGGGGACGAAGCGCCTAGACTGCGGCTGCCCAACGGTGGCCATTCCTCTTATGGGATAAGGTGGGACTTTTTTTCGTGACAGCACAGCAAATGAATAGACAATTGATGCGGTGTGCTGTCTTTTTCGAGATGAAAGGCCAGCATTCAAGACAGAGTCATTACGTATACGTGCAGCTGTGTTTCTGGAGGAAAGGGTGATGCAGTCAAGAGGTACTATGCTTAGCGTTTACCGAGGCTTGATTGTTTCTATCATGGGACTCTCGTCACGTGGTCATAAAGTGCAAAGTATTGTTGTGATGGGGAGAAAGAAGATGAAGAAGGAAAGAAGAAGAATGGAAGGGAGAAGAAGAGAAGAGGGAAGAGAAGAGAAGCGACGGAAAGAAGAAAAGAAGAGGCAGAGTTGAGGAGTCATATATTATCTCCCCATCCCCCACAAAGTTGGGAAGCTGACTCAGACTAAGCTTAAATGCTTTCCACTTCAGTCATCTGTTATTTGTTGGGAATGCGGGGGGGTGATTTGTTTCTGTTTTGGGCGCCTGAAAAGGGATTTAATACAGTTTGTATGCGGATTTCATTCACAATGGGATTTTGAGGGGTTTTCTTCAAAGACAAACATGTTCATGGCAGCAGCATCCCCGCCGAAGCCGGGTTGGCCACTAGCATTGATGGGCCTGGACCGCCGCCTGCAGACAGGCCTTGCGGCCCGGCCACTTCTCCGCTGGCTTATTCATGGCGATAGACTCCCGTGTACCATCTAGCCAGTGAACTATATGTAGAGGTCGCCGACACCGACGTGAGATGACGCCCACACTGACACAACACTGCCTATTTTTTTTATTTTTTTTGCTGCTCCTTGCTGTCTCTCTGACACAATACATATACCGCCTTTTCTCTTATTTGTCTACGATTTTTGCTGTTTCTTGCTATTCTTCTGTCTCATTACCGCTTTTTTTTTTAGAAAAAGTTTTTCTTTGCTGTCTCATTTCTGTTTCCTTCCCAGTAGACACTTGTGGCCTACTACGCACAACTAGCCAGAACCACATCACATGTATGTAATGTAGTCCAGCGACAGTCTATTCCAGAGGGTTATGTCGACATAGGCGCAAAGAGTCAGGACTGACTGAAGTAGGCGAATATTCATGATGATAGGATGTCCACGAATGACTAAGCATGTGTTTCTGTGGTTGGTTTCTTGATAGTCATAAGAAACGTTTTGAGATATGTTTCTTAATAGTCACTAAATCAAATAGTATTTGAAACAATATCGATGCAAAAATCCTCATCCAGTGAGAGCTAGTAGTAGCTAATATCTGATTCACGGAAACGATGTACGGTATTGATGATATTTATCTGACCTCGTTATGATCGCCGCTAACGACACTTAGAGTCAAGTCTCATCGGTCAATCTTGAGCTTATTTCTCTGGTATTCAGATTTCCATTTGGTATGCTTACTTTCATTCCTGGACATCACAGATCTTCATCTTTCGGCGCCACACATTATCTGCGGAATGCAAGATACCCCAGTCTATAGTATGATAGCAGAGAAGCTGAATATTCAGACGTCAATACATGGATACAACAACATCACCTTCCGGACCTCATAGACGAAGGATCGACTGATCAAAAAACTTAAACTCAAACTCGCCACAGCTACTCCTTACTCCGCAGCATACTCGTACGTACGGAGTACACCAAATGTATCTATATGTACAAGTATGCTTATGATTACCTCGTAGCATGCGCGTCTGATAGCCCGACAATCCGAGAACTACTCCGTGTGGAGCAGGCAAGGATGGGCTGACCCGAGATCTGATTAAAGAACACCGCTACTCGTACAATACTCGTAGACGGGTTTCACATCGGGTCGGGTAGAACCATAATATGGAGTACGCTTAGCATACTAACAACTTAACGAGCACTGGGAGTCCATAAAAACAAATTAAGGACTCGTGCCAAAGACGCGCCCTGTTAACGTGTGACATGCCGCGCGGAGTGTGATGTTCAAAGTATGTGTATGCTTAGCCTATCGATAGCCGGAAGACAACAAAAAAGCATGTCAAGTACGAAACAACCGTTGGTGGAAAATCAGAAACATCACGACAGACACAGCACCGATGCACGCGCGGCTCGGTAAGGTCTGGTTATGGTTAACACTGCCGATCTCCCACCATCGGTTAGCACTGAATGCTGGTTGACAGACAAGAAACCGGCAGGAGCCGTGATTATGTGCGGAGATGGTCGTAGTGCAGAGAGGAGAACAAAGATCATCACAAGCCTCGTCGCAGATACATTACAAATCACGACATGTCATCCCAGTATCGCCCATCATCTGATCAGGTCAGAGTGATAGCTGCACTGGTATTGAAACATTTTATGTAAGTACATATATTACCCCTGTGATCAACCATAGCCGTATTAGCCCCGATTAATTGTTCTTTAAAGAAGGAAAAGACGACGATGTCTTGGCATAATGTTACATCCGGCATGCTACATATATAGGTTAAATATATGTAGACGCCAGAGCAAAAAATTCTAAAAATCAAAGCATTCAGTATTCGTGTCTCCTGTCAAGCCTCCCAAGCGAGCCGCGTCGTTCTCGTAAGCATACACATTCATATGGGGATGGATGTATCGACAATACCGCAACGAGTTATATGTACAGATTCTGTGTACGTAAAATCATCACACGTGCTGATCCATCCGTTCATCCTTGCCGTCTCAGGAGAGAGTACGGGGTGCCTTAATTATCAAGGGTATCGGATGACCCTCATGGGCCGTGGTGGTACTGGACTGTAGATACTTTGACTATGCTTATTGGAAGCCAACCGACCGGATCCCTATCCTGGCAATAAACACATGTGTATGATAGCATCAAACACCGGAACAGCAGGAGATTGCGTATGGTGCACGTACTCCGTAGACATGCATCTTACAGATACACCATGGGCGGTGTACGTCTCGATGTCTATAAAAACGGCATCATCCCCTCCTCTGTCAAGAAAAAAGGGCATCGCAACCAGGCTTGCCTTCTTTTCTTAATACGCCCTACCATTGCAGCTCTGCTCGCTTCCATTCGTTGTTTCTTTCATTCACTTACATTTTTTCAAACTTTTTTTTCCGCTTCGTTCACTCAATCCCCACATCTTTCCAGCCTCATCACGATGTTGTCTTCCATGTTTGTCTGTGCAGCTGGCCTGTTGCCCCTAGTTGCGGCGCAGCTCAGCGGCAGCGTCGGCCCTACCACGTCGCGTGAGGCCAAGGCGGCAGTAAAGATCTGCAACATCCTCAACTATGGCGGTGTCGCTTCGGAGACCACCGACAACGGTGCTGCTATCGGCGCTGCCTGGGCTGACTGCAAGACCGGTGGTCAGGTTTACATCCCGGCCGGTAGCTACGGTCTTGCTACCTGGCAGACGCTCAAGGGCGGTAAGGGCGTGTCCATCAACCTCGAGGGCCAGATCCACCGCATCAGCACCGCCACAGCCGGTGGCAACATGCTCTTCATTGAGCACACTACCGACTTTGAGTTCTACAGCGGCAACTCCCAGGGCGCCATCCAGGGCTACGGCTACCAGTTCCACAGCCAGAACACCTACGGCCCGCGCCTGCTGCGTCTGTATGATGTCACTGACTTTAGCGTCCACGACATTGCTCTGGTCGACTCGCCCGCGTTCCACATGACCCTTGACACGTGCCACAACGGCGAGGTCTACAACACGATTGTTCGCGGCGGCAACAGAGGCGGCCTGGACGGCGTCGATGTTTGGGGCACCAACATCTGGGTGCACGACGTCGAGGTCACCAACAAGGACGAGTGTGTCACTGTCAAGAGCCCGGCCAGCAACATCCTGGTCGACGGCGTCTTCTGCAACTGGTCGGGCGGTTGCGCCATTGGCAGCCTCGGCACCAACACTGACATCCACGACGTTGTCTACGACCACGTCTACACCCAGAACGCAAACCAGATGATGATGATCAAGAGCAACGGTGGCAGCGGCGAGCTGTACAATGCCCAGTTCAACAACTTCATGGGCCACACCAACGCCTACACGCTTGACATCGATGGCTACTGGAGCAGCCTGAAGGTCCAGCCCGGCGACGGTGTGCAGTACACCAACCTGACGTTCAACGAATGGCACGGTACTTGCTCCAACGGTGTCGCTCGTGCACCGCTGCGCATCGTGTGCCCGTCCGGCGTCCCTTGCAAGGAGATCAATGTCGAGAACTTTGAGATCGGCACCGAGGCCGGCTCGGCCGTGAAGTATGTCTGCGAGAACGCTTACGGCAGTGGCGGCTGCATCCACCCGGCCGAGGCCGCGTTCCCGACGTACACGACCACCCAGACCCGCACGGCGACGGTTGCCAACACTGCCTTCACCACGATGCCCGGCGAGCTGACTGCTGGTCTTGGTCTTACGGCTTCTATTCCCATCCCGCCTGTGCCCACGACCTTCTACCCCGGAATGCAGCCCGTCACCGCTCGCATGGCCTAGATGTGATTTATTCTTATTAATTTTTATTTCTACTATCCCTCCTTAAGTTGAGGTGCTTTTTTTTCTTCTTAACCATTTCTACTATCCCTCCTTGAAGTTGAGAGGTGCTTTCATTCATAACCATTTCTACTATCCTTCTTTGTGCCAATCGTCTTATAAAAGTGTATCCGGAACGTGACAAGTATGGTGACAAAGCATAACCGAAATAAGTACGTACTACTAGGCCCCACAGGTCCCTGAACTAGCCGTTGCCATTCTAGTCGCGCTGTATCGGGGGAAATGTCGGGGCATTGGCAGTTGGATGTAGTGGAGGACGAACGCCAGTATGTATTATTACACACTTTAATGGCAATGAGCAGCGCGGCGCACGGCGCAAGAAAGGAGCAAATAACGGAAAAGTTGGAACGGGCGCCATGGATGGGATCTTCGCCTTGTTTTGGCCGTTGCTCCTCGACACTTGCCATTTCGCATAATATCTCGCCACTGTCGCGCGCTCCTGCCCTTACTTAACATTCACACCATCGCCTCGACATCGCCTTATTTAGTATCTCCAGTCTACACAACACACACCATAAACACCTGAAGCATCTCAAAGCACTCCAAAGCACCTCAAAACACCCCCCCTACTCTATACAACATGGTCGTCGGAACTGTGCTGGTGACTGGGTAAGCCAAGCCTACCTACCCTCTGCCCCTCCTTTTCCTGCACCGCGCACTCGTCCCAACTAGAGTTTCTCCACCCAAAAAGCGTCACCACAGTGCAAAGCACCAGCAGATGACCACTCAGCGAACCGACAGCGGACAGACAGACGCATGCGCGTGCGTATGCTGTGTGTGCGGACGTTGTGTAGCACGGGCTCGCGTGGCATTGACGCCCAACCGCACTCCCACGCTCTCAGCCCTCTTCTGATCTATGCTTACCCGGACCCTTTCTCCTTCATCCCGAATATCATTTGCTGACCACCCAGTGGCACGGGCTACATTGGCTCGTTCACCTCTCTTGCGCTGCTCCAGAACGACTACGATGTCGTGATCGTCGACAATCTCTACAACTCCTCCGAGGTCGCGCTCGACCGTATCGAACTGATTTGCGGCCGTCGCCCCGCGTTCCACAAGGTCGATGTCACCGACGAGGCCGCTCTCGACGCCGTCTTTGCGGCACACCCCGCCATTGACAGCGTGATCCACTTTGCCGCGCTCAAGGCTGTCGGCGAGTCGGGCGTGATCCCCATCGAATACTACCGCGTCAATGTCGGCGGCAGCATCACCCTGCTGCGCGTCATGGAGCGCCACGGCGTGTCCAGCATTGTCTTTTCGTCGTCAGCCACCGTCTACGGCGACGCCACACGCTTCCCCAACATGATCCCCATCCCCGAGACCTGCCCGACCGGCGCCACCAACACCTACGGCCGCACCAAGTCCATGATCGAGGACGTCATCACCGACCAGATCAACGCGCAGCGCAACAACCTCAAGAAGGCCGGCAAGCCCTGTGACACCTGGAACGGCGCACTGCTGCGCTACTTCAACCCGGCCGGCGCACACCCCACAGGCCTCATGGGCGAGGACCCCCAGGGCGTTCCCTACAACCTGCTGCCGCTGCTGGGCAAGGTGGCCACGGGCGACCGCGACAAGCTGCTCGTGTTTGGCGATGACTACGCGTCGCGCGACGGCACGGCAATCCGCGACTACATTCACATCCTGGATCTTGCGCGTGGCCACCTGGCGGCGCTCAAGTACCTGCGTGAGCAGAAGCCTGGCATGAAGACGTGGAACCTGGGCTCGGGCCGTGGCTGCACGGTGTTTGAGATCATCAAGGCCTTTAATGCGTCTGTGGGCCGCGAGCTGCCGTACGAGGTGATGCCGCGGCGCGCCGGCGATGTACTGGACCTGACGGCCGATGCATCGCTGGCTAACAAGGAGCTCGAGTGGAAGACGGAGCTCACGATGGAGGATGCCTGCAACGACCTGTGGCGGTGGGTCAGCAACAACCCCAAGGGCTACCGGCAAGACCCGCCGACCGAGCTTCTGGCGGCGCTGAAGAAGAACAACTAGATTGTCGAGTTATTGGGCGCCACTTATGTTTGCCGGTTTTAGTTCGCGCAACCCGATCGACGTCGTCATTGTCGGTGCCGGTCTTTTTGCGCCGGTCTTTTTGCGCCAGTTGTATTTTATCTATCATGATGCCACGTCGAGAAGTCAGTGGCATGATCACGAACGCCAGGGCGGTATTAATAGAGATTGAACACGCCATAATACACCAGATTTGCTATATCCAGCTAGTCAACGGATCGCGACAAGCGACAGATGTTAAGAGCGAGCCATTGGAGCCGTTGAAGCCGGTGAGAGCCGCTGGAAACCGGAACCGTAATAGCCTTGGACTGCAAGCCACATGGCACCATGGAATAATGGCCGAGCTGACAGCCTGCACTAATGGCAGAATGGCAGCCGTCGTCGGAGACGGAGTGATATCAGTTTCCCCTGACCAAGCCCGGCGAAAGCCGATTTGACAAGCCTATCAGTCACTATCAGTCACTATCAGTCACCGTCTTTGTTTTGCTATCTCTACCCCGTAGCCTGGGCTACCCACACATGCAGTCCACTGTAGTCCATTGTAGCTAGTGCATCGCAAGTCTCCCGACAGTCCACTTTGCGCCGTTCCATCGTTCGATTGATGACAGGCGCCTTGACTCGACCGTAAGCCTGTACTCTTGAGATATCTTATCTTGCACTTTATTATTTGTACTCCGTACTGTTCTTTTCTTCTTCTTGCATCACTTTTTGTCATTCCGCCAGCGTCCTCTACATCAGCGTCTAATAATCTTGCCAATATGCCCAACATTGTAGTTCTCGGGTGAGTCACGACAAAGCATAAACAGAGAAGAAGAGTCTACCGATGCAAAAACCGAGCAACGAGATCTAACAACACAGTGCCGGTGTGTCCGGCCTCACATCAGCCCTGCTGCTGGCCCGCGACAAGAAGAACAAGGTGGCCGTGGTGGCCCGCCACATGCCCGGCGACTACGATATCGAATACACCTCGCCATGGGCCGGTGCCAACGTTTTGCCGTGAGTCTAGTGCAGCGGCTATTGACTAGGGGTATGCGTATGCTAACTGTGCAGCATGGCTACGGATGCGAACAGCCGGTGGGAGCGCGAGACGTGGCCCGAGATCAAGCGGCTGGCCACAGAGGTGCCCGAGGCCGGCATCCACTTCCAGAGTATGTGAACGACGGGCGCCGACGGCGGTTACGAGTACGGCAATGCTGACTATGACAGAGTCTTGGGTGCTGCGCAAAGGCGGCAAGCCCGCTGATGACACCAAGGGCCGCCTGTCCGACGCACTCTTTGAGGAGAACCCCTGGTACAAGGCCCTTTTTGACGACTACAAGGAGCTGCGCGCCGACCAGCTGCCGGCCGGCATCCAGTCCGGCTCCGAGTTCACGTCGGTCTGCATTAACACTGCGCTGTACCTGCCCTGGCTTGTCGGCCAGTGCCGCGCGCTCGGCGTCGTCTTCCGCCGCGCCGACCTCAACCACATTTCCGAAGCGGCCAACTTTGCCGGCCTGGCGCACAGCGCGGACAACACGACCGCCGCGACGGCAGCGCCCGAGGACGTTGTGATTGTCAACTGCTCGGGCCTGCTGTCGTACCGCCTCGGCGGCGTCATGGACAGCAAGGTGCAGCCGGCGCGCGGCCAGGTCGTGGTGATCCGCGAAGAGCTGAGCCCCATGCTGGCGCTCGACCGCGTGGACGACGAGGCCGGCCAGCGCAACAGCGAGCTGCTGTACAACATGCTGCGGCCCGGCGGCGGCGGCACGATTGTGGGCGGCACGTACCAGCTGGGCAACTGGGAGAGTCAGCCGGACCCGGCCACGGCGATTCGGCTGCTGACGCGCCTGGCCAAGACACACCCGCAGCTGGTTGCGCAGGGCAAGACGGCGGCGGACCTGAGCATTATCCGGCAGGGCGTGGGTCTGCGGCCGTACCGTGCGGGCGGTGTGCGGCTGGAGACGGAGAAGATCTCGCTGCCGCAGAAGCCGTCGGCACAGGTGTGGGTGGTGCACAACTACGGCCATGCCGGCTGGGGCTACCAGGGTTCATACGGCTGTGCCAAGCGCGTCGTGGAGCTGGTCGACGAGGTGGCGGGCAGCAAGATTTCTGCGAAGCTGTAATTGGGTAAACGTCATGGAGGCTGAACCATAATATGAGATCAAATAGCGTGCCAGTAAAAAGTAAAAAGTAAAAATAGAATGTTTTGGAGCGGTATGGACTAAGAATCTCGTACGAGACCCACTAAAAAGTGAACGCGGCAGCTACGTAGTAGTACGTGGGAATAAGTACCGTACTTGTAGCCAATCTGGCCCTTTGCCCTCAACCTCGACCGACCCTTGACCCCGGAATACCTGTCTCGACGACAGCTCGACGTTTCACTTCGTGCCGCCACAGTTGCAACTCGCCAAAATGGCAAAGAAGAACGCAAAGGCCCAGCCGGCCGGGCCCAAACCGGCATCATCGTCGTCGTCCGCCGCGACCTCCCCCCCTGTACACCAAATTACGAGCATCTACGAGCCCGAAGGCGACCAGCGGCGGCCGCTGCGGCCAGAGGAGACATGGGAGGACTTTTTCATGGGCCGGCACTTTGCGTCGATGTTGGTTCCGCCGGCACTGCTGGCGCTGGACGCCGTTTTGTGCGTCTACATCCTGTCGCAGGTGGCGTACACGGAGATCGACTGGGTGGCCTACATGGAGCAGGTCACGCAGTTTGTGGGCGGCGAGCGCGACTACACGCAGCTGGAGGGCGGCACAGGCCCGTTGGTGTACCCGGCTGCGCACCTCTACCTTTACACGGCGCTCTACTACCTCACGAACCATGGCACCAACATCTTGCTTGCACAGTTCGTCTTTGCCGGATTCTACCTGGGCACGCTCTCGCTCGTCCTCTTTTGCTACTGGCGTGCAGGTGTATGTTCTCTTTCTTTACTTTATTTTGCTTTGCTGTATTTGTATTTGTTTTGCCTTTTTTGCCGAATTTGTCTAACGAATAACAGGCCCCCACGTACTTGTTCCCGATCATCGTCCTGTCCAAGCGCCTACACAGCATCTTCCTCCTGCGCTGCTTCAACGACGGCGTTGCCGCCCTCTGCCTCTGGGCCGCCATCTTCCTCTTCCAGTGCCGCCAATGGTCCCTCGGCTTGATCGTCTACGCCTGGGGCCTCGGCACCAAGATGACGCTGCTGCTGAGCTTGCCGGCCGTCGTCATTGTGCTGTTTGTCGGCCGCGGCTTCAAGGGTGCGCTCCGCCTGCTCGCACTGCTCCTGCAGATCCAGGTCGTGCTGGCGCTGCCGTTCCTGTTCACCAACGCCACCGGCTACTTTGGACGCGCATTTGAGCTGTCGCGCCAGTTTTTGTACCGCTGGACCGTCAACTGGCGCTTTATCGATGAGGAAACCTTTTTGAGCAAGCCGTTTGCGCTCGGCTTGCTGGCAGTGCACGTGTCGCTGCTCGCGCTGTTTGCGACGACGCGCTGGCTGCGCCCGATATCGCGTGCCCATTCGGAGTCGGCCGTCACGCCGTTTGCGCCCCTCGCCAACCTGGTGTCGCTCGTGATGCCCATGCTGTCGTTCCGCAGCCCGCTGACGACCCGGGAGGAGCTCATCCTGTCGGCGCGCGCCGGCAGCCCGCGCTTCGTCACGACCACAATTCTGACGGCCAACCTCATCGGCCTGTTGACGGCACGGTCGCTGCACTACCAGTTCTATGCCTACATCGCATGGACGACGCCGTATTTGCTGTGGCGCAGCGGCGCGCACCCGGCTGTGCAGTACGCACTGTGGGCCGCTCAGGAGTGGGCTTGGAACGTGTACCCCAGCACGCCCGTCAGCTCGGGCGTCGTCGTCGGCAGCATGGCCATCACGGTGGCGTACGTCTATTTCGGCAAGCAGGAGGAGTTCGAACCCTCGCTGCCGCCGGCCAAGACCGAGGAGCAGAAGAGGTAGAGGGAAGGAGAAGGGGGGGAGAGGCCGCGCTGCGGTTGCTACTCGTCGTCGGGCGGCATCTCGCCGACGTTGGTGCTCCGCGCAGCGGGGATGCCGTTGCCGGGCAGGGCGTCGCGCGAAAAGCTGGCGGGCCAGTAGGGCTGCTTGTACCAGGCGCGGAAGTCGCTGATGACAATGACAATGTCGGCCAGCACTTTGCGGTTGGCGGCGCGCGATTCGGGCGCAATGGTGAGGTCGAGCACGACGTGCGAGCCACGCATGACGGATGTGGCGGAGCGGAACTGCTCGCTGAGCTCGGCCATGACCTTGTAGTTGAGGCTCTCCGGGTCGGCCTTTACGAGGCTGCCGTCGGGCGCGATCAGCACATTGCCGGTAGCGGCGTTGACGAGGCCGTGGAGCGAGGAGTCGGAGGTGTCCTGTGAGGCAAACGCGGCAACGACCATGTCTTTGGGCATGAAGCACGTGCAGATGGGGCCTCCCTCTTTCTTGACGACGCGGCCGATGAGCTGGGCGGGTGCGAGCGCATCGGGCGGCGTGCTGGAGGAGATTTTGAGGGCCTGGTGCGTGTGGCGCGAGACGTCGTTTTTGCGTCCCATTGTGATTTAGTTATGATTATGAACTCGATAGATAAAGATTTGATTTACAGCTGTGTCGAGGCGTATGTGAGGTTAGATGGATCTGTTGTAATTTTTTTGCTGAGGGGTGGAATAGGTGCACGTGACCGTCGAACGAACGACTTCACCTTACAGCTTAAGCCTGAATGCCACAGCAACACTCATGAATTTGATTTAAGAGGTCATTACTCGATGAATGGCACTCATAGTGTGCCAATTCTTCCGATTAACTTAGACAGTACATAACATAAAGTATGAGTCACGAGATGACAGATAAACAATGAAGGAGATCAGCTATCCTACGAAGACTGGATATCAGCTCGACTCTACGTATAGCTTAGTAGCAGAGGTGAGACTTCTGTCTAAATATAGGCTCGAACTTGGTAATAGATCGAAGTACTGTTGATTGGTTGGGCTGTTGGGTTGGGCTGCAGATTCATTGGCTTGGCATCAGTAGGTGTGTCTACGAGTGCCGTTCCTAAGCATACATGATTTCTGATAATGTGACTGTATCATTGATTGTTTCTGTTCTTGTATCTGTCACTACACAGCTCAGCCAGCCGACATCAACGTCTCGCCGCACATCGTGCCACACAGCGTGAGCCGGTCCCGCTCCGAGTCAGCTAGTATGGCACCGAAACCGGCTGAGATGGTCAGCAGGGACAATTCTGCATCTCCAAAAGACCACACGGGTCATACAGGGAGGTTATACAATAGGCGGTTATTGGACTGTCGGTGACGATGCAAAAACTATCATCAGAAAAAATATAGAATTCAGACCGACAAAACCCTGCATGGCAAAACTCTGTAAAATATAACAGTGATACTAGTGATCTTACTGGGGTCCGCACCGGCAGTCTATCCTTTTAGGTGTGTAGCAGCACTAACACAGGCACCGGTATAGGCCTAACAAATGATAGCTGCACACCACGTGTGATGCAGCTGGTCAGCGGCGTGTTTTTTTTGTTTTCTTTTGTCAATCGAGACCCGACTACCTGCCGTTGGTCGTATTTTCTTTATACGTAGGTCTTTATTATCCGAACTTTGCCTGGTGAGTGACAAAGTTGGGAACTGCTTGTTATCTGATTATTGATGCGATGGAAGTGAGTAAGCACGACAAGTCGGGAATCCCCAATCGGGTAGGTCCGCCCCCACTTACACCAGTTTGATGTTTTTTGTTCTGTCCCGTTTTTCCTCCATCTACATCTCCATCTATGCTTACACATATATTCTTCTGCGGTAGGAAACTATTTTATCGATTTTCATGTGATGGACATACTCCTGCATAAGAGAATCCCTCCTTGCCAGCGTGACCCTATGCATCTTTTCCGGAACCAGTTCCGTTTCTTATCTACCTCGTTGCCAATGCACGGCACCGGCACCGCAGTCGATTAGAAATGAATGCGGCCATGGCTGATGTGATTTTTTGTCATATGAACATGTTTCTTGGTGATCAATAGGTCTTTATCCTCTTTATTCACGGATTTCAAATTCCGAAACTAAAGATGCATGCTGCAGTTACATGTTAAATGGAAACCCGATGGGAGGAAATAAAGTATGAAAGAATGTGTAGAAACTGATCAAGGCTAGTCAAAGATAAGAAAAAACGGCGATAAAAAGTAAGTGCAGCCCAGAAGTGAGTAAGAAAAGAAAGAAAGAAAAGAAAAAGAAGACCAGCCTGGCTAAAGCTTGTGCGGGCCTTGTCTTTGCTCGCCACTGTGTAGTTACAGTGAAAAAGTTTTACTCGTCTATCTATTATTAAGGTAACTATACAAGTACCAAGCTTTGGACTTTTGAAGACGTCTCCCGTGCATGTCCCGTATCGGAGTCTCATTGTCGACCTTTCTACCTTGCCGCGAGCGGACCGTCATGTCTAGCCGTTACCAGTTCCCCGGGGTGGCAATAGTCATTGATAAATGGTGGTGTATGAAATATAAAAAAAGTAGCGAGCAGAAGAAAGTACGTAGAGGCCGATCTAGCGACCTACTTCGTATGATTTGCCACCGAAGAATATAAATCATCTCCCTCAAGCTGTCTCTATCCATCCTTCTTGTTCTCTTATTCTGTTCTTTTTTTGTTTTTGTATTTGTCTTGTTAATTTGCTGCCATCCTCACAACTACCTACTCTTGACAGCTTGACTGTCGACACATCGTCATCGGTCGTGGCCGTATCGTCGGTGCCCTTCGTCTTTACTCTTCAAGAAGAAGAAAGATAAAAATAGTTTTTCATATCTTCATCTCCCACCTCCCGCCATCATGCTGTCGTTTGTCCAGATCGAGTCGTCGGCTGCGGCTTCGTCGTCATCCAGAGCCACCGACCCGACTGCAAACACCACGACACGCAATTCTATGCTCAACCGCTCGTCACACTCCGCCAATGCCCTCGCCTCGTCCTCCAAGCGGGCATACCCAGCCGTGCCCGATACGGTGACCGAGCGTCACGATGATGATCAGTACGACGACAACACCAACATCGACCTGATGCTCCAGCGCAAGGCGTCCACAAAGGCATTTGATGCTGTCGATCTCGAGAAGAGCCGGCCCGTGACGCCCGTCGACGAGACCGGCAGAGCCACCCCGGCTGCCGCTGCCAGAAGACCAGGCCACTCGCGCGAGAACAGCACTAGCAGCCATGGCAGTGGCGACCTGGGCGCTGACGAGGGCGAGAACGCCGTTGAGGTGCTGCAGAGCATGTACTTTCCGCGCAAGAACCTCTACCGCCTCGCGTCTGTGGCACTCGTCAACCTCAACGGCGGCCTCAGTGACAGTGCGGCCGGCGCCGTGCTGCCATACATTGAGCGCCACTACGGTATCGGCTACGGCACTGTGTCTCTGATTTTTGTGGCCACTGCCGTTGGCTCCATCACCGCCGCCTTTGTCGTCGATTTTATCAAGCGCCGCTACGGCTACTCGCGTACGCTGCTTCTGAGCCAGCTGCTCATGGCTGCCGGCTATGTGCCGCTCCTGACCATGCGCGCGCCGTTCCCGGCCATCGTCGTCGGATTTTTCTTTGTCGGCTTGGCCGAGTCCATCAACGTCGCCATGGGCAATACGTTCTGCGCCGGCCTGCAGCAGGGCACGGTCGCGCTCGGCGTTATGCACGGCTCGTACGGCATTGGCGGCATATCGGGTCCGCTGGTGGCCACGGCGGTCGCTGTCGCGTCGGGTGCCGCCGCGGATCCCAGCATCAAGACCGCCCAGAGCTTTGGCAACTACTACTTTTTGCCTTTTGGCGTGTGCGTGCTCGGGTCTGTCATGGTGTCGTGGGCCTTTACCGGCTTTGAGAAGGAGTGGGACGAGAACGTGCACCAGACGTCGACGTCGTCTGTAGACGCCTCGGGCACGAGCGAGCGCCGTCGCCGCTGGCGCTTCGGCCGCAACAAGATGGAACCAACAACGCCGCCGCGGCATCAGGCTGCACCGAACGACATCAAGCTCACGGACTTCAACGCCACGCCTCTGCGCCGTCCGCAGCCCGTGTCGCAGCCGGTTACGGCAGTGCCGTCGCGTGCCGCTTCACCCAGCCGCTTCGGCGCGTCCATCGAGTCGCCGCTGGCCACACCGTCGGCGACCATGAGGCGTCCCATTCTGTCGCCGCTGCAGTCACCTGCGCAGTCGGCCTTTCCCACGCCGGCACAGTCGTTCATGTCGACTGCGCCGCTTGTCGGCAGCCAGACGCCGAACCCCATTGACGGATACACGACGCCCATGGAGTCGGGCACGAGCACGCCGTGGACCACCCGTCCGCCAGCCGCAAGCCGGGCCCCGTCGTCGAACCAGGTGCCCCTGCAGGCCCCGTTCCGTCCGCAGACGGCCGCAGCCTCCTCGGACGCTCCGCGTCATCCCCGCGTCACGCGCCTGCAGCGTTTAAAGACGCGCGTCCACGACCTGTTCACAGCGCCGTCATCGCGCGTCATACTGCTCGGCGCCATGTTCTTGTTCATGTACCAGGGCTCCGAGGTCAGCATTGCTGGCTGGGTCACGTCATTTTTGATTGCCGACCGCGGCGGCCAAGAGCCCGATGTCGGCTACGTCACCGCCGGTTTCTGGGCCGGCATCACGCTGGGCCGCTTCCTGCTCGCCATGCCAGCAGAGCGCATCGGCAAGCGCCGCTTCGTCTACGGCTGCATTGTCGGCGCAGGCATCTTTGAGCTGCTCGTCTGGTTCGTGCCCAACGTCATTGGCGATGCCGTGGCTGTGTCCATTGTCGGCCTCCTGCTGGGGCCCATCTACCCGTGCGCAGCCGACATTCTGATGCGCAACCTGAGTCGCAAGGAGCGCGTGGCTGGTGTCGGTGCCATGGCTGCGTTTGGCAGTGCCGGCGGTGCCGCGGCGCCCTTTATCACGGGTGTGCTGGCCGAGGCTGCCGGCACATTTGTGCTGCATCCGATTGCCATTGCGCTCTTTGTCGGCATGCTGATCTTCTGGTTTATGATCCCCAACCCCAAGAAGCCGACGGAGTAGGGCTGGCAATGGGGGTGCTCATGGCTGATATAAAAGTACAAAAGTGCATTTGGTTTTTGGTTATTGTTCGTTTAGATATCCTGTTGTTTCTCGTTGGTCTTGTGGTCTAGAATGTTACTATATTACCGATGCGTATACCATAATAGTATGCGTACATTTTAAACTCTCAAGACGCGCATGGCTTCAAATGTAGCATCACCGACATGGCGCGCCTATGATGCACTGATGCTTCGCGATACCCACAACGTGCCCTTGGACAATGCATTGGTTGATCTAGTGGAATCTATTGTATGTTCCCAAGTCTAATTGAAGCGTTGGCAGGTTATCCAGTCTGCCCGTTTATGCCTGTCTATACACAATGCAAATCTACTTCTTGCTGACGACGGCCTCGACGGTGGTCCGGCCCTCGACAATGTCCTCAACGACCTTGGCAATGTCGCCAAAGTGCGTGAACTCGGTGTACGGCACGTTCTCACGGTCGCAAAAGGCGACCAGGTCCTTGCCGGCCTTGGCAAACATCAGGTCGGCCTCGTGTGCTGCCGAAAGGTCCGAGACGCCGTCGCCGGCATAGAAGATCACGGGACGGCCCTCCTCCTTGGTCAGCTTCGAGTACTTGCGGATCTCAATCGACTTGTCGTGGCCAAACGAGGATGCGTCGTGGTAGACCAGCCGCCAGCCGCCAGCATCCTTCCACATGTCCTTGACGCCGGGTGCGCGGGCCTCAACGTTGTTGCTGACAATCTGCAGCCGCCGGCGCACATTATCCTCGCCCAGCCAGTGGCTCAGCAGGCCGCGGATGACGGGCTCCATGCCGCCACTGAGGATGACAATGGGCACGTTGTGCTTGTCGCACCATTCGAAAAAGGGCACAAACTCGGGGTCGAGCGCAATGTTCTTCTTGAGCAGCTCAATGCACTCCTCGTAGGGCGTGTCGGTGATCGAGTCCATCATCTCCTGGAACGAGTCGCGGAAGCTGCGCTCGCCGCTGAGGACGGAGCCGTTGCCGGACTTGCGCTTATCGGCGCCGAAGCCGATGTGGTCGGTCATCCAGTCATTGGTGTCCTGGAGCGTAATGGTGCCGTCGAAGTCGGTAAAGAAGACGAAGCGCGGGTTGGTGGCCATGGCGGGCCGGTCAACGGCAGCGGAAGAAGCCATGGTGAGGCAGTGGGCGGTACAGAGAAATGGGCGGGTGGCTTGAAAAAACGAATGTGGCGAGCCAGAAGACAGGAAATGCGAGCGCGGGGACTGTTGTTATAAAACCGGTTTTCTCATCGACAATCATTCAGCACGCTGCTCGATGCGCAGTCAAGCCTATTTACACTGGGATTTGGTGCTGATCTATTGCCCTTTCAGGTGCTGTAGTGGAAATTTAGGGCGGAACGTCATTGCACCGTGGCGGATTGGCGGGGTGTGGTAGGCTGAATATAGTGCCAGGCAAGAGCCTGCTGTGCAAATAGTACATTTCGTTGAGGTGCCCCTCCTGATGACCACATAATACGTACCTTTATGGGTCTTGTTATCGCACGTGATGTCTTTACGCTTAACTCAACACTTCGTGGAACCGACGTCGACATGAATTGTCGCAGTGCGTATTATTCGTAACGGCCATTGAAAGATCTACTGGGGTCCAAAGTATACGCTCATGTTGGAGCTTCATGCTTCCTACATCAGCTCCCTACTGGCACATTACTAGGAGACTTCTACTCGGCAACCTGTTCAGCCTGGCGCCCGGTCCTCCGACATTACAAGGGGGCCGGTCAGACTTTGGACTACACAACACGTTGGCCCGCCGAAGGTCGCCGTGCTCGACGCCATGCGCCTGCAGCACCTCGTCCAGCCCCATCAAGACCCCCTCGTCGTCCACTTGGTCCGGCCGCGCCATCTCGCCCGCATACGATAGCAGCATCAGCCGTACTACGCGGGCACCGCTGGCCAGCACGTAGGCGTGCCGTAGGTCAACCAAGCCCAGACATACCAGCACGACGCTGCCCTGTAGTGCCGCCAGCTGTTGGTACACGTGCTCTTCCCAGTCGAGGCGGTAGCGGTCGTCGCTCTGCACGCCCTTGGCCACAAACGTGTATCCTTGCGGGTAGACTGTGAATTTGAAGAGCGCGCCGATGGCGCCAAACTTGCCGTGGTCATCAAGGGCAACGCAGCCATCGTCGGGGCTGGACGCCAGCTGCTCTTTCAAGACAGACAGCAATTTCTCGCAGTAGGCGGGCCCTTCCTTGTCAGCAGGCGGGTGCAGCGCTGCATTCGGGCAATCTGAGTCGGCAGGCTGACCGTAGCGGTATACATGTAGAGCGGCCTATATATAGTCGTGCACAGCGGCCTATATATACAGTCGTGCACAGTATCTTAAATTGTAGTCTTGTATTGACTGCCAGAAAGACTGTCAGCATGGCATCCCGGTGCCTTAACTGAACTGTCAAGTTTAGCGCGCATGTGGCACAATCGTGCTAAAACAACAGGCGGCCGCGCTAAACTTAGGCTACTACCGTGTGTGGTCTGTCAGTGGTGACCACTATCAAGGACACATGTTCGGGACGACCGACTCGACGGCATCTCATATCTTGCTCTTCTGGCTTCCACTACTCCCTCCTACAGCCGCGTATCTCTTTCTTTCCATTTTCATGTCCCTCCAATCGGCCGAACGCTACAAATCTTACTGGCTCGCCCCCCTTTGTGCTCACTATGCTCCCGGCACGCTGGACGAGCCTCCCACTACATACCATAAATACATGTCGTCCTCAACGTACTTCGTAGTGTATGCCTATATAGAAGTATCTTACTGTCCTAGAGTAGTCAATGTCTCCTAATCATTGCCATCCATGATCACGGCTGCATATGCATCGCTGCCTCATCCCACGCCAGCGTTGGCATTGCATTGGGCATACTGGCATCTGGCATCAAATAAAGCGTACGAGGTGATTGCCAATGGGAGGTTCAACAGAAATCATGCCGCTTAATCGTATGCTTAATCACTGCAGCCGAGCCACCAATCCTCCACCAGATGTTTATCTCTTCCAGCCCCCCAGTTCGTCCGCTTCAGCTGGGTCCGATTGGGCCGGTCTACACGGAACATTGTACTTCGTGCACCATCTGTCATCTCTTGTTTTTTATTGTATTACCTTTGCGGTGTATCTTACAGATTACGTTGTAGATATCTTTGCCCAACCGGCCGTCTACCAGTTCTCGCTCCTTGCCACGTCATCCGGTCTTTTTCCGTTACGGAACACACTGGCGGGTGAAACAAGGCTGATATTGTCTGTGCTTGATGATTATGTTTGATTGTTTGTCCTCGCCACAGGTCCCTGGATGTCTCCTTTTTTGTCACTGCCATCACAGCCATCTACCATCAACCGTCAACCATCAGCTATCAATCACTGCCCTCCCTAGCCCCCTCTTCCCTGCGCCCCGCCGTGTCAACCCTGTTCGTTGCGTCACGACCCGTGCGCATCTCGTACAATCGTGCATGGCATGCTTTGACAGGGCGCAGTACATGGCAGTACGCATACTTGTATGCCTAAAGACACAAGAAGTGGACGGAGACGACACATGGTGGACGCGGCAAGGAAACCTAGGGCATAACAGCCAATCTCGAGCAGTCATAGTAAGCCAACCTCACAGGACAGGGGACGATAACACGACAGGGGATGGTGCAGGTTAGAAGTAGGGCCGCATGACGAAAAGGCACCAGGGCCAACCAAAAGATGGCAATCTGGTATGGATGTCGGCTGGTTTCTTTTCTCGACAGCGCGGAGAACTGGGCGCTCCACTGCTCAGCGTTGCAGCCGCCGACGTTATCGTTCCTATTTTTCTCTTTTTCTCTATTTCGTTTCCCTGGATTCTTTTCTCCCCTGTAAGGAAATGTGAAACGGTGGGCTTTACCTTGCAGGTCGTATTTCTAGTCTCCTGCACGATAGTTATTGTACTCCGTATTCTGAACATCTTTGATTTTTGATACCATTGACTATTCAGTAATTTCTCCCTTCTTCCATCCATTGACTTTTTGATTTTATCTTCTTCTCCATTGCTCTTTTATATTGCATATTCTCGTCGCCAGATCGTGAGACCTTCCTTTGGCGTTTACTTCACAGCCCAGCCGCCCTCGCATTATCTCAAGAGTCAAGACGCTTGTCCTGCCTCTCCCCCCCAGTCACAAACCCACACGACATCTCACCAACCTGCTTCGAGCCTTTTGCACATCTCCGCATTCCCCTCTCAATTCTTCCCCTCACTCATCGATCGCTCCATCGCAGTTCGGAACAATAACAACAACAACAACAACCAAGCATCTCCACGGCAGACGCAAAAGCATGAGCAGCTATGGATCCACCCGCAGTCGCCGCAAGCGCTGAAGACGCTGCCGGTCTTGGAGTCCAGCTCGCTCAGGACCTCTATCGTCTTGGATCCGAATACCCTAACTTCGAACGACAAATCGGCAGTATTGCCCAGGCCTTTGCCGACCTCAACCTCGCCCTCGCCGATCTCGCCTCTGTGCTGCCGTGCGCCGACAAGGTCCTCTGCTTCTCACCGCCATGCCTCGGCTACCTCACCGCCCTCGTCGAGCGCATTCACGGCGTGCAAACGACATTCCGGTCAAGTCTTAACGACGATGGCGTGTCAGCCCCAGCCAAGGGCAAGGCCGGCAACAGCAAGAAGCAGGCTAAGCAGGCCAAGCAGGCCTCTCTCAACAAGCTTGGCCGCCTCAAGACCCTCTTCCCCGGGCCGGGTGCCAGCGACCGCTTCACTGAGATGGAGTGGCTGCGGAACACCATTGCCCTTCTCGCCGCCGTGACGCGGCTGTCCATAACCCATGCCGAGATCGGCCCTAGGTTCGCTCTACCACAGCAGCCACAATCCTCGGGTCGCAAAACACTAACGAGTGCAGTAATGATATCAAGCAGACCGGCTTCCGCATCGTGTCCGAGACACTGACGAGTGCCGTTCTTGTCTACGTTCGTACAATCAACCAAAAGATAGCCGATGCCGACGACGACAGCGACGATGACGAAGACCCCATCACCGGGCCAGGCACATTGCTGTTCACCGTGCCCGCTTCGAAGAGTGACGAGTCCGCGTCCGCGCCGGCCAAAGTGGATGCGGCTGTTTGGATATACGAGGCCCTGCGCGACCGAATCAACAACAAGGAACCGGTCGACCGCTTGCCGTCTGTATTTGTGGACTGGCTTCTAGAAGAAACGGTCGCCGGCATCAAACCCAAGCCCGCGCCCGCGTCCGATCACGAGCCCAATATCGTGGTGAACCTCGACGACGTGCTCACGCCCACAAACAACACGTTCGGCACAGACACGCGCAGCCGCCACGCAGCATCATCCGACGACGACGAGGAAGACGAGCCTGAGACGGCTGTGCCGGCCCTGCCCGCGCCAGACGCCGCGCCAAACGCGGCGCTGCTGGCACGGAGAGCCAAGAAGAAGGGCAAGCGCAAGGCCAAGGCCAACAACGTGTACAAGTATCTCGTTGAGTCTGAGCCCGAACCCGACGTGGCCGCCACATCGGCGACCGACGACGAGCAGCACGGTGGCAAGCACAACTCTTCGTATGCCACGGCCACGGAAGATGTCGAGACCGACCAGGATACAAACAGCGCTAAGCTCGGCCAGGGCGCCCCGCTGGTACACAAGGATGCCGCCGCCAGCGCGCACTCGCGGCCTTCCACAAGTGCCGGATCCGAGAAGGCCAGAGAGTCCAAGTTTGAGTCACAGTTTGGCCTGCGCTACGAAAACGCGCCCGACCAGGACGATCTCCCGCCGCCATACCCAGCTGGCAATCAGAACCAATACATGAGCCCGGGTCCACCAGGTCGCGGCGCGCCGGCGCCCTTTGGCACGCCGCAGTTTCCCTACCCGCAGCCGAGCCCGATGCCGTACCAAAACGGTGCTCAGGCCCCAGCCAACTTTGATAACGGCATGCCGTACATGCAGGGCCAGCCCGGCATGTTTCCTCCCGTGGGCTTCTATCCCATGGGCGCACCCTATGGCCCGCAGCCATTCTTTGCCGGCGGCCGTCCAGGCGCGCCCGGCGTCCCCGGTGCGCCCGGTATGACCGGTGCGCCCACTGCACCACAGGGCACAGCAGATCAATACGGATACAGCGACCATTTTGAGAAGCCGTTTACAGGCCGGCCGCTGCCCGGCATGCGAAAAGGCGCTCACGAGACTTCTCACCGTGATGGTCCGCGGGGCGCCGGCATGGCCCCGAAGCGGCGGCCCGCTGGCACAGTCCTCAACGCCAGCATGTTTGAGGAAGAGGATGATGACGACGACGATGACGACGAAGAAGATGACGACGACAACCAGCCCGACGAAGGATACGTGCGGAACCATCGCGGCAATGCGCGCACCCGGGGCCGCCGTGACAGCTACGATTCTCGGTCCGAAGACGACTTTGAGAGCAGCGAGTCGCCCGAGCCGCCGCAACAGCCGACGAGAAAGGAGAGAGACAAGGGGAAGAAGGCCGTGAACAAGGGCATGCGGCGACAGGCGGAGACGTTCCCGTCGGACGAGTCAGACAGCGAGGTGTACAGCACCGAGCGCGACGAGTCGAACAGTCTGGTGCGCGTCACGCAGCGGGGCAAGAAGCACGAGCATGCGGCGCCGCCGCGCACGGCCAAGAAGAAGGGCAGCAGCTCCAAGCAGCCCGAGGTTGAAGAGCCGTCTGACTCGGATGCCCACTATCGCCGCCGACACGCCAGCGAGACGGAGGAAGAGACGTACTATGTGCACCAGCAGCAGCCGGTGGCGCCCAGTGCCAATGTGTCGAGCAACTCGGGCAAGAAGCGCTCGGCCAAGGGTGGCGCTGCGGTCAATGGCGGTGCAAAGCGCAATGGTCGTGCCGGCAAGTCGGCGCCCCAGGCATCCAAGCAGGCGCCGTCGCCGCGGTCGCAGCTGTCGGATGTCGACGAGACGGAGGACAACGAGGGCGTCAAGATCATGTCCGACTCGGAAGAAGCCGAGGTGCGCGAGCGCGAGACGGCACGGAAGTCGGGCAAGTCCAGAAAAGACCAGGCTGGCAGGGAGAAGGCCGACAGGGTCGACAGGAACGAAAAGAATGAAAAGCACGAAAAGAACGAAAAGATGTCCAGCAAAAAGAAAAAGGCAGCGCCCAAGCCCGCAGCGCCTCGCCGCCGCCCAGCCCACGAAGCCAGCAGCTCAGACGCCAGCAGTAGCGATGACGACGACGGCCAGTACGACGACGCTGCAGACACAAATCCCTCGCCCGCGTCGGATGCAAAGGTCTTCACGCCGCCGCCCACACCGCCCGACCAGCCGGATGAGCGGCAGCACGGTCGCGACGCTCCTGTCGCACACCACCCCCCTCCGGCACCTACGCCAGGCGTGCACAACGCCAGCAAAGCGGACACCGGAGCCCCCATCCGCAACAGTGGCGGCCTGGGCGGCCCCAAGGCGCGCCAGCCGATCGCGCATGCCATCTTCCCGCCTGCCCAGATGTCGGCACAACAGCCGCATCATCACCGGTCCATGTCGGCCAACCCCTTCCGTCCAAAGCAGCATGGCAATGGTGGTCGTGAAGCGGCAACCGGCTTTGGCATGCCGCCGCCCATGGATGGCGCAGTCAAGGCGGCTCTTCCCGGTGGACTCGGCCCCATCGGCATGCGAATGGGCATGTCGTTCTGGAACGGTGCTCCTCAGGGTCCGGGCCAGGGTCAGGTCCAGGGCTCCGGTAGTGACGGTGCCATGACGCCGCGTGGCCCGGCGCCAGGGGTATCGCCGTGGGCTGCAGGCATCGGAGCACCTCCGGGTCAAGGCCCGGTACCGCGGACAGCGGGCATCACGAGCCCGACGAGCTGGGTCCGTGGCGGCGAGAACCCGACGCGGAGCGGCCCGCCACCAGCCGGGGCATCTGGGCCCCAGCCGGCGCCTGCTGCAGGGCCCAACCCTATGAAGCCCATCCCCTGGCACGGACCGGAGAACGGCCGGGGCTATGAGGACGACTACGACGAGCAGAGCGTCCAACAGAGCGAGTATGACGACGACTATGACCACCACGAGAGCGAGGACGACTACATCAACGACAACGATGAGGGCTATGAGTACAGAGACCAGCGGCGGCCCGCGTCGCCGCAGTACGGCCCCGGATACCGCCACCGCTCGCTCAGTCCGCCAAATAACGCCCATGGCCATGCAGCTGGTCCCGGTCCATACGGAGCCTACCCGCCTCCACCCAATGCTCGCCGGCCAGCCAGCGACTTCCGCGGTCCTCCTCCACCGCAGCAGCCCGGGGCTTACCAGCAGTTCCCGCCGCAGCAGCACCCGTGGCAGCAGCCTGGCCCGCCACCTCCGCTCGGACAGTTCCCGGGCGGTGCCGTGCCGCAGGTGCCGCCGTCAGCAGCAGACTGGGGCTGGCCTGGCGATGCGAAGCACCCTGGCGGACCTGGTGCTCAGCATCCTCCGCATCCTCCGCATCCTCAATACCCTCAGCACCCCCAGCATCAACAGCACCCCGGCGGTATGCCTATGATGCCCCATATGGCCTATGGCCAGATCCCGCCGCCACAGCAGATCGGAGCACCACCGCTGCGTCATGGCGGCTGGGATGATCCTGCCGCGCCCCCTCCAGGCGTCGGATACCCTGGCGGCTTCAACGATGGCTACCGTTAGCCGCCTGGTGACTTGGGAGTGGTCTCAACTGTTGGTGGTGTACTTATTTGTATTGGCTTCCATGTACTTGACTTTCGGAGTGCGTCCTGGTATTGCTTGTCTTCTTGTACATGAATGATGAAGTTATGACTTTGCTTCCTAGTTGAGTTCGTTGTTGTTTTACCGCACATAATTGTTTGCTGTCGATGCTTATTTATATAATGAATTATGACGCCTTTGAGATCAATATCGCCATGATTGTTGCGTGTGGAAGAAACGCCAAACTGATGACCTAGAGATTATGACTTGTGGATTTGATTCGAGTAGCTATCTTGGCCCTAGAAGTCCATTGAACAAATAGAATCAGAGTACGAGTCCAGTAGCTCGTGATAGTATTCCCCAGGCGTGATATCATCAATCAACTTAGATGCAGTTATGATGGCCAAAGGCGGTGAACGCATGCCACTAACACGATACTCCACGTCTATAATATGATTGGCCAACACTTTTCTGCCGGTGTAAAGCCGTTGACTACCAAAATTTACGACATGGGCATGGTCGGCGACATTCTGAAGAAGAGCATTTATATGTGATTGATTGCATGCATATTGCCGTTTGGCGCATAGACAGCCAAAGGACACACAACACCTCCAGATGGCGACAAACGCGACTGCGGCCGACGACGCGGACCCCATCGTCGCTCGGTACAGCGTCTTCCTCAAGCCACAGCTGCCCGAGCACCAGAAACTGTTGGTCTTGCAGTATCCAAACAAGGTCGACAAGAATGCTGCAGCCGGCTCCGGCGCTGGATCGCTGCAGACACCGACCGAGCTGCGCATCAAGTTCGGCTCCGGCATGATCGAGGTTGACGTGCCCATCGACTACACAAGCGCGTACGACCGCACCAAGGGCGTCGCCTGGGGCACCGCGCTGGCCACGTCCACAAAGGCAAAAGCAGGCGGCAGCCATGGCCTGGCCGGCGGATTTGGCGTCGGTGGCCAGCAGGGCAATAACCGCAACGGCGCTGGCGGTCGCGGCGGTGGTGCTGCGGCTGCGTCAAACACCATTATCGAGGACGGCGGTGGCGCAGGCCGCGCCATCACATCATCGACCGACTGGGCCGACGCCGTGCGCCAGGACCGCGTGCTGCGCATGCAAACACTCGGCGGCATGTGTCCACCGGCGCGCATCGCCGAGGCCAAGTGGATGATTGGTGTTTTCGACGGCGGTATGTTCTCTTTGTTTTCTATTCTCCACTGTCCTCTTCGTGTATACTCATATTTAGGCAATGTTCACCTGACGCCGGTTTCGTCCATGGTCCACTTGCGGCCGCAGCTGCACCACATTGATGCCGAGACCGAGGTCGAGCGCGCCAAGCACCGCGATACGGGCCCGGGTGCTGGTGACGGCGCTGGTGGTGCCGGCACGGCGGGCGGGCCCCGCGGCCAGGCCGGGCCTCGTGCTATCCACATGACGGTCAAGAGCGCCGGTGCCGACGGCGAAGAGATTATCACCGAGACCATGGCCGACCGCCTGCGCGGCGTGCAGATGGAGAACTGGGCGCGCATGGTCTATGTGGGCGACGACGACGAGCACTCGTGGGACGTGTACGACCAGACTCTCTTCCTCAAGGACCCAGTCACGGCAGCCGCAGCCGCAGCAGAGGACGACGACGCGACAGACAAGGGCAAGGCCGTTGCCGTCCAAGAAGCCAGTGCCGCGTCGCTGCAGTCCAGGGTGCCGGCGTTGCGCACGACGTGGACCGAGGACGACATGCTCGTGGCCATCAGCAAGGTCGCGAAGCCAGCAGACGATGATGTGCCGGTAAAACTGGAGTCGAAGCCGGGCAAGGGCAAGGGCAAGGTAACCTTTGCCGAGCTCGGCGAGTCGTCGTCGGCTGCGTCTGCGGCCGGCCGTGCTGGTGTCGACGTCAAGGCGGAAGCGGAAGCACCAGCTACACAGACGAGAATGCGTCCACTGGCACGTCCAGCCGCATCGCTTGCAGCGGCTGCAGTGGCGCCGTCCACGACGCGCGCGCGTAGTGCTCGGGCTCGCCAAGCGTCGGCAAAGGGTACAGCCATGGACATTGATCCATAAAGTAAACGTCTCTAGGCAGCATTCAAGGAGTTTTATCACGGCCATGTTACTCGGGTATGGTCGATTCTTTCTAGTCCATTTGGTTTTATGTACATGATTTTGGCACACAATTCTATTGAGCACGTATGATTTGCATCTGCTTCTGGTGAGCCCAGACTGTCTATTGATTATGAGCATCCATCGATCGCAAAAGAGGTCTCACTCAAATGGTCAAAAGGCCTCGTCTCTTCATGTGTATCGAGGCAACAAATTAATAGCCTGACGAGGTGAGTCGGCTCGACAAGGCCGAGAGACTGGGTACGCTGCAGCAAAACAAAAGGGACCAAAATATCCGCCCGTCCATCTCTTGGCGCCGTTTTAAATCCTCAACAATGTCTCGCCACAGATTGACGCTGTATCATCTCTGTTAAAATGTCGAGATATCTCAGAACATTAACCTCGTCATTCTCAAGCTCGCTGGACGCCTCCACTGCCAGAGCGTTGTGCCTCCAAATCCATCGGTCCATGTGTTCAAAATAAGACCGGAAATAGTTCGTCCCCATGTCGTCTTCAGGTCATCCCTCTCCGGCAGGTCGCAAGTTGTTCAAAGTAAAATGCAGTCCAGCCTCTCTCCGTTTTGTCGACGACCACGTCCAGGTAAAATGTGCTATTTCGAGCACCTCGTACTGAAGGCAGTGCCGTTGTTTTTGTTTGATGCGAGTCCATGTGTGGCTCTCCCAGGGGTGTGATGTAATAGTAATGAGAACAGTAAAAATACGCAAGTGACAAAGTGCGGTGTTGGTTTTCTGGTTTTGTGTAGTAAACGTAAAAGTGTAAAGACAGGTGATACAGAAGATAGGGAAGATGAAAAAGCATAAAACGGTAAAGGAAGTAGCAAATCAGAGCTGAAAACGAGAAATCAAGGCTGAACGGTAAAATGCAAAAGGCCGTTTAAAAAAAGACACGGACACTTTATATGAGGAGGGACTTGTCAAAACACATCCGCTCCTTCTTGACGCACACGTCGTGTGTCGTCTGCTGACCATGCTTGATTCGCTGGTAGCGTACAAGTGGCCAGCATCGAGGGTGTATGGCGTACACCTTACTGGAGGAGCTCGACGTCCAGACCAATGGAGCGCATAAACAGGTTGACGCTCTGCTTGCGCTGCGTGGCCAGGTCGACCGGCAACGTCTTGGCCGCCGCCACAGTGTCCATGACACGGTCCTTGACAGAGATAACCAGGCGCGAGTGCTGCTCGGGTGTGGCACAGATGCCCATGGCTGCCAAGAACTGCCACACGTAAATGTCTTCGTCCACAAACACGGTGCCCGGGAACATGTACGCCAGCGTCGGTTCAATCTTGTTGAAGAACTCGTTGTATGCGTTTTCCCACGCCACGCGGTCCTCGGGCGTGCCACCGTTGGCCTGCTTGATCTCCTCGGCACGGCTCAGCACCATGGTCATGACAGACGCGCCAATGCGCGACTTGGCAATAATGTCCACGTTACAGTTCGTGATGAGGCCCAGAACGCCGGTAACGAGGTTGAGCTCCAGCTCGTTCATGAAATTGAAAAGCGTGCTGTTGACCGTCATCGAGAAGCGGTCAATGCTCTCGCGCATCGCAGCCGTCACAGGCAGGCCGCTATTGGCCTGCGCGTTGCGCACAATGTCCAGCTGGTCCAGGTGCACAATAATCATCGTGAGCACAGTCGTGCGCTGCTCGTGCGACAGGTTGCGGAACACGCGCGGAATCGCCTGCATACCCTTGGGGAAGGACAGCAGCGCAATGAACGGGTGCACCGTGTACGCGCCGATCTGCTCGTGCACCTTGAGGTAGCGCCACAGCTTGGCCGCCAGCTGCTTGCTGTGCTCAGACCACTCGGCGTTCAGCTGGATCATCTCCTGGTCCTCGTCGCTGGTAGGGGGCGGCGGCATCTTGCGGTCCTGGTCCTCAATCTCCATGAGAGTGGCGTACACCTTCTCGATGCTGCTCAGGACAGTCTTGCGGTCCAGCGTCTTGTTGGCAGTGCCGTTGCTAGCCGTGCCGTAGGCCGACGCTGCCGCTGCCGCTGCTGCGGCAGACGGCGCGGCAGGGCTGGCCACATTCTCGGACCGCTTGATGTTCAACAGAGGCTTCGGAGTCTTGGCGTTGCTAAACGAGATCTTGCCCAGAGTACCCTCAATGACAAGTTGCTTGTTCTTGGGCCGGTTCTTGGCCGCCTCCACAGCCCGCTGCACCTGCTGCTCCATGCGCTGCACGTGGGTCTCGGCACCACGGTCACGGTTCATGAAGCGGCGCGAGTGCATCCGGCTGCCCGTCTGGAACAGGTAGGTCTGCGCAAAATTGTTGAGTGGCTGGCTAGGGTGCTGACGGCTGCTGCCACGGATCTGGCTGAGCACCTGGTAGTAGAAGTCTTCCTTGAGCGCCTCGTCGGTCCCGTGGTCGTTGGGGTTTCCCGTCGCAGAGACAAGCTGCTGGAGCTGGATGCGCGTCACAAAGTTCTTGTCCTGAGGGGTCATGAGACCATTGTTCTTGGACAAAAGGAAAATCTTGTGGTTGCGCTTAGCGCGCTTGGCCTCCTGCTCCATGTAGACAGCCTTGGCCTCTTCGGACAGACCCTGGACCTGGGACGGGTGAGTAATGATATGCGGCTGGCCAAAAGAGCCATCTTGGAGCTGGGGGACTGGTGCCTGTTGTGCGGGGAAAGGCAGCTGCATGCCACCGAATGGAGCCATCTCGCCAGCGACCGGGTGCCGGCTGAGGTTCTGGAGGTTCTGGGTCGGCTGGTTGATCGCAGACTCCTGGTTGGGCTGCGGCGGTTGCTGCTGCTGCTGCTGTAGGTGCGAGGGAATAGGGGGAAATCCGGGAGGCGTCTGCTGGGACGGGGGGCGCTGCAGGATCGACATCTGGGAGCCCATATTCTTGTACTGCTGCGGTACGCCCATCATCTCTGGCGGCGGCATGCCATAGCCGTAGTCCATGGGCGGCTGCTGGTACTGCTCGGGAATATGCTGCTGGTAAGCGGTAGGGACATGCTGCTGCGGCTGCTGGTGCTGCTGGGCAGGGGTCTTCTTAGCGCGCATGGCAGCCTCGACCTCCTCAAGGCTCAAAATCTTGCGGCTCGTGCTGGGGCCGGGGATAGCGGCCTGCACCGGCGTCGCAGACATGTTCGTGGCAAGAGCAGCCGATGCAGCAGGCTTCTTTGGTGCGACACCCCAGAGAGCGGCATCAACAGTGAGCTCAGCCTCGGGCTCGTTGTACTTCTCGTAGCCAGTGCGAATGGGTCTCGACACGGGCTCGGGAGCAAAGAATCCGTAGTGCTGGCTGCTGGCAGGAGGGCCCTGGTTGTAGTCGTGGCGAAAGGGAGCACCACGGGTGGCGGGCTGCAGCATGTTGAAGCGCATGTGCTCCTGGTCAATGGCGTCGGCTACCTGGGCCGTCTGGCTGTAGTAGTCAAAGTCCTTGCCAACCTTGCCCGAACCGCCAAATCCAGCACCGCCACCAATGCCGCCGCCGCCGCCGCCTAGGGCGCCCATACCGCCGCCGGTAGAGCTATCACCAAAGGTATCGTCGTTGAATGCATCGCCAGTCTCCTCAAGCTGGTCACCAAGACCATCGTAGGTGTCCTCAAACTCGAGAGCGTTGTCGACCGCGCTGCCACCGGATAGGCCCGCAAAGGGGTCATTTGCTTGCGAAAATCCCGGCGCTGACGTATTGTGCGACGGATTATTACGCGAAGGATCAAAGCCAAAGAAGGCCATCGTGTCTGTCGGGGTTGTTTTTTTTGTGTATCAGCATACACGGATGTTGAGGGGAGGAGGGGTGGTTGTTGATTGAACAAGGTTATCGCAAGGTGGCAAGGCTCTAAAACCAAATTGGTGGTTTGCTGGTAAAAGTGGGATGATTGCAGTATACACGTGACTGTTGGGATAACTCACTAGTTACTTACACATATGATAGTGTGTACACAGTAGTGAATTCTACAACGGTAGCTTTTGTAGTCAGCCATAGTCAGCCACAGTCAGCCACAACAGAATCGCTGACGTATTATGGCGTTGGCAAGGGGTTGGCTTCATACAACAGTGTTGCAATAGCACTTATCAGGAGTTGCATCACTGATGTAATTACTCCGTATGATCAGAATGATCGTCCATGCTGTCGGTATGATAAGAGCCTTGTACCGATTCATTTCTATGCTTACTTGTAGGCTTAACTTCAGCACACGGGTTGCTGTAGATAATTATCCCGGCGGTAAGTTGTCTTTGCAACTTACGTCGTATATGTATGTATATACGTAGAGTATGCTTACGTACATAAGCATACATGCTGATGCATGTAGACGGAGTATTTATCTTATGCTTAGAACGATGATAGGCGTCAGGAACAGTTTTTGGAAGCTCTTGCAAAGTATTTTTCCACTTTGATAAAGAACAGCTGTCTCCGTGCAGTATCATGGTACATAGGTACATACATACTCCGTACATAGTAAGTACTCTGGTTAGTGGCGTACCTGAGCATCACCTCGGCATTTCAGCTTCTGAAACTTTTTCTCTCAGTTGATATTTGCAAGTATCATAGAACATGTCTCACCACAGCTCAGCCCAGAAGTGCATAATCAGTTTACATCGGATATGTCGCAAACATCTATGCTTAATTGGCATATTCTCTCAATTTTGCCTTTAATTAGGTTGGCTAGGGTTTGCTTGCATTAACTCACAGGTCTCACAATTACGTACATATACATGAAGCATACTTGTAGTCTCAGTATGAGTGAGTCGCTTGTACGGCATTGCGCTAACACAATACGAGCGTCTAAAAATACAGTGCCTGATCGTGCTAGTTGAGGCCTGTAATTCTACCTCCTCGGGCGAGTTCATCTTCCCGTATCCCTTCTACGTACTACACATTATTGTTGCTTTGTCACCCAATGGCTCTTGGCTAGTGGCCAGAACACTACCTGAAGACTCCGCGTAAAGTATCTGTACAGTCATCTGAATACAGTGTTTTACCATCACCGCGTCAGACACCGCGCTCTGCACCCCTTGCCACGCGCCTTGCTCTTAGAAGACCCTGTCCTTCCGTACTCCCTACGTACCACTCTACTGCATGACAGCGACACCGAAAGGACCGCCCAGCGCTCCCGCCAATGCCCCTTTCTATGCTTATTCGGCATCTGCCCCTATTCCATCTCCCTGTCTCTTCGCTTCTTCCTCAAAATATCTTAGGCTCTTTCGTCTTTTGAGTATCGTCCAACAAAGACTGTCCGTGCCCTTTTGCCCTGTCCCTCACGGCCATTAGGCCCTACCGAGTAGATCTTCAGGCCCTGTTATGTATTTCTTTCGCCCCCCTGTTGGCTAATCGTCCTCGATAGCACCGCACCCCACACACTAGACAGCCATTCGTCTCTCTGTCGATCCCTTCGTATCCCTTTCTCTTGCTTCTAATTACACTTTTTCTCTTGTTCTTCACTTTCTTTCAGTCTTCCTGTTTTGGAACTCTCCTTGTTTCTTTAAAGACGTCGACGATAACCACGCGCCTTGACTGCTCGTGGTCTTCAACACAAATCGACTGCATTCATCCTCGTCGACTGCTTCGATCGGTCCCTTTTCCACGTTCACCGTCTTCACGCGTCCCTCGTTGGGTCGCCGTCTTGCCGCAATCATGGTTGGCAACGCCCGCTACGTGCGGTACATTGTCATCGCCTTCTTTGTACGTCCCTTTGGGTGTTGGTCCTGGTAGTGCTATCATAGCATTGCCGTGACATTGTGACGCATGTGGCATCTAGGAGCCCAACTTGCGTCTGTCCTGGGCGGACTTCACCAGTGTCAGCTGTTACTAACTTGCTCAGGTGATTGCAATCGTCTACTTTGTCTCCAACACCTCTGACACTGTCGCTCTGCGCACACCCGAGATGCTGGGCCTGAAGCCCGGCTCCTCTTCTCCTTCGACCGAAGGCCAGAAGTCCGCCACCCCCGGGTCCGCCATTCCCGAGACCGGCAGCAGCACGGGCAGCATTGGCAGCTCGTCGCCCGCCGTCAACGAGCACGTTCCTCTGGCCATTACCCCCAACGACCCTGGCTTCACTTTCCCCATGGAGACAGCGCCCGGCCCCCGCATGAACGCCACCTTTGTTACTCTTGCCCGCAACTCCGATGTCTGGGAGGTGGCCCGCTCGATCCGCCAGGTCGAGGACCGCTTCAACAACCGTTACCACTACGACTGGGTCTTCTTGAACGACCAGCCTTTCGATGACGAGTTCAAGAAGGTCACGTCGTCGCTGATCTCTGGCAAGACCCATTACGGCGTCATCCCCGAGGAGCACTGGTCTTTCCCCGACTTTATTGATCTGGACAAGGCCAAGGCTGTGCGTGAGGACATGGCCAAGAAGAAGATCATCTACGGTGACTCGGTCAGCTACCGTCACATGTGCCGCTTCGAGTCTGGCTTCTTCTACCGCCAGGAGCTGATGCTCAACTACGACTACTACTGGCGTGTTGAGCCCAGCGTCGAGTACTTCTGCGACATCCACTACGACCCCTTCCGTTTCATGCACGAGAACAACAAGAAGTACTCGTTTGTTCTCAGTCTGTACGAGTACGCCGAGACCATCCCTACCCTCTGGGACAGCACCAAGAAGTTCATGAGAGAGCACCCCGAGCACATTGCCGAGGACAACTCGATGAAGTTCTTGAGTGACGATGGCGGCGAGAACTACAACAAGTGCCATTTCGTAAGTTGCTCCTCTACGTGACCAAGTCCATCCGTGTTTCTCGAGTACACACTAACATCTGCAGTGGTCCAACTTTGAGGTTGGCAGCTTGAACTGGCTGCGCTCCAAGGCCTACAGCGACTTCTTCGATACTCTCGACCGGGATGGTGGTTTCTTCTACGAGCGCTGGGGTGATGCCCCCGTGCACTCGATTGCCGCTGGTCTCCTGCTGAAGAAGGACGAGGTGCACTTCTTTAACGACATTGCCTACTACCACGTCCCCTTCACCCACTGTCCCACGGGCGAGGAGAAGCGCCAGGAGCTGCGCTGCCACTGCAACCCCAAGAACAACTTTGACTGGAAGGGCTACTCTTGCACGGCGAGATACTTTGACCTGAACAACTTTGACAAGCCTGATGGCTGGGATAAGCAGCAGTAAGCGAGCCTCGGGATGAGGGTAGCTATGCAAAATTGAACGAGCCAAGCATCAATCAGTATGACGACCTGCTGTGTCAGCTTGCTCCTGTCTTCGGCTTCGCTATTTTATCGTTTCTGATTTGTCTTTTCTACACTATTTCACTTTTTGCTTCATGGCTGGGAAACAACCCCGAGAAAGACGGCGTACTTTTGGATTGTTTTACTATATTCTCTTTTCTCCTTATGTTATTGGAAACTGAAAAGAATCGCAAATATTATGGGTGGTGCTCTATTCATCTCGCTGTACATTCAAAATAATCACAGAGTTTTCTGCGTGTTAATATTGCATCTTGTCGCTTAACAGAATTTGTGCAAAGTTAGTTCTCAAATCAGCTACGATTTTCTGTTTCAAATGTTGTTCCAAAGAGAGAAAACATTTCATAAAACGAGGAACGTAAAAAATCACCAATATTTTGAAATAATTTCTGTTGATCACAACACATTATTACCAGCAATAGCATCCAATGTTTTGGTTTGCAATAAAAGAGGCTTATATTTGTACAGTACATTCTATCACGTCCAAGTTGTTCCGTCAAAGTCGCCCTGCTAGCTTAACCAACAGAGGCCTTCTTGGGCTTCTTTGCGCCGTACTTGCTACGGCTTGTCATGCGGTTGTTCACGGGACCCTATATTGTTAGCAAATGAAATACAAACTTAGCATGGCCAACTGCAGGAAGACATACCAGATCAAGGGCACCACGGATCAAATGGTACCGCACACCGGGACAATCCTGACTACGGCCACCACGCACAAGCACGACACTGTGCTGCTGGATGTTGTGGCCCTCGCCGGGGATGTATGCCGTGATCATGCGACCGTTGGACAGCCGCACACGGGCTGTCTTGCGCTCGCCCGAGTTGGGCTTCTTGGGGCGCGTGATGCCGACCTTGAGACACACACCCTTGAGCATGGGGCATTTGGCCGACGACAGGGCGGGAGACACGGCGTGGCGCGCGCGCTGGGGCTTGCGGCAGCCGCGCAGAACCTGGTTGAGAGTGGCCTGCACGGGAGCGGTCGTGGAGAATGCGCGGGCGGCGGGAACGATCGCGGACATGGTCGGCTGCTGTGATAGCCGTGGTAATAATTTAGAGGCGAAGGGGCTAGCTGCGATCGGTGCAGCTGTAGCCATAGCCGCAGCTGGACGCAGCATGCGGAATAGGGACGCCATTGTGTTGGAGCGTGAGAGATCCGTCGAGGCCGGATGTTCACCTCAATGTGTCGTGATATCTCGCCAATCCGAGCTTAAAAAATTCGGGCGTGTTCGAGGTCACGTGGTACGCATAGCCAAAACGTTAGTCAGCAAAAGATCAATCGAGGCGGAATTTAGTTTGTGCGTTCCGCCAGCATTACTGTTCAGCGCCCCATATTCATCCCCAGCTCGGCACTGGCGCGCCAAGGCTGTCGTATGCTTACTCCGTAGTCACAAGCACTGGATACCCTCGGCTCAAAGCTATCCCCATATTACTTCAGTACGACTCCAGTTTGTACGCGGGGCTAAGGCATACGGAGTATTTCAATGAGCACATGCAAGATGAACAGATGAAAGGACGCGATAAGTGCTCACTGTGTTCAGCATTACATATACAGATTAATACTAGATTAAATCTGTTTTCGGTGGTATTAATCACGCGAGCCAGAAATCAAACCTCGCAACATACCCATTTTCCGTTGGTTCTGCTCCGATATAACTTACCAAAGCCACTCCTTTGGATTGCACTTGGTTTCTTCCCTTTTCCCTCTTGATTATCTTTGAATCTTCAGTCTCTTCTTACATCTTACCCCGGAATCTGTGCCCCGCCTATACTATTTTCTCGCCGTACCCCAGACGAAACCATTATCATGTCTTCCTTTGCGCGTGCTCTTCGCCCGGTCCTCCGAAAGGGCCAGGTCTCGGTAGTTTCCCGTCTTGCTACATCAGCGGCTCCCCGGCGCACATCGATGCTGCCAGCACGGATAGCAGCTGCACAAGTGTAAGTGTGCGAGCTGTGGCCTCTACGTCATCCACGCGGAGGACCTTGACAATTAACATTTTCATGTGACAGTAGCCGCTCATTCTCCCACACAACCCCACGCCGCGATGATTCCGCCGACGTTGCCCACCTTCCTATCATGTCGCTCAGCGACCTCGAGTCATCCATGCAAGAGGCTGTATCCAAGTTTGCGACGGAGATTGTGCTGCCCAAGGCCCGTGAGATGGACGAGGCCGAGGCCATGGACCCCGAGATTGTTGAGCGGCTCTTTGAGCAGGGCCTGATGGGTATTGAGATTCCCGAGGAATTCGGCGGCTCGGGCATGAACTTTACATCGGCAATCATTGCTATCGAGGAGCTGGCACGCGTCGACCCCAGTGTCAGTGTGCTCGTCGATGTCCACAACACACTCGTCAACACCCTCTTTACCCGCTACGCAAGCCCGGCCCTGAATAAGCGCGTCCTGCCCAAGCTGGCTACCGAGTCTGTCGGCTCTTTCTGCCTGTCGGAGCCCGTGTCAGGCTCCGACGCGTTTGCGCTGGCGACGCGGGCCACCAAGACCGAGTCCGGCTACCGCATCTCGGGCTCCAAGATGTGGATTACCAACAGCATGGAGGCCGACATCTTTATTGTGTTTGCCAACCTGGACCCATCCAAGGGCTACCGTGGCATCACTGCGTTCCTGGTGGAGAAGGGCACGCCCGGCTTTTCGATTGCCAAGAAGGAGAAGAAGCTGGGCATTCGCGCCAGCAGCACCTGCGTCATCAACTTTGACGACGTGGAAATCCCCAAGGACAACCTGATCGGCGTGGAGGGCCACGGCTACAAGTACGCCATTGGCCTCCTAAACGAGGGCCGCATTGGTATTGCTGCTCAGATGACCGGTCTGGCGCTGGGTGCCTGGGAGAACGCAGCACGGTACTGCTGGAACGACCGCAAGCAGTTTGGCCAGCTGATTGGCGAGTTCCAGGGCATGCAGCACCAGATGGCCCAGTCCTACGTTGAGATTGCCGCAGCTCGTGCGTTGGTCTTCAACGCTGCGCGCAAGAAGGAGGCTGGCGAGGACTTTGTCAAGGATGCGGCCATGGCCAAGCTGTACGCTTCGCAGGTTGCGGGCCGTGTGAGCGGCCTGGCCGTCGAGTGGATGGGCGGCATGGGCTTTGTGCGCGAGGGCCTGGCCGAGAAGTATTTCCGCGACAGCAAGATTGGTGCCATTTACGAGGGCACCAGCAACATCCAGTATGTGTTCCCATTGTCCCTCCTATTCTTTGATTCAGCTCCATGCATTCATACTAACCCACTACAGGCTGAACACGATCGCAAAGCTTCTGCAGAAGGAGTACACTGCATAGGCTGAATCGATGTTTGTAGATGCATGCCAGAGTGTTGGCTGTTGGCTTTGATTTGTCTTGCGTTATAGCCACGTCTTACAATCGAGACATTGTAATTATTGATAATAATTTGATATCACAAGCCAAAAATCTCTTTCCTCTTGCCTCTTGTCACGTTACATGCCGCACCACCAACTCCGCGATGTGAGTATCCGATCGTCGGTACTTTCGATATCTTCTGGGTCATGGCCCATAACACGAAAAAGCAATGAGAGTCAGAAAGGGGCTGAGATGAGATCGGACCCTCCCAAAATAACGTTGCAGAATTATGCGCCCGCCGAAGCTTTGCTTTTGTTTTCCGTATTAGTATCTCATGAGCATAGTATCGCGTGTATAAATGAGGCTCGCCACTGTGGACCAGTCCCCCAGCCCCAGCCCCAGCCCCAGCCCCAGCCCTGCTGGGAGGCCGATTACACGGCTTTCGCAACGTCATTATTATTTGATGCTTGTGACCCTCAACTTGGAGGTTTTTATACTTTGTTCTTTGTCTTGTTTTGAGAGTTCTTGATCTTCGGTCGGATCTCGCGGGCTGGGGAAACGGGTTGGAGGAACGGACATGTTTTCTACGAAACCTAGGCCCGAAAGGCGCAGTGTAGCAGTTCATGCCCAGGAAACGACATCTCAAAACAGTTTTCTTATGATGTTGATGATACGGTGTTCATACGGTCAAGACGAGATGGCTTGCCATCACGTGCATAATTGTGCCTGTTACCTAGTGCAGCGGTCGCCCCACTTGCCTTGAAGAGCTCTTCGTAGGGATTTCGCAGGCAAGTCCTAGATCGGTAGGATGAACATTGTTAGGAAGGACCGACCGGGACGCGCAACACTAGAGGCGCACACCTAAATCTAAGAGGAAGGACAATAAGTCGCGCACTGTGCTACTACGACGTATATGTAAGAGACTACGTATATCCCATAAGATCTTCTATCTACTCGTGCAAACCACTCAGTCCCAGCAATTTTGCACGCAGCTGTTCTGATTTACGTTTTCGCTCTTCTGCGATACTGTTGTACGTCACTGACCCGCAGAAAACAGACCCCTGCTAGCCTGTATGGCGTTCTCTGTCGTTCCTATGCTAGCGCCTGTAAAACACTGTGCACCTGTCACGCTGGCACACTGTACACTAAACTTCAGCACCAACACGTGCAGCCACCTCCGCAAGCCCGCCCCTCATAGGCCTTGTAGAGAAGAAAGCCACAACGGCAAGAGCAACCCCTCTCCCCCTCTCCCTATCCCTACCGGGCAGTTTTTTTGCATTGTTTACAGGTCGCTCTTTCCCCAGCGCGGGAATCCCCTCCTGCCTTCAGGCAGATCGTACGGTGTCATGCTTTGAAGAAATAAACGATTAAAAGTGCGAGGTAAACTTAATAGCATATTATGTACGCATTTTGAAGATCTTGGCGTCTCTCAGTACCCTCCTTTCTCAACCTCCCAATAACCTCATTCTACCTTGCCAAGGTCCTCCACGAAACACTACAGGCCAGGCTCCTCTTCCCCCCATCTCTAGCATCTCTTAACTGAGCATAGGCCTTGTTAGCAGTATTAGCACCTTTCTGCCGCCCATTGATCCCTCCAACCTGTCAACTTCCCCCTCTCCCCTCCTCCTATCCTTTCGCTCTCCTGTTATCATCCCCCCCCTCTTCCTCACTGGGTACTGGCATTGTGTTTTCTCACTGGGACCGAAACATATATCAACTTCTCATATTTTATATCGTCTTCTTCTTTCCTCCACCTTTCCTCACGCCTGCACACGATTCTCGTGCACACTTCGTCTCGTCCCCCCCCCCTCTCCTCCCATCAGCTACCCACCCTATGGGAGAGAGCTATAGAGTGCTGTACCATAGAAGCTCCGCCTGAAAGCGACTACTCCGTACAGAAAACCCTGCTTGATACGAGCGTGGCGAGTCGTCGACGGTTTCTGCACTCGACTTGATACCTCAACTCTCCAACTTCTCGCCACCGACGACCTCGACGCTCTGTCCCTGGCGCTTCTTACCTTGGACCTGCACGAAGCTGCAATACGAGAGGTCGCCCGCTATCGTGGTCATTGCGAGCCTCAACACGACGTCATTCTTCGGCACTTTACATTTCGTTCTTACCGGACCTGATATCTGCTCATCATCGCCCTCGTCCCTTCATATCTCCGCCCCTCCGTTCCAACGACACAACGGTCTAACGTCCGACCCTGATAAACGGCCTCAGCCTCTACCGCCACTGCATCCCGCTACTAAAGGCCCGATTTTCACCTCATCTTGCAACGAGCGCAAATACCCGGTATTTCTTGCACCTCATTTTGCACACAACATCTTTATCTTAGAACGCTGCCTCAACCTCACTCAACCTATAACAACTCAGCGACACAAAAAATCTCGACTGAAAGTCTGCGACCAGACTCATCACCCGTCCTATATCGTCATAGCCGCCTCTGCGTAGACGGCGCTGCAGTCCTGACGGATTTGCAATAATCTCCCACCACATAGCTGTCGCGTGCTCGAACGCGACCACCAACAGCAACAATGAATGACGAAGCCATCCGAGATATCGAAAAGAAGATCGATCGTGAAAAGGGTCTGCTGCAGGGCGCCCTGGAAATGAGCAAGAAGACAACCAACAAAGATGTCTTGTCCAAGCTTGAGTCGCAGATTATCGCGGCGCGTCGAAACCTTCAGTTCTACACCGATACACTCAACAAGGTCAAGGGGCGCCGGATCACTCAAGGCATGGAGAACTTGTCCCTTGGCCATCACTCGAGCGGCTCGACATCTAGCATCAGGCCCCGTAGTGCCGATTTCCGCAACGTGCAAGAGCCGCCTCCAACACCGCCACCCAAGAATGCAGGATCAACCTGGAGCGAGACGTCAACTCTGAACAACCAGAACTACATGGGCGGTGCCGGTGCTGGCGCCCCCTACGGCGCAGATGCATTACAGTCGCCTACCTACGGCGATAGCAGCCCTGCGATCAAGGTCCGGCCAAACTTTACAAAACTCGGTGAGCTATTCATCCCACAGCATGCGCCTGACACATACTCGTTCCTGTGACTAACTGTGCCTAGACCTGATCAAGTACGACACGCCGTTCCTAGGCCCTCGCATCCAGCACATGCTGTCCACGATCCAGTTCAAGCTCGACGTTGAGGAGCAGTATTATAAGGGAATCGAAAAGATGCTCCAGCTTTACCAGATGGAGGGTGACAAGAAGAGCAAGGCCGATGCCGCTTCTAAGAAGGTCGAATCCAAGCAAAAGATTGTGCTCCTGAAGCAGGCCCTCAAACGCTACGAAGAGTTGCACATTATCGACATTGATTCCGGCGACGCACAGGATGGTAAGCACAGCATTGTACTCGTTGATGAAAAACAGCGTCTAACAATGCGAAGATGATAGCGTCAACATGCCCAATCTGCGGAAGCCTCTGTCGGGCCACCTTTCCATTCGCGTCATTGGCGTCAAGGATGTTGACCATGCGCCGACCGGTCGTTTTAGCCGTGGTCCCGAAACGTTCGTCGCTGTCAAAGTCGAAGACAACATTGCAGCACGCACGAGACTGTCTCGTTTCGATCGCTGGGAGAACGAGTCTCACGATATTGATGTGGACAAGGCCAACGAGATCGAACTTACCGTGTACGACAAGCCCGGCGAACATGCCATTCCTATTGGTATGCTGTGGGTTCGCATTTCCGACATTGCCGAAGAAGTCCGTCGTAAAAGGCTCGAGGCCGAGAATAGCGGCTGGGTGTCTGCCGACAAGATGTCAAGCCGCGTACCGCCCGCACAATTCCCGATGAACCCCACTCCTCAGTTCAGCCCGCCGCCTGGCGTTCAAGGTGCTCCCGAACAGCAGCAGATGGTGGATGAGGCTGCTATATTCGGCGCGGCCAACCAGCCGCCACAGCTCTCGCCCGAGCCCATCTCTGGATGGTTCAACCTAGAGCCCACGGGCCAGATCCAGCTCAGCCTCAACTTTGTGCGTCAAAACAAGGACCGCCGGCCGATCGATCTTGGTCTTGGCCGCAAGGGTGCTATCCGTCAAAAGAAGGAGGAGGTACACGAGATGTACGGCCACAAGTTTGTCCAGCGCCAGTTCTACAACATTATGCGCTGCGCCCTCTGCGGCGACTTCCTCAAGGGAGGTGCCGGCATGCAGTGCGAGGACTGCAAGTACACTTGCCACATCAAGTGCTACTCCAGTGTTGTCACCAAGTGTATCAGCAAATCCAATGCTGAGACCGACCCCGAGGAGGAAAAGATCAACCACCGGATTCCCCATCGTTTCCAGGCCTTTGGCAACTACACTGCCAACTGGTGCTGCCATTGTGGTTACCTACTACCGTTTGGTAAGAAGAGCTGCCGAAAGTGCACAGAGTGCAACCTCACAGCCCACGCCGGATGTGCACACTTGGTGCCCGACTTTTGTGGCATGTCCATGGCCGTCGCCAACCAGATCCTGGATGGTATACGTACCCAGAAGCAAAGACAGAAGACGTCGTCAACGAACCTTAGTGACCGCACGTTGCGCCCTCAGAAGCCGAGCTCAGCGATAACCCAGCAGTATGGAGGACAGCCGGGAGGACAGCAATATCCATACGGCGCGGGTGCCGCTTCCCCCGAGGCAACCGAGGCCGCAAAGCTGATGTACGCGAACCAGACATCGCCCCAACGAGTCCAGCAGCAACCGGATAGAACGAGTAGTGCATCGTCTACGGCTGCCGCTGCCGCCGCTGCCGCTAGCATGGCAATGGCCCAGGCTAAGCCTGCACAAGGTGGCTCTGACTCTTGGAGATACGACAGCAACTCCTACGGTGACCAGTACGGATCGGGCTCCCCTGCCCAAACACAGCAGCAGCAGCAGCCATACGGTAACGCGCAGCAGCAACGAAAGTACAACCCTGCCGACTACATCAATGTTGGCCAGTACCCGGCTGCGCAGCCCCAGGCACCGGCCCATATGCAGCAGCCCCAATCTCCCACGCAGCAGCAGCAAACGATTTCACCACAGCAGCAAATGTATCAGCAGCAGCAGCCACTCCAGTCGCAGCAGTCGTTGGTGCCGCAGCAAGCCCCGCAGCTGCCTCCGCCGACCAAGACGCAGGCGGACCAGACCGTTGCGCTCTCTTCGCCCAACACTGCCGGTGGTGCAGAGGGCGGCAGCGCCACCAAGAAACCGCTTCCGCTGGCTACGGACCCTGGCACTGGCCAGCGCATTGGTCTCGACCATTTCAACTTCCTCGCCGTTCTGGGCAAGGGTAACTTTGGCAAAGTCATGCTGGCCGAGACTAAGCGTTCCAAGAAGCTGTACGCCATCAAGGTCCTGAAGAAGGAGTTTATTATTGAGAACGACGAGGTCGAGAGCATCCGTTCTGAAAAGCGTGTCTTCCTTGTTGCGAACCGCGAGCGCCACCCATTCCTGACGAACCTGCACGCCTGCTTCCAGACGGAAACGCGAGTCTACTTTGTGATGGAGTATGTCAGCGGTGGTGATCTGATGCTGCACATCCAGCGCGGCCAGTTTGGTACGCGGCGTGCGCAGTTCTACGCCAGCGAGGTTTGTCTGGCGCTCAAGTACTTCCACGAGAACGGCGTTATCTACCGTGATTTGAAGCTCGACAACATTCTGCTGACGCTGGACGGCCACATCAAGATTGCCGACTACGGTCTGTGCAAGGAAGATATGTGGTACGGCTCAACGACGAGCACGTTCTGTGGCACACCCGAGTTTATGGCGCCTGAGATTCTGCTGGACAAGAAGTATGGACGGGCTGTTGACTGGTGGGCCTTTGGTGTCCTGATCTACCAGATGCTGCTGCAGCAGTCGCCGTTCCGTGGTGAGGACGAGGATGAGATTTATGACGCCATCCTGGGCGACGAGCCTTTGTACCCGATCCAGATGCCGCGCGACTCTGTGTCGATCCTGCAGAAGCTGCTGACGCGTGACCCTGACCAGCGGCTGGGCAGTGGCCCGACAGACGCCCAGGAGGTGATGTCGCAACCGTTCTTCCGCAACATCAACTGGGACGACATCTACAACAAGCGCGTGCCGCCGCCGTTCCTGCCGACGATCAAGAGCGAGACGGACACGAGCAACTTTGACTCGGAGTTTACGAGCGTTACGCCCGTGTTGACTCCTGTCCAGTCTGGTACGTTCTTCCATCTTCTTATTGCGTACATTGTGCATTGTACTAACCATCTGCAGTTCTGTCCCAAGCGATGCAGGAAGAGTTCCGCGGCTTCTCGTACACGGCCGATTTTGTGTAGCAGCATGAAGTGGGCTGATTGATGGCAAGGAGCCAGTCGTCTGGTGTTTTGCTGTGTCTTGTTTAGAGTACTGTCTGTTTCTTTTTTGTTCTGTAAGCAAATGCAGCGTTTGCTTGAAGTCGTGTTCTGCATGATTTGATTCCCTGCTTGTGCAATTTGGATAACGGAGACGGAAAAAGCGAGGGTTACCTTTTTCTTTCTCTTTCTCTTATCTTTTTCGTTTTGCAGCTCTGTGCGCGCGTCTTGTTGTCTTGTTCCGTTTTGTTCATTGTCTATTTGATACGCTCTTATGCAGACGAGTTCTGGAGTTTCTGTGCCGTGCAAACTGTGACTTCTTATGCCATTGAACGCGCACCCCAATCTAATGCTATATTGCGGAATATATAGTCAACCTAAACGTTGACTTGTTTTCTATGTACGGGTTTTATGATGCTAGTATTACAATAGTGCTAGGGAGACAGGAAGAAGAGAAGAAGATGGTGAGAGAAAAGAAGAACAAGAGATGCAAACAAGATGCAAGAAGAGTGGCGCTGTCTAAATAGATCCTCTAGGATCCCCGAAAGAGCAGAATACTGCCAACCACTGCTGCGCCGGCTGCTGCGCTCTGCAGGGCCAGAAGCGACAGATCCCGCATGCGCAGGTTCACCGGCCGGTCGCTGCACAGGTCCGATGCCCAGGCCTTCCAGTAGTGCGGATCGGTGCTAATGTCCTTGATGTCATGCCACGACCACGGCCACGACTCGTAGGCGGAGACAAAGGCGGCGTGAATGCGGGCAAGGTGAGTCGACCGGCGAGGGGATGTGGGCGAGGTCGACGAGGTCGACGAAGCCGGTCTGTAGGCCGACTGTTGCGGCTGAGATGGCTGGGGTACGGCGGCCTCGGCCGCGGTACTGTCGACGCGAGGCTCGTCCTCGACCGCGGCAGCGACAGGGACAGCGGCTTCAGCAGCTTCAGCAGCTTCAGCGGCCTCAACAGCTTCAGCAGCGGCAGGCTGCATGGCCCCTGCTGCGGCCGACACACTGGCCAGCACGATGCGCACATCGGCCAGCTCTTTGCGCACGTCCTCCAGCACGCCCGACTCGGCCTCGGCAATGCCGCGCATCAAGCGGTGCCGGCGCCACGGCTCGGCAAAGAACTGCAGCACAATGAACAGCAAGATGTTGACAGCCATCAGGCCCCAGGTGCCCCAGGTGCTCTGCCGGCGGATCCGGTCGCTCCAGACCTGCTCCTCGTGGTACCGCTTCAGGATGCCCGACGTGACGGCCGCGCTCAGCCGCGCCTCGTCTGCCTCGGCCTCCTTGAGCCGCTCGACGGCCTGCTGTGCATTGGTCTCTAGCTCGTGGTCCTGGCGGTACAGGTTCGTAAAGCGCTCGAGGTCGGGCGGTGTCCAGCTGTCCTTGCGGGCCAGCAGCGTGGTGACTTCGCGCTGCGTCGCGGCACGGCGCTCGTTGACGGCCTGGTAGCTGCGCCGCGTAACGCGGAGGTCAGCCTGCGCAGTAGCCAGCTCGGCTTCCAGCTTGGCATTGTGTGCCTTCATCTGCTCAATGGCCGAGTAGCCGGTGAGGTCGCTCAGGGCCTGCGACGCACCGACAAACCGTTCCTGGAGCTCGTCCATGAAGCGGCTGAAGCGGGCATTGAGGGCAAAGCGGCGTGCCTCGGCATACGACGGCAGAGACCATGTCGGTTTCCAGTTGGAGATTGCTTCGTCGCTTTCCGGGGCAGTTGCGGCGTTCTTCTTCGGCTCTGGGGGCTCGGATGCAGGAGATGCAGCCGCCTCTGGGTCGGGAGAGGGTTTGGTGTCGGGTGCGGGCTCGGTTGGCGTCTGGACCGGGGCCACTGTTGTCGGTTCCGGTGCTGGTGCTGGTGCCGGTGTCGGTGGTGCAATTGGTGGCAGAGCTGATGGAGGCGGCGCAAGGATAATTGATGCGAGGGGGTCATTCTTCGATGATGATGGTAGGGGTGGTAGTGGCGGTCTCAACGGGTCTGAAGAGTATGTGCGCCGGCCGGTGTAGCATTGCGGACAGACGGGTGTCCGGACTGCTTTTGCAAAGGGCCACGTTTGCTTAGTTGGTCCTGCGGAGCATGCTGGAGAGGCAGTCCAAGTACCAAGACCTCGAGCTGTGCCAAAGCATGCCGTCCGGTTACATGCTGCTGCTGCCGCCAGGCCGAGTCGCCGTCCTATCCACCGGGCCGACGCTGGACACGTGCCGGGTATTGCCGCCATGGTCGGTTATAGACCTCGACCTATTTATGATCCTCCAATGCGTTATGGGATTTGCGAGTCCATGCAGTTGGTAGGGTCTTGACGTCGTCGTTGAGTGGAAAAGAGACGTCACCTCGGTTGAAGGACGGGCCGGAGAAGGGGGAGACACGGGCAGTTGATTGCCGTGCTGCCGGAACGATAGGAAAGAGGGGGATTCTCAATTGGCGTCCGGGTCGTCTTTCAAATCGCGAATAGCTGCCGGGCGCGGGCCGTTCGGTTCGTCGTGTTCTTTGTCGACAATAGGTGTCATTAACAGCTACAAAACTAGCATCTATTGGCCCGTGGACACAGTGCTTCATGAGCATAGCTTGGTTGAATATAGTGGGGTATACACCGCCTGGCAAAACAGCCGTATTTGTTCACCGCCTTCTACTGGAAAAGTAGAATACGGCAGAAAACTCGCCCCAGAAAAAAGTTCAGCGTTCACATCGAAAACTTAGCATTTCGCTGCTGTTGTACGACATCACGATTCAGTCGACGAGCCACCCAACAATCGACATTCCCCTCGAGCCCTTGCGACATGCCTGCACCGAAAGGAAAGAAGGCTGCGCAGAAGCAGCAGCAGCGGCCCGTACGTGACGACCGCAAGCTGAAGCGCAAGCGCGAGATCGAAGACATTGAAGCCCTGCAGCGGGCCGTGGACGAGATCGACCCCAAGACCGTTGCGACCAACTTCACCGACCTTCCGCTGTGCAAACCGACGCTGGCCGGCCTCCGCGACTCCCACTTTACCACCCTAACCGACATCCAGGCCCGCGCCGTCCCGACGGCCCTGCGTGGCTGCGACATCCTCGGCGCCGCAAAGACGGGCAGCGGCAAGACGCTTGCGTTCATCATCCCCGTTCTCGAGAAGCTGTACCGCGCACGATGGACTGAATACGACGGTCTTGGCGCATTGATTATCTCGCCGACACGTGAGCTGTCCGCGCAGATCTTTGAGGTTCTGCGCAAGGTTGGCCGGCACCACACCTTCTCGGCCGGTCTCGTCATTGGTGGCAAGAACCTGCAGGAGGAGGCCGAGCGTGTCGGCCGCATGAACATTCTGGTGTGTACGCCGGGCCGCATGCTGCAGCATCTGGACCAGACTGCCACGCTCGACGTCAACAACCTGCAGATCCTGGTCATGGACGAGGCCGACCGCATCATGGACATGGGCTTCCAGTCGGCCGTCGATGCTCTTGTCGAGCACTTGCCGCCGGGTCGCCAGACGCTGCTGTTCAGTGCCACACAGAGCCGCAAGGTTTCAGATCTCGCGCGGCTGAGCCTCAAGGAACCCGAGTACATTGCCGTGCACGAGGCGGCCGTGGCGGCGACGCCGACCCAGCTGCAGCAGAGCTACATTATCACACCGCTGCCAGACAAGCTCGACACACTCTACGGCTTTATCAAGTGCTACCTCAAGGCCAAGGTGATTGTCTTTTTCTCGTCCGGCAAGCAGGTGCGGTTCGCGTACGAGACCTTCCGCCAGATGCAGCCCGGCATTTCGCTGCTGCACCTGCACGGCCGCCAAAAGCAGTTTGCGCGCCTTGAGATCATGAAGCGCTTCTCGGCCGCCAAGCACGCGTGCTTGTTTGCGACCGACGTTGTTGCGCGTGGTGTGGATATTCCGCTGGTCGACTGGGTTGTGCAGGTGGACTGCCCCGAGGATGCGGACACATACATTCACCGCTGCGGACGGACTGCGCGCTACGACAGCGCTGGCAAGGCCATTATGTTTGTCGACCCGAGCGAGGAGGCCGGTATGATCAAGCGGCTGGAGCAGAAAAAGGTGCCGATCAACAAGATCAATGTGCGCGAGAAGCGCAAGCAGAGCGTGCGCGATAAGATCCAGGACCTGTGTTTCAAGCAGCACGACGTCAAGTACCTGGCGCAAAAAGCGTTTGTCAGCTACACGCGCTCCGTCTACCTGCAAAAGGACAAGGAGGTGTTCAACCTGGACAAGCTGGACCTCGACGGCTTTGCCAAGAGCCTGGGTCTCGCGAGTGCGCCGCAGATCAAGTTTAAGAAGGGCGAGGATCTGAAAAAGTTCAAGAACGCATCGCGCGCCATGATGTCGAGCGACGACGACTCCGACTGGGAGGGCGGCGAGGACGGTCTGTCCAAGAAGCCCAAGAAGCCGGAGGTGCGCACCAAGGCGCAGCGCATGTTTGAGCGGACCAACCAGGACGTTCTCACCAAGCACTACCAAAACCTGATCCAGAACGGCGACGATGACGACAACGACGACGACACCAAGGTTGTTGGCGGCAAGAACGAGCTGGTCGGCACGGCCGGCGCGGGCGACGACGATTTCGACTTCTTCTCGGCGAAGCGCGTCATGGACGACGATGCACTGACGGCGGCCGCCGGTCTGACGGGTGCCCAGGGTAGCAAGTCGACCGCGGCCGAGGCCGAGAACTTTACAACGGCCAAGGTGCTCAAGCTGGGCGGCGAGCAGGATCTGATTATCGACTCGAAGCGCCGCGAAAAGCTGCTGCAGTCCAAGAAGAAGCTGCTCAAGTTCAAGGGCACGAGCAGCAAGCTCGTCTTTGACGACGACGGCAACGCGCACGCGCTGTACGAGCTGCGCGACGAGGACGACTTTAAGCGCGAGGGCGCGCCCGAGGTGCAGCGCAAGCAGTACGTCGACGCCGAGGCGGACCGCGTCGCCGTCGCCGATGTGGACGACAAGGAGCTCGTCCGCGAGAAGCGCCGCGAGAAGAAGTACAAGCGAAAGGCCAACGAGCGTGCCGAGGCCATGCGCGAGGCGGCGGCCGAGTTTGGCGAAGAGGCCGTTGTGCAGGGCGGCCGTGGAGGTATCGACGGCGATGGCAACGGCGGAGGCAGCGACGACGACGACGACAGCGGCGGTGTGCGTCTCGGCGGCGGTCCCGAGTTTGGCGATGATGGCGACGACGGCCTGGCGCTGCTGCGGTCGCTGCCCATTGCCGGTGCCGGCGGCGGCGACGACAGCGATTCGGACGGCGCACGCCCGGCCAAGAAGCAGAAGAAGGAAAAGAAGGACAAGAAGGAGAAGAAGAGCAAGAAGCAAAAGGTCTTTGAGGTGGACGCCATGCCGGACAACCTGGAGGATCTCGAGGCTCTGGCTACTGGTCTGCTGGACAACTGAGCCTGTGCTGTATCTGCTTTCCTCTTGTCTATTCATTTTGTATATTTTGTTTCACGGGAGTTTGTGCCTGGCGGCATGGTAGCATTGGAATCAAAAGCTTGCATTCTTATTTGTATATGATATGGTGTACTTCTGTAATGAGTGGATTGAGAACATGTCGAACGTGATGGTACTTTTACAAAGAGACTGACAACTTCATTACTGCTCCTCAGATGAAACCAAAAAAGGTAGAAAAAAGACTGACAATTAGCCAGCTATCGTTCATGAAAATATGGCAAAAATAAACGACCCCCCTGGGACTCGAACCCAGAATCTTTGCCACCGGAAAGCAACGCCTTACCATTAGGCCAAGGGGCCCGGTTGTTGAAAATAGTGATCTGAACAGAGGTTATAGGCCACGCACTGCTTTTTTTTTGCTTTTTTTTTCTTTCTCTCGTGACGTTGATCAATATCAAGTCAAATCAATCAAATCTTGGCTTCTTTTCTGCATGCTATGGCGGAGGTGCTAAGCAGTCCAGCGTCCTGTGCTCTTGATGCAATTTGGTCGACGCAAACATAATCAAACATGTCAGATCATATCACGCACATCACCAGTTGCACTTTTGTGTTTGTGTAGCTTGGTAACATGTAATTCATTACGCCATCATGACTATGTTCTAAGTCTACCATTGAAAACTCTCTTCAACATACTCAACGTCACTCGTTGTGCCGCGCCGGCCAATGATGTCGACGACGGTGCGCCGCGCTTCATCGGCCATGCGACCCGGACCACAAGCAACAACACCCAGCCGCCCTCGGGCCGTGTCTCGCTTGGCGGCGCACTCAATCTCGCCACGCACGTCTGGCCGGTCGTAGAGCACACGCACCGATGGCGGCAAATCGCCCAGGGCACGCTCGGTCTCACCATCGGTGTCGCTGCGGCGTGTCACGTACACGTCCAAAGAGACACGCACTCCCGTGGTGTCCTGCGTGCCGAATACATCCTGCAGGTCGTCGCGCAGCACGCCGGCCGCGAACTCGGCCTCGCGCACAGCCCACACGATATGGACGCTGCGCAGGCGGGGCCGGCCCGACTCTTTGCCGGTGGCCGCGTGCGACGCAAATGCTGCCACCATGCGGTCATGGCCCGTGCCGGTGAGGTGGGACATGGGCACAACGATACCGCTGCCGCCGACAATAAACAGTACCGTGTCGTAGCTGCCGTCGTCGAACCGGTGCGCGTGGCCGTACGGTCCGTCGACGAGGACGCGTAGCGTGGTGGTGCTGCTGGCATCGGCGTCTACGTCTGCATTTATGTCTGCATTTATGTCTGTGTCTGCATCTGCTTCGCCGTCGGCCGACGACGGGAGCGGCATAAAAGCCTGCTTTGCATCCGCGCCGCCCTGGACGCCCGCGGCATAGTCGCGCAGGCGGCTCGTGAACCCGTCGTAGGGGCGGACCAAGAAGGTGAGGGTCGATGCAGCGTGTGCTGGTGTTGACGGCGGCACGGACAATGCAGAGACTGCACTAGCACTCGTCGACGGTCGCCGCGGCTCGTCGTCCTCCTTATCGTCGTCGTCATCATCGTCGTCGCTTTCTTCTTGGCGGTAAAGCTTCTGGTACGACTGATTGATGCCGTACGTGGCACCACGCAGCAGCCCGGTAGACTCGGATCCCTGTTGTTGGCTCGATCCGTAGGGCGAGTTGGCGTTATGGCTGCTGACGTCCAGTGGTGTGGTGGATGAAATCGACGTCGGGGACGTCTGCTCCGACAGCTCGAGGACCTGTGCCTTTCTGGCCTTTCTACGCGCGTATACGCTGCCAGCCAGGCCCTTGTTCAAGGATGCGACAGTGGCCACGGTGAACGGATGGCTCTCCCAGAAGCGCTTGTCGTTGAGCACATGCAGGTAGTAGTAGGTACCCGGCTGCGGCTGGTAAAAGCTCGAAGTGTAGGGCACAGCAAGACGGATGATGTTAGCCTGGGGGTCGTACGTGACCTTTGCACGCGTGCGCCAGAATAGAGGGTTGAAGGCGAGCACGCGCGTGGCACGCAAGACGCGGTCGAGTATCCAGATGACCGACGCGCTGAGCCAGAAGAAGTCGTACTGGCCCCGGAAGATGGAGACGTGTCCCACCATGCCGAGGAGGATAAAGACGGAGAAGACAATGTGGATGACGAGGAACAGCTCGTAGAAACGGCGGCGCATCCAGAAGATGGAGAATCCGAGCAGCAGCGACATGAGAATGGTCGCGACGCCGCCCGTCCACCACCAGAACAGCTGCCACCAGGCGACAAAGGCGCTCCAGTCGCGGCACAGGTGAATGGTGTAGCCGATCGAGTGCACAATGGCCTCGACCGTGGCAATGCGCGCAATCCAGCGGTGGAAGTTGTTGTAGGTACCAAAGTCCCAGCCCGTGAGCCACAGCAGCAGGTTGTTACGCATGCCAAAGAGCCAGATGAGCGGGAAGTTGACAAAGGACAGGATGCCCGTGCGGTCCGACACGTAGCGGTAGTACTGCCGCGAGATCTCGGGCCACCACATGTTGCCGGTGAACACGCGGTAGCCGGTGAAGCACGCGTAGATGTTGATCAGCGCAAACACAGCAATAGTCAGTGTCTGGACGCGTGGCGGCACGGTGTACCACCCAAAGTCCTGCGCGGACCTGTAGCCAAACGTGGCCGGCAGCACAATGTAGCGCTGCATCCAGACGCCGGGCCGGCTGGCTACGTGGCGACCGACCTGGCCCAGTCTGTTTCCGTCGTGTCGCACGCCCGTGTCCGCGTCACTTATGTCGACAGACGCAAATAGCTGCTCTTCGTGTGGCGTGTCCTCGAGCTGTTCGTAGCGGCCTCCATCGGCTCGTCGGTCGCTGCCGATCGTCGATGCCCGCCAGGTATTTCGGCGGCGGATGCGCCGTGCGACGACGGAGAAGAGGCGGCTAACCACGCCGTACAAGACGACAACACACCAGAACGAGAACATCAAGTAGCTGCTGGCGTCAGTACATCAACGCCAAACGGCTCGACAACGGGATGGTGAGCTTACCCATAACCAGCGTGGTGTCGGTGAACATATGCCCATGAGGACTAGAGCGTTAGTCTACCACACCATATCATTCCACACCGCATCATAGAGACGCAACATACAAGCGTGTCGTAGGCATTCTCGTAGAGCTGCTCGGTTGGGATGACAGGCTCGGACACGTTGGTCGCCGGGGTGGACTCGTACCGCTGCAGCCGCCGCATCCGTGCCATGACCTCGTCTGTGTATTTGTCGAGCACGCTGTCGATCGGCGGCAGCGGCGCGCTCATGTATGTTGTGCATGTCTCGTTGAGCCGCACGAGGCCGGCCATGGTGCGGTAGTCGAAGCTGCCGTCGGTCGTCGCGTCGTGGCAGTGGCTGCGCACGCACAAAAAGATGGATGTCTGCATCAGCGTGCTGTGGCACTCTTTGTACAGGAAATTGGCATCCGCGGCGACGTCGGTGTATGTTGGGCCGCGCAGCGCTGTCTGGCAGGCACTGAAGCAGAGTGTCGGGTCGTCGCGCTGAATGGCGGGCGTGTGGTCAAACGGCATGAAGCCGATGGTGTACATGTCGGACGTGTAGACGGCATCGTCGACATTCTGAGCGTTGGCTGGAAGGGTGTTATATGACTCGGGAACGGCGCCGCCGTGATCTTCGCCGCCGTGTGGTGTGGCCCGCACTGCGTGTGTCTGTGATGCAGCAAGAAGGATCGCTGCTGCAGACCCAACGGCCTGGACTGGATCTCTCCTCATGAGGGGCAGATGTATCGGGCAGAAGGCAATAACGAATGAGGAAATATAAAGGACGTGTTATATGGCTGAGATGAGTTAATAAGAACTCGAGTAAAGTATCAACGGCTACTGTCCATCGCCGCCGAACACTGGTCAAAATGCGCCATTAAGGAAGAGAAATGGTGAAGAGATGAGTTCAAAGGTACTGAAAACCTAGATCTTGGATGCTGGGCGAGAAAGAAAGGATCTGCAGGCAGCCACATGCAAATTGCCCGGCGTATGAGCTGTAACAGGCAAACAGTAATAGTGAGATTGGGGTGCATGCTGCGCGGCGAGCGCACAGGTTAGAGTTGAACACACAGCGGACGCACGTTTGCTGTGAGTGTGGTTCCAAAGCCGTTTGAGCGCTTTCCCATGTTCGATTGCCTTCCACTTCCCTATTCAGCAGAATCTCCGGAGGCTTGGAACTGGAACGAGGGGGTGGGACACGAGGTGGGACAAGGGAAAAGGTTGTCGTGCTCCATCTTATCAGATCCATCGGCATGTCGTGATTGGCCTAAAAGACCCACAGTTGCCGAGACCCTGCCTGGGCATCCATATCTGATTGGTTCACGTGATACGTTTAATCAGATAAAGAGTTGAACCGAGGAAAAAAGAAAAACACATGAAATGTCGGAATGTTTGCCATGCAGCCGGACAAACGCTGTAGAGACAGCGTGGAGCCCACAGACAAACAGGAGAAGAAAGAACAAACGACATGAGAGTAGGGTTGGCCTCAGCATGGAACGTTCCAGCATAGGCTCCCATCTCGGGCTATGTAGGCAGGGCGCCTGCAACTCAAGATAGAAAGAGAACCAGACCAGAATACCAGAAGACCAAAGCATCCCGCATAAAAGAGTGCTCGGTCTAACGGTAACAGTGTCGACAGCGACGTCACAATACAATACAATCTTCTGCCCCATCAATCAATACGCCTTGCTAAGTCTACCCACATGAACCGGGAAAAACAAAAGAAAAACACATGAAATAAGGTAAGCAGCTAGAATTAAATGCAATAGAATCGAGGAGCAAAAATAATGATTCCGCTGGGGCTCGAACCCAGGACCTTCTGCGTGTGAAGCAGACGTCGTAACCAACTAGACCACGGAACCTTGTGATTTGATTGGTTGTTTGTGTTGTAGAATGATTATATGGCAAGCAGTAAAGAGAGGGTTTTTTTTAAGAAATAGGAAAACATCGTGCTTATTATGCCTTGCGGTCTTATTAGGTTTAGACGCCATGTTACACGGGCTTAACGGAGGGCCCAATGCTACGGTGATGGTGACTCGGGTCGGACTGGGCAGTCTACCGAAGAGGGCAGCTAATGAGAGAAAGCTGTTTCTCGTGCGCAAACAGGATGGATGTGGCGGATGCAGAAGCCAATGCCGTTCACCTGGGAAAACCCCACACTAGAGATCCTCAGCAACTCGAGACCAGTGCATATCTGCTCGGACAGTATCAACAACCGACGCTGCTGCGAGCACGGCGAGTACGGCGGATGATGGGCACTCCCAGTAACGGGTTTTGTTTCTGTGGCAGAAAGGATAAATGGAACTGAGAATTAGGGGAGGCCGTTGAAGTGGTTTTGCTTGTTTTTTGTGTGTTTAGTTTTGTTGTTTTTGTTGTCATATGCTGTGGCGGGCACAGTGTTTTATTTTTATTTTATTTTATTATTTAAACATAAAGTAGTAAAGAGTGGCGTCAAGATAGCAAGACAGATGATAGTGATACTGGCTCAGATGAGATTGTCATGAAAAGTAATCACTGAACTGCTGTAACGAACCCCCCCAACCCCGGGTATATAACGCCAAACTCCGTTTATATATCTATAAAAAGCAACAGCCAAAAACATCAAAGCTTCAAGAAAAACAGATCAAACAAAGGAAAGGACAAGGCGGCAACTTTTATGCATCTCTAAACCGATCTTTAGGACTTCTCGGAACACGCCCCAATTCAGCGTTTTGTGTACCGTGATACGGGCGTCTCTTCCGAGGACGGCCGCGTTGACGAGTCATTCTGTTCGCTATCTACCGCAGTCATGCTGCGGCTGTCGTCGTCGTCGCGGCCCGCCGTGATAAGCACAGACACGCCCATGCCCTGAGCCATGCTGAGTTGCGTCGCGAGCTTGCTCTTGTAGTCGGGCACGTCGGGCACGTCGGTGGGCTTCAAGAAGCGGCGCGAGAGGTGTGTCTTGACAGACGACACTGCGCCAGCGGGTGCATCGGTGCCGCTTTTCTTGTCGGATATTTGCGGGCAGCGGAAGATACTGGGCATGAGTTTGGCGAGCAGGGTGCGCAGGTGCGATAGCGAGACGCAGACGATGCCGATGGCGCACTCGGCAATGGCCCAAATGACACTAAAGACGAGGTCGTCTGACTTGTTAGCGGAGCTGTACACGGATAAAAGGGACAGTTTGGAGTTTGGTTGACGTACGGGTGATGTCGATGGGCTTCTTGAGGAGATGCAGGTAGGCGAGACGCACGGTGGCCGCAACGCAGGCACTGACAATTAGCATAAACTCGACAACTTGACAACGCGACAACGCGAGGCGTGAATAGACTCACAATCCGCCGAGGCAGAAAAGGCCTGAGATCAGAACCTTTTGGCGAGTGGGCAGCTGCAGTTTCCAGAGAAACGGGATGGGCACGACGCACAAAGCCAGATCGGTAATAATATTGATAGACGTGCTGGCATAGAGAAAGTCGACAAACTCGTAGCACTTTGCTTTCTTGTTGGTGACGCTCCAGGCCCCGCTGACGGGGATGCACTCGAAGATGGTGGCCGGGATGGAGGCGATGCCGAGACCGATTGTGATGAGGCCCGTTATCTGGAGGACCAGTTTGAACCAGCCGCGGGGCGCAAAGATGTTCATGTAGGACGCGATGATGGACATCTTGGTAAAGGCAATGGCGGCCGCGTGAAAGATGTTGGCGACAAACATGAGCTGGATGCAGTATTTGATGTCGTCCAAGATGATGTCTACATTGACGTCCCAGACATGCCTGCCGAGGCCGAAATGGGTGGCGGCGAGGACGACAGAGCACACGACAATCGTGAAGATAGACGCCAGTACGACGAGGTCTGGATGATATGTTAGAGTGGGTGGCAGATACGGCCAGCAAGTAAACGTGAGCACCTACAGTCATCCAGAAAGAAGCGACCGATAGCGAGGTAGCGGACGATGAGGCGGAGAAAGACGATGGGCGTAATGAGGACCATGGAGACGGTGGAAATGGCGATGACGGTCGGCCTCAGGCTAGAGTGGTCCATGAAGTCAAGATGGTTGACATCGGCCGAGGTGATGTCTGCCGTAGGCACGGCCCGTTCATGTAGGCTGGACAGGAAAAGGGCATGGTCGCGAAGTGCCGACAGAGGAAAAGCCATGGCGAGTGATGTTGTGTTGGCGTGACTCGATGTAGCTTATGTGATGTCGTGGCCTTGATTCGGATGACGGCGAGGAAGAAAGCTCCGTGATAACAAGTATTAAAGGATAATCATGAATTATAACTGAAAACAAAAAGCCCCGAAAAGATTCAAAGGGAAACAAAAAGTGAGAAAGAAGAACATCGAGAAACATCAAAAGCTGTACATAGTATGCCTACGGAGTAAGCTAGAGCAGCAAGGCTTGGTCATGAACAGGGGCGCCTGCTCGGATCCAGCCCGGCCAGGACGAGGGTCTCCTGAACAGCGGATATGTATTATCAGTCTGATATCGACGGGCCACTCTTGACGAGCACGCAGGATGTCGGCATTGCTGTCCACTTCGACACGTTGTTGTGGAGGCGGCCATGCCGATCCTACTCGGGGCGAGAGAGAACGGGTCCGGTCCACGTGTTTTGAAATTTCTTTGGTGTATTGTGGCAGTGAGGCCTATATGTATTGTGCTGACTACGGAGTAGTTCATCTCTTTTCAGTTTTATGCGCCCGGCTGTGCATTGTCGAGCCTAAGCATATATGTATGCCAACGACAAGCGTGCGCAAGAAGAAGCCCAAAAAGAAGAAACGGCCAGGATACGGCTGATCAAAATCTGGGCTCTCGTCTTATGTCGTACATTAGTATGTAAACGCGGTCTGTTTTTCTACAATGTGGTGTACGGCAAGGAGCGAGAGACGCATCATTGCCATTTGCAGAATGGGGCAGTAAGCATATGCTTATCTTTTCACCCCTTATACGTACTCGTAAATATACACACGGAATTCGTCAGGCTTAAGGCAGAGTGTGCCGGTGAATTATTTCCGCTTTGCCGTCATATGTTTCAATCTCCGTGCTGATCGGTACGAGAACTGCCGGCGGATTATGTGCTCTGTCATAATGTTTCAATCTGAGTAAGCATACTCTTGCATTTAATAGAGCAGCCATCATCGTCGGACACGATCAAGTCTTCACCTCACCTCGAGCGTTTGTGTTGTCTCAGTCCGATATGCACTCGCTCTTATGGCTTGTACTATGTACGTATCCATAGCGAAACGGGGTAGAATAAATCAATAAACAAAACAAAAGACGAGAAAAACTCTTCCCAGCCCTGGTAATACGACGATAGGTTTCGGAAGCATACAAGGCTTCCGCCATCCCGGCGGGTGGAACAAGATAACGTATATTTATGCTTACAAGATGAGACTACATATATGGCATGTGTTTATGTAATACACATATTGCATCACTCTTCATAATACATATATGCATAATGTACGTTACGTACCAATTAGCTTACTCCGTACAAGGACAAGCCTTGCAAGCTGAAACCTTCCAAGTTGATACACAGCCATGATGTTAATCTCTTCCTCCTTTGGTCTTCAGCGTTAGTTTCAACTTGTGCGTTCTTATGCTTAAAATGTATCTTGGCTCCCAATTACGTTATGTCTACGAGTGCATAAGAGCATCATATGAGATGTTGCCTTGGCACTCTATCTACCAATACGCCGCTCACGATATCTCATCAAAATATCCTCTGATAAAAATCGAACAGCCTTGTCAGTGGCAGTGTTAGATACCATCTCGCACTGTCCGCGATAGGCTTACTACCACGCTTGTGAGTGGTCCGCGGGGAGCCTCCAGAGCTGCCCCGCACAGTGTCCTAGAACATCAAGGCTGCATCGCCCAAATAGGCAAGCAGACTTTTCGTCATGTCTGCCATTGACGATAGCAGCGACGACAGCCCCCCAAGCCAGCCCTATATCTATTCTCGGAATGTTTATGATAGCATAAGCATAGCTGGCTTCTATTAGGATCCCCTTACCAAGACCTCTCAGCCTCTCTTTCTAGGCGCCCGCCTCCCAGAATTTTCAAACCCCGGCACCCATCCACATCCCACCTTGTACGAGTTGGGCTTGGCTCATAGCCCACCATGAGGAATCTTCGTGTCATCCGCTATGATGTGTGCCACTCGACGGACAATGCCACGGCGGCCTGCTGGAACGCCGGTCAGGATGAGATCATCGTGGCATTTGGGCCGACAGAAGACGTGCCCCGGGTGCGCCTGGCTCGTCTTGCGGACCAGTCTGAACTGTGAGTTGCCATTATGTCATTTTGATATTGGCATCTCATCCGGCAGTATCACTAACAACTCGCAGCAAGTATCATGACATTGGGGCATGGGACGCGCTCAGTCCGAACCCGGACATGGCCGTGGACCGCATCGTTAGCATGCACTACTTTGGCGACTTGACGACCGTCTGCGTTGTCATGGCCGGTGGTGATATCGTCATGGTACGTGAGGACCCCAATGGCTACCAAGAGCCCGTACACATTGAGATTGTCGGCTCCGTGGACCCTGGTATTGCCGCCGCCTGCTGGTCGCCCGACGAAGAGGTCTTGGCACTCGTCACCACCGGCGGCACGCTGCTGCTCATGAGCCGTGGCTTCGAGACCATTGGCGAGACTCTCCTAACGCCGGCAGATCTGGCTGCTTCCAAGCACGTCTCTGTCGGCTGGGGAAAGAAGGAGACACAGTTCAAGGGCCGCGGTGCTGCCAAGGCTATGCGCGACCCTACCATCCCCGAGATCGTCGACGACGGCACCCTCAGTGCGCTCGACGACGCTGCTGCCGTCACAATAAGCTGGCGCGGCGACGGCGAGTATGTTGCTGTGAATGCAGTCGAGCGCATAGAAGATGGCACCGACACCGACGGCGCACCCGAGAAGCGTCGCCGCGTCGTTCGTGTATACAACCGCGAGGGTGTCCTCGACAGCGCCAGCGAGCCCGTCGACGGTCTCGAGAGCTTCTTGAGCTGGCGCCCGGCGGGCAACCTGATGGCCACAGTCCAGCGCAAGGGATCCTCCTCTGGCGGCAGCGACGACTTCAACATCATCTTCTTTGAGCGCAATGGCCTGAGGCATGGCGAGTTTGTGCTGCGGTCGCCGTCCATTGGCAACTCGGCCACCGGCCCCGTCAGCCTCGACTGGAATCATGACTCAACTGTCCTTGCCGTCACCTACGAGAACGTCGTCCAGCTATGGACCATGGGAAACTACCACTGGTACTTGAAGCAGGAGATGCTCACAGAGTCGACGCGCCCCTTTTCCGTATGGCACCCGGAAAAGTCCCTGCGCCTGGCCACATCGGTATCTGGAGGACTTGCCAGCATAGAATATGTCTTTGACACCTCGCGGGGCTCGTTGACAGCGCCCAGTGACCACGGCTCGGTAGCTGTCATCGATGGTAAGGATCTCAAAGTCACACCCCTGCGTGTAGCTAATGTGCCTCCGCCAATGAGCTTGTTCGACCTCTCTACCGTGCTTCCTGCTGTCGATGTTGCCTTTGCTCCCAACGACGAGGCGTTTGTCGTCATCAACGCTAGCGGACTGGAAGTCTACTCATGGTCATGGTCTGCTCATGGAAAACGCCCGCCACGGCCACAGCTTGTCACGTCTCTCACATTTGCGGACGACGATGCCTTGAGTGGTATCGTTCCTTTGCAGGCTTGCTTCGTCAAGGACGAGGCAAGCATCATCTCTGTTCTTGGCTGGAGGGACACGCTCCGCGTCTCGTCGTTTGAACTGAATATTGAGGCCGGTATCCTGTGTCCTATTGGCTTGCAGGATGTGGCAAGCGGCTCTATTCTTGTCACATCGCGCCAAGGACGCGACCTCTACGTCCAGGACCTGTCCGGATCGTTTTCCCAGCTCGACCCCCAGAACCAGGCATCGTTTTCCTTCTACTCTGCACTCCCAAGCCTGCTGCCCTGGGCTGAAGTCGTCGAGATCCCCGAGTCAGGGTCTCGGATCGCCATCGGCCTTTCCAGGAACGGCCACCTCTACGCAAACGAGCGGCAGCTGGCCAAGAACTGCACATCCTTCTTGATCACTGAAGACCACCTGGTCTTTACAACAAGCAACCACCTGCTCAAGTTTGTCCATTTGACAGAAGCTCACGGTATGTTATTTGTCTCATTGTGCAATATCCCATTTTATTTTGTGGTTGCGTACTGATCAGAATATAGACCTTGAAAGTCCATTGGATGACCCCGAGACAGACGAAAGATGCAGAAGCATCGAACAGGGCGCAGAGCTTATCATGTCTGTGCCATCAAACCTGAGTGTCGTTCTGCAAATGCCCCGTGGCAACCTCGAAACCATCTTCCCACGCGCAATGGTCGTTGCCGGTATCCGGAAACTGATCGATGCGCTCAACTACGGCAGCGCATTTGCCTTTTGCCGTTCCCAGCGTGTTGACATGAATATTCTCTACGACCACAAGCCTGACCAGTTCCTCGCCAATGTTGAGCTGTTCCTCGACCAGCTCAACGATGTCACCTATATCGATCTTTTCCTCTCGTCCCTCCGGTATGTTTTGTATACTGAACACTCTCTATTTCTACGGCATAACAACTGACATATTGATAGCGAGGAGGACGTTTCAAAGACCATGTACAAGGACACCAAGCCCGTGGCCAAGTCGCCTTTCCAAACCGGCTACGCAGCGTATGCGCACCCTTCTCTCGGACCACAGCAGCCAGCAGCACCGCAGGTTTCGTCCGCGTCAAAGGTCAACACAGTATGTAATGCTGTCTTGGCCAGCCTTGCCGCACACAAAAAGTCCAATCTGCAAAACATCATCACAGCACATGTGTCCAAGCTGCCACCGGCCATTGACGACGGCCTGACCGTTGTCGCACAGCTCTTCAAGGACAGCCCAGCGGTGGCCGAAAAGGCCGTTGAGCACATTTGCTTCCTTGTGGACGTAAACCGACTGTTTGACCATGCCCTGGGCCTCTACAACCTTGACCTTGCCATGCAAGTCGCACAGCAGTCGCAACGCGATCCGAAAGAGTATGTCCCGTTCATTCGCACACTGCACGAGATGACCGAGCTCAGACGCCGCTACTCGATCGACGACCACCTCGAGCGCCACGAAAAGGCCCTCACCCACCTGGCCGAGCTGGACGTCTTTGCAGAGCTCCTCGACTACACGAATAAGCACAAGCTCTACAAGGCCGCTCTCGGGATCTACCGCTACGATCCCGCACGGCTGGCCACTGTCACAGAGGCGTATGCTGCGTACCTCGAGTCGCAGTCCAAGTTCCGCGAGGCCGGTCTAGCCTATGAGTCGCTGAGCAACTATGCCAAAGCCACGAGCTGCTACCAGTCAGCAGGCGTTTCGTGCTGGCGCGAGTGTCTGTTTGCCGCACAGAGCCAGACACCCCCCTTGTCCGACAAGGTCCTGGAGGAGCTTGCGTCGACGCTTGTCGATGCCCTTGACGAGGCGCGCGACTACAGCGCGGCCGCCACGATCCAAATCGAGTACCTGTCGTCGGTCGAGTCGGCCGTGCGCTTGCTGTGCAAGGCGTACGACTTTGCCGAGGCCATGCGCCTCATTGTGCGGCAGCGCCGCCCGGACCTACTCGCGACCGTGCTCGACGCGGGCCTCGGCGATGCGCTATCGTCGTCGACAGAGCTCCTGGCCGACTGCCGCTCGCAGCTCAAGGCGCAGGTGCCGCGCATCCTCGAGCTGCGCCAAAAGGCCCTGGAGGACCCGCTGGGCTTCTACGAGGGCGAGCGCGTCGGCGGCGACGATGTGCCCGACGACGTGTCGATTGCCGCCAGCTCGCGCATCAGCACGAGCGGCGCCAGTCTGTTTACGCGCTACAGCACGGGCACGACGGCCACGGGCAAGACGGGCGAGACGGGCGGCACGCGCACGACGCAGCAGTTCCGCAACCGCAAGAAGCGCGAAGAAAAAAAACGCGCGCGCGGCCGCAAGGGCACCGTCTACGAGCAGGAGTACCTCGTCAACAGCGTGCGGCGGCTCGTCGAGCGTGTGGAGCGCGCGCGGCCCGAGATCGACCGTCTTGTCGTGGGCCTGACGCGGCGCAGCATGGCCGACCGCGCGCGTGCCATTGAGAGTCTCATGACAGAGCTCGTCGAGTCGTGCCAGGCGGCCATTGCGCAAGTCTGGCAGCAGTCCCAGCCGGGCGCGCCGTCGCTGGCAGCACCGTCTGCCGAAGAGACAGCGACCGGCACAGGCCCGGCCGAGGGCCAGGAGACGGGCGAACGCCCAGCAGACAATACGGCACCCGTCATTGCGTCGTTTGAGAAGCTGTCACTTTTGGGTTAGACAGGCGTCTTTGTTCATAGATCAGGGCATGGTTCTACTTGGTGTAAATTTATTGATTTCATTTCATTTCAGAGTCTACCTAAAATGCCACAAGGCAAATCCTCCTAGAAAGATATCTAGACAGCCGCCAAAAACTTGATAGCATGCAGTGAGCAGCACATAACGCGGTCAAATCAATCAAGCAAACTTCTCATATTACATGTCACCATATGGTCTCTAGATCATCGCATTTGCCAAGAACCGCTCCGTACCAAGGCCAGAGCTGGACAAGATCTGCTATGGTTCGCACTGGTAGTAGCGGTGCCCACCGTTTAGCTGGTCGGGATAGCCGCCTTGGTACTCGGCATCACCGGAAGGAGGCTGGCCACGGTCCGGTCCTGGATAGGCTGCAAACCCGCCTGGTCGCTCCATCTGCGGCTGGGCATGCACCCTGTCCTGGTTGTAAACGGGTCTAAAAATGTCAGTAGGTTTGTCAATGGGCGATATTTTGCGAGAGAACACGTACTGTCCCCAGGGATCAGTGGCATGCCGCGGTGAAGCGGTGGAATCCCGCATCACCAAATCGTCGTACTGCCGCCGTAGCGGCTCATCTGGACCAGTGGGGTATTGGGGCTGGTCGTAGCGCTCAACGTGCCGAACAAACACGGGTGCTGGCTCATATTGTGGCGGGGCTTGGTACTCTTGCGGTGGTGCAGGGTGGGTGGCAGGATAGGTGTAGTCCTGGCGGGGAGGCTCCTGGCCTGGATGCGCCTGCCAATTATTGGGCGTGCTGTTGACAGGCGGAGAGTTGTGTCTGCTCGGTTCAGCATACTCCACCCGATATGCCGGACTGTACAGTGGCCTGTCCTGCAGCCGTTGATGATGAGATTGGTCGGGTGGGGGATAGTACTCAGCCGGCGGCTCGTGGTTCCCATCAATCACCTGGTGGTAATGTGTTCCCGGCACCGGTTCGAACCTCATCCCCTCCCCTTCTGCAGACGGATAACCGTGGTATCTGGGCGCTTGCTGTGCTAGCAGGTGTGCATTTACTGGCGCCCTCGGCCAGCTATTTCTAGTAGCCGGTGCAAGAGGCTCTTCTCTGTGATGGCGTTCAAAGGCAGCACTGTCATATAGCTGATATGAATGAGGCTCGTTTGCCAGGCCAGCTGACGGCTGCATTTGGGGTCGTGGTGGGGGAGGCTGTATATAGTAGTATCTAGTCTCATCGGGTACTTGCTGCCGCGGAACGAGTCTTGAGAAGTGCGTGTCGCTGTGTGCTTGAGGCCGCTGCTGCTCGTAATAGTCCAGTCGGTTATGGGGATCAGGTTCCCTATAGAGAGGTTCTTGATCCTGACGGGGCTGCACTTCTTGGATGCGCCCATGCTCTGCATGTTGCGATAAGGCGCGCACAAAGACTGGTCCAGAAGTAAAGTCGTGGGACTCTGAGCCGCGTGGCGTAGGCTCTATAGAAGACACCAGATAGTCGCGAGCTTCGTGAGATCGCACAAGCTGCCTTTGAGGCTGTGCCCTGTAGCGTGGGTCGGCATAGGGGCTATTCCCTCTCTGCGTGCTGTCCGATATGCTCCTGTATGTATCACGGGCTTGAGCTGGCACTCGTATTGGTTGCCTAGATGACTGCTGCATCGGATGGGCCAGTCGCGGGTCGGGAATGATCTGCAAGTCGTCATCATCGATGTGTATGGGCAGGTTTTCTTCATATGACGACGCGTACTGCGTATGCATAGGTGGCCCAGTCATATGATCGGTCGAGGCCATCTGATGGTTTTCCTGTTGGCGGACTCGCTGCCGTGCTTCGTCCCACCGCGTAGACAGAGCGTTTTGGTATCTCTTAAAACCCCGCCGCTCTGTTTTACTACGCACCTCGTGTGCGTAGGCCGGTGGTGGGCGCGGGGGGACATGGGCCTTATGCCACGGCAGAGGTTGGTCCTGGTCTGGTAGAGGGAGCGGTCCTTCACCGGGTCGTGCGTGCACGGCTGGTGGATTACGCCGTGGGCGGTACGTCTCGCGCAGGTCCCCAGACTCGACACCGCTAGTGTCGGTCTCAAGGCTGTCGTCTTCTCCATCCTCTTCAGAATCAGATATCACAATGACCTCGCGCAGGATCTCGTCCAACTGATCTCGGCCGGTTTCCTCGTCGCCGCGCCACTTAACGAGTGTGTCCAAGCATAGCGGCTCGACAACTTTTCTGGCATTGGCGTAGCTTGTTTCCTTGAGCAGTTTGTCATAGCGAGTATGCGTGTGCCTGATATGTGCTAGAACAGCAAGCTGCACTCTGCGATAGAGTGGGATATCCTGAGCCAAACCCACCAAAGGCTCGCCTTTCTTGGTCACGCCCTGGGAACAGACGCAGCGTCAGTGAAAGTGCACAAGTGATCCGTAGGTCTGCCTCTTACCTTTTTGAATGAGTGCTCTATGATTATTCGCCTGTCAGTGTGCGGGATGCGAGGGAAGAGGTCGCGGATCGCTTTGTCTGCTTGTTCATCAATTTCCCTCTGGGAAGCCGGGATGGGCTCTGGGACACCAGGAGGTAGGTGGTCGGCTTCTTCGACTTCATTGTCACTGTCCATGATAGATTGGCGCGCCTGGTCGACAATCGTCTGTCGTACATGGTGCCCAAGTCGGTGTATTTGCTTTGATAGTGCGTTCTTCTCAATTCCGGCCTGGTCACAATCTGTCAGCACTTGTGGACAGTATTTTGTATTGAAGAAGCCAGAGCAGCTTACGGTGACGATGAAGACCATGGCATCTTGTTCTCGAGAAATGTCTTTGCACGCCTGTGTCAACTCCGGGTTTCCTATCGGCACAAACTCAAAGCCCGGCGGAGGATTTTTGTCGGTGGTATCCTATTGCAAAAGCCCGTAGTTAGTGGTCCGGCATTAACCCGGCAAGAAAGCTCCAAAAAATCATCAGAAATCTGGCACAAACCTTGACCTCGAGCTTCTTCTTCTTGTTCTGATTCTCTACAATCTCATAGTAGGAGTGATGCTTGATGTTGATTCTTGGCTTATCTGGCCCTGCTTTCAGCGGTGCCAGTGGGCGGTCTCCAAGCGACCGGCTTCTCATTCTCTTCTTGCGCGCCTCCATGGCTCGCACATTGGGGCCAGCATCATGGCCAAGGCCTCTCTTGCGGCCCCTCGACTTGGGTGGCAGCACCATAGAATTTGAGTCGCGTTATGGGCTTACCATGGTGGTGCTCACCAGTTTGCAGTTGGTTCTCGGTAAACAATGAGAAAATAACGAAGAAAGCAGAGTGCAAGAAAACAAGCAACGAGTGTGTGTGGCAGGGAAAAGAGATACCAGTCTGACGGTCGTGCCACGCCGTGAGCACGCAAACGCGGTATGCAATAGAAGCCGCCAACCAAACCGTGGTTCAGGGGATGTGGGCGTGAAGGGTTGGAGGTAGATGGTAGAAGCACGATGGTGGAGCAGCGCAAATTCTAGAATCAACGCTTCAAAGCGCGAGAAGGGGTTCCAAGAGAAACTCCAAAGTGAGGCCCAAAAAGTTGTTTGGTCGTTTGGTGATGGAAAAAAGTTTGTCAAGAAAAAAAGAGAAAATAGACCACGACACTAGCCGGGCAGTGACGATAGCTCCTTCCTTTTCTAATCCACGATCTGGGTTTAAGCCAATATCGATCGTTCTTTCCTTTTTCGCATCGGTTCCAGTCTCATAGGAAGGAGCGATAGACAGCAGTTCAGCATGTAAAGACAATGCAGCCGAAAATGGCAAGCGCCCGTGAGTGAACAGATCACGACAAAATCACAGATTTGCAGCCTGTGCGTAGGATAGGACGGCACACGAGCGGTGACAAGGTGGCGTTGTCCGAGTGAAAGCAGCGTTCACGGCAGCTTATGCCAGGACGTGATATAACGCCCAAGTAAGCAGATTGCAAGATAAGAATGAGCTTGTGGTGAAGAAAACAACATCCAGCCCTGGTACTAAATAGGACAAGTTGGGCGGCAAGTGGATCCGGTGAGGTCGAGGGGCAGTCACCTGATATTATTTAGGGCGGTGTGTAAGCATATCTATTCATGGCTGGTGGACCCGCTTTTCCCATGTGGCGCGACGCGCTGTTCATTTGCATCCCATCTTCAGAGGGCACGAGATTCCGAAGGTGTCGGAATGTTGACCAGTAACATCGAGGAGGATTGTCCACGACTCCTCTTTCCTATCGTCCTGTCGTTGATGTGTCAGCAACTGGAAGGAAAGGGGGTGTTTGTTTATGTTTACATGGAGGGGTTGGACTCGGTCCGACCAGTATTAATAGGCGAGACAGAAGCGCCCTACATTTCTAGACTTTGAAAGATACAAGACCAAGCTACACGAAGATCACAGCATCCCGCCTAAAGGAGTGCTCGATCTGAAGTGACAGTGTCGATAGCGACAAGAACAATACTATTTTCTGCACCTGCATTCAACGCCTTGCTAAGTCAACCCACAGAAGGTGTATTTACTGAATGGTATCCAAAACGTCACATTATGGTTTTATGCATCGATAACATCTGATGGCTAATTGTCGTTTTGATGGGTATATTCTCCCACCTTGGCATGACGTCTTGGTACGCTCATGCTATGCTGTCTCATGCTATTGTGCAAATATCTGTTGCAACTATGCCCAAAGGTAAACAAAAAATAATCCAAAAAAGCAGAATCAAGAAACGTCAAAGATAAAAAGGGGGGACTGCTTCCGCAGAGACGGTAGAGATAGCCAAAGAAAAAATAGTAAAAATGATAAAGGCATAAAAGCGTAGTAGAAGAGATCACCGTTTCCAGGAGAAGAATGCGTAGCCAGCGTTGTTTGCGGCCGCGGCCGGTGGCCCGCCGGCCGAGACAGTCCGCATACCGCTCAAGGTATTTGCACCCGCTGTGGCATTGTTCTCTGACGAGGACGTAGCCGGTCTGCCCAACAGACTCATGGCCGTCGTCGTAGCGGATGCTACGGCACCGCCGGACGAGCTGCCGCCGTGTAGAATCGTCGACAGGTCGCTGGCGGATAGGCCGAGTGTCTTGCGCAGGCTTTCGAGCTTCTGCCGCGCCTCTTCCACCTCTTGCCGAGCGACTGCCTCGGACGTCTTGGCCTGCACAAGCTCCAGCACAAGATCATCCTGCTGCTCATCTGGGTAACCACGGTCGGTGTTGGCGCTGTTATACGACTCGCGGCGATCAGCACCGCGCACAACGAGTGAGGACGACCGCTGTGTAGAGAAGGACGGGCCGCCTGCCTGTGCTGTCGGCGTCGACTTGCTGCGTCCCAGCTTGAACTCGCGCAGGCCGGCGTTCTTGGCCGGGCTGGTGCTCATGGTCGCGCCAGTGGCACGGCCAAACCAATCCGAGGCGGAGCTGGCGACCCTGTTATCACCTGCCGTCGACTCGGTGCTGTTCTTGCGCATATGGCTAGATGTACTCAAGCGTGGTGCACCCGTTGTGTCAGAGGCAACGCGCGCCCTCAAGTCACGCATCTGCCGCTCGAGCCGCTGATTTTCCTGGTGCTGGGCACGCGCGCGTGCATGGCTGTCGCGCAGCTGCTCCTTCATGTTGGAAACCTCCTGCTCCATCTCATACACGCGGCGGTCGCGGTCTTGGCTCTTGGAGATCTCGTTGGCCAGCTTCTCCTTGGCACGGACGAGCTCGTCGAGCATTTGCGATTTGGTCTGTGGTGCTGATGACCGCTGATTGTCGTCATCTGTCTTGAAGCGAGACTCGACGGGCTCGAATAGGGTAATGAGCACATCTTGTGTGAGGGACAGCGCCATGGGCTGTGTTGCTTGTGCTGGGTTCTCTGTGGTGGTTGTGTCGTCGTCCTTGGTTTCGGGCACCTCGACTGCGGCCGGCTTGGTGCACTTTCCACGCAGCTCTTCGAACAGTGCCCTAACTGCTTTGCCGTCTTCCTCGCGCTCCTCTCTCTCACGTTGCAGTTGTTCAGTGGCAAGTACATGTTGCCGTTGCAAGTCGCCGAGTGCTGTGAGAAGGTCTTCGATCTGGCTGTGCAGATTCCGTTCTTTGTCGCCGCTCTTGTTGCTGTTGCCGTTGGAAGCCAGAGTGTTGGATTTGGCTTCGGATGCCGAGTCGCGCGATACTGATGTGGCGTCTGTTGATGAGCTGAGAACGGAGGACGAGGAGGACGATGTGGACAACGGACCGGCTGCAGACGATGCCTCCATTGAGTTGACAGTCGAAGCAAGACTATGCTTGGACGAGCTCCTCTGTAGCATGCTCAGAGGACGCAGCGGTGCACTGAGGCCTGAGGTGATGCCCAGGGATAGGCTGTTGGCGAAGGAGGACGACCCGAGTGATGGTGAGGATGAGGGAGTTGTAGCGGTGTTGGAATTGGGGTTTGGTGACGAGGGTGGATTTGCAGATGAAGAAGATGCCCAGAGTCGGCCAAGGAAGCGGGAGGCTATAGTGCTAATGACAGATGAGCGATCCCCCGTATTACCATTGCTGTCAGTTTGATTGCGATTGGCAATTTGGGTCTCGCGGTAGGCCTGATCGAGCGTTGCTAGCCGGTCTCTCGTAACAATGCTGGAAAGACTGAGGAAATGAAGCACAAACTCGTCTGCATTGTAATGGTAGCATTCCCAAAGGCCGCGCGACAGCAGAAGTTGCATGGCATCCTCGAGCTCAACACAGGCCAAAAGTCGGGCCTGATTTTGCTCCATGAGCGACAGCGCTACCCGCATTATGGTCTCCGCGGCGCCTTCGGCAAAAATCACATCATACATGCGAAACAGCATTGGTAAGGGGCATGTAACGGCGAAGAAGGAAAGGAACCATTGTGAAACGTAGGCGGCCGGGTCAACCTGCAAATCATCCAAATGGGACGACAATTCGGGCAAATACGTGCGCACCAGCTCGCGGAATTGAAAGATGCGCAGATGCAGCCCTGCGAGATCTGGCATATATGAGTTTCGCAGATCGTAGTTTTCCATGAGTCTAGAACGTTGTTAGACCTTTGAGCTAGCCATGCGACATGCGAAAAAGAAAAGAAAAGCGATAGAAGAAAAACGTCATTGACCAGATTCAACGGCTGGCTTGTTGATCGATCTTTTGTTTTCTTTTGTTGGAAACAAGAAAAGATAACGACGCAATAAAAAATAACTTACTTGACAAGCACACAGAATGCTTCTTTGTCGCCCATGTGCATCAGGAGAGGTCCAACAAGGAATGCAAGTCCTTGACAGTAGCCAATCTGGGGCTCGTGCAAACTGAAGCTCTTCAGGACACGGCCGAGCATACGCTGGCCATCGCCGTCGGGTTCGCGGAACATGTCGACGCCAGGAAAGCTGCGGCCAAGATCTTTGCCGATGATGCCTTCGTAGGGGCTGGTAGCATTGCAGAATCTGTCAAACTGTTCGCCCAGGGTGTCGTCGCGTGTTGCGCCGGTCATACCCTGCCACACCACACCACGCAATGGGGGCGGGATGCCCTTGCGGACCTTGTTGGACAGCAGCGTCGGCAGGCGGGCTGCTGTCTGGTGGAAGTCCTGGACGAGGGCGGCGTAGAACTCGAGATCGGTCATCGGGGGCGGCGGCAGCATCGAGTAGCGCAGAGATGGCGGAGTCGGACCCTGGACCATATCGCGAAGCTGTGCAACGGAGGGCGGACGGATGCGGCGCGCCGGGGACTGATGGAGGCTTTCGGGGTTCTTGACATGCACACTCTTGGGGTTGGTGGCCAACTTGGCGTTTTCCTGTTCGAGACGGGCAAGAAGCATTGCAGTCTGCATTGTTAGTACACGGTATATGAACTGCGAGTGAAAGACATGGAAAACACAAAAGACAGAGGACATACATTATCGGTGTTCTGGCCATTGCATTCCTCGTTTTCGGTCTGCTGCAGCTGCTCCCAGTTGACTGGCTCGTCTTCTTCCACACTGCTGTTATCGTTGTCCTGGTCGTCCTCGTCCTCGTTGACCGTGGGCATGGTCGATGATCTTGGAATGCGGCCCAGCGTCGGTGTGGTTGCTGTGAGCGCTGTGCCCGTTAATTTCAGCTCATCAGCCACGCCGGTGTCACAAGATGCTGTGCTACCAATGCTCGTGACGACGCTGAGCATGGGTGGCTCTGATAGCCGGACGGTCACTAGTGAGTCGTGCTCCTCAAGCCGGGGCATGCTGTCATCCTCGACCACGCTGCTGCCGTTCGAGTCCCGTGTGGCATTGGTCTCTTCCACCACCGGGCTGCCGTGTGTATCTGCTGGCTCGTTGGTGGCGTTCTTGGTCTCTGGCTCTGCTTTTGGCGATTCCGGGGGTGATAACGGTGACACTGGGTCATGTTGTGTGTGCTCTGGCTCAGCTGTGATTGGTGTGACGGGGACATCTTCGTCTTCTTCTGGCTGTGTTGGCTCTTTGGCCTGTTGTGTAACTATGGCGTCGAGTTTTTTTTCTGCTGCTGTTACAGATACGCTGACGATACGCTTCGTCTCTGTGGCATTTGCAGCGGGAATGTCGTGAATGTCTGGCACCGACTGCCGGACATCTGCGAGAGTTGAGTCCATGGTAGTATTGGGAGGTTGTTGGACTTGATGTGGTTTGTTTGTCTTGTTTGTCTTGAACGAAGCGAACTCGTGTCTGAGGATCAACAATGTCTTGATGGTCGCAGGAAGACTTTACGAGACAATCGTTTCCTTCTACTGTTCGTTCAATCGGATGCTCTTTGACGCTCTATGACAAGTACCGAGTCTTTCTGCTCGAGGTATGTCTGTCTCCCTTACCCCATTCAAATGCCAGTGATGGAATGGAAGGGCAATTAAAATCCAAGGGAGAAGGGCGGGGTGGCGTCTCGAGGGAGAGACCTTTTGGTGAATGACGAGTTGTAAATGGGTAGGCGTAATTTGTTATTCCAAGAATGACAGATTTCGTGTGATCGTAGAGTCCCTGGAGGAACAAGTCGTAGTGTCGTGGCAAGGCTGCTGGTCGTGATATCTGGGAGTGTCTCGTGCCTCTATGGCCGGCGAACACGTTCGATGCAAAATGCAGGAGTAAAAATCAAAATGGAGATTCAATCAATTGCTGCAACACTCGCCAGGCCTGGGGTATGCAAGAGATACGCAAGCAGTTTGTTTGTTTCTGGCGGTAAACGAATCGTGCTATGGGTGTGGAAATAAGGAGGTTGATGTGTCGTTCCGCGTGGACTGAAACGGTGAGGTGCAGAATCGCAATGAGGAGGGCAAGCAGGAGGGATCAGATGTCGTAATGTCAAGAATTTAAAATTTAAAGTTCAAAAAGTCAAAAGCAAGTACAGATAGTACACACAGTATCACAGATATCGACAGATGGCAAAATCAAGCGTCACGGAGAGGTCGGGAGGTGGAAAGAAAATAATAGAAATGGCAGGGAAAGAGCAACGGTTGAGGTTATTCCCCTTTTTCGTTAGACCAATGGGGCGAACCTATGGAGCTAATGTGCGTTGCATCTCGAGTACACCTAATACAGCAAGAGCTCATTTAACGATTGGGGAAAGAGAATGAAGCGGAGCCAATAGTGGTGTTCTTGAGAGTCTGGATTTTGATAATACGGAGCACTGGGTGGTGGGCTGGGTGGTGTGCAGGCTGGGAAAAGGGGGCATGTGTTGCGTCGTTGCTGACGAGTTGATATGGCTGGTCTTCCAGGATGATGGCAGAATCTATTGTGTACGGAGTATGTATGCTTAAGCATAGCTTACGGAGTATACATTATGTACGTATACGTATATAGTCCGGACGGACTACACTGTGCCAGGCTGCCAGCCCGTCCGGTTCCTGCTAAATTTGTATACGGAGTACAGTCGACAATACGGAGAGCGGTGACTCAGCCTGGCCGGCTTCCATTTCCGATTGTCATGCATGCAGGAACAGGGGACTGACGGGATGGCTTACATAAGACGGAGTCTAAAGCCGTTTTGGAAGTTGATGAACTTGGATCTTACTCCGTACATAGCGCTATGCGGTGGCTCATTTCCATTATTTATGCCGGCATGCATTGCATACCCCGATGCTACATACACCCACTTGATTTCTATTTTGCTGGTAAATTATCATAAAGCACACAAGAACGGTGAAGATGAACGGTGAAGAGAAGGAAAATATTCGAGATAGTACGCATACGTAAAAGAAAGAATGTGAAGAAATAAGTGGTGAGACACTGATTCCGATAACTAATGTGTCGTGTCGTCGCTGTCCTTTGTCTCACTTGTATTTGTAGGTACGTATTGTATTTTAACGTACATAGTGCCACCTCCCTAGGGACATCTGACGTGTGAAGACCTAATGTAAGTGTCAGCACATTAATAACCTGACTAAATCACTAAGAGACGGACTTAGCGGCCGTTAGTCGGCCTGATCCTGCTGTGGTCCTTCCCTTGGAGCGGGATGGCTGGTGCTTAGGGTAGAGCACTGGCTCTCAGGACACTAAACTTGCCACTAAGAGTATCGCAGAAAAGACCTACCCCTGGAGCTAACTTGCGTCTTTCTGACGAAGCGCGATCCGGACTAAACTACAGAACAAGAGTAAAAGTCTCCTATTGACTGCATCTTGGATGAAGATTCATGCTGTGCACTGTACGTACTGCACGTACATATACAATAATCTGACTAGGGTGCTTCACCGCTCATCCTGCTTTAAATATGCCCACTCGGCTGCATAATCGCCACTGCATCAGACAGAAAGTGTACAAGCTATATGTACGAGTTCTTTCATGTTCTGTTTGTTTCGTTTCGTTTCGTTGCTTTGGAATGCAGTTACAGTAACAGGTATCGGATAGCAAGGATGCTTAAGGCGGATAGGTCCAGCCGAGACCTGGCATCGCACTCGGCATCCTGGGACACATCACGGTTATGCACTGAATAATCTAGCACTCATCACTCCAGGACGACATCTGGATGAGATGGTGCATTCTCTGAAATACATCGGGATCCAGCACTCATCAACAGCTTGACCAAGAAATAAAATATACAACGATATAGATATAAGATACACCAACCCGTAATAATCACACAAACTCGTTCCAGTAGCCATGCAAACAGTACTAGAAAGTAAACAATAAACAAATAGAACAAACGTCGAACCAACAGAGCTGCTAGGGCGCCACAAGGTAAGCATAGAGCCACTCTCGGACCTTGCTCAGACTCCGGCTTTGTCTTTGGCCCCAGTCGCTGTCCTCCGAGAACTCCTATGCCATCGGGACACCTTGCTGGCCGGCCGCGCCCTGCATCATACCCATCTGCTGCGTGCGCTGCAGAGGCGGGCTACCTTGGTTGCCGGCATACGGTCCGCCCGGCATGCCGCCCGGCATCCCCTGCATGCCCATGCCCTGCATCCCCGGCATACCGCCCATGCCCGGCATGCCTCCCATCCCGGGCATGCCTCCCATCCCGGGAACACCTCCCATACCAGGCATGCCCATACCCTGCATACCAGACATTCCCTGCATACCTTGCATGCCTTGCATACCCTGCATACCGCCGCCCATACCACCAGGCATACCACCAGGCATCCCACCCGTCATCCCACCCTGCATAGCACCCGGCATACTACCGGGCATGCTGACAGCAGGTGCCGGGCCGCGGCCAGGGTGTGGAGCACTACCGGGACCGGGCTGCTGGCCGGGCTGCTGACCGGACTGTTGCTGACCGGGCTGCTGCTGGCCCGGTGGAGCCGGTTCCTTTGTTGGGTCGACGTCGGGGTAGAGGCTCTGCAGCTTGATGTACAGCTCCTGAATCGTCTGGATGCGCTCTTCGCGATCGGCGGTGAGATCCTGTGTACCATCATTGTAGACAACATCCGGCAGTGGCGGCCGCAGCTTGTAGCTTGAGTTCAAGCCGGGCGCGCTAAGATACCCCGGCGCCTTCGCGGTATTGACAACCACCTTACGGTCGGCCAAGCTCGCGAGGTACGTCAGGTTCGACTGTATCCGCCGCAGGCATCTGTACGGTTAGTTTGTACATTCTTCTTAGTTACTCGCCGTCACCTTTTATACGTACGAAATATAGTCTGCGCGCACGATCTTTTCGTCTTCCGACACGGGATCGGCCAACTCCGCGACAGTCGGCTGCTCCTCCTCGACGCCCGTCTCGCTGGCGTGCTCCTTCCTGATTGCCAACCGGGTATTGCGCAGCTGCAACGCCTCCACCAGCAGCTCCTGGTTAATTGACAAAAGGGTGGCAAACAACTCCTTCTCGCGGCTTTCGGTGCCAGGGCTGAGCGGAGGCGCGGGCGTGCCAGCATTGACACCATTAGTCATCGCTCCGCCGGCATTGTTAGGACCGGGGAATGTCGGTGTCTGTGGTGTCGATACATTGGGCAGGCCGGCCGAGAGCGGCGTCTGCGGGGGTGCGTTTGTGCTCATGGGCATGTTCTGGGGAGGGCCGCGGGGGCTCGGCATTGCATTGAATGGGGACTGCTGCTGGCCCTGCGGCTGCGGTTGTTGTCCTTGCTGTGGCTGTGAGGACGGCGGCTGCTGCTGCGGTTGAGGGGTTTGCATCTGTTGCGGGTGGGGAGACTGGTGCGACGGCATCTGTGGCTGCTGCATCTGCTGCGGAGGCGGCTGGTGCTGCTGCGACGGCGTCGGCGGCTGCGACTGTTGTGCATGTTGCTGCTGGAGTTGCTGCTGCTGCTGCTGTTGCTGTTGCTGTTGCTGCTGCTGTTGCTGTTGCTGTTGTTGTTGCTGTTGCTGCTGTTGCTGCTGAATCTGCATCTGCTGGTGTTGAATCTGCTGCTGCTGCTGTGCCAAGGTCATACCGGCCATAGAGCTGCCCTGCTGCATGGGGTTGAACTGACGCTGTGCAGTTGGCATGCCGCCCTGTCCCTGCTGCGGTGGCTGCATTCGTTGCTGCTGCTGCTGTTGTATAAACGCCTGTTGTTGCTGCTGGGGTGTCATCTGGAAGCTGGGCATCTGGCCGGGGACTGCCATCATGTTGAAATTTGAAGGCATCTGCGGCTGGCCCGCGCTCGCTTGCATGCTGACGCCATATGGCGAGCTGGTGAAGGGCGCTTGATAGCCCACTGGGTGTGTTAGTCTAGTGATTCACCCCCGAAGCTATTGTAATAAAAAGGCTTACTTTGACCGTTGGCGGCCATGTGCTGCATGCCGGGATTTGGCATCATGCCCGGGCCAGGACTGCCCATCATATTCGGATTGCCTGCACCGGCCATAAACTGAGCCTGGCCACCGGGTATGCCATACTGCTGCTGCCCATACATCATTTGCTGAGGCTGGCCAGGCATCGAACCTGGTGGCAGCTGCTGCTGTGGCTGACCTTGTTGCGGCTGCTGCATCTGTTGTGGAGAAGGAGTGTTGAAGGCGGCCTGGCCGCCCGGGTTTTGAAAGCCGTACGGTGCTGAGTACATGGTGGCTGCGGCGCGGGTGCTGTTTGGCGAATGTGCTGTGGTAGTGCGTTCACACAAAGGGCGTGCTGCAAAGGCACGATCGGCCAATGGCTAGTGTGATGCACAGGTGCAAGATGAGAGACAACGCCGGCGACGTGTGAGTGGGGAACGAGGCCGAGAAGCTGGCCACGATGTGATTGCACCGTGCAGGACGTGGGGAGGACGTGGTAAGTGTGTTGGTCGTAGGGCTGCAGTAGAACCGTGTGATATCGCAATAAGGGTGCCTGGCAGCTGCAGACGATGCGCGTGCGTGCCAAGGGGGGGTGTCGAGACGATGTAACAAACAGGTCAGGTGACGCGTTGGAGACGTGGAGAGGTTGGCAAGGATGACAAAGATGAAAGATGACAAAGATGGCTGAATATGGACGCGTTCCACAGAATACTATGTTGGAAAATGGGAAGAACGCGTGCGGTCGAGGAAGGTGCGATAGCCGCAGCAAAAGAGGAAGAAGTCGATACGAAAGGTGGGTAAGAGCCGCGGTGGCAGGAGCGAGGAGGCAGGTATTCGTCGTATTTTCAAGTGGAGCCGGATCACAGTCTCCTTTTGGGCGAATCAGAGGCCACGCGCAACAGGCTCTGTCAATGATTGATAGCCAATGGAAAGCGTGAAACAATGTGATTTTGTGGGTCTCGTGACCTTTGCGATCTAGACTGCCGGTGACTGAAGACGACATGGATACGCCGAAGAGGCACTGCCTTGACGTGATTGTTCAGAACGCGTAATGATCATATGGTAAAGCAGATCTTTCTCTGTTCTACTTCGTACCCGTAGCTTACTACTTATCTTGTAATACGGAGTACCCCAATACACTGCTTACGACGTCCAGGAGGCTGGCAACAATGACGCTGTCAGTCATGATGAACGGCTGCTGCTCATCTAAAAAAGAGTAGTTGTCAATCGGCGTGCATGCAGTCCGGAGTTGAAGACCAACGACAGGCAGTTACGAGAAATACCTCTCAATGTCACCGCCAGCCGCCAGGGCGATATCATCGGGACAGTGAGTCTGCCTTTTCGCGGAAGACATTAGCTTTATTTAGGTGCTTATATGTAGATTCACACCAGAACCACCCATGCTACTATGAGTACACTGAAATATGGCTAGCAGTTGACAGACATGCTGTACTAGACATTCACTTCCCGAGTCCAACATCACAGCGTCGAGGCGGGCATGGTAGACGTAATCATGGCGAGGTTAGCAGTTGAAGATCGCACTCACCGACGGAGATTGAACAGAACGGCTAGACCTGAGTAGTGATGACTCGGTATGTAAACAAATGAGAACCAGCTGGCTGAGTATGACTCGAATCATGACTCTTTCACAATCTACTTGCACATACAGTGCCTGTCAGTGCCTGAACGGGCCACGCCGTCCCTAGCTGATAAGATAAGGCATAGTCACCCCGCTATCGGCGCGGCGCTATTCTAGGTCCAATGTCTGGTGTCAATGGCTTCCAGTTTTCGGTGACTCAGATTCAAGGTATGTTTGAGAGTATCGCACAGTCGATATTGCACCTATAAATCTAGCTACACGACGACTATACGACGACTGTACAAACAGAGTCCATTGACCGACACAGACGCCGTCACGCCCTGTCACGACTCCCTAATCACCAAAACAACCTCAACACAACAAACACAACACAACATGTCGCCGGCATTCAACCTTCAGACATGCGCGCGGCCAAACATCCTGGCCCTCGAGCCTTACCGCTGCGCAAGAGAGTGCGTTCAACTTCCTTGGAAACCCAGCCTATGGCACCGCTAACTCGCCAGTGACTACAAAGACGACGGCACCAACGTGCTCCTCGACGCCAACGAGAACGCCTACGGCACCCCCTTTGCTGCCACTTCCACCACCCCATCACAAACTCCCCAGTCGTCCAGTCTCGTCGGCGAGGCCGCGTCCGCCGGCTTCGACCTGCTCGGCCTCCACAGATACCCCGACCCCCACCAGGCCGATCTGAAGCAGCAGCTATGCGAGCTGCGCAACACGCACGCCCACACTGGCAAGATGCTGACGCCCGCTAACCTGTTTGTCGGCGTCGGCAGCGACGAAGCCATTGACGCGCTGCTGCGCTGTTTCTGCGTGCCCGGCCGCGACAAGATCCTCGTGTGCCCGCCGACGTACGGCATGTACGCCGTGTCCGCACAGGTCAATGATGTCGGCCTCGTCAAGGTGCCGCTGACGCCGGCGCCCGTGTTTGGTGTCGATGTAGCGGCCGTGCACGCCGCACTCGATGCGGCCGTGGCCAGCCCCGACTACGACATCAAGATCGTCTACCTGTGCTCGCCAGGCAACCCGACGGGCGCTATCATCAGCAAGGACGACATTGCGGCCGTGCTGCGCCACCCGACGTGGAATGGCATAGTCGTGGCTGACGAGGCGTACGTGGACTTTGTCGCCGACCAGCGCACGGCATCGCTTGCCGAGTGGGTGCTCGAGTGGCCCAACCTCGTCGTAATGCAGACGCTGTCCAAGGCGTTCGGCATGGCCGGCGTCCGCCTCGGCGCGGCGTTTTGCGACCCGGCCGTCGCGACGCTGCTCAACAGCCTCAAGGCGCCGTACAACATTGCCAGCCCGACGAGTGCGCTCGCGCGGCGCGTGCTGGCGCCAGAGGGCCTCGCCGGGATGCGCGACAACCTCGCCAAGCTGGTGGCGCAGCGTGAGCGCCTCGTCGCCGCGCTGCCTGCGATTCCCGGCGTCGGCCGGCTGCGCGGCGGCGTCGACAGCAACTTCTTGCTGTACGAAATGCTCAACGCGCAGGGCGAGCCCGACAACGCGGTGGCACTGGCCGTGTACACGAAGCTGGCCGAGCAGCGTGGCGTCGTCGTGCGCTTCCGTGGCAAGGAGCACGGCTGCCTCGGCTGTCTGCGGATCACGGTTGGCACCGAGGACGAGGTGACGCGGTTCCTCACCGCGCTGGCGCAGACGCTGGCCGAGGTGCGCGCAACTTGATGCGGGATGCATAAGCGAGATACCGAGCAAAATTAGCGAGTAACATGAATAGACTGCATTTCATATTTCATAGCTAGTAACTCCTGGGAAGACCAAGCGCTTTTTCGGCGACAAAGTTCCGGATCATCTCGCGTGACACCGGCGCCAGGCGCGGCACCATGCTCTCGCGCAGGTACCGCTCGACATGGAACTGCCGCGCATAGCCCATGCCGCCGAGGGCCAGCACCGCACGCTCGCACGCCTGGAACGCCGCCTCCGCCGCCAGGTGCTTGGCCATGTTGCACGCGACGCCCAGGCGCGCCGGCAACGTATCGTCCCCGTTCTGCCGAAACGCATCGTACTGCTGCGCGGCACTGTATGTCGCCAGCTTGGCCGCCTCCAGCTGCATCCACGCTTCGGCCAGCGGGTGCGCCACGCCCTGGTACGCGCCCACGGGCTGGCCGAACACGACGCGCTCGCCGACGTATGCGACGGCGCGCCGCAGTGCCGCGTACCCGAGCCCGAGCGCCTCGCCGGCGATCAGACAGCGCTCCGCGTTGAGGCCGTGCAGCACGATGCGGAAGCCCTGGCCCTCGCGCCCGACGAGTGCGCCCGCGCCGTCTTCGACCTCGTAGCCGTCAAAGAACACCTCGTTTGCGTCGACGGCGCGGCCGCCCATCTTGGGGATTGTTTGCAGCAACAAACCCGGCCGCGCCGCGTCGAGCGGAATGCACAGCAGCGTCAGCTCGCCCGCGCTGCTGGCCGTCTTGCCCGTGCGGCACAGCAGCACCATGCGGTCGGCCACCTGCGCGGACGAGATCCAGATCTTCTGGCCCGTGATGCGGTACGCGTGCGTGCCGTCGGCGTGGTCGATGCGCTCGGCGCGCGTGCGCAGCTGTCGCGTGTCCAGGCCGGCGTCGGGCTCGGTGACGCCGAAACATGTGCGCCACTCACCCGCAATGATTTTGGGCAGCCACGCGGCGCGCTGTGCGGCCGTACCAAACGTCGCAAGTGGCTGCGTCGCGTAGACGTTGGCGTGGATGGACTGTGCGCCGGCGAACCCGGCGCCCGACTCGGCAATCGTCTGCATCATGGTGACGGCCTCGGACAGGCCCAAGCCGGCGCCGCCGAGGTCTTCGGGCAAGGCAATGCCGATGAAACCGGCGTCGGCAATGGCCTTGTGAAAGTCGCGGGGATACTCGGCGGCGTCGTCCCTGGCCATCCAGTAGTCATCGGGAAAGTCGGCGCAGACGCGGAAGACGGCATCACGGACCTGCAGCTGGGTGTCGGAGAGACAGCTGGCATCCATGAGACTGAGGCGCGGATCAGACGCCGCGGCGGACGCTATGCAGCGGCGCGTGCAAGCTGGTTGCCACCTTGCCAAGGCCGTGGCCGACCGGACGGAGCTCCTACAAATTGATGCAAACCGGAAAGCCATGTAGCCAATGATGGTATAACTATACAGAGTAAATGCAGTCAAGTCAGAAATGAAAAACGATACAAGACAAATGCAATGTGAATTAGATGATGCAACGGCTTAATCAGCATCTTTTGGTATTGGGGGTTGCGGGGAAATTCCTCGGCATCGAACAAGGCCGGTCTAATAGCAATAAAGAAACGCCGGGATTAGATAATAATATAGTAACAAGAGCAATGGAGTGCTCACAGCCAACGCCATGTGAATAGATGAGTCTAGATCGCTAAAGGAACAACAAAACGGAAACAAACACTACGCCATTCCAAACGCAAAGAGGGCACACGCCATGCCGAGGACGGTCCACCGCAGGTCGAGCGGCGCGGTGCCGTGCGCGCCGGACTGCTGTGATGATGCCGCTGGCGCGGGTGTGAGCGCCGTTGTGGCTCTGGGCACATCGTCGACGACACCGTCAAGCATGAGCAGGCCATGGACGGTCTCGAGCACGCTCATCTCCTGGCCGAGGCCGGCATTGCCGTCGAAACCGCCGACATACCAGCGCAGGCCGCACGCGGTCGTTGTGCCGTTGACGCTGCCGGTGCAGGAGTCGGCAGCGGCAGCGGCGGACGTGCGCATGTAGGTGCTGATGTTGGCCGCCAGCGACGGCTGCACGATGCTGGTGGCGTACATGAAGCGCGACAGGTAGCCCTTGAAGGACTTCATGTCGGTAGAGCAGCGGTCGACGCCCTCGCAGGCATGCTCCCACATGACGTTGGTGGCGTTGCTGCTCGGCGTGAAGAAGTGGCGCGAGGCGTTGAGCAGGCCGGCGGCGCGGGAGGCCCAGAGATCGCTGCCGGTGACGTTGGCGAGGGCGGCGGCGCCGTGCAAGTAGATGCCGTTCTGGTAGGAGAAGCTGAGCGGGTTGAGGGAGGTGCAGTTCTCGGCGGAGTCGGTGCCGTCGTAGACGTTGTACTCGCGGTCGATGAGGCCGACAGAGGTGGTCCAGTCCCAGACCTTGGCGGCCCAGTCGATGTAGGTCTGGTTGCCGGTGAGGAGCGCGAGACGGGCGCTGATGTGGAAGAAGCCGCCGTTGCTGGCCGAGTTCTTGTAGTTGAGGCCGTTGTAGTTCTCGGCAAAGATCTGCCACGACAGGCCGCCGCCGCAGAATGACGTGTTCCAGCGCACGACCATGCTCTCCCACACGTTGACGCTGATGTTGGTCCAGCTGGGCACGCCGGCGGGCGTCAGGCTGGCAGGCTGCTCAAAGCCGTGCTCGGCGGCCGTCAGCGCGGCAAAGCCCCAGAAGGCCTGGTCGTCGTTGCCCTCGTCGAGGCGGTGCTCGGGGACCATGAAGTCGTAGGTCGGGCCGACATTGGCCATGAGCGCGGTGGCAATGGTGTCGTCGTAGGTCGAGTCGCTTGTGTAGTACGAGTAGTCGAGCATGGCGCCGAGCAGGGCGCCGCACTCCCACCAGTAGTATGGTGTTGGCAAGTTGGCGAATGCCTATTGCTACGTTAGTATGCATGGCTGCGCGGCAAAGATGGTGTCGTGAATTTACGTACACTAGCATTGCCTTGGTAGTATGACATGGCGCCGGCCGCGAGTGTTTTTGCTACACCAAGGATAGACGCTAGACGGATGTCAGCAGGAGGTTGGTGATAGGGACGCTGGACGTGGTGGGAGGACTTACACTTGCTGGTGACGGCGAGATCCTTGGGCGCGATGGCATCAACGGTGTTGGCGGCTGCGGCTGCAGAGGCCAGCAGGGCCACAACTGGTGCGATTTTAACCATGTCGATGATGATGCAGAGCTGTCGATGTAGTGTGTTGGATGTACGGAGGCGTTTAGGGAAAAGGTTTCGATTAAAGGAGCGTGGTCGAAGCAACGAGCGATGCTGATTACAAAGTGAAGCAAAGGTGAAGCAAAGGTGATGTCCAAATCAAAAAGAGCAAACAAAGCAACAAACTCAAACAATCAAAACAAAAATGGCGTGACGCTGAAGATGTCAAGAGGTCGCGACAAGGAGGGATGAAGAAGTATAAATAGAGGAGGACCCTTGAATAATCAACAAAGAAAGAAAAAGGGATAAACAGCATGAACTACACAAATTAACACAGAACGGTGGACGGCAGACGAAGGAAAAAAACATAGAAACACGACACGCCTACTCCGTACTCCTTAATGTTGTGAATGTGATTGTGGTGCTCCTGGAATGAATACGAGAAAGGCCAATTTGCGGTACAGAAAGGTGTGGTATGAGTGAGAATGGAATGAAGTATCGAAGTGGTAAGGCTAGAATACGGAGGCTCCGTAGAACACAAGCACAAGGCTAGACTAGGCGATGCACAGTCAGGATCGACAGATACGCGCTGGGATCGATGGCCATGGATAAGGTTGGCGTTATGTGAGGCTGCACCATCTGTCTCGATGTTGTAGCGAGACAGCACGAGATAGACAGGGAGTAGACTGTGCAAAGATAGACAGGACATGAAACTGGTTGGATAGAAGGCATGATAGATACAGATACGCGCGTTGACAGTGTGCTCCCTATCACAGATGGGATGATGAGGTGACAACAGATGTCATCGACGTTGCACATCTGTGCTGCCTGACTCACTGGACTGCACTGGACTGTTGATGGGTACTCTGCTTGTCTTGACCTGTTGATGATCTGCTACGTTGGACTACTGTCTCCTGGTTTCAGCTCCTTTTGCTCGTCGTCTGATAGGATGATGGCAGCCTATCAAGCCTTTGCACTATATAAATAGCCTGTTGTAGTATGTTTAGTGGGATTGGTGAATATGTACCTGTACGAGTATCTACAGAGTGCACTTATAATTATGCTTAGGTGCAGTAGGACGTTTCTTTTCTTTTTTTTCTTTTCTTTTCTCCGAATCGGGATCTACGAGGCTATTGCTTGATCAACTTATGCTTACACTCAAGCCACCAACGCACACTCAACGTCCTCAACACAGCCCTAACCACAGCACGGGTACAATCCCTGCCAAGACCACATGCTGGTACTACTCTGCCACCTCGTATTACCCCAATTGTATGGAGTTGGGTGGCATGAGAAGAAATGAGTTCATATGTGTAAGAAAGAGATAAAGAAGTCACAAGATAACAATAGAATGTCTGCCGTGTTGTGTAAAGGGCATTGAGCCGCTGTGTCTTACGGAGTACATAGACAATGTACGGAGTAAGCATAAGCATAAGTATAGACGTCATCAAGTAGCTGATAAATACAAACAAATCGTAAAGCAAGCTGGATATGTGACGACGTAAAAATATAGAGGCTGGATATGTGACGACGTAAAAACATAGAGACAGATAGAGGTGATATCGGACAAATAATCAAAACAAATAAAATTATACCAAACAAAATCAAACAACGACCAAAACAAAACGCTATGGTATCTGATATCGTCTATGATATTGAAAGTCATAATGTCGTAATGCGAAACGGGATAGACAACGACAACGGAGCGCACAAACAGATTACATGCCGGCATGGCGCTCCTCGCGGCCGTCCAGCCAGCTGGTGCAGTTGACACACCGGAGAGACTGTTTGTTAGTGATGAAAACAGTAAAAGAAAGAAAAACAAGAAAAGAAAAGAAAAGAAAAGAAAGAAAATTCATACCTTCTCGCTAATCCGCTTCTTGCAGTACTTGCACTTGACCGTGTGCTTGATGATCGGGTCTTTCGAAAAGTACTGGTACGTTGCCGCCAAAAAGTACAGCGACAGGCCGACACCCATAAAGTTGACGATGCGGTTGATAAAGAGGCCGTACGCCATTACCACGGCGCCGTCGTCCTGCGCAAACTGCAGCGTGTTGTAGCCGTCCTCCTTGACGTAGTTGGGGCCCGGCCGCAGCACCGCAAACTTCTCGTCCAGGTTCTTGTTCAGCGGCAGCAGCACCGACAGTGGCGGCAGCAATATGTCCGTCACAAACGAGTTGACAATGGCCGTAAACGAAGACGCAATGATCAGACCAAAGGCGATCTCGAGGATGTTGCCCTGCAGCGCAAAGTCCAAGAAGCCCTGGTAGATGTGCTTGACGGCGCGCTCGCCGACCTCGAAAACATTGTCATCCTCGTGCAGGTCCTCCTCGTCGATGAACGGGTTGCTCGATGTCGGATCGTCGTGGAAGCGCAGCAGGTCGGCGGCGATGCCGTTGGGCGGGGTCGGGCCGCCGGTGTGGCCGCCGCCAAAGGTAGGGTCGGACATTGGGGGAGAGGGGGGGGAAGAGATGGAAGGGGGTGGGAGAGATAAACAAAGAGATGAAATTCGTGAGAAGAAGAGAGGAAGAGGAGGAGGAAAGGGAGAGGAGGAGGAGAGAAAGAGGAGGGGGATGAGAGATATTAAGGTGAACGCAGAGAGCACGACACAAAAAAAAGAGAGAAGAGAAGAGAGAAGATAAAGAAGAAACAAGAGGCAGACGACGATGCCCCGTCGACCGTCACTAAAGCCAAAGCAAGCAAAATCAGGGTCTTGTGCTCATGCAAGAGAGCTGCAGCTGCGGAAGAGGGGACAAGCTAGCTGTGCAGATGGGGAGGCTGCAGGGTAAATGGATAAACCAAATAGTCAAGATATCAAGATATCAAAAGGTTAGCGAATCAGATCCGCAAGACAAGGAGAAGGCTAGTAACAAAGGTCGGTTGGCAGCAGTTGATGGAGACGGTCGAGACGGTGGTGGCTGGAGTCAGCACCGGTCGTCGGTCGAGATAGACAACTCGGGATTAGCCGTACCCCATTGGCCATCGCTGGCAATGTCGTATCTACACAAGCCAAAGTCCACCTCTTGATCCAAACAAGCTGAGTTGCTCCCGTATGATATCACGATATTCAAAAATCATATGTGTACTCCGTAGACATTCTTCTTATCGTCTGTACAAGGATGTCCAAGGATGGGGCCTGTTGCAACCCATGAGCGGTCAGAGAGGTCTGGATTAACGGCCAACGTGGTTTAGTGAGTGAAATAAGAACATTCTAGAGATGACGCTATCACAAGCAAATCTTAAGCATAAGCATACATTCTACGCACTGCACAGTCGCATCAGAGCGGCTGAAGCTGTTCTAGTGAGCAAGTGGTCAAGTTGGATGATTGCCAAGACATGTAGTGAGCAAAGAAACTGAAGAATGCAGCCATTTCAAACTGACAGACTAAGCCAGACGGCGTAAAGCAGGCCGAAGAATTAGTGATGGCGCTCGATCGCCGGAGATATGAGATGGAGATGGATGAAATTGGATCAAGTATTAGAAAGTAGAAATAAAATCAGAAGGCTGGGGCGCTAGTGCGATTTCTCCGCCTTCCCTCGCCGCAGCCGTGAAGCGGTCGATATCTGACTAATCGTGCATCGCGATGCAGCGAGAGCCTCTCGACGTTGGTGGTGATGGGTATCGTATTGTTTTGTTTTTGTTTTGTCGTTTTGCTGGAATTATAATTTTGTCGTTTTGCGATGATTGTCGAGTCGTTATCACGCCTCCTCCTTCTTCGGCTTGTCGGCGGCGGCGCTCGGCTTGGCCGCGGCGGCGCGCGCCTTGCTGTCCACTTGCATCTCGTGCAGCCAGTACAGCATGCACAGCAGCATCATGGCAAACGCCGCCCACGTCAGCGACTGGAACTTGGTGCCCTGGATCGCCTGCATGCCGATCGTGTCCTTGCCGAGCCGGTTGATCGACGACACCGTCGACTCGCACGCGATTGTGACCACGAGTCCCGCAATCAGCAGCGACAGCGACGCCGCCAACGACACGCCCATGTTGGCCAACAGCGTCTCCTTTGGAAACATGCTGCGTGTCACGGCCGACGCAAACGTCAGCAGCAACGTCAGCCCAGCAAAGATGGCGCCCACAATATAAAACACCGCTAGCACCAGCCCAATCGTCGGGATCCGGTTCATCACGTCCTGCAGGCTCTGCGAGCCGCCGAGCCGCGTGATGCTGCCGCCGTCCACAAAATTGTTCGCCAGCTGGCTGTTGATCCGCGACGTCATGTTGAGCTGCGCTGCGCTCAGCTGCGCCGTGCACGTGCTCACATTGTACCAGGCGCCCGCCGCCGTCGCGTTGGGCGCAAATGTCCCCTCGCACATGTTCATCACGTGCAGCGAGTAGAACTGGCTGATGCCAAGCACGCTCGCCATGTCGTCTGCCGCGGCATCCGCCGTCAGGCCCGCCAGCACGCCCTCGGCCGCCGCGAGCGTCAGCTTGCGCTTCAGCAGCTGCTTCGTCGCGCTGCTCAGCGTACTGTCGCCCTCGGTCGTGTCGTCAAGGTCAATATCGATTTGCACAACTGTGCCGTTGGCATGCTGGGCGTGCAACGTAATCTTTCTGCCGCCGCTGCTGGTCAACGTCACGTTGTCGTACGCGCTCGACAGCATGGTGACCTGTGAGAGGTCGCGCTTGGTGGCCTCGCTAAGTGCAGGCACATAGTTTCGGCCCAGTGCCGATGTGTTGAGCTAGGCTGTTAGCTGTGCTTCATTGGTAGGTCATAAGCGACGGCATGCACAGGACCACGTACTGCTATTATCTGATACTCCTCCATGAAGCCGGGGGTGTTGCCGGCAACAAGGCCGAGGATGGTGAGGATGCACCCGATGATCGAGCCGAACACCGGGATGTAGAAGAGGAGACCCATGGTGCGGAGGATAAGTATGAATTTGTTGGTGCTGTTGCTCTTGCTGATGCGTATAAATGTCGAATGGCTGGTACAAAGTAATGGTGGATAATGAGTGGTTCCTATCCCACAGCAAAGAAAATAGTAAGAGTAACAATGTATAGGGGATGATATTGGTTCACCACACCTTTCACTTGCTATAACAAACCAGAGATGTCCTCGATATTCAGACAAAGAAGGGAGAGAAAGTGAGTGACTGAGAGAGAGGAGCGGCGAGTTGTGATGGCGGTATTAAATGAGAGGCCAAACAGTCGGATCAAAGGAACAAGACAAGTGAGAGCTAGCTAGACAGTTAAAAAGGTCAGTAGTCAGCCGGGACAGAGATAAGATCTACGGTGAGGGTCGTTAAAGCCGGAGGGAGTTGTGTGTCGATGGCCGGTGGTGGTGGTTGTGGTGGTTGTGGTGGTGGTGATAGCAGGAGGAAGGTGAAAGATGGCCGGAATAGGAACAGAAAGACGGCCTTTTGAATAAAACCAGAGGCTGGACAGCATGCTTCTGGGTGGCAGGGTGATGATAGCAGCGCTGCCGACGGCTGATGACTGGCATGTGATGGTCCGAAGCGACAGCATTCCATCGAGACCGTCGATTTACCCGAACCCGATGAGACCATTTCCACCCCAAAAAGTTGCCGCCCTTTTCATTCCAAGGAATATAAGGCTATTGGAGTATTTATAGTATTAGGTTATTGGATCTTAGTCCTAAAAAACTCTCTTGGAAATAGAGAAACGATAGAAATACCGGGTAGAGAATGTAAGCAGATTGTCACCATTTGAGTTATATACTTTGCACCCCACAACTACCCGTGAGCTGCCTACCGCCGCCGTTCTGGATCCCGGTCGTACTCGACAGTGATAAACCGTCCCTGGCCGGCCCGCTGCCGCCGTATGTGCTGCTCAGTCTCCTGGGCCATGGCCGCCGTCTTGGCACGCTCGGCCTGCTCGGCTGCATGCAGCTCGCGCATCGCACCGCTTGCATCATCGTCGGCTGATGCCATGCTGTCGTCATCACCGCCCGTGCGCAGCACGAGCGTCGTAATCTTACCCCAGTCGCCCGCCCAGTCGACCTGGTCGCCGTCGACGCGCTTGACGAGCGCCGGGAACCACGCCGCGCAGCCCGTCAGGTCCAGGTACGCGAGCCCGTACAACGCCTTGCTGAGCTTGCGCACAAGAAGCACAGCCTCGGCCCAGTCGCTATCGAGCGTGTGGCTGTAGTAGAAGGTGCCGCCATACGGGACGCGCCGGCCGTGTGGCGCCACGACGGTCGAGAACTTGGCGTTGGGCGTCAGCGTGGGCTCGGGCCAGTAGGCGAGGCGCAGGTGTGTAAGCATTGGAAGGTGCGATGCCAAGGCCAGCAGGTGGCGCCAGGACGCGAGTCCTGCCGAGCCCGGACGGTCAGGATCGAGGGCCAGCGAGAGGTGCGTCAGGTTCGGGAGCAGGGCGCGGCGGGGCGCGACCACATCGGGCAGGTCCCACGACTCGAGAAGGCCAGCCGCGTCTTCCTCGCGCGGGTCCTTTTCTGGGCCGCGGCTAGATCGGCCTCTCGATTTTGCCTGCCCCAGCGGACCCATGGCCCCGCCCGGGAACAGCAGGTCAGAGAGCTCCTTGAGGGAGAGCGACTGGCCCACGGACCCCGACAGATCAAGGTACCGAACGTCTTCGTTGAGCGTGCTCGGACTTGGGGGGTTATCGGACAGACTGTCAGTTTCTTCTAGCCGTGGCTCGCCGGAGCCACGGCTATCGACATCGACGTCGCCAACGCCGCGCTCACCCGGAAGAGCCGGAAGCGTTTTGGGAACCAGGAGAGCCTTGAGATCTCCAATCGTTACACCCTTTCCGCCGTCAGCGAGACGCCCCAGATAGGATAGTAGAGCCGCCCGCAGCGGTCCCTGGAGGTGCACCAGATAGTATTGGTTGTAGTGCTTCTGGATGTGCCAGTCCGTGGCCATGCAGCGCAAAGCCCTGTCCACAAGACTGCCGCGAGCAGGGCGGCCAATGCCCGGCATGTCCAGGCCAAGGCGCATAGACGCATTGGACATTGCATTCGGCGCACATAAGCCATTGTGCAGGTTGCCGGTGCCTCCAGCCGCCCGCGCTGTATGTCTTGGAGCATGCCTCGACTGTGCAAGCCATGAGGGGGGAGGCGCCGGGCCTGCTGGTCGGCGACGACCGCCAGCTGCAACAGCAGAAGCAGAAGCACCACCACCACCGACACCACCACCACCAATCGATCCCCGGCCAGTGGCTGGCACGCCTGGGAGGAGGATATGCGCTATCTCTGGTGGAACACTGGGGGTAGGGAACACGGCAGATATCGGCGACAGCGCTGGCTGTCTGGCTGTGGATGCCACTGTCGTCGCGCCACCATTGGACACAGCCGCAGAAGCAGCTTGGGCTTGGGTTTGGGCTTGCGCATGGGAAGCATTGGCGTGTGAGGCCAACGCGGTTCTACGCAGGTTTGCCAGAATATCGTTTACACTGCGCGAGTGCGGTTCTTCTGTAGCACAGCAGTGTCAGTAGGATTAGACACCATATACGGAGTACAAGTTCTGGTGCTGATATTGGATGATGATGTAAGGATGTGGTTGAAACAGCTGTGAGACATGCCAGCTTTGGCTTAGCTGAGATGACCGTGATTAGTAGTCAAGGACGGCAAGAGAGAGGAGAAGGAAAAGAGGGAGGGAGGGAGGGAGGGAGAGGAGAGGGGAGAGGGGAGAGTATCGGAGGGAGATTATGAAAATCAAAACAGACAAATGATAATACAAATAAAAGAAAATCAAGACAAGAGTGGCAAAAGCGGAGGAGGCGGAAAAATTACGGGAGTACAAGAGAAAGCCGGCAGTGGTCACAAGGAAGCAGGGTGAAGGAGAAAAGGAGGAAAGGAGGAGAGAGCTGCTGCAATGAATGGGAGGACAAGAGGGTAGCAGAGGGTGTGGGCAGAGACAAACCAGAAAGTAGAACAGGTAAGCGTAGAGTGACTGACCGTGATGGATGTTGCTTTGACGGCCGGAACTCTCCAAAGAGTGGGGCGCAGTTGACTGCGGTTTTGAATACTTTGCATAGTGCCGTTTCTTGGGCATGGCGGACGTAGTAGAGGAGGTAGAGATACAAGGAAGAGGAGGGAGGAGGAGGGAGAGGAAGAGGAAGAGGGAGAAGGATAGGTTACTCCGGGAGGGGGGGGGGGGTGTTGTGAGACCTCACGCGAGTAAATAAGAGGGCAGTGATCCGAGACACACTCTAGGTAGATTATGACTATGATGGTAGTGATGATTGATAAGAGAGAAGAGAGGTAAAAAGAAGAGAAAGAGAGGAGAGAGGTAGGCAGAGAAGGGGGGGTATGATGCTGCAGACTGTGTATCAGTTTGCACTGGCCAGACTGCCACGGCTGCCAGCAGGGCTCGACCTGCTTGGAGATGAGATTGGTAGGCAGCTAATGTAGTTAGTAGTCGATCTTCACTGCTCTTCCCTTTCCTCTTCTCTTGCTTGCATGCTTGATTTCGACTGTTCTTCTCCCCATGTTACCACGTCCTGACGTCCAGTCTCAATCTCAACACATATACACAACTTACCAGATCTCTGGCCCGTGGACATGCAACACGTTGAGTACAAACAATAGAACCTGGACGGCCAAGTGGCAGATGTCAACGTGCGAGCTTGCTGTGCTCGACAGCGATGAGAGGTGGAGGGGCGGCCTATCTGGGCGGCTCGAACGGGTTGGAACAACGCACTCAATGAGTATAGCTACAATTAGTGGGAGTATGTGCTTGTAGTTTGCAGTGGTGTTAATGTGAGGGGGTTGCCGGATGCCGATACACGACGACGATGCGGTGTCGTCGATGTCGTGGCCTTGGTTGGTGAGAATCGACGTAGTGTGATTATGTAAGCAGCACACAGTACAGTATGTGTACTTTACACCGTGTCTACTGTGTGTACTATCACGACCAGGCTGTTACTGTGAAGCCTCCTTTTCTTGTCACTCCATTCCTCATTCTGTATAATGGATTGTTACTCCAAGCACATGTCAGATGGTCATGAGAGATTGGCTGTCTATTACTGGAAGTCATAACGTACTGAAAGACCAGGCAAGGCTTACTTGATGCCCGTGGCCAAGATATCTTGACAAAAATAGACAAAATCGTAAAAAAAAAGAGAGAAGTACACAATGAAATAAGAAGAATTACTCACCACCACTACGCAAGTCAGCAATGCAGAGCTAGAGCCAAGCACGATAAAGAGGCATTCGGTTCGGGCACTCCGTCAGGACTACATCGTAAGATCACGCCTTGCATCCTTCACACATCACGACCAGCAGAACGCGAACAGTTATTATGCATGCATATTTGTCTCCTGCTTATTATGCCGTCTATTTTTACAGGCGAGTGATATGGGGTGGTGTCCGAAGCATCCAGCGGGTCACAAGGCATTGCTCGGAATCTAGCTGTACGAGCATAATTATATATGAAGAAGCTGGATAAATTGTATAAAAAAGGAATAAAGAAGAGACATAGTGTACTAAAGAGGAATGGCATCAGCACGCCCAAGAGAAACTACGGCTAATTCCCCGCTGCTTTGACCTGCTCGTTCCATGTCCATCATCATGAGGGTGCACAACGGGGCGTATAGGCGGCGTCAGCATAAAGGCTATGATTTAACTTGACATAAATTACATTAGAACGTATACATTAGATACATTATATAAGATACGATAATAATCACAGACAGTTGGAGAATAATACAATGGGAATAAGTACGGCAATATACAACAATGAAACATGCCAACCTGCAACAGAGAGCATGCAATATCAATAGATTGTTTCCTACCCAGTCTAGAAGGCACAGGCGAGCTGCAGGGGCCCATACGGAGGGCAATGCATTGTTTTGGATTCATATCTGTGCTCCTATTGTATTTGTTTATTGTTTGCTGCTTGCGATTTTCTTTTGTTTCTTTTGTTATTATTCTTCTCTTCACGGCTGTTGGTTGTTGGTTCCAACTCTCACCTCGTCCCCACACCACCACGACAATACAATTATACAACGGCTTTGTTAGCTCTGTCTGCGTCTTCAGTCTAGCCTCACTAACGTAACGTATGCTTATACGTAGATGCGAGCCATGGGGATTTGCCGGAGGTTGTGTGGGGGATGCACCTCGTATTTCGGAGTGTTGGGTTTTCAAGGGAGGAAGAGCAAAGACAACGCTCGCCGATACTCTCGGGCACATGCAGCTCATACGCATGACTACTGATATATGCTCGTTCATTGTCCATTGTCCATTGCCATCATATGATACGATGCTGGACACGAACAACTGCTGCCTAGCTGTCTGTCGGGGCTCCTACATCGGCCGTTTATTGTCTTGATAACTTTCCGACTTTTGCTTGCACGTCCGCATCCCATCAACCATCCTCTGCTGCCGCCTGCTGCCTGTCTCAAGCATATGGCCTACAGTTCATGTAAGGATGACGATGCACCAGTGGTTGACTGGCATGTCTTTGCACACGCGTTCTTGTGATGCCGTGTACAGAATGTACGAAATAAAGTCCGCCATCTCAGAAGCAGTCTGTTTGTGTGTAGCCGTCTGTTGACTGTGACAGTCTGTTGCAGCCCAACCAGGCCGTAAACGGAAGCACGTAAACGGCACACTCCCATCCTTTGGGAACTGAGATATGATGTGTACGATACAACAACGATGACAGGCGATTTGCCACCATGAACTGATGCAAAGTCCCAACTGCACAGCGGCCACCACAGAGGCACGATAGGGCTTGTCCAATGTCTGTCGATGCCTTCAGACGTCTTCCCGCCAGGAGAGATGACCCAGAACAAGGCACGGTCAGAAGAGGAAGGTTGGACACTGTTGTGTCTCCTCGCGGTGTCGCCAGGCCGTCTGTCTTTGGCCCCACGCAGTTCTTGACATCACCTTACCCTTCTTTTATTACTGTCATCGTTCTTGTCGAGTTGTTTGCTGTTTTATCGTGCTGATCCACCCAGCGCCACCAGCACGGACCATGAGAGTGGATGGCCAGGACATGGAAACAATAAAGAGATGAGACATGAAGACAAGGCAGTATTACGCCATCATCCTCAACGAAAACGGCTTGCGCACGTAACCTTTCCGCATGCTGATAGCAGATTCTGAAGAGATATGAATTATAGAGAATAAAAAAATAAAATACATTATATGTTGTTGGCTAATATAGCAGACTCCAAAGACAACGTTGCATCTAGTTTGACACAAGTACGTCGCCGTGAGCGAATCCTTATGGATGACTGGAAGAAGTAGAAGAAGCGATGGACCACGTTAGTCATGCCGACTAGTCACGACCTTGTTTCCGATACATCGACAGCGACGACAAGCTGTCCTGCTTGCTGCTACGGTGGCCAGGACATGCGTCTCGATGTGGAAACGGTTAGCGAGAGGATTCGGAAACCAATGTCTCGGTCGGCCAGCTGGCTGAGCAAACGAGCTGCCGTCGTTTATCATTGTTCTCTGCTCTGCAGAGGCGGGCGTCGGTGACTGGCTAGGTGGTTTGATGACTACTGTGTCGGTGAGCATTCGTAGTATCTTTAGTTATGACCGTCACTGTGGCCAGCCAGTCGCGATCGGAGTTCTGGTGCGCACACTTGAGTAGACTATAATCCATGTTCGCCCTTCACCATGCACCCTCCCACTGCTGCTTCACCAGACGCTCGCGCCTGGACGCATGTCTGGACGTCTACACACTTTTGCAACATTGCCTGTTGTGACATCTGCCTCCGAGAAACAATTCACAGCATCCAGTACAGCCAGTACGGGATGCTGTGATCGTTCCCAAAGGAGTGGTTCTGAGTCGTCTGGCCTGCTGCTGTCTGTCCCTCTGTCCTCTCTGTCTGTCTGCCTGTCTGTCTGTCTGTCTGTGCCAGGTCCTGTACGAATTTCCTATTTTGTACACTCCATGACCGTCGACACTGCTTCGAGGCACAGCGCAACAGACAGCGCGAACGGGTACAGACACAAACAAGACACAATACATGCAAGCGCGCGATGCTGGTGATATGTTACCGGTGGATGGCCCCATGTCTGTGGACGGCGTGTGATGTTCGCAGATGTGTTGGAGGCGTTTTAAAGTTTCAATGTGTTTCAATGTCAAGTACATCTATCTCCATGGGCCCAGAAGCAGAGAAGCCTTGCACAGTGACCAGTGCTGCTACCCTCGTCAGCCATTCGTTGTCTCGTTTGCCTGTTCTGAGAGACTGAGTGTTCTCTGCCCTCCCCTCTCCCCTATTTTGTCCTCACCAGCACGAAGATGTGTAAACGGGCCCGTTGTTCTCCGTTGCATCCGTCGATAAATGCGGTGACATATGAGCTACATGATCCGTGATCCGCCATCGAAAGGCATGGACGGGAGGTGTGGTGAGAGCATTGTCCAAGGTGCGCAAAGCCAGCTGCTCTCTTTGCCATCTTTGCTTGTTCGCGGGCAATGTATGCCATGTCAAGGCGTCATGAGACATTACACTCTGTGAATCCGTGCTACGGCCAGCATGGTCAGCATGGCCAGCATGGCTGTCTTGTCGCGAGGCCGCAAGTTTCTCTCTATATTTCTACGTATATTCTCGATATTCTGCGACTTTCTAGAAAGGCAAGATCAGCTACATGAACCAAATGAGTCGGCATTTCGACATGGATGGTAGCACGGACTGGACCACCATGCTATATCGAGATGTGCTATACGGAACACCGCGTAGATCAGCATGTAAAAGAACGCCACATCCTAAATTGCTTGAATCAAGACGGGCCAATGACGATGAGACCTAGGAGTCGAGGAGTCGGCCTGGCTGTATTTGATTTTGTTTTGTAATAATATCACTTTTCTTTCCCAGTTCCCCGCCTTCACCCAGATCACCTGTGTCGATGTAGGGCGCACCCTTCTCATGCACGATACACCATCCACCATCCACCATCACCTCTGCCACCAGATAACGATATTGGTGATAGAGGATGGACTTTCCCATTCGAGAAGTCTGTGCTCACAGTAACAGAAAGCATCATGCTTTTCCGGGTGTCGGGCTGTAGGCAGTACACTACCCGATGTTATTATGGAGTAGTGTCGGAAGATGTCCATCTGTCTTTTGCTTAGCCGTCCAAGTAGATAATAGCAGCAAATTTTCATATGCAAATGTGCATACGGAAGATTCAAGCCGCGAGGGACGGCCATTGTGTCTGAGTTTTGATATTGCTGTAGCCTCCATTTTATTACTCCTCCTCTTGCAGCTTCTCATTGCATGAGCGTCGAATCGAGGCGCTTACGTATGCACTACTACATATATATTGAAGAAGGAAGACGTGACTGATCCGTCTCACCGTTCCTCCCTCATCTGAATGGGCGCCTATTGTTCTCCCTCTTCTGTCCTTCCCCTCTACTCAGCAGCGGTCGGACAAGATGGGCGCCTGCATAGGGGTGGCGTCGGCCTTTTGCAGCTTCGCACACTGCGAAATTGGGGCAAGCTCAAACAGATATCAGGTAACCAGCAAGTTAGTTAGTCAGTCAGTCGGCCAGGTCTTATCCCCTTGCGGTTATCTGATGTGCATTCTTTTGATGTTTCTTTGCTGTGCAGAGCTGAGAAATTATGGGAGTAAACTTATTCTAGTAATGTGGCGCAGTTGGTCTGTTAGCCTGTTACAAGTAGAGGCTTACTGTCAATTGACTAACGAAAAAAGAAGGTTTGAAGAATTTGAGATGCAGAGGATACCATTAAACAAGACTATGGATGATAAAACATGTAGATAAAAGCTGGACTAAAGGATCGGCAGAGCTGGCGTTTCGTTGGATCCACGCAAGCAACGTGTGTGAGACAAACATCCAAGATTACACGTCATAGGCCTGGCCGTAATGAAGTCTCAGACGGGCAGTATGAGAGATAAACTCTTATAAATTAGAGAAAATGTGAAAAGAGAACAAGGGTAGGAGAAGAAAAGACTACAAGAACGGATGGCTGCATAGAATACGACGTCGAAACACTCTTCCCTGGCCTCCGTATCCGTCTATTTTTATGTACATTGCCCAGGAGTGATTATCTGCAGCTCCGCTGCTGGACGTTCAAGTGCGCTCTGCCTCAAAGTTCCATAGTGAGTTCGCTCTGCTGCTAGACGTTCAATGCATGCGCTGCCTCCAAGTTCCATTGTGAGTTCGACACATCTGCTGCAGCACCGTGCACAAGACAATCAGTCGACAGCAGATGATCGGAAGCAAGACACAGGTGGGATACAACTTGACAGTCGACACCAAAGCAAGAACGGCAAAAAGAAAGCACAGGACCAGAAAAAGAAAGCACAAACATTTGACAGCTTGTGTCTTTCCCTTTCTTCTCCTCGACATGCTCGCGACCTGTCACATTGTACAAGATCTACAGCATCTCTCATCCTCAACGTCTGCAACTGATCCCTTGCCTTGCTGGTGGTGTATACGTATGCTTTCTTTTTCAGCGTCCACTTTGGGAGTGTGCCGTTGGTAGCTGAATGTCATCATCCCGGTTGTTTTGTCTGTAATGGGGGGGTTGGGTAGCAATGGGTATTTTTACGGAGACTTGGCACACAATGGTTAGTAAGAGAAGACGACGAAACTACTTTTTTTTTAAATAAAAAATCAATCAGCAGATGGCGTTGCAATATCAAAATCCGGCACTCGCTGGAGGCGAGCTCAGCAGGAGGCGTCGGATCCCAGCACTTGTTTTATTTCAAGGACAAGCACTGCAGAATGGGATACTGGTCAGGACAGCCAGTAGTTTGTCACTCGTGTTCACCAAGACGGCAAGGATGCCCACACGCAAGGCGATGGAGAGTGCAGGGATTCGACATGAAAGACGCTGTCTTGGTCTGCATTATGTGCACATTGCCGTCTCGTATGCAGCTGAAAAGGGTGCTTGAGCGGTCCTCGACGGTCTGCGATTGACGCGAGCAGGTCTTTGTCTCTTTTCCCCTTTCCCTTTTTTCCCATTTTTCCCTTTTCCCTTTTCCCTGTTCCTTCTTCGTTATTTTCCTTTTTTCCTTTCTCAATAGTCTGCGGGCCGGACCGAAATACGGCCAATCTTGCAAGCAGCACGCCTAAAAAGTGGGCAACAGCTGATTGCTACTGACATGGTGATATTGGCTTGATTTTGCATGCAAATTGCACAGACCAATCACCCATCCTACATATGTATGGCTGAGATAGCTTGATAAGCAAGCAGCCTGCAGCGCGGTAGCGACAAAATGGGACCACGTAATCCCTCTTTGATCTATTTATACAGCGTAAACAAGATGCAGACAGGATGATAGCAATAAATGAATACGAGTCTTGGTCTTCGGACCCGGGCTGAAGTCGAAACCGGACTTTGTTACAAACGGCCAAAACGCGAGACGATGAAAGAACAACGAGGCTAGCAGTTGCAGTCTCGGGTATGGTTATATCTCATTGGCCCGGGTACTAGGAAGAGTTGCCGATAGAGCTGTTATCCTTATTCTTTATTAATTATTTTCTCTTAATATACTGCTAAGCTTTTGTTCGCGAATAGGTGCTATATCGAAACGCTAATACGGCGTCATAATTCAGACCACCCTTGTCGTTCCGATATGCTGGCAGGAGATTACATATTACAGCACATGGAGTGCAGGGAAGCAATCTTGTTGGTGTTTGAAAACATCTGACATGGATAGAGTATGCAGACACACAGAAGGTACAGAAGGAAAGCCATGGTCCATGGATAGATTGCAGTGTATGCAGAGTATCGTGTCCGAAAGCCATCGCCGGGGAGGCATGTTCAGGCATGGATGTTCTTTTGATTATTTAGTTATGCCATTGTAGTTTATTTCTACTGGCTTCGAAGCATTCGTGCCTGAAGATAACGACGAAGAATAGTCCGGCTTGTATGAAGCTTACCGAGAATGTAGCGAGGACTCCAGAACAAGGGAGAGGAGCTGACTGAAGACTACAATACTACAGATCCAGCCAACAACAAACAAATAGATAAATTGATGCTCATTTCATGTGGCACAGCTCTTATTCCTTCCTGATCACTGCGGCCGTTGAATTGTGTGCATGTCTCTCCCTTTCGTCTTGTTCATTATGGCTCCTGTTGAATATCAATCAATGTTCATGGTTGTGATGGCATCAGTCACAGTTAATTAATGTCCTGATATCACCAAACGGTGCTAGCCGCAATCCAAATGGGAAGCTCGTAACGGTAAACAATGCAAATGAGACCACACGCACGAAAATTAAATAGCCGACAAGAACAAAAGTACCATTTAAAAGACGCGTCGGCGACAGAGCATTGTATGAAAGACGATGAGAGCTCTATGGCTGCTGAGATGACGGGGTCAGAGCTCGTGTGCCACCAGTCCTCAGCTCACTGCCAGAGAATTTAAACAGACAGTATGCTTATGGAAAATAGAATTAGAAAACTAGAAAATATGATTTCAGATAGCGACGAGGTACCCCGGCTTTCCCTTGTTTCTTGTATTCTCTAGCGTCGAAGCATCGTCCAATCCTGTTGCGTCCCTGTCGGTCTTCAAGGCTTCTATTGTAGTTACCCTGTCTGTTAAGTACCGTTTCATGTTTAATTCTTTTTCTACGTCGTATTCTTCTATGCTTACTTGACGGAAGCCTCCAGAAGATCGACGTAGCCCCTGTTACTTTCGCTAAACTGCGAGCTGAGTGAGTTGGGTGGTTTCTTTTTTTCTTTTCTTCTTTTCTTCTTTTTTTCTTTTTTCCTTCTGTTTCTTTTCTTTTTCCTTTCTTTCTATTTTTGTTCTTCTATGCTTACTTTCCCTTCTTTCTACTCTCTCCCCTCTCCCTATGCTTACTTCACTGCTCATCCTCAACACCTGCATCAGTCTTACGCCTACCGGCCTACTGCTTTGCTCTTGTGCAATGACACCGGCTTCCGGAGTTGCATGCCGGATTTAATTGGGAAAATGAGAAGTGACTGTCGTCGTAGGTGGTGGGGGTGGGGGCACGAGCTTTTTCCTCTCGTCACCAACAGGAACTCACTCTGCCTCCCCACACGCACTGCGATCGGTGGCGAATCGTTCAACGACCCCGGCACTTCCAATGTAATGCTACGCATCCGTGTCGTGCTCCTGCTCGTCGTCAGCTGGGATACGGTCTTGCTGGATCGTAACTGGATTCTATTTTTATGTGTAAGAAAAAGAAAAAAAAACCAATGACGGTCTTTGTGCTAATTTAATGTAAGCATAGAGTCAGAGCTTGTTTGCGGTGTTGATTGTTGGAGCTGGGCAGTCCCTGAAAGGGGCTTGTCAACAACAAGACAACAGACAACAGTACCCGCCAATCATGTATCTTTAGAGCTGATGGCTACATTTTTCGTAGTGTCATCACCACACATATTGCTGTCTCAACCATCACGACCGCCTCCGCGTACCACAGCTAACAAAAGAACAGAGGGTGTCAAGTAGACAATGAGACACCTTGAAAGCGCCGAGAAACATACTCACATGTATTTGATGCCGGGATGTTGGTTCTGTAAATCCAGCTTACCGGGGGGATATTGTGAGGTAGTAGAGTAAACCAGCAAAATAAAATCAAACCAAGTCAAATAACACCTCGTAGCTGAAAGAATCATATATATGTAATCCTCGATACTACTCGCACTCCTTATTATATCTTCCTCATACGCATTGTAAATGCTCTCTCTGGTTTCTCTCTGGTTTCTTCACTGCCCTCTCCCATCCTCATAGTTATATTATTCATAGTTTCTCCTATTCTCACTTTCCTCGCGCTTCCTTCTGCACGGACAGTCTCCGCTTCTCACCAACTCACTGTCTCAGTAGTCTCGCCTTGCACGACTTGAAGTAAAACTAGAAAATATTAGAACCAGAAAGTCTGTTTTCTATTTTCCTTTCCTAGACAAAGCGGCATATCTCTTGTTTCTGCTCTTTACCATTTCCTTATCTTGCTCTCCCTTCTCTGAACAGACCACAGCCCCAGTGTAGTGCTGGATCCCAACGGCAAACTCAAGAGTACAATGTCTTTATTAACTCAAGGTCTTTTTGATATTGTAGTAATTGGTTGCTCGCCAGCACTGATTCCCTGCACTCTCTCACACGCCCTCTTTGCATCACATATACACTTGATATTTTTCATGATTGCTATTTGGTTGCACTCCTAGAACTACACCATTAGCCATACTACTTTGACATCCTGAGGCTCGCCATCGTCCTCCTCCTCCTCCTCCTCCTTCTCCTCCCCTCCTCTATTCTCTCTTCTCCTATGCTCTCCTCACCTCTCGCCTCTCGCCTCTCGCCCTGCTGCCTTGCTGCCCGCTTTGCTTATACAGTCTCACTTGTGCAGCCAATTTGCCTATATTGCCCTGAAGACCTCTCCTTCTTGCAGTCTCGTGTCTTTCCTCACTCCCCTTCTCTGCTCCTCTACTTGCCAACGTTCTTATATTGATATTATCCTATTTGTTTCTTCTTAATCTCTTTCCTTTATTTTTACTACTTATACTTTCATCTCTACACGCCCCCCCTGCCACCAGTTCCTTCTTGGCCGCATTGTTTCCTCTCTTCCTCGCTCTACTCCCTCTCTCAGGCCCATTTCTCACCCCTCTGCTACGCCTTGCTCGTGCCGTTCGTTCATAGGCTCATCTCTGGACGCTCTCTTCGTCCGGCCCTCCCCTCTCACACGTAAAAACATACGACCAGCTAGATACTTGTTCAAGCCACTCCTGTCTTGGTCACTCAAAACGTTTGAGTATATAGACTCTCGTCGGCCAGCATCGCTCCTTTCGTTTCCTTTTGCTTACCTTTTGGTTTTTTTCCTTTCAACCTTTGAAGACTTCATCCTCGATTCATCTTATATCTTGGCCGTGTCTCTTGCTTCTCGCCATCGCATCACCACATACGCAACACCTACTTTCTTAGACCACTGCCTACATACTCAAGCCGGCACCCCGTTGTGTAAAGCTTTCATCAGCTTTCATCACCGCCAAAGCCTCTATTCGAGAAGCTCATGATTCGAATCGAGAAAACGAAAAAAAATTGACAACCAAAACGGAAAGAGCTCCTCATATCTTCTTCCGTTTTAGGAAGGAACGAGTAAGTGCCGCTAAAAAGTCCAAAAAACGCGTTTCGTGGTTGAAATCACCAATCGTTCTTCCCTCTTTGCCCTTTTCTTTTCGTTTCTTGCAATTTCATCCCACCTCATTGATCTTGTGAACTATTTTGCCAACTTTCGCCCTTCTTTTATGCTTTTATGCTACACGTACTTATGCTTATGTGCTGCCTGCACCTGCATATATATCGCTTCCCCCGCCCCGTCTGAGGCCAAAGACAGGAGGCCAAACATTTTGCTCTTCTTCATCTCTTTTGCCTCTTGCTACGTTTTGAGCCTTTTTAAGCCTTGATTCCCTCGCTTTCACGTCCGCACATACCATCTTGTCCCGTCACGAAGACGACAACTGCTGCTTCAAGCCTCAAGGTAAGGAGCATTCATGTTGCTGCCGCGCGTTTGTTGTTCATGCAGCTATTCCTTGGTCGCGCGTGGTTTACTCCCTGTATCTATTCATCCCATATACACCGGCACCGGCACCGACACGAGACGCAACGGCTTCAGATCAAAGGCTTCCTTACCAAAGCCGCCCCAGACCAAGACCATAAAAAGACAGCTGCCCGCGTCTCGGGAAGCATCTAGTGATGTACCATCAAGCATAATAGCGCACCCAGACTGCAACGCCTCAATGCGACGCTGATATACCGCCCTGACATCCTTGCGACCGGTGCTGCGCAATGGTCTCGAACGGCCAGCCTCAGCCTGATATCATTTTATTGTTTCCGGGGCTGCTTGGTTCTGGTTGCGTCTCCATTCTGTGCTCTGGATTGACGGCCGGCTTGCATCGCTCCTTGGTGCTCCCATCACGACCGCCTAGGGCGGCCATCCACGCACGTGTTTCTCTCGTCCCTGCGCCTCTTTGTCTCTTTTTGTTTCGTCTATTTTGTCTTTTTGTCTACTTTCTTTCGTGTTATTTGTGTAGTTGTGTTATGTGTGCTGTTCGTTGTCGACTTCCCGACCGGAATTGCAGCCAAAGAAAGCCCGTCTTTATTTGCATATTCCACACCGCAGGACAATAGCCACGCAGCATGTTTTTGCAGCAGTATTGCACTGTTTATGACGCGCTGCTTACTTGGCCGCGGGCCACTTGCATGCGGCCACAGGAGGGCGGGCTGCAGCAAAGCTCCAGAATACCAGGCTGACACACAAATACAGAGTGGGGGACTTGTTTTTGAGCATACATTGGCGCTGCAGAGTGTAACGTATTATCAGGAACACTGCCAGAGCGTTTGGATGACCTTGCGCTCACACACCAGCTCAGAGTATCAAAGTAGGTTCTGATCCTCGACCGCACAGGGCTGATGTTGGACGCAGCTGGGAGGTTGGAAGCACGGGATCTTGCTAACCAACATCAGACCACACATCGCCAGACACCACAACAGTTGCAACTTGCAAGCAATTGCCTGCAAAAGCTCGCTACACAAACTGTCTGTCTTACAACAGTGACTGCCTCGTCCCACTGAAAACTGAAAGCACCCCTGCTTGTCAAACCGGATCCCACCAGAGAATAGAGAATACTACAACAGCAAACAGCTTGCTGTCCCGGCGACAGATACACATAGTAAGTCTCGTTTCTCGAGATGCAGCGGTCCAGGCCGTCATATGGATCCATTTCCGTGTTCCGGGTGCCGCTATTCATTTCCCCGTTTCCCCGTTTCAATCCCAATAATGATGCCATTTGCCATCATGCTAACAAACATAGCCGTGACCCGCACCACAGCAATAAGCCAACGCACGCACCTTGCCGAAACAGGAGTCACATCGTCGGCGACGTCCCATCAAACAAAAGTCAGCCCAACGGACTGGCAAGCACAGCTTTCCCGCAGCTGTATTCACTGAACACTGAAGCTTCAGTGCCGAGACGGTATCACAAAATATCGTGTAATCACACAAATCGATCACAAGATGAATCAAACAATCCCCAAGGTATGTCATACACTGTTCCAATTATCCCGTCATTTTGGGTGGTACACTGTGCCCTTTTTCTCTTTTTCTCTTTTTCTCCGCCACACACATCATAGCCTTCCACTGCCCCGTCCAAGTGCATCTGCACCATCTGTTCAAGACCGGCGTGACGACGTCTCCCGACATTAGCCTTCAGCCTTCCCGCATATCTAGTTGTCTAGTTGCCGTTACCGTCCCAGCCCACTCTCTTTTGTTTTGTCTTTTGTTTTCTCTTTTGCTTTCTTCCACAACCATCGTCTTCCAGCTCCATCCCCTTTGCCTTTTCACGGCCCGACTTTGCAGCCATCTGCCATGTTTGTTTGGCCCCTTGTGTTGTTTTCTCGGGTTTCCTGTGTCGGTATGCTCGAGTTTCGAAAGCCGCCCATCTGAGCTCGCCAATTCGCCAATTCGCCACACAACACACCACAGTCCGGGTGTCCTCACTCGCACAGGCGCACGCCCACAAACACAAAACTGCGATACAAGCACAGTTCGAAGCACTAGATAAACGGCAATGTCTGTGTCTTGAACAGACAAGTTCCGGTCGCCGAGCTTGAACTCGATCCTCGCATGGTGGAAATGCGATAGCTTTACTGGTACGTTGATTTGTCTTTTTTTTTGGTTTTGGTCTTGTGTCTCATGTTTTCGTTGCTTCCATCGATTTCGTATCGTGTCTTTATTTTTGTTTCTCTTCTTCTGGAAGTAGCCATAAGAAGCATCACCTGGCGTTTGTTGACTCTGCTTTACAAGGAGGGGTGCCTTTGTCCGCCCCCCTTGTAAGCCACAGTCGGTTCGTTCCCGTCTGCGGCTCATCCTGGCTCCCAGTCGTCTTGTTTTTGTCTCTATCTGTCTCTAGTACGCTTCTGCACTGTTCTGTCAGCGCGCTGTCTTCTTCTTGATATTTGACCTCGCATTATCACCTTGATTCGTTCGCTTCCTCTTTTTCGTCATTTTCCCGTCAAGCAATCTTCAGGACCCGAAACCCGCTGCAGCCACCGTCAATAGCCAAACATTCTGATTGGCATACACCTATTGTGCAACGCCGCTGCACGAGTTATCTTTCACACCCTCAAGTCTTTTACAACGCCTCATGTTGTGACGGTGCAATGGCCACTCTCGAGCCTTTCGATTGCTCTGACTGCTGTTTGCCATTATCACTATTATTTTCTTCGTTCTAAAACACACACCCCTCCTCGGCCATCTTTCCACGACTATTTGATATTATATTGTTTTTGTCCCGTTTGGCTTCCTCCGTGTCCTATCATTCATTGTTTGCTTGTATTTCATTTCGTCTTTTATTTTACGTTTTCTTTTTATATTCATACTTCTCTTTCCGGGCCGCTATCATTGTCGTTGTTTTATATAAGACGACTCCTTCCCGCTCGTCTGTCTAGATTTCCACTCCCACTCGAGTTCTAACGTTACCTCTCATACAGATCTCACAATATCTCCATCATATATCACTTGTCGCCCACTCCTTCAAGAACAACGTCAACACGACACTGTCTTACGATATCACATATTCGACAGGAAACCTCGACATTTTTAATTCACTGCCCCTTTACTGCACTTGTGTTTTATTCTCTACCTGTCAATGCTTTAATCTGCGTTTCTTCGTGGAAAGAAACGCACAAGTCTACTGCCCTCATTTTCTTCCTTTGCTTTCCATCTTGACTTTTGCACTTCCAGATTACTGCTTGTTCAATCAAGCTGCATATCTACATTAGCTTCGACAAACGGGCGAGTACTAACTACGGCTATAGCAAGACTTTGAACAGTCATCACCGTCCTGCGCAGAGCTGGATTATATCGGGATTTCAGCCTCCAATGACATCCGGTATGTCAAGAAATTTATTTTCTGCATTTTGAGTTCATCTTTTCCTGTCCAGTTTCACCTTTATTCTCTATCTGGGGACTCTTGGTCGTATGGCACTGCTTTCATCTGCCGGCCGGGATGGCTGTTTTGCCACTGCATACTCCCATCTCACTGATCCCGAGCAGAGCCCAACCATGGAAACACGGGAGCTGCGACGAAGTCTAAGCATTACGCCCAAAGATGGAACTCCCTTCCTTCCCCAGTCTTCTGCACCGCTGGCAGTTTCAATATCACTGTCCTTTGCATGCCCTTCTTTCATTGCTAGCTTGTTGTTGTTTGTTATCTTTTGTTTATTTGTTTCACGGCTTTTCTCTTGTAGAGAGGGCAAACCGCTTTCTTGGCTGGGGTAACATTTGTTTCCTTCTCGTTGAACAGGTGCGACTTGGCTCTGTCTTTGTACACTGTGCATCGACAGATTTCCTGCGAGTTCCCTGCGAGTTCCCTGTTGTGCACCAGAGACCTGTGAAGGCAGCGGCTCAGTTGATGTACCACTCCCACCGGTTGCGTGCCACGACTGCCCGTTGTTTGTTTGACAAGAAACCTGGTTGCACTTGACACACTTCATGGGTTCTACAGTCGTGTGTCTGATATACAATGGGATACAGCATTAGCGAAGCTCTGTCAACACATGTCCAGTTCTTTTGTTTGCGTTTTACCACCGCGTCGAGTACTGTCTGATCCAGTTCCTCACGACTTCTTACTGACAGCCACTTGCTCTACCAGGTATAACCAGGAGCCCAACGCATCACCCTTGAACCTGGAGACGTCATCTGCGTCGTCGGCTGTCATCAACCTGTACCCTCCACAGAACACCGTCTTCAACCAACAAGGCGCGTACCACACAGACAACGGCAACTCCTTCTATCCGTCGTCAGCGTCATCGCATATCTTCCATAACGTTGACGTTCGGTCTCGATTGGGCACAACGTAAGCATGTCTTCACATACTCTACTCTTGAAGAAATGTCTATCTGACATTTGTGTTTTATCAGAAGCAATCCCACTCCCACTGGTATGGCACATGCCCACCGTGCAGCACTGCCACATCCATCCGGCCCGATCTCTACGCGAGACTACTACTCGACTGCTACACCCTCGTTCCGGCGATCCTCTGATCACCCTGCTCGGTCGCCATCTTTCCCCGGCATCCACCACCACCACCCCTTGTCTCCTACACCCAGCCCAAACCAGACCTACGCCCCGACGTACAAGATGGACTCCACATTTGGAGGCAAGCCTCAGATCCCACCACTGCTGGAGATGACATCGTTTGGATCGCTTCAGTACGCAGATGGTCCCAACATTGGCCAGACAATCAAGCTAGACATCAACGGCACAATCGATAAGGGTTTCTTCCTTGCCGACAAGGAGTGGACGTGCTACCGACGGAATTACTTCTCGTGCATTTGCTCATTCACCCTGTCGCCACCCGCTCTCACTGCAGGCATTACATATGTACACAATAACGGTACACGCAGCACAGTCAACGGTTTCTCCATGTCCATCTCGGCCGTGGTGTCGGATAGCGACAACCACGTCATCGAACTTGTCCAGCACACCCCAAAGCGTGACAAGGGTCCGACAACTCGCCCCGAAAAAGTGCGGTTAGTTGCGAAGCCCCCCCAGTCACCCCACCACGGTATGGGACTATACGGCGACGGCATGTCAGTCGGTAACCGGTACGATCACACCTATGGTCCACCACAGCCAGGCTACCCCAGCGAACACACCTTTGAGCGCATCCAATTCAAGCAGGCAACGGCAAACAACGGCAAGCGTCGGGCGGCACAGCAGTACTATCACTTGCTTGTTGAGCTCTGGGCGAATGTTCCCACCGGAAGCGGCGAGCAATTCATCAAGGTTGCCCACCGCAAGTCTGCAAAGATGATTGTCCGTGGCCGGTCGCCAGGCCACTACCAGTCGGAACGCCGCGGTAGCACCAGCAGCGGCCCTGGTGGTTCGTCTGGCAGCCTCGGCTACGGCGGCTCAGGTCTTGGATCCGACTTTGGCACTAGTTCTGCACTTCTCCCGGCCGCGTATGGAGGCGGATACGATCCTCGCTCTACCGGCCACTATGGGGGTGCTCGGCACCATCAGCAAACGCACGCACACCAACCGCATGACATGATTGACCATCCGGTGATGACGTCGGAAGATGTCAAGGCCATCCACGAGACGAAGGATTATCAGTACTTCCCAGCGCCCATCTGCGACAGCGCACCAGATCCGCGCCATCCCGTGGACATGTTCTCGCATTCTTCGCACCGTGAGCTACCCCAGCTGCACAGCAACGAGCCGCCCGTTCGATCCAAGCACGAGGACAGCCTTCCCCCTCCACCGTACTACCCCGGTAGTAGCTTCTTCTCAAACCGCTGTGGCCGCTATGAGGGCAAGTCGAGCTCTACTGGGTACTACCCGTCGATGGTTGGCCCAACATCTGGTATGGGTATGTCGTGATCCATTCCGCTCCCATCTCATCAGTCTTTGTTTTTTTGGTCTTTATTCTTTTGGCTCTTTTGGCGTCTTTTTCTGCCTCGCATTTGGACGATTGTATATGGCCACATCAGAATGGACAATGCACAAAATGGACAATGCACAAAAGCACACAAAAAATACTTATCTACAAAAACGGCCACAGTTGAATGCTTGGACGATACGGGAGGACTCGACACGACATTAGCAGCGCCATGGCATGAAAGATGCCGAAAGTTGAAATACCCGGCTGTTGGCTTTTATCTGGTTGTCATTTGTTTCATTGTGACCCTGTTATACAGGGCGTTTTGCTTTGGTTTTTGCTCATTTTGTTTTTCATATGCTGGCTTGTCTCGTCGGTCTTTGTTTTTAATTGTTTGGCTTCCCTTCTACTTCACATTATTCACCCCTTATTGTTAAAGTATTTTTTTAGTTCCCTGCCATCCTATTCCCATCATTTCTTATCATCCTTATCCCTCTTTTGGTTTTTAAAGTCTTCGTTGTTATCTATTTTGATTTATTTCCATCCTATTTGGTCTACTTGCTTGGCTTGGTAGGTCGTGCGCGTGGACGAGAGGAGAGGCACAGATGGGAATAGCCCGCCCGGTTTGCGAGGCTTTCCAGTGGATGGCCATGATCATGACTCCATGAAGCATCTCACGATGGGGTACGATGGATACGATGGCAATGGCAGCTCTGGTGGTCAGGTCAGGGCATGGAACATGTATGCCCGGAGACGACACGTTGGTGGACATTTAGATATTGCTAGTTTTGAAGGATCTGTTCTGGACGACCGCGTGCACATTTACTTGCTTGGTGCCTTGTCTTGTATGCGTGCATACACAGCGGCAAATGCAGGCCAGCAATGGTCTTGGTCTGACCCTGCTGGAACGGCTTGCTCATGTCGCCAAATAAAGAACGTCTCAATCAAACTGTGCCGCATGCTAGCCAGTACCAAGAAAGAGGCAAAGTTACAACTGACACAGCAATATCGTTGCTGGAACTCGTGCCGTAAAGGCGACACAGTCGGGCACCTCGCGGGAGGCCTTGATCTGTGCCGCCCATGGCCCGTCTCTACTTGCGGTCAGGCCCAACGTGCTGCCATAGTCCAATAGTAGCCTGCCAGACTGTCTAGGTAAAAGTGAAAAGCAAAATGAAAAAAAAAAACAATCAAAAAAATCAAATCCCATCAATCATATCCAATCGCCGCGCTGCAGATGTCACAGAGTCTGCCCATGTGGTGAAGTGTCTTGTCTTCTTCTGAGACATGCAATGCGGCTGAATGACATCACGTGTGCGACAGGGCAAAAATAATGCTTACGGATCAAGGCAAAAGAAAGGTCTTACCCGGAATCGAACCGGGGCTACTGGAATCAGAATCCAGTGTCCTAACCGCTAGACTATAAGACCGATGATTTTGCTTGCTCCACGATAGCGTAGGAGGGCTTATAAGCAGGGTCCTTTTTTTTTTTTTTTTTTTTTTTTTTTTGTTTCTTCTTATTCACATGCCGTGGCAGAGGTGCGCAACAGGCGTCTTGGTGAGGTTGGGTAATCAAGCACCCTGGACATTTTCTTACTGACACCCCTGCTGCGGCTGGCTTCCATCTGCCTTCCATGGCACCAACAGACACCTCGTATATGTCTCTTCGATACGCCTTGCCGTGTGTAGCCTTTCGAAACATGTACGACGCTGCAATATGCCCGACATGTACCTAGTCCCAACAGACAAATATGCTTAGGTGCAGGGAATCGAAAAAGAGAACAAAACACAACAAACAAAACAAACAACCAGCACTCGACGCGTGGGACAGGACACGAGCGCGGCCAGCTGCCGTCGTATAGTCGGCAGGGATGAAATTTGACTCGGCTATTCAGTTTCATCAATATTAACTCCGTTTTTGATAGCTGTTGTGGTCAATCTATTAGCTGAGACGCACACGTTGCGGATGTCGCAGCCAGGGACTCGCCTTGGTGAGACATTCGGCACTGGACATGCTGTGGATGGCACTCGACGAGAACATACAAATCAGATTGCAAGTTAAATAACAAAACTAGAAGCAAGCAGGCTATCCCACCCAATTCGGTTCTCCATCCATACCCGATAACATAGAGAAGGCAGGAAAAGTAGGCAAACAGAAGACTAAAAAACAATGGAAAGAAGATAAAGAGAAGAAAGGAAGAGAAGAAACAAGACATCCGTAGCACAGTACAAAATCAAAAAAGAAAACAGAGCATATACACAATTGATGACCACTCTAGTCAGAGTCCATGGCAAAGTCATCGCTCTCCTCCTTCAGGCTATCATCATCGTCGTCTTCAATAACGTACGACTTCTTCTTGACCGCCGTCGCACGGGCAGCACGCTTCGGGGCAGCCTTGGGTGCAGCCTTGGGCGCAGCCTTGGGAGCGGGCTTTGCAGCAGCCTTGGTCGCCTTGGCCGTCGGCTTCTTCGCCGCTAACTCATCGTCGTCGTCGTCGTCGCTATCAAAGAGTGCGGCTCTGGCTTTGGCTTTTCGTGCGTCTGTCAGGGCCTTGGCAACGGGGGAGGCCTTTGACGCAGCTGGCTTTTCCGCTGCCTTGGCCTTGGTCTTGGCGACAACCGTACGGCCACGACCCTTCTTGGCCAGCGTTGATCCGCCACTTAGGGATGATGCCTTGCCAATCGATCTGGAATCGTCGTCCTCGCCAGACAAAGCATTCTCGTCATCGTCGCCCTTGGTCGACTTGTGCGGCGACGAGAAAGCAAGAGCCTCGTAGTTGGTGTCGTCGTGGCTGTCGAAATCAAACGCCTTGCTAGCCGCCGCCTTGGCCTTGGGCATCCGCGGCAGTGTAGAACTATTGCCGCTGCTATCGCCGTTGCTCGTCTCGGGGCGCGACATGGAGAATAGACTCAGGCGACCGTTGCCCGATGCAGCAGTCGTATCATGAGCCTCGCTGCCGCCCCCGATACCCTTAACCATAGCACCGACATCACCGAGCATCTCCTCGTCATCGTCCTCCATCTCAGAGTCAGAGTCGATTGTCCACTTTTTGGCCTTGGTGGCCGCGGCACGCTTCGTGCGCCCTCCAGCAACTTGGCTTGAAACGGTTTCGACAGGCTCATCCATCTCTTCATCGCTCAGCGAAGCTGCTGCCTTGCCCTTCTTAGGCCTGGCCAGCGCAGCAAAGTCGTCATCAGAAAAGTCGTCCATGCCAGCATCAACCGGGGCAGTCGCCTTCTTGGCAGCCGCCGCAGCTGCTGGCTTCGCCTTTGGCTTGGCGGAGAACATCTCGGCGAACCGCTCCGACGTCTTCTCTACTGGCTTCGCAGCCGCTGCCTTCATGGCTGCAGTCATCTTGGGCGCCCGCGCTGGCTTCTTCTCCGTGTACTCGTCCTCCTCTTTGACCTTGCGGGCACGACCAGCACCAATCTTCTTCGACTTGCGACGGCCTAGGCGGTTGATCGACGTCTGGATATCGGCATCCATAATCAGTTGGGCCTCCCACTCCTTGAGGAACTCGTCAAGATCGGTACACCACAAGTCCTTCTCGCTCTTGCTATCAAGCTCGTCATACTGGTCCTTCTTGGCCTCGATCTGCTTCTTCAGCCGATCCAGGCGCTCCTGAGTAAAGGACCAGATGGGCATCGACAAAAGGTAGTCAAAGTCGCGGTCCGATCCGCCTTCATCGTCGTCCTCGTCGTCCTCGTCCTCATCGTCATTGCTCTTCTTCTTCTTTCCATCGGCCCCGTCTCGCGGGAATGGCTCGTATTTGCGCTCCCGGAGCTCCTTGACGACATTGGCCTTCTTCTTCTTGGACACCACAAGCTTTCCCTCCATAATCTCCAGGACGAACCGGTACTGGCACTTGAGCCTGCGGTACTCCAGGTCGTAGAGGCCCAGCCAGTGCGCCTTGCGCAGCGTGTACATCTCGAATCGATACACGTAAAAGTCCTCCATAATGTCCTCGACCTTCTCGTACCGGCGGATCTGACCCTTGGCGTCAAACGCGACCAGGTTGGTTGTGCCGATGGTCTTGGACAGCTTGAAGCGCTCAATCAGACCCTCGTCGAGAGCTGTCTTCATGTTCTTATCGTCCATCTGGATTTGGAAGTGCACATTTCTGTGGTCGTTGAACTCCTTGTAGTCCTTGATCCAGGACGGCGACTTCTCGGCCCGGATCACGTCCTCGAGGCGGGACTTGAAATCGTCTGTCCACACGCGCACCGGAAGCTCGGTCACTATAGCCTCGTTGGGATTTTTGTCGTCCTGGTACACGATACCGTTAAAACGGAACTTGCCGGGCTGGTTGGGCTCGGGCTCGGGAGTGCCCTTCCAGCCGCGGAACCACGGGATCATGGGCTCAAACGGAACCTCCTCTTGCTCTCCGTCACCCACGCGGCCCATGCGACGCTTCAGGTTGTTCACGATATCGACGGGGTTGTAGTTGGGAATCTGTGTGCTCCAACCCGTACCAATACCATCCGCGCCATTGATCAGTACCATGGGTACAACGGGGGCGTAGTTGACTGGCTCGATGGTCTTGCCTTCTTCTTCGTTGCTCACAAGCACTGGCTCATCAAGGGGGTTGAACACACGGCGGGCAAAGGGGGAAAGACGTGTGAAAATGTAACGAGCGCTAGCAGCATCTGAACCGCCGGACAGACGAGAACCAAAGTTACCGCTGGGCTCGAGACAGTTGACATTGTTGGAACCAACAAACGTCTGGGCTAGACCGACAATGGTCTGGTGCAGCGAGGCATCACCGTGATGGTACGAGGCAGTCTTGGACACAGTACCGGCAAGCTCAAACACCTTTTGGTCTTTGACGTAGTTGTGCTTGAGACAGGTGTAGATGACCTTGCGTTGACCGGGCTTCAGGCCGTCGAGAACAGAGGGAATGGAACGCATGTTGTCAGCCATGCTGAAAAGGATCAGCTCCTTGTTGACAAAGTCCGAGTAGGTGATGCTCTTGGTCGACTGGTCCAAAAAGGTACCTGGCACAAAGTTGCCAAGCCACTCTTTACGAGCATCGGCCTTCTTCTTGGAAAAGGCAAGATCAAAAAGCTGGGCTTCACTGGTTTCCATGGTCTCAAACTCCTTCAAGTGGGCGTCCAGGTTCGTAAAGTAGACTTGAGCATCCTCGTTGGACGACGAACCAAGACCCTTGAGGTACTTGTACTCCCATTTCCGGACTTCGTTCTGGTGCTCTTCTCTCCACTCGTCGTACTCGGGCATCGTGTAGAACGCCTTTGACTTGGTCGGCTTCTTGGGGTTGGATCCCTGCCAGATCTTGACGACGGGCGTAATGAACTCCTGGAAGAACTCGGGGATCTGCAACAGCGAGGGGAACTGGACTTGCAAAAAGTTGATGAGAAGACCCTTGATATGACTGCCGTCGTGATCCTGATCAGCCATGATCATCAGGTGGCCGTAGCGAAGTCCCTTGGTGTCGGTGTAGACTTGCTTGTGCTTCAGGCCCAGGAACTGCTTGATGTTCTGGATTTCCTTGTTCTTGGTAATCTGATCAATGGACGCATCACGCACGTTCAGCATCTTACCACGCAGTGGGAAGACACCGATGCGGTCGGGATCCAGAATAGCACGACCGGCAATGGCCAGCGCACGGGCAGAGTCACCCTCTGTGAGAATCAGGGTGCACTCGTGGCCGTGCCGGGTACCAGCCAAGTTGGCATCCACCAGCTTGTCGTTGCTGATGCGCGAGCGCTTGTTGCCGTCACTCTTGGACATCATCTTGTCGGCCTTCTTCTCCGCAAAGTGGATAATGTTGTTGATGGCGTCTGTCGCCTTGATCTTCTTCAAGAAGCCGTCTGTGAGGACACACTTGCTGCCGAATGCGCTGACCTTGGTTGTCATCTGCTCCTTGGTCTGCGAGGAGAAGGCGGGGTTGTCAATAAAACAGTTGACAAAGATGAAGATGTGGTTGCGGATGTGGTTCAGCTTCAGCGTGTGGCCCTTCTTCTTCTTGTTCAAGTCAGTCAGCAGGAAATTGCAGATCTGGTCGGCAATGTAGTTGACGTGGGTGCCACCGGAAGTTGTGGCAATGGAGTTGACAAACGACACCTGCTGGAAGGAGCCGTCGGAGACGGTGAAACCGATCTGCCAGCGCCGGTGTGCCTTGGGGTCCTCGAACTGGACCGTCGCGGTCGCGGGAAGCTCCTCGCCATTGGCAACCTCTTCATCACGTTCCTTGGCAATGGCCTTGGCATAGAGGTCGCAGTACTTCTTGAAGCCAACCTTGAGCAGCTCGCCGTTGAGATAGACCTTGACACCATCGACAACACCAGCCATATCGTAGATACGACGCATCATGAGAGCCTCGAGGTCATCGTCGATGCCGTTGGGCATGTTGAAGCGCTTGTAGTCGGGTGTGAAGGTAACGCGGGTAAAGTCGGCGGACTTGTTGGAGGTGATCTTGGCCTTGTCCATGACGGACATGTTCTTGTGCCATGACTGCTTGTAGCGCTTGCCGCTGCCCGAGTCCTGGCACTCGACGGTGAAATCTGTCGAGAAAACGTTACACAGCTTTGCACCGTAACCGTTTCTGCCACCGACCGTCTTCTTCTCGTTGTCGTTGTAGTTGGAACCGGTCAGGAGGTGGCCGAAAAGCAGCTCGGGGATGTAAACTCCTTCTTTCTGTGGGTGGAACGCGTTAGATTTTGATCGGTGAGGCCGAGCATAAAAGGCTTCCTATTGGAGTTACATACCTCGTGCATCTCAACGGCGATACCCTTTCCGTTGTTCTCAACACTGATCTCGCCGGTCTCGCGGTCAATGGTGACCTTGAGACTGGACATGCTGGCATCACGCTGCTTGTTGTCGGCGGCGTTGACAAGAATCTCGTCAAAAATTTTGTAGAGTCCGGGAACAAAGGAGACGGTGCGCTTTTCCATCAGGCCAGTGGCCTTGCTGAACACCCACAGGGCCTGCTCCAGGTGCTCGACGGAGCCAATGTATGTGTCGGGACGCTTGATGATGTGCTCAAGCTGGGTGAGTTTCTGGTACTGGTCGGAGGCGCTCTTGCTAGTCTTTGCCTGTGACGCCGTCGGCTTTTCGAAGTCGGAGGCGTCGTCGTCGAGGTGGGAAACGGAGTCATTTGCGATTTCTGTGAGCGGCTTGCCGGCCTTTGCCTTCTTGGCCGGGGCCTTCTTTTGCTTTTTTGCGCTGGGAGGGGTGGCGGGCAGATCGTCGATGCTGCCGCCGTCCATGTCATCGTCGTTGGCATCGTCCTCGTCCTCGGACACGGGCTTAACGCGTTTCTTGGTGGCGGGCTTTGCCGTTGCGGTGATCTTGGACTGAACGAGCTTCTTCTTGGGCGCGGCCTTGGGAGCAGCAGCCTTCTTGGGTGCAGCCTTGGCCTTGACTTTCTGTTGTAAAGGAGGGGTCAGTCATGATCTGTGCACGTATAAATGTGGATGTGGGTGTGGTAGAGTTGTGGTAGCTTACCGGCGCCGGCGCGTAGCCCTCGGAGTCGTTATCGACCTCGAACGCCGAGTCGCTCAGATCGGAGTCCATCTTGGGAAACCGGGGGGGGTATCGTAGAAGAGGGGAATGGATAGAGGTAAGGAAATGCTCAGCAGGCGCGGAGACGAAGAACACGGCGAGTGTTTCGATCGCAAGGCTGCAGTGAGGGACAGCAAGGCGAAGAGTAAACAAAGCGAGGAGAACGCGAGAAGAGGGCGCGGGTAAGGCGAAGAACGGCGCGATGACGACAGTTATCAGGAAAAGAGAGGAGGAAAAGGATCCAGTCCTTTATGCGATGCGTCGTTGGTGTCGTGTTTCGTGGTAGTCGCTGTCGAGTTTGTCGAAGATGGGTCAGGCCGTGGTCGAGGAGCTTGCCGTTGTCGATGTCAAAGTCTCGATAAGATTGATGTGCGAAATAAAAGAGGGGCACAGGGCACAGAGGCACGTTAGTTCCGGCGGTCTTCTGCCTTGTTTCTTGTTTACTGTTGACGCCTAATTGGGAAGGGACGACTGCAATGTAAACAGTTGAAAATAGCCTTTTGACGCGCAGCGCGTTTCGTGTCTTAGTCAGCATTTGCACGTGTATGGTCACGCGAGACGTAGTCAGTATCTGTTTACGCTAGTCCGTATTGGGACGCGACATCAACGACGCCCAAGGGCGACAGAGCCGTGACATCCAGACTCCAGAGACAATGGCCGGGACGAGAGGAAAGGCTTATTGAGTTGATAGCAGACAGGTATGGGTAGTGGTGCACATGGTGTACAGAAGGGTGCAATGGGACGGACAAGCTCTCTCCTCGCACAGCATGAGTACAGGCACAAACACAAGCATCTTTTAGAGTCGGGTGATCAACGTCAATCAGAGTGAAAGGATGAATTTTGTGGATGGATTTTGTGGCTGTATTTTGATGCCGGCTGTCAAAGGTGAGGAGTTGATGTGGCGTTAATGTTATATATATGAGATTTGTTTAGAATTTATTTGCATCTAATTAGAGGAGGTAGGTCGAGTTGAAAAGATGTGTTTGATCTACATAACTAAATCAGAAGAAATAAACACCTCAAAAACAATTCAGCTTGACTTTCTGTCCTGAGTGTCGTTGAGCGAACCCCCATGTCATATTCTTAGGGCTGTACAGCTTGCAGAATATCGTGCATGACCAGGTGGCTGCAGCGTTCTCCCATTCTCGCTTTGTGCCCCAAGTTATTCGCTTAACGAGTGTTGCACACAGCAGCTACTGGCATTGCCACATCATCCCGTATTCGGAGGACAGCCGTTGCACTTCCGTCCTTAGTTTTCTATTTTATATTATTTATTCATTGTCTTCAATCCTTTATTTCCATCTTCATAATGTACACCAGCCCCTCACTGTGCGTCGTAGCATCATGACGAGGTGCCCGAATTGTCGACTGATGGCGGAAACAGACGCGATTGGTGACTGGTCATGTAGTCCACTGCTCAGTTTGCATCTGCTCTATCGCAGCAGTAGCTGTCGCTGCAGCAAAGTGGTTGTACGGAGTCACGGCAGGATGTGTGATACAGCCGTGGTCGATCCGGCAGACTTTGCATCTTGCTTAGGTGCCATCTCGTCCAAATCAGCGATGATGGCCGGCGGGTAGAGGGATGTTTCATATCTGGCATTGATGTGCTGTATGCTGGTGAGTTGTTCCTTCATAACTTTATGAATCCGCTTAGTCAAAGTCTCTTTGTCATCCCATGCCGTACAGGCCGGAGAAATTCAAACGTTCCCTATGCATGGGCTGCTATCGACAAGCAAAGGCAACGTTTCGTCCATGTGCCATCTCGCTTGATGCAAAGCTTTGAACTGCCTGTGTAAGCTCACATCGCGGCCTCTTCTCGACCTTTCAACGTCGGCAAGGCTTGAGCAGCCTAGGGCCGTGTTGCCTGCGCGAGCCTGTCGCTTGTCTTCCATTCTACCTTGTGCTATGAGCAGCACCCATGTGCCCTGGAGGGACCCCCGCGGCTTTGAGGAAGCACTGATAAACACAAAAGACAGATTGGGTAATCGCCGCCTGTACTACACAAACGGCCATAAATTTCAACTGAAACAGGCGCCTCGTAAAGATTGAAACGAGTGGCCACGCATAAGCCTCTTCTGCCGATATACAAACACCTCCCTAGCAATGTCGGATGGTGCTTTGTGTATCTTGACTCACTGCAGCATGTCTGCACAGAACACGTCCAACACGCCAGACATGCCAGACATGCCAGACATGTCAGGTAGGGGCAACGGTGTCTGGCTTTGCGTTTAAGCTAGTTTATTTTCCGGTCTTGGTGCCATGCCGTGCCACAGAGATGACTGAGAATGGTATACTCAACGTCGATACTGCTATTGTAGGCGTAGACCAAGTTTCCTACATCAGCCTAAAAATCAATAAAGTATATAGCTCGAATCACAGCGATAGGGCCCAACAAATACTGGGTGTCGCGTACGGATCACAGCAGACACGGTCACTATTCTACATGTCAGATTCTGGGAGGAGAGGCAGAGAGGCAGCGGCGCGAACGGCTTCAGTCTCAGAGCTGGCCCTATCCCCGTCCTTCCGCTGTTGTACATGGAGATGAAGACGAGGAATGTACAACAGGTTGGGTCTGTTCGGGTTGATCATTCTTTGATTATTGTATCTGATTGTTCTTCTTTGTGCTCTGGCAGTCTTGCTGTCTTGCTGTCCTAGAACTGCTTTGCCGACAATCAAACAGCCGACAGAGTTTGCTCTCCCTCTCAACTTTGGTTCTGTATACCCTAATATCATGCGAGATACAGTCATATATGATAGTAATGGCGGCCGCGTGCACACCGACTTCTCAGTGAGCGCCAAAGGCAGTTTATTCTTGCAGCACGATAATGTAGCGGTGTTTGAGAGTGTCTTGCTCTTTATTCTCTCTTCTGTCTTCTCGCTTCTCGCTTCTCTTTCTTTGTTCTCCTCGCTCTCTCATCGTCGTCACCTCGTATTCGTTTCATGCAGTATAAACGAGTAGTTGCAGATGCCACGTGTGTCGAGTCAAGCGAGCGTAGACTGCCAGAGGATTCTTTCTTGGTAATAAATCAGACACTCAACGCCTGGTCGACACAGACTCGCTCTCGTTCTACACCGCTGTTGGCCACGGATAGGCGGCAAGCGGGTGCCAGAGCAGTTGGCGAGGTAGGCGAGCACAGAATAGATTAGCTAAAATGATGGAGGGCTACAGCAATAGGGAAGAAAACCGAAAGAGAAAAACAGAAAAATTGCAAAACAGACCGAGACAGCAATAACAGATACGGTTAGCCGCCAGCGTATGCGTCGGCGCTGCACGTTTCCTCCATCTTTAGTCCGCTCCAGGTAGATCAGGTAGATGCAGAGGTAGAGGAAGAGTACTGCGGTGGCCTTGCTTGTTGTTTGTTGGGAGACACTTGCCCCTCTCCTCGATGGGCATCCGCATATCCGTCTGTATCTACATTCTTCATCTTCTCTAAACATTCAAAGACAATACTGATAAACTTCGGTGAGACCGCTGCATGCTTGCGTCTCGAAGATGGCCATACTGTCAGTGCTTCCTGGGCGGACGCGGCAGCACCGCTCGTCTGGCTCTGATCGGACAGGTAGCCTGTCACATTTGACGCTTCTTCGTTTGCCGCCTCTGTTGACTGGTTTCACGGACACTCCGACTCTTCTCCTACAGAGTGGCTACTACGGAAACAGACAGGCTTCACTGGGCACGACAGCAGCTTCTGGAAGACGACGAGACGGCATCCAACACCGCCGATGCTCTGTAGTCTGGTTCTCTGTGGCTGCCTACATGGAGAGGCAATATGATGTGCAGATGATCCAGGTGAATGAGATGAATCAGACGATAAATTGTATCCGAAACGTCCTGGCCGCCGTTTGTTGGCTTGCTGGCCTTGAGACCTTGAGCAGTGGCTGCCCCAACCGTTCTTGTTCTCGACCTTGACAGGTCTCTCATCTCGGCATACATTGATACCCGATCCTGTCTCTTCTTTGTCTCTGCTCTCTTGCCACTCAGCTGTGTTGTTCACCTCCATCCCTCTCTGTCATATTCCGGCGCTCACCTCTCACCTCTCACCTTGGGGGGGGGGGTCCTATATCTGACAAAACGAGATAACCTCGCTTCTTTTCCACTCCCTTCCGTAGCCCAGGAGGTATAACAGTAGAACGAGAAAGACTAATAAAACGCACGCCCGTCAGGCGGCATCGCCATCGCATCTATCATATTGTGGCTGCTCCGTCACTCGAGCAACTGTGCGCTGCGTCTCCGACAATTTCAGCGGTGACCGTCTTCGCTCGTCGACCCTGCCCGCCCAAGTACGTCTTTGTCGTCCAGTGTCTTTTTGTCTGCGTTGTCAGCGTCCCGTGGTTCCAGCTTTCTAGAAATGATGGCATGAGACACTGTCAGAATTCGACAAAGACGGAGCAGAGCAGCGGCATCGTGTGCGCCAGTCCAGTCACTGGTAGGCTCCACAGCCCGCCTATTTTAGACCGGCAGGCCAGGCATTTTCGCGCATTCTGCTCGTCCCGACAGACGACAATCTGCTGTGCAGACAAGAGACAGATGCAGGGTGCGCGATGTGGGCTTTGCACACCGACAGACTGGAGGCCCGATGCCGCGAAACGATGCAACGAGCAGGCAAAAAGTGAAGGTGAGCGAGCGGCTGCAAGGTGAGATAAATTGTCGTAATAAGAGAAAACAACAAGGCAATAAAACAGATACGGTAGCTCAAGGTGGACCGTGGGCACAGACGTCTGCACTATAAGCACCCCTTCAAGGTGCGAGGGGTGTGCAAGGTTGCAAGGTTGCAAGGCGAGCCAGACGATGACCAGAACATGTCGATGGGAACGACGGAGAGCTCACAAAAAACAACAAAACACTAGTAAACGTAAATCAATGCACCATCGATTACGGAGAGCCCGTTACTGCCCGCCGCCCGCTGCCCGCGCTGCCCGCCTGGTACGAGCTCGCCATCGCCCATGTATCCCAAGTTCCCATGTATGAACCACTCGCGCCCAGACCTCTCTCATCCAGACCTTTGTTTCCTCTGCGTCTCCCTCGCATGGCAGAGGTATGACCATATAAGCCATTGTCCCTTTTAGGAGCCGTCTCCCATCTTCTTTGCTATGATCATCTGTCTTTCGTCTTTCGTCTCTCGTCTCTTCTTTCTCTTTCTCTTCCCAGTCTCATCCTTGTCTTTTTCTTTTCATCCCAATCTATTGTATCTCTATATACTGCCTTGTCACCTTTGTCCACCCTTGCCACGGGTATAAAATCAAAATCGAACGGAGAAGAGAGAAAATCAACTGGAAAAAGAGACAACAAAAATCAAAAGAACCAAAAGAACCAAAAGAAAAGAAATCAGAAAATCAAATCAGCCTGTCACTGGTCACGGTTCATTGCACTTTATCACATACCACATTACGCACATATGATTCGGGCTGGCTCCCACAGTCTCTCACTGCCGCCCTCTTCCTGCTTCCTGTCTCTTGTCTCTCTCGTCCTGTCATCTCTTCCTGTCATCTCTCTCCCACCACATACATAGCACGTCTCACAAGACCACACCACACGCTCTCCCGGTATCCCAGACGGCGTCCTATTCACTCGTCAAGCTCACCAACGCTGTCAGCTCTACCACTCCATCATCATTGTCTTTGCCATCCTTTTTTTTTCTTTATCACCATACCATTGTTTCTCGGTCATTTGAACTTCTTGTCTGCATCATACGGCTCTACCTACCACGAGACTATGTCCCAGTCTGCCGTTCTTATCTACCCCGAGGGACCATCGCTACAAGGCATCTTGACCACCCCCCCGTCGATCCGGTATCGTGACCATCACGCAAGCGCAAGCGCACGCCCCAGCTCCAGGTCCAACGCCAGCCCAAATTCAAACGCAGACTCGCACGGCTACGCCTCCCCCTCGCCGCCGGCCTCTGCCTTTTTGGCATCCACCCCGACCGCGGCCATGGACGCCTCCCCGGCCACCGTGTACAGCGACCGCCTCCTCTACCAAGTGCCCTCGGCACCGGTACCGGCCCAGACCGGGCGACAGGCGGGTCACCAACATCACCACCACCACCACCACAGCAGCAGCGGCGGCGGCCCCAGTCCGGCGTCGACGGTGCCGATCGAGTTTGTGCGCGCGCACGCCAAGGGCACGGTACGGTTCCGGCCATTTGAAGACGGTCTCGACGACGCGGCCATGGCCGCCATGGACGCGTTTCAGATCTACCCGTTTGGCGACATTGCCGACTACTGCCGGCACATTCCCTATGCGAGCGGCAAAAAGGACTTTTACGAGAAGACGGGCCGCGAGAGCTTTGAGGTGTTCCAGTACGTGTTCAAGGCGCCCGGCGATGACAAGGAGTACCACGTCATGTGGGACTACAATGTCGGCCTTGTGCGCATGACGCCCTTTTTCAAGTGCTGCAAGTACAGCAAGACGACGCCGGCCAAGATGCTCGGCCTCAACCCGGGCCTGCGCGAGATTACGCACAGCATCACCGGCGGCTCCATCATGGCGCAGGGCTACTGGATGCCGTATGCATGCGCCAAGGCCGTGTGCGCGACGTTCTGCTTCCACATTGCCGGCGCACTCGTGCCCATCTTCGGCCCCGACTTCCCTGCGACGTGTCTGCGCCCGCAGGCGCCCGAGTTCGGCCGCATGATCATTGACAAGGCGCTCGTGCAGCAGGCCACGCTCGACACCGAGCGCATGCGCCAGGTCACGCTCAAGGACGCCAAGGTGGCCACATCCAAGGCGGCGCCCTTTCACCAGCTCCGCCACCAGCCGCACCACCAGAGCCTGGACCTGGTGGACCGCTATGCTGACCACTATGGTGACCGCTATGGCGACCACTATGGCGACCACTATGGCGATCACTATGACGATCGCTACGATGACCGTCGCGACTACTACAGCCGCGCTGGTGGCGACGCTGACATGCAGGCGTCTCTTCCGCCAGCGACCGCGCGACCGCCACAGCATGTGCATGCCCGCAGCGACGCTTTTGTGCAGCCTGCGCACTCGTATGGACACGAGCGCGGCCCCCAGCTGGCACCGCTGCGGTACTTTGCGCACCGCGGCTCCATACTTCCGTCGCCTGTTGAGCACGAACGGCTGCCGTCCTTTTCGCACATTGCATCGCTCACATCCGCGGGCCCGCACGACAGACACTTGTCCGAGCGCGGCCCGGCCACACTGCCGCCGTTGGCTGTGCGCGACGAGTACTGTTACTCTTACGCGCGCGCAGACGTCTACCACCACCAACGACAGCACGCGTGCTGCGACGTGAGCCGCCCTGCCGCGCCGGTGGCGGATGACACCCTGTACCCAGCCGACACGGGTGGCGCGCCCTGCACGACAAACACCTTTATGGGAACAAATACAAACGCAGGCGCAGGCGCAAACACGCACGCCCATGGCTACGCAAGGCACACGCGCTGGATGTCGCAGGAGTCGCACGCGTCGCACGCGTCGCAGGGATCGCAAGAGCCGCTTCCAGAAGCGTATGTGGACGAGTACCACGGCGAGGCCCTGCAGGACCACCGGTTAGCGTCATCGGCCTGCTACCCGTCACCGCCACGCCTGCCGCCCCTGGTGCCGTACAAGACCGAGGCAGAGTGGCGGAGGCCGTCACCGTACAGGACCGATAGCGGCAGCGGCCGACGCGACAGCCTGGGCCACCGCAAGGCCATGTCGGCGTCGGTCGTCGTGCCGCGGCGGCGCCCACAGCATCTGCAGGACACGGCCGGTGCGAGTGCAGCCCAGAGGACGCCGAAGAGCGAGGAGCGGACCATCGCTCAAAACGACGCGGAGGACGAGGGTGTGCAGGACAGCATCCATGTCAAGACAAGCCCGGCACCGCAGCCGCGGTCTTTGCATGCGCAGCAGAACAAGCGGCACGCGCCGACGGGCCAGCGGCCGGCCGCAAGCATTGCGTCGCTGCTGTGCGATGACGCGTCGCCGCGCAAAAGGAATCGGCTGCTGTAGGTGGGCATGGGGTGCAAACACTAAACACCGGAGAGGGTAGACGGGATGGATAGATGGAGATAGATTGGACAATGGGCATGGATCGGGTGCGGTGATATCTCGCGATAGGATCTGGATTCGGCCGGTACTTGATTTGTTTTTAGGGGTTCGTCATGTTTGATTTTATTTTACTTTTTTAATTTACGTTTTGATTTCTCTTGATTTGTGCATCATGTTAGTCAAACTCGTTATGCTGTGCCGTGTTTGATTTTATTTTACTATTTTGATTTACTTTTTGATCTTTCGCAAATAGTGCTCTTGTCACTCGACCGTGCCTACAGACCTTTCTCGGCCGCCTTTTTCTCCTTGAACTCCTTGACCCAGGCGGCGGCCGCGTCCTTGGGCACCACAAAGATGCGCACGACCTCGTCCACGACCTCGACATTGGCCTGCGCCAAAATCTTGCCCAGCACCATCTTCTTGCCCACCTTGACGAGGCCGCCCGGAATCGTCTCCATGTAGCACTCGACCGCCGCCATGCTCGCATAGTCCGTGCCCGTCTCGTCCCACGGCACCGGCAGCAGGTACGACAGGTGGTCGCCGATGCTGTCGGCCTCGTTGAACGCCTTGACAAAGTCCGACTGCAGCTGCAGCGGGTACAGAAACACCGTCGGGTAGCACAGCGTGCTCTTTGACACATCCAGATCCCACGACCCGTCATCCTCTGGCTCCAGCCGGATCGCCGCGTCCTCCATCTCAGGCGGCTGCGCCGTCGTCCGCGTGCGCACGCCGCGCGCATGCAGCACCGCACGCAGCCGCTGCGCCTTGCGCGTCGCACGCTCGACACGCACGCGCTCGCGGCGCTGCAGGGCGGCCACTGTCTCGGCGCGCGCGGCAATGTCCTGCGCCAGCTTCTTCAGTGCGGCGTTGCCAGCGTCGACGGCGAGGCCGCCACGGCACGCTTCGGCAGCCTCGTCCGTCTTGTCGAGCGCCAGCAGGGCCTTGGCGCTGCGGAACCAGGCCTTGGCGTTGGCGGCGTGCAGGCGCAGCGACGCGCCGCAGTCGAGCGTGCACGAGCGGTAGTTGCGCAGCTCGAGCTGGCACGCGGCGCGGTTGGCGTAGAGCGACGCCAGCACGGCGTTTGCCTTTTGGATCTGCTCGGGCGTGTCCGGATCCGGGTGCGGGTTGCCGTCAATGTCGGTCTCGATCGTGGCCGCCTCGCCCCGGGCCCGGCGGCGGTCTTCGCCGAGAAGAATGGCGATGCCCTTGCCGTAGAACTCGCGCGCGTCGGCCCAGCCGCGCTCGCGGAAACACTCGTTGCCACGCTCTTTAAAGTCGCTCGCATTCTCCAGCGGCGAGCCCTCGTAGGCCAGGGCCTGCAGCGCAGCAACGTCGTCGTTGTCTTCGAGGTCGGTCATGAACAGGGGCGACTTGTTGAGCTCGGCTAGAATCTCGTCGGCGGTCTTGCCGCTGGTCATGGCCAGAGCCGGCGGCAGCTCGGCGCCTGCAACTGCTGGTGACGGATTTGAGGGTGTCTCTGTCTGTGGTGGTGGTGGTGGTGGTGATGCTGCCGCTGTCTGTGTCTTGCCATCACCACTTTGGCCACCCAGGCTCAGCTTTGCCGCCACATCATCTGTTATCTCTTGTATTTGCACCATTTTTTCATTGGTTTGTTTGTTTACTGACTTCTTAGAAGCTGGGATCGTACAAGTAGTCCAGTCGTCGAATCATCTAGATTTTTGAAGTGGGATTTTACTAGCCCACTATGACCTCACTGTTGGATGACTAAGCAAGTTGCTGCATCGCGTAGACAGACAGATTATCCAACCGAGCAGATAATTCCAGATTTATTTTTATATTATTCAGTGACGGACAGGTCCAAATAGGCCACGATATTGTGATACGTCAGCAATGCCAGATTATCAAAGAATAAAAGAAAAAGAAAGCCTGATGAACTGTGACTAAGCAAGTTGCTGCATCGCGCATGTGGACAGACAGACTAATATCCAACACGAGAAGACAAATTTAATTATTTTGCATGTTATTCAGTGACATATGTCTAGATAGGTTACGAGATTCGGATACGGTAACCAAGCCAGAGTAGCCAAATAAAAGCCTGATGAATTTAAATCCTGCAACACCTTGGACTGCTCTTATTACCTACGCTACACCAGCGGTACTCATCCTTGGAGTTGTTCCAAGTCCTTCGCAACAACTACAAGGATGAGTACCACTGGTGTAGCGTAGGTAGTGTCCACTTCTACCTAGATTCATACGTTTGAGTGATATATTCTCCAAGACGGCCGTCGCGACCAAATACGGCGGTACCCGAGTCGCCGGGAGCCGAGACAGCACCGTCTTCTTCCCCAGTCGTGGTTCTCACGAGGGATCTCAAGTCGACGGTGCGGTAGTGCATGCCGTGTATGCCGTGCTGTCCGATGGTCTGCTGGCCCCTGGCGTACGCGGCATGCACTGTCGCACCGTCGACTCGAGTTCCGATGTGGACAGTCTCAGCACCGCGCTCGCCGACCAAGATGTTGGGTGTAGAGTTCACCCTTTGTATCAGGCAGGCTCCGGGTATCCGACAATGAAATTATGCCGGTGATGAGCAACAGCCAGTCCTGTGGAATGCGGAACTCAGTCTCGCTCTTGTGTGGACTCAGTAGACGGGCGAGCTGGACCAGAGAAAGTTTCCCGATGGTGACTAACTCCGTCTACTGAGTCCGCACAAGAGCGAGCCTAAGTTTCGCATGCCAGAGGACTCGCTGTTGCACATTACCAGCGTGATTCCAAGAGACAGAATCTGACCCTTTACCGATTGGTAGCGATCAATCAACACGACAGACTGATCCGCAATGTCCATCGGCAACGCCAAGCTGCCATGATCGACCAGTCGAGGATAGTAGGCCATTGAAGCATGGGAAGAGATCAAAAGGCTCTCGTGCCGGCAAGTGAGCGCATACACCGGCGCATCCCGATCGTTCTTGTCGGACTGGGCACGTAGATAAACCCTCCCAAGTCTCCTGTATGTCAGAGAGAAGTGATTTAAGGCCTGGCCGATCGGTGTTGTAAACAGTAAGAGTGTAGATCCGCCGAGATAACAAATCAACGTCTGACGGCGAAAAGAAGTGTAAATTGCCTGAGCATAAATGATTTTCTGGTGTTTGTTCGATTTTCATAACGCTGTTGCACCCCTCGGGCCGGAGCAGCAGTGGACCAGTCACTAGGCCACTTTATTATATGCGCGGAGTTGGCAGTCGACATCCGTCAACTGCGCCGCATCCAAGACAAGACGACAGGCTCGTAGTGCCAATGCCACCTCTTCCCAAGGCACGTCAACGGTATTCAAGGCGATCCAAACGACCACCGGTCGTTCCATGCGCGGCTTCTCCGCGTTGCCGATCCGGAAAATGTCAACGGACGTCCACGGGAGACGGTCAATAGCTGTGAGGATATGTGGCTGGACGTCTGTAGACCAGCAACGCCGGATAGCATGGTCACCAATCGAAGCAAGCGCCTTTTCGGTTCTCTGGAACCATGGAGACCGATTTGGGTCAGCGGCCCAGCGGGCATGCTCGCTCTCCCAATGCTCCCACGGCTCGATGCCAGCTGAGGCACGGCCGATCAAACGAGGCGACGATGGCAGCCCCCAGTAAAAGAACGCCGCCTCCTCTGCATCAGGAGGCTGCAGAAGTGGGAGTATCTTGGTGGCATCAATGCTGGACAGGAGCGTGTCCGTATCGGCATAAAGGGCTGTCTCGGATGAAGTGGTATCACCGCTAGACTGGGGATTTAACATATCGGCGCTGACCACCGTCTCGCCAGAATCACCACTTTCTTTGGTTGGTGTGGTATGGGAAGCCATGGTTGATGTCGCCGTGTTTGGCTGTGAAACACTGACCGGGAAATGTAGAGAGATGGGACAGAGTCAGCCAACAGAGTGAGAGAAGAGTGTGTCAAAAGCTGAGTGAAAGGGTGTAAAAGGGTGTAAAAATAGGTGTGAACAGGTGTGAAAGGATGTAAAAGAGATGTAAAAGAGGTGTATTGTAAAAGAGAAGGAGATGTAATAGATGTGTAAAAGAGGTGTAAAAGACGTGGAAGTAGGTGTTCTTAAGTAGACTGGTTTAGGTGGGGCCAACGCCTTACACGATCTCCTATCACATTCACCCCTAGGACATGTCAACGCACATCCTCTTTGTGTTTGCCGAAGAGTCACAACTTGTAATTAAAAGCCGGGTGAGTGAAGCATGTGTAACAGTCCTCTGTTTGTATGAAACGTCTGCTTCTGTTTGTGTGCCGTAATTTTTTCCCTCCCCCTTTCATCTATTCCTCCTCCTCTGCACGTCCTTTTCTTCTTTTTCCTTTCTCTCTCGTTGGTACTTCTGGTGCTTACTGATGAACACTCGAACAGATCGAAAGCGAGGCACGGCCAGCGAGGCACAGCGTCAAAGCAAAAAGGTAAGCAGTCGAAAGACAGCTGGTGCTTGCACTTTCGTCGGAGTCTGGAAGAAAACAAAGCAACATGAGCGTGTCCAAGAAGCTGACAGCAGTTTTTGAGTACATATACAAGAGCGGACTGAGGTTATGGGGGTCATCTTTGGCGATGCCCAAGGGATGAGCCTGCACAATACCGGCGAGAACTTGCTACTCTTGCAGCGTGAGATGGCCGTAGGCGTCCTTCTCAAATCCTCTCTGGGCAAAGATGAAGAGTTTTCCGTCCTCCGGCTCAGACGTCTCTGCCCGGAGTGTGACGGCCAGGGCGGCCCAAAAAACGATATGGCCAAAAAGCTGACAGGTGACTTGCTCGTTGTTGGCACTCTCGTTCACGCGAAGCGACTGGCGAAACCGGCGATGACACACACGGAACAAAAACGAGCATTGCCACCTTCTTTGGTGATGTCTGACTTCAGTTTCATATGTCCGACCACAAGCTAAGTGAGGCGTCAATATAAGTTCACACCAACGACGGCGTCCAGAGGTGAGCGTGAGTGACGCCTCACTTAGCTTGTGGTCAGAAATATGGAATTGGAGTTGGAACATCTACAAGGCAAGATGAAAGTGCTCGTGTTCTGTGTGTGCCATCGCCGCTTTCGCCTGGATCTTCGTGTGAACGAGATTGCCAACAACGCGCAAGCCATCTGTCAGCTTCTTGGTCATGCCGTCTGAGCTGCCCTGACCGGTACGCTCCGGACGGTCGTGGCGTCTGAGCCGGAGGACGAAACTTTGTTCATCTTTACAGAGAGGGTTTGAGAAGGACACCTACGATTTTCTCACGCTGCAAGAGTCCAGGTCTTCGTCGGCATTGTCAGGCCCATCCCTTGGACATGGCCAAAGATGACCCCCATAACCTCAGACCGCTCTTGTTTTCTAACAATACGCGCTGCGCGCGGCTTGTTTAATAAGCACTGGTGCGAGCGATATGCCAGCTCGATGTAAAATACTGTACAAAAAGCGCGGTATCTTGCAGTCAGTACTCGATAGATAGTGGTGTGTAGAACTGAGAATAACTCGACATCGGCAGGCTTCCAAGATTTGACTGTTGGTACAGACTGGTAGTTATGGAACTCCGGTAATGCTACCAGAGTGACTCGACCAACGGTGGTTTCAATGATGAAAAAGAAGAAAACTATAGATAAAATAAAGACACGGGGGATACACTGTCCGCAAAAGCCGCCGTGGCCTCGGCGTAACGTTGGTGGCCTGGCATATAAGTAAAAGATGTATGTATTTCTATCGATTAAAAGCCTAGTTCTTTTTAAAGTAGTTCTTCATGGAAAACAAATACCGACAGCACAACCCGGCGTATGACTCTACGGTGAGACTGGTCTAAGCAACCAAAGAAGACAAAGGGACACGAAGAAAGAAGTTGTATATACCATACCATAAACGCCGCCATCCTTAACCCATAATTATCAAAACACCAAACAATGCCTATTAGTCCGTCCAACGTAACGCCACTCTAGAGAGAAATAAAACAAAGGAGAAAAAAGAGACAATAACATTACACTTCGTCGTCGTCGGTCGCGCGTGGCCGCTGCACCGAGAAGCACTGCACCGCGCCAATCAGGGCCGCAAAGGCGCCGCCGTACCAGGCCAGCGCCGTGCAGTCGATGCTGCTGCCGACAGTGTAGAGGTAGCCAGCAATGGGCGGCGCCACCATGCGGCAGGCGGCACCGGCGCTGGCGGCCATGCCGTTGACCTTGCCGAGCACGGCGGGCGAGGGCGTGGCCTCCTTGATGAGGATGAGCAGCAGCGGGTACACGAGAATGGCAAACAGGTTGCGCAGCGTCAGACAGGCGTAGATGGCCGGGTAGAGCATGCCGGCAGGCACGTAGAGCAGCGCGGGCAGCACGAGGTAGGCGATGGGGTGCAGCAGCGTGACGGCGAGGAAGAGGCGGTAGACGCCAATGTAGGCGGCGGCGACGGGGAAGATGACGGCCTGCACAAAGAGCGCAATGGCGCCGTTGACGGCCATGATGATGCCGACGGCGCGCAGCGACAGGCCGAGACCGCCGGGCGTGTAGAACGGGTTGTAAACAGCAAATGTGTCGCGCAGCGCGTCGGGGTACGGCACGACACGGTCGTCTTCGAAAAAGATGGGCAGCGTGGCGTCGTAGACCATGGCGTGGTAGCTGAAAATGGCGAGCGCCAGCACGACGGACACTATGCGCGGCGACAGGATGCTCACAGACGCCGTCGATGCCGTCGATGCGGCGTACGTCTTGGCTTTGCCGGCGCCGGCGCCGGCGCCGTCGTCGCCACAACCAAAGGTGCCGTAGGTCTCGGCGCGCAGGTCGACGGCAGGCCGCTTGAGCGCGTCGGACGTCTCGCGCAACGGCGTCTCCTCGGACACGTAGGCGTCGAGCGTGCCGGTGGCGCTGGAAGGGTTGGCGGCGCACGCAGCGGCGGTGGCGGGCTGCATGTCGGGGTGTGTCTCTTCGAGCAGCAGGGCGCCCATGACAATACTGACGAGCAGCAGCAGGGCGCACAGCAGGTTGGGCAGCAGGTAAGGGTAGCGGTCGAAGAGGCTGCCGGGGCGGACGAGGTCGGGGAAGGCGGTGCGCGGGTCGGCAAAGGTGCCGCCAATGGCGGGGCCAATGATGGTGCCGATGCTCCAGACAAAGGGCATGATGGCGTAGGCGCGGGGCTCGTGGCGCGGGTTCTTGACGAGCTCGCCGACCATGGTCTGAATGACGCCAATGTTGCCGTTGAGCATTCCGCCACAGACACGGCCGGCGAGCGCGACGTAAATGTTGGGAGCGAGGCCGACAATGAGCAGGCTCAGCATGGTGCCGATGCAGCCGACGAGCAGGACGGGCTTGCGGCCGATGCGGTCAGACAGGCCGCCCCAGAACATGCCCATGACGGCCTCGGCGAGGGAGAAGGCGGAGATGAGGAGGCCGGCGTAGAAGGAGGCATCGCGCTCGTGGCCGAACTCAAAGTGCTTGACGAGGGCCCAGGCATAGGGGAAGATGGAGGTGAGGGCAATGGGCTCAGCAAGGCGGACAATGGCTGTTGGTTAGTGTTTGGTTTATTGATTTGTTTGGTTTGTCTATCATATAAGTCTTACCGAGGATGAAGAGCTGAAAAGCCGGAAAGGCATCGGGATCGTGACATGATTGCACGGCAGAGACCATATCGTCGTGTGTTTATGGGAGAGAACAAGAATCACAACTACTGCTACGGCGATGGGCAGAAGTGAGGGAGACAAAGGAACGAGAGTAGGTAGAGGTTGATAAGAGGGGATATAAATACAGATTAGGAGTGATATAAATACATAGGAGTCAAGAAGGATAAATAGGGATTTTGTAGACCAGTCGGACAAGAGATATTGATTGCTAGTTAAATACTACTTTACGAGACACAACAGCCAGCGGAGGACGATCAAGATCGTTGCTGTGATAGTGCCTTCCGTTTCTCTCATCTTCTTTTAGCTTTATTATTCGAGAGACAATATACACAAAAGGCTAGATGTGCGCCGAACCGAAAGTGGGTTCAGGGACGAACTAGACCGAGAGCCTAGATGTGACAGGGGCTCGGAGCACATCCGGAGTCCATTGTTTGTTATCACGGTGTATTGCGCCAATGGGATAAATTTTGAGTGAAGACGGAGTACACATAAATCTGTGGATTACGGAGTACGTGGTATCCGGAAGCAATGGGGCCGGCGTTGGTCGTTTTAGGGGTTTGGAGCGAGTGTGGATTATTGATACTTGATCTTTGTACGGAGTGATGTACGGAGTGATGTAGGGGATAATACGGAGTTTGGTGATGGTGTCGGCGACGGTGAAGAAGAGGAAGATGAAGATGAACGAGCAAAGAGGAGACAGATACGAAGATAGACGATGAAGATAAAAATAGAATGAGACGGCGGAAGAGACGACGAAGACGGCAGAAGAGACGACGAAGACAGCGACGAAAGACATGGAATGTAAGACAAAAAGAAAAGAATGAAAACAGAAAATAAGAAAACAAAAAAGAAACAAAAAACAAAAGAAACGGCTGGTCCGAGCTCGTTTCCGGGTTTATTCCTACGCAGCTGCGGGGCATAGCGCTGGAAACTACGAGAAACTCCGAGAGCAGAACGTCGATCAATGCACGGCCGGCGGCAAAAGTACGTATACGACATGACGAGCAGCGACAGATTGTGCGAGGTGTTGGTTCCACGACTGACAATGTGCAATTTCTTCGATGTTGAGTAGCGATGCTGTAAGGGCGCGAGATATGTACAGTAGGTTTAGGCCAGGCGAGCCTAATAAGCACTGTAAGAAGTTGACGTAATTGGTGTTACAGGGGGTGCCGTTAGACTTTAACTTTGTCTGCGCAATAGAAAGACAGTCCAGTTGATCTGATTTGATTTGATCTCTTCTTATTTTATAATTTCTATTTCTATTTCTCTTATTCTATTTCTCTTATTAATTGATCCTCTGTTGTCACATCTTCCTAGCCTCTCTCGTCACCCGAGGCTGTCCATTCCAGCACCTAATGCAGGACGCATCCAACATCAATCAGCTAAAGCACAGTATGAATTAAGCCAACGGACAACGCGACCAGCCGACAACGGAGGAACTCACGTCTCTTGTCATAAACAATTTATTTGTCTGTACTCCCTCTATTTCTTGTTCTGTATTCCCTCTCTTTCGTCCTATTTTACAAGTCTTTTATCTCTATGAATCTCAATGTTTGTTCTCAGTAGCCAGTAAGTAGTAGTACTGTAGCATTACGCTGCCACAGCGCCCCATGGGGAAGTAGAAATTCATCTCGCCTCTCGCCGTCTTTTGCCATGTCTGTGCTTCCTTCCCTCTGATCATGTCAGATCGTCCAAATAAATGATAGAATAACGACAGAATAACACAGAATAACACCACAATCGGATGATGCGCCTATCAGTTTCTCTTTGTCATCAGCTCTTGCTCTTGTTCATCACACTCTTATCTAATCCACCATGCAGCTACTGTTGCATGCATATGCATCTTCGTGCATACAAACTCCTCCGTAGTACGCACAGCTGTGTTATCTATTCCACTGCCCTGCATCCAGCATCGGATCCGATGTGATATGCTCGGCTCGTGAAATCCGACATGTGAAATACGACCATGCAGATGCTGCTATTGCAGCTGCCAACTTTCGCTGAGCCGTAGCTGCATAAACAGGATGATGGCGGCAGCACGATGATACCACAGGATATAGGAGAAAAAAGATAATTGTGAGCTGTCAGTCGTAAAGGGCCGATTTTGCTTAGTTCCTGACAGCCTCATCACATCACCATGCAAGGCGTCCTTTCATCTCGGCCATACTCCGTAGACGAACTGCGGTGCTGTTCAAATTTTCATTCAACATCATGGTTGCATGCCATCTTACAGTCTCCATCACAACGTTTGTTAGTCCTTTGTGGTTGCATGCCTCCCGTCTCCATCACAACTTCATCACCCAGCGGCTCGTAGACGCATGTCCATACTCATCCAGACCGCTAGTGCTTGTACTCCAGCACTCCCGCATCGCCAATCACCGACCAGAACTCCTCCACCAGCGCGCGCCCACCCGACGGCGCACCGCGCACCGCCAGGTATACGCGGCTGTCCAGCGCCGGCTCCCACTCGCCCGGGTTGCCGCTCGCCACAAACCCGCCCGCCTCCGACAGGATGCACCAACCGGCACACACGTCCCACGCGTAGCACCCGCCCTCCCAGTAGCAGTCGAGCTGGCCCGCGGCCACGGCGCAGAGGTTCAGCGCCGCCGAGCCCAGCGAGCGCAGGCTGTGCACCATGGCATGGGGCGGGCTTTTTACGGAGACATCTGCTCCGGCCTGCGCCTTGGCAGCGGCCAGCCGCTGGAAGACGCCCACTTTGAGATCGTAGTTGCTGCCGTCGCGGTCGGAGCCCCATTCGATGGCGACGAGCGATGTACCGAGGCTGTTGAGCGGCGGCGCGTCTTGGGCGTCGCCGCGGCCGGCGAGCGGCAGCTTCAGCTTCTGATTCTGTTTCAGACTCAAAGTCTGATTCAGGACGGCATTGCGCTCCATGTACGCGCCGCTGCCCTTGATGGCCGTGTAGAGCGTATCGAGGAACGGGTTGTAGACGACGCCGACGGCCGGGCGGCGGCCCACGGCCAGGCCGAGGCTGATGCAGGCGTGCGGGAAGCCGTGCACAAAGTTGGTGGTGCCGTCAATGGGGTCGACGATAAAGGTGGGCGCGTCGGTGATGGTGGTCGTGCCCGCGACATACGTCTCCTCGCCGACAAACGCAAACGCCGGGTACGCCGCCTGCAGGCGCGCCGTGACCATTTTCTCGACGGCCTGGTCGGCCTCTGTGACCAGATCGACCGCTGGCTGTCAGCACACGTTCAACATTGCAACTGTACAATTCAAACAGCATAAAAAAAAGTCACAAACAGTTCTTCTTGATGCCCTTGGGGATGTTGTTCGGGTCGGCCGCCAGAATCATGCGGCCTGCCTCAAAGGCCACCGACACCAGAGTGTCGTGCACCGCTTGCAGGTCCATGTCCGACATATTGTATTTTTGTACAAATGGAGTCGAGCTGTCGGGAAATGTCTCAATGATGTAACACGCAATGAGCCCACAAGCTGGCAAAAGACAAACACATGGACCGTGAAACGTAAAACGTAAAACGCAAAACGTGGGCAGCTCCGAGCGCGCCAGTGCTGCGTGTAGTTTACATCACTGTAGTGGGGTTCGCGGGGGAGGGGTCGCTAAAGCCACTAGAACAAGGGTAGCTGTAAGCTATTGCCGAGCTGTGAGGCTGTGATGTCACAATTGCATCGTACATCACATAAGAGGTAAAACTGATATGTAAACAAAAAGAATATAGAATCCAGAATCCAGTACAAAAAGGGTACAAAAAGGGAGAAAAGGTTGCCATGCGCTTCATTTTATGCGCCCAACGCCCGTTCCTCAACGCGCCTCGCAAACGAACATGAGGCCAAGGTGGTGGCCGATAGAAGAGGAGAAGAAGAATAGACAAGAAGCGAGCAAGAGCAGAGCAAGATCGAGAGCAAGAGCAAGAGCAAGAGCAAGAGAATGAGAAATAGAATAGGGCGTCGTACGTACTGCGCGACAGCCTCCACGCTCAGGCACGCTCCTATACGTTCTCCCGAAACATGGATCTGCGCTCTGTCGGACTGTCCGGCTTGCGCGTATCGTGTGCGGCCGCGCCCGCATCCGCAATGGGCCGCGGGCTGACGCCCCGCAGGCTCATGTTGCTCGCAGACACATCGTCGTCGAACGGGTTCGGCCCGCCCGCCGTCGTGTTCGTGTTGGGGCTGCGGTCGCGCGAACGTCCGCGCGGCTCGTCCGGCGGGCTCGTGGCCCGAGCCGCCGGCACGTTCCTGTCGTACGACGACCCGCCGTATGCGCCGCCACCGCCGAGGTACGCCGTGTCCGTGGCGCCGCCGACATTCCCGACATTAAGGCGGCTGCTGGCCTGGTGCGATCCGCCGGCATTGGGGCCCGGGTGCAGGCCGAGCTCCTGCTCTTCGCTGTAGTAAAAGGCATCGGCCTCGGCGCCAACGCGAGAGTCCCACGCCTCGTCGGGATCGAGCGGACCGAACCCTCGGCGTGTGCCACGGCCTGCGCCACCGGCACCGGCGCCCTCGTACGCGCCGGCCGCCGTGCGGTTGTTGCGGTTCTTAAAGCCCTGGATGCGGTCGCTGAACCAGGCGCTGATGCCGCTGGGCGCCGGCTGCACGCCATAGGTCGAGTTGCTGGAGCCGTTGCGGAACGGAATAAAGGATGTCCATGCCGGTGGTGGTAGCTGTTTGTGTTTGTTAGTATTTGCCTTTTTGTCTTTTTCTGGTCTGAAACTTACGCCGAGACGCTGTGCGCGGAAGCGGGAAATGAAGATCCAGCTCACGCCGGCCACCAACAGCAGGATGACAATGACGAGAACGACGACGCCTCCTGTCTGCATTGTAGTGATGTCGTCGGGGTGGCGGAGTGTGTAGGGAGAGTGACGTGACAAGAAGAGCACGGGGCTCAAATATGATGTTGAACGTGAAGAAAGTCGCTACAAGTCGCAAGAAGTCGCAATGGGATTGCGTGTCGAGGGCGAGCGATGGCGAGAGAGTTCAGCGGCGCGAAACCTTAGTCAGGTTCTCTAGTATTAAAAGAGTAAACGTCGTATGCTGCAATTGTTTCAGGTTCCCATTCCCAGACCGGTTGATCCAAGTAGTTGATGAAAGCGGAGGAACTGGGATTTTGATGTCGCTGCAAGGGGCTGATCAGCGGTCGCAGCGCTCAACAAGAATACGGAGCAGCGCTATGACAGGGAGGACCACTGGAGGACCACTGCGATAAGCGGATGCGTCATGGGTACCGGTACTTGCGCTTATGCCTTTTAGCCGGTGCTTTGACACTATTCCAAGTACCTGTACATGGTTGTCACCGTTCCCAGTCAAATAAGCTCAGTCTAGCTACGGGCCAATACGCCCTCCCGATTCATCCGCACTCTGTAATACGGAGTACGCGGTTCATGGTCACGTGGCTGTGCCGTATCAAATGTATCAAATGTATCACAAAACATCATAGATCAAGCAGATAGCAGTGCATTTAACGATGAACAGAGATAATAGAAGCATAATAGAATACTTAGACGGCGTCAAGGGGAAGCGCGGCAGTAATATCAGCGTGCATGTTGCACCAACCAAACATGCAATGAGAACAGCAAAAACAGACAGATATAAGCGCAGATGAAATCATGGCGACAAGACGGTGAGTACACTGTGCTTTGGTGCTTTCGGGACGTCGCCAAGGTGGCTGCCGCCCCGGTCGCACAAGCAGGCAACGGAAAGCATCAGACAACGACGAAACGACGACAACAAGAGGCAAGCCCGCACCCTCATTAGTGGCTTGCGGCGTGGCTCCTGGCAACGTGCACCTTAGCATGCACAGCCGTCCTTGGCAGCCTGGTCGCGCGCCTGCAGGTTCACCCGGTTGCTGTCGCCGCCACCGCCACGGCCCGCACCCGATGCACCGCCGGCAGCTCCGCCAGCACCTCCCCGTGCCGTCTTGAGCGATGTCTCGGGGATCGCATTGGCAATCGCGTTGAACACCTCGCTGACGTTGGTGCCCGTCTTGGCACTTGTCTCAAAGAAGAGCAGGCTCTCCTCGTCGGCGTACGTCTTGGCCTCCTCGGTCGACACCTTGCGGGCATCCGACGACTCGGCATCATCGGCATCGTTGCTGTCGCCCACTGCGGCAGCCCCCGACGCCAGATCGAGCTTGTTGCCCACGAGCGCAATCACAATACCGGGCGACGCCTGGCGCTGCAGCTCGGCCACCCAGTGCTTCGCCTTGACCAGCGACGTCGGCTTGGTCAGGTCGTAGACAACGAGCGCGGCCTGGGCGTTGCGGTAGTACATGGGCGCAAGCGACGCAAAGCGTTCTTGGCCGGCCGTGTCCCAGATTTCAAACTTGATTGTCCGTGTGGGCAGGTTGCACTTTTGCGTCAGGAAAGCAGCTGTCATGTTAGTACCAGGCTGGTCTTGGCCATTGCAGACACGAGCCACAACATACCTCCAATAGTCGGTTCCTTGTTTTCCTGAAAGTCGTTGTTGACAAAGCGTAGCACGAGGGAAGACTGGCACATGTTAGTTTTTGTTGCGGTTGCGGTTGCTTTTGAGAATGCTCGCTATCATGCGCACCTTTCCGACGGCGGCCTCGCCGAGCAGGACCAGCTTGACGCTGCTGCTCGGCTTCTGTGCGCCTGCGTTATCGGCCATGTTGTCGGTGGCGGGCGTGGATGTTGGTGGTGCGGCGTGTATGCGCGGGCAATAATACAAGTGGCGACAATATGTCGTCGATGCGGTAGATACGATGTAGTGATGGTCAGTCGGACGAAGCGCACAAGCGAGACCGGACTCTTCCGGTGGATTGTGTTGGTTGTTGGTCGGGCGTGGTGGAGGTATGGAAACAAGGTGACAGCACTTCTGAGCAACAGCAGGCGGCAGCGAAGATAGAGACGATACGATAGAGTATGCGTAGAAGGTGGCGACAATGGAGTGGTGAGACCGGGGACGGGAAAAGAAAAGGCTCGCGATTGAAGATTGAGGGCAGCCTGATTACGTGGTGGTGGCGGCGGCGGGCTGTCACAGCCCAGATGACCCAGGCTAATCGGGAACTGTGGAAGCCAGTTTAATTGGGGACTAGCGTGGTCATACTGCTTCCAGATTGGCAGCCTTGGGCCGGACTTAGGTGGCGCCGATCCCGGATGCAGGTACCTTGTACTTTGTAGACGAATGCGGTGATAATCGTCCTCGTGTCTTATCTCTTATCGTTTTGTCTCCACTGAAAAAGTTGCGACGACGCAAGAGGATAGACTGAAAAATCAACAAAGCGATCACAACGACGACAACACGCACCACACAACCGAGGAGAGTCCTGCTGCATCTTTCCTCTACCAACCACACACCAAACGCCGGCACCACTGCCGCTACTATATATGTCTGGGTTTATTGGCAAGGTTCTGGGTGCGTTTTCGCGAAAGTCGGAGCCCGAGGCTGCTTCACAAACGGCCGGCGCCATGGACGTCGACGAGCCCAGCAAGAACGCAAAGAAGCGTCTGTTTGAGGACGACGACGCCGAATCCGACGAGGAGTCGACCGGCGCTGATGCTGTCTCGTCGGGCAAGCCATCTTCCCTTGGCATCAACAAGGAATTTGCCGAGCGCTACGAGCACAACAAGAAGCGCGAGGAGAAGCAAAAGCGTAAGTCCAGACCGTCACCTTTGATAAAAAGACACCCATACTAACCATCTAGTGGACGAAAAGTACGGCAACGACTCCGACTCCGAGTCGTCCTCCGACGACGGCACCGAGGACGAAGACGGCTACCTCCTGACCGAGGACCTCGATGCGCGCCTGTCCGAAGCCCTCCAGGCCATCAAGAGCAAGGATCCCCGTGTGTACAAGACCGACGCCACATTCTTTGATGCCGCCGAAGCCGAGAAGGCCGCCGAGGCCGCAAGGGCGGCCGGCAAGCAGTCCAAGGACGCCAAGGACAAGCCCGTCTACCTGCGCGACTACCACCGTGAGCGTCTGCTGCGCGGCGACATTGGTGCCGACGACGACGCCGACGACGACGACAACGATAGCAACGACGGCGGCGCCTCGCTCCAGCCCAAGACAAAGACATACCAGGAGGAGCAGGACGACCTCAAGCAAGCGCTGATCAACGAGATGAACGCCGCCGACGATGCCAGCAAAGACGGGTCCGGCTCCGACGACGACTCCGACGACGACGCCTTTATCAAGCCCAAGGCCTCGTCCAAGTCCAGCAAGGCCGTCGCCGCGTCCACGGGCGTGCACCCGTCGCGGGCCACGCGCATCCAGATCAGCAAGAACGACGTCGAGTCGGCCGACAAGGACCCCGAGCTGTTTCTGTCCAACTTTATGGCGTCGCGCGCCTGGGTCCCTGAGGGCGGTGACAGCGGGCCCGGCTGGGAGGCGTTTGACTCGGACGACGACGACGAAGAGACGGGCGTCGAGCGCGCCGAGGCGTTCGAGTCAGCCTACAACATGCGCTTCGAGGACCCGACCAAGAGCAACGAAGTGCTCAAGTCGTACTCGCGTACCGTCGTGGCCGACCGTTCCGTGCGCCGCAGCGACAAGTCGGCGCGCCAGCGCCAGCGCGACCAGGAGCGCGAGCGCCACGAGGCCGAGAAGCAGGCCCGGCGCGAAGAGCGTGCGCGGCTGCGCAAGATCAAGGTCGACGAGGCGCACAGCAAGCTGGCCAAGATCAAGAAGGCGGCCGGCATGGCTGGTCGCCAGCTGACCGACGAGGAGTGGATGTCCATGCTCGACGATGCCTGGGACAATGATGCCTGGGAGAGCCAGATGCAGAAGCAGTTTGGCGACGAGTACTACGCCGAAAAGGATGCCGAGATGGCCGGCAAGGCCGAGGCCGATGAGAGCGCCGACGAGGACGACGACGAGGCTGAAGAGGATGCCGCCACCACTAAAAAGAAGACCGAGAAGAAGAAGCTGCCCAAGAAGCCAAAGTGGGACGACGATATCGACATCAAGGACATTATTCCCGACTTTGAAGACGGCACGGCCGCACCCGAGGCCGCGCTGTCCGGCTCTGAAGCCGGTTCTGAAAATGACGACGACGACAACGGCGACGAGCCTGCAAAGCGCCGCAAGACCGGCAAGGACCACAAAAAGGACCGCGTCGAAGCCAAGCGCGATGCACGCCGCGAACGTGCACGCATCGAGGCCCTCGTCGACCGCCAGATGGCGCTGGACGACCCGACCATGGCGGCGCCCGCCGGCCCGTCCACAGGCGTCAACCTGGAAGGTGTCTCGAGCGGCTCGGGCTTCCGCTACCGCGAGACGAGCCCGCAGGCGTTTGGTCTGACGCCGCGCGACATTCTGCTGGCGCCGTCGGACACGGCGCTCAACGAGTTTGCCGGACTCAAGAAGCTGGCGACGTTCCGCGACGAGGAGCGCAAGCGCAAGGACCGCAAGAAGCTGGGCAAGAAGGCGCGTCTCCGGCAGTGGCGCCGCGACACGTTTGGTGCCGACTATGCGGAGACGGGTCCGACGTACGGATTCGAAAAGTTTGTCGACGAGGAGGATGCGGCGCCGACGCGCGGCCATGCCAAGACCAAGACCAAGAGCAAGGAAAAGAGCGCGAGCAAGGCCGACGCGTCTGCCGGCGACGCCTCTGGCAAGAAGAAGCGCAAGCGGTCGGGCCGGTCCGGCAGCGGCAAGGCCAAGGAGGCGTAATGGCAGGGTACGTTGGACAGCGGGTTTTTATAAATCATTCTTGGTGGTTTTTCTGTTTTTGTTATCAGTTTCTTCATTTCTTGCGTTCATACGTTAGTAGACCCTTTGTCATCGTCATTACTTATAACCCGGGAGGCGTATATCGGCTTGGTTTGGCAAAACCATGAAAAAGTTCATTCCAATTTCCAGCTTGTTCCAGTCTCTTGTAAATGAATTCAGTCTATGCAAAATAGTAGTGATATCGTGCAAAAATGTCAATAGCCCAACATCTAATAACCAAAAAGACTCCGAGTCCTCCGCCGAATATATGAGAAGGATTGCCGATATGATATAAAGAGACTACTACCCAAAACGAACTCATGCTCAGTGCATGTTCCCAAGACCGCCGCCGGCCTGCCCGGGCCCGGGCACGTTGCTGCTGCCAAAGATGCTCGCAAACTGATCGAGTTCGTTCAGAGCTGTCGCATCCTGGCTGATCTCCGGCGGGTCCATGTTGAACGGCATAAACCACGCCGACGACTGCTCTTGGGAAAAGTTGTGCATGGCATCGACAGCAGCAGTCGCGCCGGAATGGTGGTCGACAGTGGCACTCATAACGACACTGGGCCCCGGAGCGCCGCCGCCCTGTTGCGACGGTGCATCCCATGCCATGGCTGTATCGAGCGCTGTATGATTGCCATTGCCATTCATGCCAGCCGTTGTACTCGCACCGTCAATGCTGCCTCCATAGGCTCCAAACACAAGCTGTCGGTCAAGCTCCGGAAGCATACCGCTCTGTTGCGATAACGACAGCAGGATATCCGATTGCGATTGGAAGAACTGCGTGGGCTGCTGTTGCTGCTGGAGTTGATGCTGCTGGTGCTGTGGGTGCGGCTGGTGATGGTGCAGATGATTAAAAGGCCCAACATGCGCAGGGCTGATCGGTGTCATGGAAGCCTCAAATGAAGCCGCCGCTACCGCCGACGCAGTCACCTGCGAGTGAGGCAGAGACATGCCATTATAGTTGTGCGGTCCACTAGACTCGCCACCCATCGAAAAGTGACGACGGTGCTGGTCGTGGGGCTGGCCAAGCTGCTGCTGGAGCTGGAGCTGTTGCTGGGCGTGCAGAGCGGCCACGTTCTGAGGGCCAGATAGATCAGTCACGAGCGGATCCATATGCAGATGCTCAGCACCGCGGGCCAGGTTGCCACTGCCTCCAGTCGGCGGCTTCTTGGCGACAGACTTTCGTCTTGGGTTGGCAGCAGCTCGATGTCCTCCATCCCGACTCGCATTGGTACCGGCCAGACTGCCGGAATTGGATGCGGCATACTGCGCCTCTCCTGCAATGGGTGGCGTCGTGGTGACAAGAAAATCGCCCACCGTCTTGAGTTCTGGCTTTTGTTCCAACACTGCATCGTCGCCCCTTTCCTTCTTCTTGTACATAGCAGGATCACCAAAATCGGAATGCGAGACACCGTGCGGGTAGCGATCAAACCAATCGCCATACTGGAAGATGGGCGATGACACCGAGGCGTTGTCACTTTGGGGCGTGCCCTGCTGGGCCGCGTCGGCGCATGACCGGTATTGCTCACGGAGGTTCTCCGACATGAAATGGAACATGCCCCAGTATCGCTTCATCTTGGCCAGAAACCGGACATTGATGCCCAGATTCTGCTTAGCTGTCGATGCCAGCGCAGAGTTGCCGGAAAAGATGCCGAAAATGTGCACCGTACTGGACAAGAACGCACAGTATCCGACAAATGGCGCGGAGATGATCATGGAGTCAGAGTCTTTGAGCAGGTTTGATATCCGGTTGGCAGCCCCAAAGGCCTTGGCACCGGCCTTGGTGACGAAGGTAGTGGGCACGGCCGATCCTTGGGGGGTGTTCTCGTTGGGGGAGGATACGGCAAACCGGTTCATGAACAAAATGTTCTGCTGAATGGCGATATGCAGAAAGAGGAACTGGTTTGCCGTGCCTTCGTTCCGGTGCGAGATCCAGTTTTCGGCGGAGAACTTCAGGTCCGAAGGGAGCGTTGATAGCAAGTCATCGACCTGCTTGGACAAGATGGAGTACCCTGACTCTGGGTCCCACATAGGGCGCGGGTCGTGCTCTTTGCCGCCTTGATTGAGATAATTGATGACCCGACCCCAGACTGCAATTGCGCGGACCATGTAGGCCGCTACACCCATGTTGTCGCGCGCAGACGGTGATGGCGCATCCTCGCTGGCCACGCCAGTGTCCGTGCTATCTGCGGCAGCATCTGCGGCATTTGGGGTGTCTGCATTAGCACCAGGGGAGTCGATTTTGCCACCAAGCTGCTCCGTCAACCCGGCTGTGTCCAGCTGGAAGAGGCTCTCTTTAATGGGCAACTGGATCTTGATAGACTCTTCCTTGATAAATGTTGGGCGGTCCGTTCCCGAGGAGTTGAAGCGATCCATCAAGAAGCAGGCCCACATGGTACGACGTCGAATCTCGCGGTCGATGAAGCTTAACGGTATGCCCTCTGGCGTTTCGCGGTCAAGATCTTTATGCAGTTGCAGGGCAAACGCCATGCGGATGGCTTGGCCACCCAAGGCCCAGCTGCGGCCACCGTGGCAGGTGCCAAACTCGTGCAGACCAAGAATCAGGAGACACGTCAAGATGGTGATATTTGGCCACTCGTATCGGCGAGTGACAATGTCGCGCGCCTGGGCTGCCCATTCTTCGCCGCGCAGGAAATTTGGAGAGTTGCCAAAACTCGGGTCAGTCGAGAATCGTGCAGAAATGGCACACACGGACAAGATCAGGACAGGCGGCAGTGTTCCGGCTCGCAGTTTGCGCATATAGCTTGGCCGGTGGAGGAGGTGGTAGGCCTGGCCGTAGATGCACTCAAAGAATACATTGGACAGATGCATCTGCAGCTCTTTTGACGGAAGAGCTTCGGCGCCCTCCTGGAAGAGCTTGTTGTCTTCGGATTCTTGCTGGACGAGAATGTTGTGAGGCTGCGCTACGCTGCCGGACCGGTTTTTGGGACCGAAGCGTGCCCAGTGATCGAGCTCAGGTCCGAATGCATCTTCTGCTGCACGTTTCTTGGATGCTGTCCCCTTTGCGTTAGCAGCGGCACTGGAGCTCGACGATCCAGCTCCGGCGAGTCCGCCAGACGTCCCGGAAATGTCCGCCTTGACGATGGCCCGGGTCACAGATGCAGCAACAGTAGGATCCTGCTCCGACTTTGGCACAATCTTGAGGAGACGGTCTTCCATTCGCTTCATGCGTCTGTCGAGCATGGCCATGTAGTCCGTTCGTGGTGACGCCTTGCGCGTGGTAGACTTGTAGACACAGGGTGTGCGGGACTTGAGACAGTGCTTGCATGCAGGCTTCTCGCCAGAGCATCGGATCTTCTTCCTCCGGCAGGCAATACATGCCAGTGGTAGCCGTTTGCGCTCTTTCCCAGCCTTGGTCTTAAGTTCACTCCATGCAGGCGTTGACTCCGTACCGACCTTGTCGTCTTTTCCGAGGAATGGCGGGCGGTTACTGCTGCTGCTGGGTGCACTGCCGGGTGCGCGGACTTCGACTGCGGTCACACGGTCACTCGTCGCGAGACCAAAGTCGTCAGATAAGGCATCATCCAACAGAGAAGTGGCTCCACCGGGGTTGTTGGTATCGTCTTCGCTGCCATCGTCAGGTACAGCATTGTCATGGATCGCATGAGGGGCCGCACTGTTTGTATTTGGGGGTACTGCGATGTCTGTTGTCGGTGTGGCGTCGGCTGGGGTTGGGTTTTGGGCTTCTAATTTGGCATCCTCGCGTGCCAGATTCATGAACCCGTCAATATCTGCATTGACGTCTGTTGTCGAGTGCGGCACAGATGTTGGAGGTGTCGCTGAGGCCGGACCAAATGCGTCGCCTAGCCCAGGGTGTAGATCATCCGAGTTTGCGTTGTTTGTGTCTTGGTCGGCAAAATCGTCGTACGAGGCAAACGGGTAGTCTGGGAGGACTGATGCGGTCGTTCCGGTCATATCGACCCCTGCATCATGTGCTTCTGGTAAATCGTTTGAGACGAGTGCGCCAGCGGCATCGCCACCTGCTGACACTTGATTCTCCATGGTGGTCCCGGCGTTGCTACTGTTGTCTTACAGCAGCACGCAGACGGTCTCAGCATCCGAGACAAAATCCGAGAAGACTAACGTCGATGAAATATAGGTTTATTCCTTTCGAGATGCCAGAGTATCGATATGGCTTGAGACTCGTACTTTTTCGGCTGGGTCGTTCGCGGTGTAATCTGTCTGATCGTGGTGGTCTACTTGAAATCCACCAGTGCTTCTCGGGAAGTTTTGATGATGACTACCGCAAAGGCTTAGAGGGTGTGACGAAAGTGCGGATCATTGCGCCAAGTCGGGTTCCTGTGTGGTGTTTGTGATGCAGATGGTAGGTAGTTGATGGTCGAGAACGAAAAGAAGCTGTAACACCGCCAACGATGAAGTGAAAGCCAACACCGCGAGAGAGTGAAAGGGCAGAAATGATTCAGCAAACTCTAGATGTGAGAATCAGGCGGCGTAGCATGCAGAAAGGGACGAATAATATCGAGAGACAGGTGTGCTTGACGCGTGGTTCGTGCAGCTTGCTGATTTGCTGATGCTGATGCTGATGTTGAGGCTGATGCTGGTGCTGGTGCTGGTGCTGGCGGTGTCGTCGGCGCAGTCGGCTTCTTCCAAAATAAGGAATCGCAGTATTTCAAGAAAACGATGTGCTCTCAGTGGACAACTCTATGCTGACGGTGCTCCTGTCGATGGCAAGGCCAGAGAGAAATATGTCGCTGCAAAGTTGGTATCCAAACAATGACGCGCAAATATTGGGGGCGGAGTGGGAGAGGAAGCGCAATAGCGTGCAATGCGACGCGGCGCTGGGGAGAATAGCAGATGTAAGCGGTGGATGGTATCGTCCAAGGGCTGGCGCACGAGGTGCAAAGCACGAGTTTATCGCAGGTTGGGGCGAAGAAGCAATGAGCAGGGAAGTAAAGGTGAAATGACGAGTCGTTCAATTGGAAGGTCGGAGTATGCTTAACTACGTGAGGTAGCTTGCAACCAACGAGAGGCCGGGGATTGGTGGGTGTCAAGTGGAAGAAAAAGAAAGAAGAGAAGAGAGAGAGGTGGAGGAGTGTGGGGCTCATAGATCGCCAAAACCGGGGTTAGTGGGTACGCGAGGCCCAGGCTAGCACTCGCTGTGCTAATAGTAGGAGTGCCAATACGGAGTATCTGTTGAACGTTTGAGACAGTCGAATAGTGATGAGAAGCAAGAGCCAAAGAGCTTGGAGAGAACAAAATGGCGGAAGGATACCGCAATGGCCGAGTACATGCACAAGAGCGGAACCGCAAAGCGGCCTCGAGGTATGGTTGCAGCGGGCTGCAATGAGTTTTGGGCGAGGAAGGGCGTAATTGGGTGTTGGGTGTATTGGTGGTGTCAGCTACCGGGATATATGCGGGTAGAGAGATGCAGGACGATAAGATCTGGTTGTTGGTGGCGTAAATAAGGCGTGGGCAGAGTAACGAGAGCGGTAGCGGAGGAGAGACGGGATCTTGCAGACCAGGGTCAAGCTGTTGAGATGTAGAAGCGAGCTGTAGACAGACAAGGGTTTATGAAAGAGACGACGAGACAAGAGATGATTAGACGAGAGATGATAAATCGAGAGGTGAGAGATTAAGACGTGAGAGACAAAACGATGACGATAGGTATCATGCGTTGGAAATAGTGTAAACGAGTCTGTCCAAGTTAAACCTGGCTAATGCAAGACATACCTGATGACTGGAGACGATGGCGCCATCTGAAAGGCGAAGGGGCAAATCTTGGGGTGTAAGGACAGAGGCTGAAAATGAGGCAGAAGAAAAATGGAAAATGGAAAATGGAGGGGATGCAGGTGATGATGATAGGAGAGGGAGTGGTTAGTCATCCAAGAAGCCATACACAACGGCAGGAACAGCCAACGGAGTTACTGAATATGGTAAGAACATATAGTGATGCAGAGCAACACGAAGAAGGCACGATGGCGCGTCTAAGAGACAAGCATCAATGGAAGGTGCTGTCTCTCATGGCTACGATGACTAATAAGGGTAGCACAAAATCTAAAAGGGCCGCATCACGAGCACGTTTTCAACAATAAGCATGGGCAACATCTTGAGAACGTTTGTAGCAAGTTTTTCCAGTTATTGCATCTGTGGTGGCTGGTATTTTAGCCAAAGCGAGAAAGGAATGGGACATGTAATAGGGGCGCACAGACGGTGGCTGTGCATTCAACTAGAAGCCATCGCCATTATGCTCGAATAGTTGCTTGTTCTTGTTGAAGCGCGAGGAATAATTTAGCCATGCAAACCGGTGGCAGGTACACTAGGAGCGGTGGTTCATTGGGAGCGGTGCGAAACGGATGGGACGGGTGGACGGATAGACGGATGTGACGGGATCGGATGTTAAGGAAGGCCGGAAAGCTGCAAACTGTAGAAATAGAAAGCATGGACAAAGTGTTCCCACGCAAACGAACTATTAGCCAAACAGTGTATTAAAGTGCAGGGAGGACTACAGGAGGAGGACAGCATAGGCTGTGGCATATGAGCAGGTTTGATGGCAGCTAGGCCAAGGAAACAGCAAAGCACAAGAACAGCACGGATGGGGCGGAATAATCACTAAACACAGCAAGAACAGCAGAAAGAACAGCAGCAAGAATAGCTCAATCAGTCTGCCGCCAAAGCCCGACTAAGACGGCCCAGTTTCAGTGGACCTGGATCATTACCCCATGTTTTGGCAGGTATTCTCCACAGTGCGCTACGCCGTAAATAGATAGACACGAGCCTTTGCAACCATGACCAATTAGGCTACCCTGACCCTGCAAGTTGGGGGGTTGCGTCTTTTGCTCTTACACCGTACATAGTGTATTGCGACGTAAACATGGTCAAATCAAGTGAAGCGGCGTATCCTTCATTCTTGGCTGTGCTTGTATTACTCACGACCTTCATTCTATTGCTGAAGGTCAATGCTTAGTAATTCCGAGTTTTAACCGATGCGCACTGTAGGCGGCTGTATTACACTGTTCTGTGTCGTGCAACTATGATAAAACGATAAATGTCGATACTGATATTGGGTATTCCTGTATACTACTAGCTGCTGAACTCATGGAAATATTGGGTCTAGCTGAGGCATGCCAAAGAGATTTCTCGATCATTAGTCGTAGCACAAATATCTCATCTCAACACGATAACGATAAGACCAACCCCACCTCAGCTCCCATTATGTAATCTCGATACCAACCTCATCAAACCTCTTCAAACAAGAAGCCGTTTACGCAAACAATAGTCGAGAGCAACTCATCACCAGCAGAGACCCTGTAAGATCAACACGACCACATTGACACAAACACGCACGCATCTCGGCCAAGCCACTGCCGCTCATCCCTCTCCGACAACGCCTCCTCCCGCCTAGGCAGCTCACGATGGAAACAGCCGCCATGAACACCATTGCATCGCCCAACGAGCCCTTTCTGGTGGCCGGCTCCGACTTTGCCCTGGCCACCCGCACACACGTGCAGGGCCACTGGCAGATCTCGTCGCGTAAACTGCCCATCTCGCGCGCCGGCGCCATCGACGCCATGACCGAGCGCATCGGCATCCCCATTCCCGAGATGATCTTTGGCGACAACCAGGTCGTGCTGCGCCACATCCCGTCGGGCTGGTCCTTGACCTTTGACGCTGCCGACGCGCTCGACGAGGTCGACAAGACGGGCGCGCGCCGGCTGCAGGTGGCCTATGCGCGGGACTGGGCCAGCAGTCGCGAAATGTCGTCGGTCGAGGGCATTACCGACGTGCGGCCGTATGATTGGAGTTATTCGACGACGTACCGCGGGACGGAGAATAAGGGGGGGGCGGCGGTCGACCAGCAAAATGGCAACGCCGACCAAAACGGCACCTGCACCCCCCACAAACACCTCGCTGAAACAACCGCGCACGAACTGCCGCTGGACCTCCTGCGGCGGCGCGACCCTATCGTCTTCAACGACGACGTCATTTTGTATGAGAGCGAGCTCGACGACAATGGCATTTCCATTCTGCGCGTCAAGATCCGCGTGATGCCGCAGCGGCTGCTGCTGCTGAGCCGGTTTTATTTGCGCGTCGACAATGTGGTTGTGCGCGTGCGGGACACGCGCGTGTACGTGGACTTTGGTACGGACGAGGTGCTGCGCGAGTACACGGCGCGCGAGGACTCGTTTGACAATGTGCGGCGGACGCTGACGGCGACGCGCGGGCTGCGGCCGGACGGCGTCATGGTGGCCATGCGGGATGCGAATGTGGTGGCGGACCTGCTGCCGGTGGTGGAGACCAAGATGGAGCGGCTGGAGCTCGGCGAGGCCGGGTCGGCGGCGGCGGCGGCAGCAACAAGTACAGCTGCACCACCGACACAGTCTACGTCGATGCCAGCACCAGGGCGGCCAACGACGACATCAATGCCCGCACCAACAGGGAGACCGGCGGCAACAGACATGCCGGCACCATCCACCATTCCACGGCGGTAGTAGCATTTGCTTAAATCAAAACAGGGCGTTCTGGTTGTTATTACTATAAATTGACGTCGTCCAGTAACATACAGTCATGATGTGCTGAACACGTAGCACTCTTTCGGGCAGGGAAGCGAGCTAGAAAAGAAACAAATAAACAAAAACACAATAAATGAGCATAAACATAACACAGAGCCGCCTTAAAGAGAAAACAAAGCTACCTCGCATCCACAGGCGACGACGAGCGTGACACGCTCTCGTACTCGAGCGACCACTTGTCCACCTCCTTAAACTTGACAGCTGCCTTTTCCAACTCCTCGCCAAAAGACCGCGCCGTTCGCGTCGATGCCGACGGCAGCAGCGTGTCGTCGTCGCCCAGGGTATCGCCCGCCGGCGCAAAGGTGCTGTCATCGGCACCAACCTCGGGCTCCGCACTCATCTCCGGGTTCTCCTGGTCCTCCTGGTTTTCCTTGTCCGACACGCCCGATACGCCGCGCGTGCCATACGTGCGCCTGCGCTTCTTGCTCTTGCTCTTGCTGCGGTCGTCCGCCGTCTTGCTGCGCCCCCGCGTATGACTTTGTGTTTGTGCCGCCGCGCCAAGACCCGACGCGCTGCGGCCGCGCCGGTGACTGCCAGACGCATGGTGCGCCAGCTCGTCGTCGTCTTCACTCAGCAGTGCCGACCGCTCGAGCTCGTTCTCCCCTTCGTCGGCATCATGCGATCCAGACCGCTGTGCGGCCCTGGCGCGGCGGTGGCGCTGCGGGAGGAGAGCCGCTAGTGCGGCAGTCGTCAATGGCGCAACATCTTTCTGGTTCGGGCCACGGCCAGGCGCCACAGCCGTACGCCCGCGCGTGGCCGGCTTCTTGCCAGCGGCCGCGCGCAGGTTGGGCGAGTGCGTCAGCGACGGCGGCGACGAAATGTCAGACGCGATATCGTCATCCACCAGCTCGGGCGTCTGGCGAGACAGCATAGGCACAGAAGCCGCAGCTGTCGTCTTGCCGCGCCGCACTCCCTTGGCTAGGCCCTTGAGCGTCGGCCACAGCGTCGGGGACCCGGACTCCGAGTCACTACTCATCGGAGGCGCCATGATCTCGTCGTTGGGGCCGCCGGGTGTCGTGTACCGCCGCCGCAGCTCTGCGTCAGACAGGCGAACCGAGGTGGACGATGCGGCAGACGAGAGGGGCGATGAAACGGCAATTACATCTTCCTCGGCGGCCTCGATTGAAGGGACAATACTAATATCACTCCGCGGTTCCGCCGCAGCATCGCCCATGTCAGCCTCTTCAGCTCCCGCGTCTGCCTCTGTCTGTGCCTCTGCCTCCATCTCCGCCGATGCCGCCGCCTCGATACCCCGTGACCGCCGTTTCGGGAGCTCGTTCTCGCGCTGGTCCTCCAGAGACTTGCGCTTTCTAGACGTAGTCGTAGTCGTCGGTGTGGACGCGCCCGCAGCCTGTGTTCTTGTGCGGCCCATCAACAGCATGGATGTCGTGTTGGCACTCGACGCCACGGACGTGTCGGCAGCCTGTACGGCCTGTGCGGCCTGTTTGGTACGGGTCCGGGTCCGGGTCCGGGTGCTTCTTGCAGCACGGCGCGTATTCAAGAGCGCATTTGACACAGACGACGCCTCTGCATCGGAATTGTATTGCGGCACCGTCACGGCCGTGCCATCGAGCTCGCTTTCAGACTCGGCGCCCCGGTCACGGCTAGTGTGGCGCGAGTGCATCCGCGATGGCTCACGCGACGCATCGCGCGAGGGGCCCCGGGACGTGCCGCGCGATAGGTCGACGATACTGGACTCGCGCACGCGTCGCTTAAAAGTTCCAAGGGTAGCAGACGAGTTGCCGCTGCGGCTGCTGGGCCGAATGGGCGCGTCGTCGCGGCTGTGGACGCTGGACTGGCGCCGACGGCCGCGGTTGTGGACGCTGGACTGGCGCGGGCGGCCGCGGCGGAACAGGCCGACGTTGAACGAGGACGTTGAAGCGGCCGTCGTGTCTGCGTTCGGTGCAGCCGCAGCAGGTGAGCCGCCAAACGCGTCGAGATCAGCATCGAGGTCGTCGAGATTTCCAAGGTCTTCGAGGTCGCTGAGATCGCCCAGGGCATTGTCGCCAAAGTTGCTGTCGATATCAGCAAATGTGTCGTCCATCATGTCCAGGCCCGAAGCGTCAGGACCGCGTGCCAGGCGCGGCGTAGGGGCTTTCCGCTGTGTCTTTGCAGACGTTGCCGAGGTCTTTGAAGCCGAAGTCGCAGTCGCCGCCGTGGTGGCTGCATGGCGAGCCGACGTGCGCCGGCTGCCCACGTTGGGGGTTTGTGATACTGATGCAGCATCGCTGCGGCGCGAGTGGCGAGTCGGTGCCGGTGATGATGTTTTTGTCGCTTCTGTCTCTGTAGCGGTGGTGGTCGTTGTCGCTGCCGGGGCTGTAACGGCTTCAGACTCCTTTGTGCGCACAACGGCGCGTGTACGCCTTGCTGGACGAGGCATCGCGTGAGCGGTGTGTATTAGGAGACGGCAAGCAAACACGTTGTGAGTATGTTGAGTGATTCTGTTGATATTCCAAGCTTGGGTGTGTCTGGCAGAGCGTCGTCACGGTGAATATTCGATGCTGTAGTAACGGGTTGTGAGAGTAGCATGCGCTCGAACTGCATCGACGGGAAAAGCGTGTCAGCCCCACGGGTCAGACGTGTCGCGTAAATAGTCCGTCGCGCGACGCGTTAAACTGGACATAGTGCGCAAACAGTGTGGGACTGTGTTACGTACTGTCTCCACATCCTCTGCATCCCACCAAATAGCCACCAAAGAGCTATCGCGTGTCCTCAAGCTGAGCTGAGCCCACGGGATCAATTGAGTGAAAATGATATGATGATTTATTGTAAAACTGCATAGCATTTTACCATGACAACTAGCGCATTGCTGAACCATTACTCTAAAATTTCAATGGCACGTTGAGCAAGCCAGCGAACGAATGATGCAGCTGCACCGAGTATCACGACCGATTGGCTTGATCCTACCACATGGCGCTTCCATTGCTCTCCAGCTGGGTTTATGGCCAATGCTCTTTAAATCATCATGTATTTACTGTTTTTCTTCTCATGTCCATCCATGAGTTGGTGATGCTTTGAATCACTTCAATTTTGCTCCTCTTGTATGACGTCATGACTAGTGCAGTCAACAGACGGTGTTCTTTCCGTTTGTCTCACGGTCCATTCTTTGCCTGTCTTGAGATTATTAATAAATAATTATTTAATTATAACAAAATACTTCGCCAAGCTCGGCTCGGCTCTCCTCAACCTCACCCTCCCTGTCTCCAGGCTTCGCTTCTGCAGCACACACCGCCACTACCGCACCACAACTGCATCCATACACACGGCACAATGAACTCCATGGCAGCATCGATGCTGAGCCGGTCCTTTGTCGGCCCTTCCCGTCTGGGCCTCCTCTGCCAGCCAGCCGCTGCGCAGCCCGTCCTCTGCCAGTCCTTCTTCCGTCCAGCGTCTGTCCAGCCGCGAGCACGCAGCTTCCACCTGTCGGCGCCGCCCAGGTTTAGGCACAGTGGCCGCAATGGCTCCTCTTCGTCTTCCTTTTTTAAGGGGTCCTTCTCGCCGTGGTATGTGGCAGCCGCCATCCCCCTGGTCGCCGTCCAGGGCGATGCACCAGCCTACGAGACGCCGCCTCGACGCCGTCCGCTTTCGTCGTACAGTCGCTACGATCTTCCCATGAACCCCGAGTTCGCGGCCGAGGTCTCCAAAGGAAGCGTCATTGGTATGTCTCCCTTGTACGCCCGCTGAACCGCTACTGACCCGAGCAAGGCTTTGCCATTGGCCTTCTTGTCAGCACATTCTCCAAGTCTCTTGTCCTCCTCCTCGGCCTTGGCATTACTCTGCAGAGCATGGCGTCACAAGCCGGCATCGACTTGGTGCAGTACCTCAAGCTCAAGGAACGCTTCACTTCGTCGCGCATCATCGACGCCCTCGCGGAGCATACCGCCTTTAAGCTTGCTTTCGGCATCTGCTTTATGCTGTCGTCTGTCTTTTACTTTTAACTCAAGATGTTGTATTCAAAGGGTAACCAAGACTAGCAAAAGCAACGAATTTACAGCATGCAATGTAATACAGATAGGTTGCAAACCTAACAAGAGGCAAGCCCTCTCACCATGCCCTTCTAGTATGGCTGTGTCTCCTTTGCCAGCCAGGCCAGAGCCACCTCGTCGTCACCAATAAGATCCTTTGTCTTGGCCACGATCTCCGCGTGGTAGTCGTTGAGCCATTTGATCTCGCGCGGCGACAGCAGCTCCTCATCAATCAGTGCCCGGCAAAGGGGAACCATGGTGACGTGCTCAAAGCCCAGGTACGGCTTGTCGCCAAACGAGTGTGTCGTCTTGACTTCGCCGACAATCACCATGTTCTCAATACGAATGCCATACGAGCCGTCCTCGTAGTAGCCAGGCTCAATCGATGTCACATTGCCCGTAGCCAGTGCCACCTCGGCGTATTGCTTTCTGATGCCAATACCGATGGGGCCCTCGTGGACGTTGAGGAACGATCCAACGCCGTGGCCGGTGCCGTGCCGGTAGTCGAGTCCCTCCGACCACAGGAACTGGCGTGCAAGCGTATCGAGTGCGAAGCCAGTCGTGCCTTTGGGAAAGACGGCGACGTCGAGAGCGATATTGCCCTTGAGCACAAGGGTGTATGCCTTGCGCTCGGCGTCAGTCGGGGTGCCAAAGTGCACGGTGCGGGTAATGTCGGTCGTGCCGTCGTAGTACTGCGCGCCCGAGTCGCAGAGGTAGATTTTGTTGACGTCGATGGGGGGGCAGCTGCCGCGTTCTGGCTTGTAGTGAATCACAGCCGCGCTTGATGGTTAGTTGTACGTTCCACTTCAGGTAAAAATAAAAAAAAAGACTTACTTGGCACCTGTAGAGGAAATGGTCGAAAACGAAAGGCCGACATAGTGCTCCTGGACCGCCCGCAATGCCTCCAGCTTGTCGGCAGCCTCCACCTCGTCAAGAGCAACACCGGACGTGAGCTGCTTTTCAAGCCATGCAAGGTACTTGATCACGGCAACACCGTCGCGAATGTGGCATTGCCGCATGCCCTCCATCTCGACCTCGTTCTTGACCGCTTTGGCATCCCCAATAGGGCTGCGCACCTCTTCGATATACTCATCGCCTCCGAGTGCCAAGGCCAACGCCCATGATGTGCGGCTAGACAAAAGAAACTTTTTGGACTCAGCCAGCTTGCCTGCAGTGCCTTCTGCGTCCTTCGCATTGGCCGCGTTGCTTTCTGCGAGCTCGGCCCCCATGACTTTTGCGTCGTCAAAGATGGCATTGTAGGGCTTGATGACGACACTGTTCTCTTCCAGGGATGCCTTGCACTCGTCGCCGAGCTTGGAGCTGTCGACGTACAGAATAGCAGTCGTGGGTGTGATGATCGCGTACGAGAAGAACACGGGGTTGAAAGGGATGTCGTTGCCACGCAGATTGAACAGCCATGCCACCTCGTCCAGCAAAGACACCACAAAACCAGCGGCGCTCTTCTTCTTCAGCTCGGCCCGTAGGTCGGTCAGCTTGGCCTTGGTGTCCCTGCCGGCGAACTTGGTCGCGTCCAACAGAATGATGGGCTCGGTAGGGTGCGCCTGGCGCTCAGCACCCCATACAGCATCAACCAGGTTGGTCGACACGCCGACCAGCGCTTTGCCACCGCTCTTCTTGATCTGCTCGTTGAGCTTCCGGGCTGTCGAGCTGTCGAGGAGAGACGGATCAACGCCGACAACCTTGCCGCCAGCCGCTTCGCTGGCTGTCCATTCCTCCCAAGTCGGTACATCCTGAATGCCCTGCTTCAGGAGTGTCCAGTTGTTATCAATCTGCTTCGCAGCCTGGTTAAAGTAGCGGCCGTCGGTGGACAGAGCGGCCTTGTCAAACGACACCACTGCGCAGCCAGCCGAGCCGCTAAAGCCGCTGATAAACTCGCGGCGGCCGTCGCATGGTGCAATGTACTCGGATGAATGTGCGTCCTCGGAGGGGACAACTGTAGACGGATGGTGAGCAAATAGACTGTATATACTGTTCTGGCGGCACTCAGCTTACTGTAAAGGTCAATCTTGTGCTCGACCATAAGCTGGCGAAGCTTCTCGAGGCGCTCGCCGGTAGCAATGGTCTCCATTTCGGCGACGGGCAGGGTGTGTTCTTTCTGTCTGGCTAGAGAGGCTTGGGTGTGGGCGCAACGGCGGGGTGAGGTCGAGGGTTGCTGATAAAGGTTGGTGATTGTCTGAGAACCGATACGGCTGGTGATTGTCTGAAGAGCACCGATACGATGCTGGCAGGAAAAGGACGAGCAAGAAAAGCTGGTGACAGATGTCGAGGATGTCAAACAGGGCCTGGAGAGAACAGCAGCTCTCGAAAGGGCTGCAAACTTGGCGAAAGCTGGATATGTCGACTTTGTGATGCGTGGTAAGGCACGAGACACAGTGCTCGAAGATGAAAAGGACATGAGTCGAGGATGATGAACAGGGAAAAGCGAAGACAGGCGACTCTTTATATGGCAGAGGTAAACGGTGAGAATAATGCGACGTCCGCCTTCGTCCGCTCAATCGCTCGCCTTCCTCTTCCAGCACCGGTAGCGCAGGACAAGATCCACTGTACCGTGCCATTGGCCTGTGTTCAATAAGACCGAAGAAGGAGGTGGGGGGTATTCAGAGTGGGATACACCTTCTAAGCATAGGGTCGTCTACTGTTAAGGTTTCATAATGAGGCGATCACTTGAGCTTCAATAAGGCGATCGCTATGGCCGGCCAGCTTGGCTTTGTATCATTCGGTTCTCAGATAGAACTAGATGTAAGGCTGGCACTGAGTCGACCGGGTGATTCTATCGTCTGTGGCGAAATTTATATCCTGGACTTGGTCATGTCTTTTGAAAATCTGAGATATCTTAATAAGGGTCTTGCAGTAGGACAGCTTTCAGTATTACTATGAGTATCTCGTAGTTTCGGTATTCATTCTGTAACCAGCTTCCCAGTGGACTTGTACAATATTAACAAGTACATAACCAAGTTCCCTCTACTCATAATTCGTTGAGTGCGTCGTCTTTGATCGAGGCCTTTGACATCTTTCGATAGCACGTGACTCATGATGTGCGACACTATATGTACGCCGGGGAATTTAAACTCTTCCGTCCGGAGGGTCTCACTGCAGCTAGAGAGTCCAGTAAGAGCAGAAGAGACCCTGGAAGAGCTGCACGCCGAGATGGCCAGAGACCCGACGGCCATGGCACAAAAAGGATCTGGCAGGGGCTGACAAAGCAGAAGCCGAGAACAGGGACGAACTGCCTTTTCGGGAGACGCGACTGGATGATGTACTGAAGACCCGGAGCGATCCTGAAGGCTCTTTATTAGTGGTTGTTGCCACGAGAAAGGCCGCTGGCACTGAACCTCTAGAGGCAGCGCAACTAACAGCGCCATATCTCGCTATTGCTAGCTGGCATCAGCCTTGTCACATCCTCACCAGGCGTCAACTAAGCATACAGCACCCACCACTACTCTACCCGAACGATCTTCTTTTAAATAACTTTGTTCAAAAATAACCCTGTAGTTATTACTCGAGGTATTTTCGAGTGACAAACACAGACGAACGAGAGGACCCTGCTCAAGTGCTCTTAGGTTAATACACCAGCCACAATTATGTAACCAGACTAGTGCCAACAGCCACTGTTAACACGTTATCGGTCCCTCATTTAGCAAGTGCAGCCGTCTGCTTAGGGCCAACTGCAGCTGTCTCTCAGGGTCAACTGCAGCTGTCTCGTTTCTCTCGTAGGATCAACTGCAGCTAAATCCTGCGCGGAAACAGCACGGCACGCGCGGAGCGACGACGACGTTGCTACACAAGACGGATGCACAACGGCGCGCATTTATCTTACAAGCACACGCTCCTCTCGTTGATTGGCATGTAGCAAGTTGATTAATTATTTTATATTTTTATAATTTTCAGGCCATCGCGTCAAGTTTGACATGGTATTACGTTACTGAAGGGGGGTTCTTCTTTTGTTTTCTTTTTGTTTTCTTTTTGTTTATCTAATTAACGGTAAGCCCTTAAAACACCTATTAAAGCGAGAACGTTGTGATGTTGTTCGACTGTCGGCGGCCACCTCGCTATTCGTGTTCTACAGTGACCTCTATCAAGTTTCTTACACTTAATTTAGAGGGGCGCCGTGCCTGCCTCGCGCTTCCCGCTTTGGACTCACTCTGCGGCTCACAACCTCAACCTCAAACTCACGCTTTAGGCCCACAGCTCTACAGCCTCACAGCTCACAACTCACAATCCTGCACGCGCTTCCTTTTAAAACACGTCCGCCCACCTAGCCACTCCATATAGCTCTCTTCCACCTCCGCATCCACAGAACGTCATTCCGCCTGACGCGCCACAGCTTGCACCACCGCATCGTCGCAGCAACCTCCTCGTCACCTCACGCGCCCGGACACCCAGCACCACGCCCAAGCACCACGCCCAACGCACGTCTAGCACACCGTATGCTGTAACGGCCGTCGCAGTGTGACGCTCTTGTATCAGCCTGAATCATTGGCAGCATCTGCGGCAGTGTGATATCCGTCCAGCACCGAATTCGTTTGGCATCAACAGATTTCGCATCCTGGCCGTGCCAGCGTCGCCTCTACATCCGTTCACCAACATACTCACCAACATACAAACTTCACAATGGACGGTCAAGCCCCATTACCGACGTCATTGGCCGAGGTCGAGTCTGTAAGTCAACACACCGCAAATATAAATGCGACAAGGCGACTCTGACGCTGCTAGTTGATTCTCGCACTCTATAGCCCCCAGACATCCCACACCAGCATCGGATCTATACAGGATACTCTCCAGCGGCTCCAGCGTTCACCCGAGGGATGGCGGCTTGCTCAGACCTTTATCGACCGGCCTGTCAGAAGTACTGCCGATGACCAGATCAAGTTCTTTGGTGCCCTGACCATCATCATCAAGCTCAACACTGAAAGGTAACCGCCTCCTCTTTTCTCATTTTATTTTCTCTCTGCCTCATACATTGGACATCACTGACTGTGTAGCTCTGTTCTTTCACCAGAAGATGCGAGCGAGCTGCTACAGAACCTGCTTCGTTGGCTCGCCACCTCGGCCCGTGACGAGTCCGGGTTTCTGTCGACCCAGAAGCTGTGCCAGGCACTCGTCACATTCTTCATCCACTTCCCTTTACTGTGGCCCAAGTGTGTAAAGAGTTTGCTCATCTCGCTCGGGACGGGCAACAGTGTCGTCGGCGAGCCTGTCGAGAATGCACCGAGCGTGTCCGAGATCGTCGCGGGCCTCGACTGGCGACTGATGCGCGTGGCTCTTCTCTTTGCCAACAATCTCGTGACAGACGTTGGCAAGACCGACATGCGCCATCCCAAGTTCTTAGTTGTCCACACCCAGCTCGTCCAGACCGCTACCGACGTGGCTGAACTGATTCATGTCGGACTTGCGTCTGCGGTTTCAGACCCGGCCAAGACTGTCACTATCCGCCGCGAGAGTATCAAGTGTCTTCAGGTAAGGGCCCATTGCTTGTACAATGGTACGAAATACGTCTGTCTTGGCTTTATTAACTCTCCTTTGCCCCTGTGTAGTCATGGATCCTGTACGCCCAAAGGCTGCCTCTCAACAGCAGTGAAACCCTCATCGGACCCCTGCGGTCTCTGGTCATCCCTGTCGTCAACTGTCTTCAGGACGACGAGCTGTACGACACTGCCATTGAGCTCCTGAGCGACATTCTCTCCAACTACTCCAACTTTTTCACACCCGACCACTACAATGCGATCGCATCCGTCTTTGAGAGCGACTGGGGCGCAAAACACATGCAGGCGCTGCTGGGCGGCGACTTTGATTTCGAGCCGCTACAGTACGGCTTGCTGCTGCTCGCGTACGGCGATGCACAGGTCGAGGCGCTCATGACCACACCGCCGACCGTCGACGGCGGCCGGTCGCACAAGATACTCTCCTCGCTCTCGGCGCTGCTGACAGCACAGGGCCACCCTGTTGCCGAGGACTTCATCTTTGTGCCCGCGCTCGAGTTCTGGGGCACATACATTGAGACGATGCTCGACTCCATGTACGCCTCGGACGGGGGCGGGGGCGGGCAATACGCGCCGTGGGTTGATTCGGCCCTTGTTCTCGTCAAAGAGGTCGTTGGCCGCTGCTGGGAGAAGATCCAGTATCCGTCCATCAAGGAGTTTATGAGCTGGGACTCATCCGACCGGACCGGTTTCGGAGACGCACGTAAGGACGTGGGCGACCTCTTGCAGACCGTGTACTCCGTGGCCGGCCGTGACCTGCTCACCATCTTTACCGATCTGCTGCTGCGGTCCATCAACGACAAGGCCTGGTCGCAGATTGAGGCCACGGCCTTTTGCTTGGCAGCGCTTTCTGACTGTGTGTCCGACGATGCCGGCAACGACGACATTTTCCAGAGCATCTTTTCATCGCCGCTCTTCAGCTTGTTGGCGCTCGGCGAGTCGCAGCTGCCCGTGCGCCTGCGCCAGACGGCGCTGTCGCTGATCGAGCGGTACGCAGACTACTTTGAGCGCAAGTCCACACAGCTTCCAGCGGCACTCAATCTCTTATTTGAAGCCGTGGCCACACCGCCGCTCGCCATGCAGGCCTCCAAGGCCATCTCGACACTGTGCTCGTCATGCCGTGCACTGCTGACGCCCCAGGCCAGTGCGTTCCTGCAGCAGTACCAGCTGCTGCACGACAACCCGCAGCTGGATTCGCTGGCCGAGGAGCGCATCGTCTACGCCATTGCCGCCATCGTCCAGTCGACACCCGACGAAGCCACACGGCTCCAGCTATCCGAGCAGCTCCTGTCCTTTATCGTGCGTGATGTCGAGCTATGTCTGACGCTCAACAACGAGGGTGCCAGCGCCAATCTAGATACAAACTCACCGCTCATGGCAAAGGCGGCGCGACAGTGCCAGCAGCAGCAGCAACAGCAGCAGCAGCAGCACAGCCAGCAGCCGGGCCAAGATAGCCTTCCGGCACCGTCAGCCAGCGAGGTGCTTCTGCAGGCCGTCCTGATCCCACTGCGATGCCTGGCCAGTATGGCGCGCGGCCTGCAGTCAACCAGCGAGGCCGCCATTGAGCTCGACTCCGACGACGATTCCCCCAACAGCGGCGGCGGCGGCGGCGGACGTGCTGCGGCTGGTGGCCACCCACAGCTGCAGCGTCTGCAGTCGACCATCATGTCCATGATCCTGGCCATCCAGTCTGCCTTCCCTCGGAGCAGTGAGGTCATTGATGTGATCTGCAGCATTTTCAAGGCCGGTTTTTCCGAGACCGAACCGGGTCCGCTTGTGTTCCCGCCCGAGATGGTGACGGCGATGCTCGTGCGGCAAAGCGGCGGCGGCACGGGTGGCGACGCGTCCAAGACGGCGACGCCGTACATTGGATCGATTGTGAACACGGCGCAGTCGTTTGTCAGCTCGCTGGCCAACAACAACAAGAACAACAAAAACAATGCGTCGAGCGAGGCGGCCGCCCAGAGTCTGGCCACGCTGGTGCCGTGGATATTTGGGCTGCTGCAGAAGCTGCCGGAGCCCGAGGCCGATACCGAGCTGACCCAGCGCGGCATTGAGTTTGTCGACTCGGTGATGCAGAAGAACGCGGCGGCGCTGCTGCGGGTCGAGCCGTCGTCGCAGCTGGAGTACTTTTTCATGTTTACCCTCAAGGTGCTGGACGGTAATGAGCCGTTGCCGAAAGCAGCGGCAGCGGAGTTTTGGGTGAGTGGTGTCTCGATAAAGCGAAACGGCGAATCAAGAATAGGAGTGCTAACGGAGTAGTCCACCTTCATAACACTACAACCAGAGCCAGACTTGGTACCGGCCGTGAGCAACGCCATGGGGCACCTGGGCCCCCTGCTGTCGCGGTCGCTGATCAACAATTTTGGCGGCAACGCATCGCGCAGCGAGCTCGACAAGCTCGCCGATCCTCTCAAGAAGATGGTCATGCAGCATGTGCGCGCACAGAGCTGGCTGGAGCAGGCCCTGACGGCGCCATCCTTCCCGAGCGACCGTGTCACGGCGAGCGAGAAGGCCGTTTTTCTTAAGAAGATTATCAAGTGAGTTCCGTCTGCGTTCTTTTTCCCTTTCTGTCGTTTTACAGTCTACTAACAACCACAGCCTGCGTGGCTCGCGGCAGACAAACACGGTGGTGCGGGAATTTTGGACGGCGTGTCGCGGATCCAATTTTGCATATGCTTCATAGGAAGGAGCAGGAAATACAGGCATAAAAGGGGTCGTCAGTTGGAATGAAAGAGCATGATATACAGTCATACAAGGGTCATCAGTTGGAAAAACGTCGCGTCGGAATGCTATATGAGATTGATGATACTATACACTTTCGTAACCTGATACCTGTCTGATGTCTATAAGCCAATGGCCGTTCGCACAGCGGCCATTGTCTCTTCCGAGTTGGCCCGGGCCTGTTTGGCGCCGTGGGCAGCCACGCGGTCGAGGTACGCGCCGTCGTCGCGCTGCAGCACGTCAGTGAAGCGCTGCCGGATGCCGCCCATGTGTCCAATGACGGCATCCACCGTCCGCGCCTTGAGCGCCTTGAGCGGCTTGCCGTCCAACTCGGCCGCGAGCGCGCCGGCCGCGTCCTCAATAGACCCGGCCAGTCCGGCGCTGCCGGTTTCCATGAGCACGAGAATCTCGAGCAGGTTGGCCACGGCGGGCCGCTGCTGGCGGTCGTAGCTGACGGTCGACACGGAGTCGGTGCGGGCGCCCATGATTTTCTTGCGGATCGTGGCGTCGTCGTCGGTGAGTAAAATGCGCGAGCGAGCATCTGGTGCTGATTTTGACATTTTCTGAGCCGCATTCTGCAGCGACATGACGCGGCGGGCGGGGGCTTTTTTTTATTCTTATCAGATATTGTAGGACAGAGGTAAAGATTGACAAAACATACAGAGAAGGGTGGTCGGCGGCACGAGCAGCTGCTGGCCGTGCGTGTGGTTGAAATTGGTGGCACACTCGCGCGCAAACTCGAGGTGCTGTCGCTGGTCGTCGCCGACGGGCACGTGGGTGGCGCGGTGCACGAGCACGTCGGCCGACATGAGCACGGGGTACGAAAAGAGGCCCAGCTTGAGCCGCGCGCGCGAGGCGCTGTCGTGGACCGATGCGTCGTCGTCCTTGAGGTCTAGCTTGCTCTTCCACTGCGTCATGCGCGACAGGTAGCCCACCGATGCCGTGCAGCTCAGCAGCCACATGAGCTCCGCGTGCGCCGGCACGGCCGACTGGTAGAACAGCACACACCGCTCCGGGTCCAGGCCGACGGCCAGCAGTGCGGCCAGCGTCTCGCGGCGGTGCTGCAGCAGGCTCGACGGCGTGCTGGCCGTGACCGACGTCAGCGCGTGCAGGTCGACCACGGAATAAAAAAGCTTTGTCGTAGGGTCTGCCGCGGCCTCGTTCTGCAGCTGGACCCAGCGCTGCATGGCGCCCAGGTAATTTCCGAGATGCGGCACGCCCGTCGGCTGGATGCCCGAGAAGACGATGGCGCCTTGTGGTGCCGTGTACGGGCTGGCCGGCTGTGCTGCGTCTGGTGCGTCATCCTGTGTGCCTGGCTGGCTTGACCGCCAGTTTGTGTGTGAGAATGAGCGGCTGTGCCGCAGAGGTTGTAGGGGCTGCAGGCATGAGGCTGAAGATGCTCGTGAGGCCGAGATCCGGGAAGACGACAGACCGACACGAGCAGCCAATGGAAGCAGCCGTAAATCCCTCATAGTAGCGAGATGCATCGCACACGCTCTTATGCCTAGATTGTGATAATCAGGTGGCGTTTTTATACTTTTTTTTTGAGAATATCAAACAGCTCTGAAATCATGGCCTGTCAAAGTCGGCATGATTTGTGGGTGGTCGAGCTTAGTCATCATTTAACCGCCTCCTTTCGTTTTCACAAGAGAGCAAGCAAACAAAGCAGTGGTGCGTTTGATATCCATGATATCCAGTCGCAATCTTACTGTAACGTCTTTTGCTTTATATAACTTGACACTAGATTTATACAAATACAGAGGCTCCTATGACGGCCTCTTGGCCTGCATGCTACTTTCTCTCCAACACAAGACAGCTTTAAGAGGCTGAGCAGACTGACTACTTGAGCCGCGTACCAATTCAACCTGACAGCTAGATACCGCCCGACATTGCTTGCCGGTCCTTGGCCAGCTTTGCCTTGGCCTCCTTGAGCGCCTCCTGGAACTCGGGGCTGCCGGCCAAAATCTCCTCGGCCTTGTCGGCCGTCGCGCGCACCTTGCCCTCGCCCAGATGCGCCCACTTGGACTCGAGCTGGCTGCTGAGGCCCTTGACCGTCGTGTCCATGGTCGTGCCGACGTCGAGGCTGTCAAACTCGAAAATGTTGGCCTTCATACCGAGACCGGGGTACGCGTGCTTCTGCAGGTATGCCAGCCACAGCTGCACCGTCTCCGGGTGTCCGTCGCGGATCTGGATCAGACGCCGCAACGTGATCCGCTCGTAGTTCTCCTGCGACTTCTTGTAGATGAAATGCGACCGTGGCACCGTCCAGCGTTCAATGATGCGCGGCAGCGGCACCGGGCCGTACGCCGGCAGGCCCAGGTAGTAGGCGGCGCGCAGCGCAAAGTCGGAGAAGAACTGCAGGTTGGGCAGCGTAAAGGAGCGCAGCTGCAGATCGCACGACGGCACGCCGTACTCGCACTCGCGGCGGAGAGGCTGCATGTACAGCGCCTGGACGGAGCGCGGGAGGCGCGTATCGATGGGGCTGTCCTCTGACGCCGGGGCGGCCGAAGGCCTAAAATGTTAGCGCCAGCCAGTCGTGAGGCATACAACAACACCTCCATAAACATACTGTGCTGCCTTTGCTGCGGGCTGTGAGGATCTAGACGCGGTTCGAGGTTAGACTGGCTGCCAGGCTCGGATCAGGTGGATGTGCTCGTTTCGGGCGTGACGTACAATGTCCGGACGGCAATGTGTGTAGAGCGGGTAGCCATGGACTGCTTCCAGGCATTTCTTGCCGTCGGCTAATCAGGAAAACAAAGTCAGCAATTCGTCGTCGTCGTCGTCGGTCGGCCGGTCGGCCGGCCGGCATCCGGCTCAAGGGTCCAGGGCCAGAGCCGATTGGCCGTCCGATCTAGTAAGCGTTCTTACCATCTGGCCGACAAGGCCTTGCCGCAGCGACCGTAGTAATGGTGGTGCATTCATCGTTGCTGTTTTGACGTTGCTATCGAGCTCGTGATCTCGAGCCACCACCAAAGTCTTTAAGTTTGATGCAGATTTTGGCGCGGAGCCCGAATTGACCCACAGTAATCGATATTATTAACACTGTATTCGCACTGTATGTCCAGGATCAAAGAGAATCGATCATCACGAGTTTGACAGGCCTTTGCAATTGCACATGGAGCGGATGTAGTTGCCGTCCTATTTTCAGAAAGAGTGAAAGGGCATAAACGGCTCGGCTTGCGCCTGGTGAGTTGCATTATGTTGGGCACAAAGTGCGCAATGGGCTAATCCCTGCGTCTACAAAGTAACCCTGCTATCCGATTGCTCCAACAAGACGACCGTGGCCCTCTACGCTGCCTTGTCATCGATAGTGATGAACTGCAGCAGCTTGCCGTGATGGTGTGGCGCTGATGGGCCTGTACTCGTGTCTGTACCGCGTCTCGGCACTGGGCATACCTGCATCAGATTGGCCCGGATGTGAGCAGACGTGCAGCTGGGCGCGGGCGTCGGCTAAAGGCTGTGTCTGCCTAATGCGCTTTGCAAGCTGGATCCGACTGGTGTGCAAGTTGGTGCACAATAATGGACATTCCTTCTTGTTCCGAGATGTACAAGGTGAGCAGCCTGACATGACAGTAACAAGACACTGCGGCGTCCATTACGTCCGCTTGCGCCGGCCGGCGACCAGCTTGTTGTAGAAGCCCTTGCGACCGCTCTGCTTCTTCTCCTGGATCTTAAGCGAGCGCTTCTTGAGGACCTTGTTGCCGGCCTGCGCAGCCAGAACCTCCTCGGCAATGGTGCGCTTGCGCTCCTTGCGTGTCAGGCGGTCCTTCTCGCCCTCGGCCGTGCCCTCGACAATGGTGCCAAAGACGGAGAACTTGGGCACCATGTCTTTGCGGGTATCCTTACGGAAGTGCTGCTTGGTGTCGAGGATGCCGCGCATGCGCAGGACCTGGAAATCGCGCTTCGCCTCGGGCGTGAGGTTGGTCTTTTGCAGGCCGAACCAGTCGGGACCGGCATCGTCGGGATTTTTCTAGTCTGTTAGTCGACGTTTGTAGAGACGTGGGAAGACATGACAAGAGTTGTGTAAAGGATCATCAGAGTAACTATGATAATAAAAATCATGTGGTTGCAAGGGCGACACCCATAACGGGGACACCGTATGCCTCAATAAGGTATTGGGATATTTTCATCTCGCGATCGATGCAGTACAAAAGCAATGCAAAAGGCAGGTCAACAAAGGGGAGCATACCTTATCCTTGGCCTTTTCGAGCGACGCGATGCGCAGCGTGATGCCGTCCGTCTTCTTGGACGCCTTGGGATCGGCCTTGATAGGAGCAGCAGCTTCGGCAGCAGCGGCTTCCTTCTTGGTGGCCTTTGCAACAGCCAGCTCAAACGGCTTCGCGGCCGCGACGAGCTGCGAGTCGTTCTTTGCAGCGAGGCGCTCCTCGGCCTCGCGCAGGAGAATGTCAATCTGACTCTCGGTCAGATCAGCAACCGGCGCCATGGTTGCATGTGGTTGGGAGTGGAAAGGGTTGTGGTTGGAAGAAGAGAAGAGAAGAAGAGGAGATGAAAAAGCTGATGTTGATTTGAAGGTTTTTCTGCTGGAGCTTTAATTTTTAAAATGGGGCGATAGACACGATAAGATTTGTGCTTAGTCATATCTGCACGGGCCGCTTTATTTCTGCCTGAGAGACAAGGCAGAAAGCTTAGCGTGTTTTGTGCTGCACAACTGAGTTGGCATCCTGAATTGGACGTTAACATACATATGATTTGATGTGATTTGATTTGTTTACATTTATATTTTGATCAAATACGTAAACGTCACGCGGAGGCCCGTGACCACCCACACCAGCACAGCGCATCATATGTCCAAAGACACGAGAATAAGGTGGCACTATATGTACTAAAATCCCATAAAATGGTTGCTGGCAGTCGTGTGGGACGCCCAACGATATGTCTATTTTTGTTGGATTTATCGAATTTCTTCTGTTCTCGTACCGACCGACCCTCGATGCCCGATGCCCAACCACTTGACCGCTCTTGTTGTGACGTGAAAGTTGAGTGTTTTCTCGAGTTGCTGGGATTTTATTTGATTATATACCGTTCAGGCGTGGTCTGTCGTCATCTTTCTTTTTCTTTCTTTTTTCCTTTCCTTTTTTCTTATTTTTCTGGGATTTTATTCGTTTATCCCTTGTTTGTTGTCGTTATTCATTGTTCTCTTATGGTAATATACTAGATATCTGCCGTATTCCCATTCCTGCATCCTCTTTTCATCTTCATCTTTTGCGTCAAATCGAAACGCAGCATACATATAGGTTCGTGTTGATTTACTTTGTCTTTATTAAACTCATATCCACCATCCAACACGCTCGTTCGCTCCATTCTAAACTGTTCTCTCGTGTCCTACTGGTCCGCTTGCTGGGTCGCTTGACCATTTCTGTGTTATGAGACTGGCCAGAAAGCAGCAGGCATCCATCGACCACAGAGCATCAAGAGAAACCCATGCTGGCGAGTTAATGCTTAAAGCCGAGTGGCTCCTCTTCTGTGCTCTGAGTGGACTCTCGACACCCGTCTTTCATCTGGTCAGCCAAGGAGGAGGCACAGAACTACAACGATGGAGAATGAGATCACCAGCAAGCATCCTCCAACCAGACATCGCCATCGCCTCAAATCCTAGTCAGTTGTTGTTGCCCGGACTCCACTGCGTCTGTTCAAGCCTCTTCGTTCTCGAGCTATCCCTCAGTGACCGGGCCTTGCATGGACCAATCAAGACGAGAAGGACGCCGAAGAGCTATCACTAGAGCTTTCGAGAGAGCAAATCAAAAGACGAGGAGGAAGAGGGTCCGCGTCGATAGCTTGATTTCCGAGGAAGCTTGACGACAAACGTCAAACGGTCAATATCAAGACCGTTGCACCAAGAGCGGCGCAATACTTGTCGACCGTCCAATGCGTCTTTTTCTTGCTGATCGGTGTGCTTCATCTATGTCAGATGGCACAATCACGATGTAAACAAGCTGGATGCTGCTTTGAGCTGACCGAGGGGGCATCCTCCCTGGTTCCTTTTCTGTTCTGTACCGTCTGCTCTCTTCTCTGCTCCTCCTCACTCCTTGATCTGCCCCCCCCGTCTGCCAGCCTTTCCTGCGCCCGACTCAGCTGTGTTGATTGCCTCTCTGCTGCACATCTTATGCCCATCCCGATCTTCGTCACCTGTCAATCCGCCGCGTGTTTCATATAACCTTGAAGTAATCACATCCGATTCGTCTCTTCCTTGTTTTTCTCGTCTTTCTCGTCTTATTCAGATTCACATCACATCAGACGCCCAGCTGTCGCGGAACGCGCAAGAGGATCGAGAACCAGCGCATCCATTGCTTCGTTTTCTCTCTTTTCTTCTCTCTTTTCGTCTTTCCTCTCTCCTCTCTCTTCTCTTCTCCTTCTCCCCCCCCATCTCCCTTCCTCCTCAGTCGCCTCCTCCTTCCTCTTTCCCTCATCCCCCAATATTTGTCATCCGTCGCCATACTTCAGCCTTACATTGTCGGTCGCCCCCAGCTTGATCTAGCCCCACTAACTGCCAGCTCAGTCAGCCCAGCCTGTCTCCTCACCTATCACTAGCCTTCTCCCCGCGACCACCGAAAACCGGCCCGTCCAGCTTCACTTCACGCCAACCACTAAAAACGAGCCACCCATTTCGTCGCGTCTCTCGACTTTCGCGCATCCCGTCGCAACTGATTCGCATCGCCAATCCAATAGCCGCGTCGCCACCCACCTTTTTTTCTCTTCACACATCATGGACCCTCACAATCCGGCAGCGCCCCAGGGCCAGCCTCCTCGTCCTGAACCCGTCTACGACACCACCCACGTTGGCCACTACGGTAAGCCCTGCCATCCCGTCGCGTTTCGTCGCGTACTTTGCACTTTTTTGCGCGGGGCGTCTTCAATCGCACACATTTTGTCCACATGATGGCACTGTTTACTAACCTTGATTTCACATGCAGGTGCCAGTGCAGCGGTAACTACCAGCCCCCCATGATACGACGGCAATGGGCAGTGCGCTCCATTGACTGCCGACCCCGTACTGACAACCACAGCTTTCACAGCAAGGTTATGCGCCATCTGAGCTCTACACAGGCCCATGGGCCAATGTACGTCACGTCACGCCTTGCCATTTTGCCATCTCGACCTATCATCTTGCCAGCGCATCGGACGGCTGTGTGCTAACCGTTTGTCTTTTTTTTTTCTTTCACACAGGTCCACCAAGGTCTTACAGGCCCTTACAAGGACATTATGACCACATACTGGCAGCAGACGATTGTCCACCTCGAGTCCGAAAACCACGACTACAAGCTTCATCAGCTTCCCCTGGCCCGTATCAAGAAGGTAATGAAGGCCGACCCAGAAGTCAAGATGATCTCAGCCGAGGCTCCCATTCTGTTTGCCAAGGGCTGCGACATCTTCATCACCGAGCTGACGATGCGTGCCTGGATCCATGCCGAGGAGAACAAGCGTCGCACCCTCCAGCGCTCCGACATTGCATCGGCTCTCGCCAAGTCTGACATGTTTGATTTTCTGATTGACATTGTGCCGCGCGAGGAGGCCCAGAGCCACGCTAAGCGCGGTCCCGCGCCTGGCAGCGCAAGCGGCCCTGTTGGTGCTCCTACCGGTGCGCCTGGCAGTGCTGCCGCAACTGTCAATGCCGCCGCCGCCGCCGCCGCTGCTGCGGCCGCTGCGGCTGCCGCCCAAGGTGGTGTCCCTGCGGGCGCCCCGAACCACCTGGCCGACTATGCCGCCATGGGCGCGCATCCGCTTGGTGGCGAGGCGGACTACCGCCAAGCGCCCAACATGTACCAGGGCCAGCCCGGTGCGCCGGGCGCCTACGGTCAGCAGACACCGCAGATGTACGGGGAGATGGACCCCAACATGTACAACACCTATGCCATGCCGCCCCAGCAGGTGAGTTTTGTTTTTCTTCTGCGACGTGCATCCGCCGGGATCGACATGCTAACGACACAGGGCGGTGCCTAACACGAAATACCTCTCTGGACATCTGTATTTTCGTCTAGGTACAGATCCAGGCTTGCGGAGAAACGGGCTTGGATGTGATTTGTTTCTTTGGTTGTACATTGCTGTCTGCTTGCTTCGTTGTGGAGGGTGACGGTGCATGCATCCGGTCATCTGGTTGATTTGGTTTGGTTTGACGAGGCTGGCCTCCTACGAGCTGTGCGAAAGACGAAAGACATACCCCCCAGGCTCTCTCTGCTCGCGCGTGTGGGAGGCCGTGAAGATACCTGTGGTTTGAGGCGCTTGTTGTCTTTGTACTGCTTTTGCTTTTGCTTCTGCTTCTGGCTATCGTTTTTGGCTTTTTGGCTTTTTGGCTTTGCTGTTTCCGAGTCGGCCTCGGCTTCTTCTTTATAACCGTTTTTGTCACTTTCTGTTCGACATTCATCACTTGCTCTTGTAATGGTATACGGTGTACGTGAACGTGATGATAGATTAACGGCAACGCAGGCTATACTAAGAAACAAGGTGCAGATCTAAACGCCCGACCGAAAAAACCGCCGTCTACCGGAGACCGAAACGAGACGAAAAATTGGCCAGACCCTGTGCGGCGCGCGCCGTGCTGCTGCTGGCACTGGCCTCGATCGAGTGTGTGAGCTTCTCCAGCAGGATCGCGCCGTTCTGCGCATTCACACGGCCGTACTTTTTGTTGCGCGTCGTAATATCGTAGAACTCGTCGGCATTCTCCGTCTGCATCAGCGCCACCGACTGCTGCAGCTCGTCCAGGTTCTGCTCCAGCATAAACGCATTGTCCAGGCTGCCCACAAACTCGGTCAGGTACTGCACGTCGCGCGCCATGTCCGCCACGCCGTTGGGATTAATGTGCCGCACGTCGCCCGACAGCGGCAGCAACAAAATGCGGTCCGCCGCGTGGTTCAGCGCGTCGTAGTAGATGAGCTCCTTGATCTCGCGCGGCAGACTCAGCAGCGTCGAGCTCATAATGTTGGACAGGTACCGCGTCAGTGTCTGGATGTAGCTGCTCGGCTCCGTCTGCGGCGCCGCCGCCATCCAGTCGTACTCGGCCGTGTCCACCAGGTCGTCAATCTTGGAGTTGACCAGCTCAAAGATGCGCTTTTCTGCCGTCTTCTTGTTGCTGCGGAACTCTTCCGTCGCCGTCAGGCTGACCGGCCCGCCGGCCGACGTCGACGACCGTGCCCGGATCAGCAGCTGCTCAAGCTCCTGGCACGCCGTCTCAAAGTGCTCCAGATTAATCAGGATCTGCACAATCTGGCCCAGGTACTGCGAGCTGAGCCGCTCCACGAGCGACTGGCAGATCTTGGCATTCAGCAGCTCATCCAGCGACTTGCGCAGCGTCTCGTCAATAACGGTCGCATGCTGGAAGTGGTCGTCGGAGAAAAAGTAAAACTGGTTCAGAAAGTTGCGGATGTCGATGCAGCACAGCGGGTACATTTGCGAGAACGGCAGCACGTGCGGGAACGTCAGCTCCGTCAGCTGCTTCTCCTGTGTGAACCAGCTCACATTGACCACCTTTTCATACTCCTCTGCCGTATTTATCGTCATGGGCATGTAGTCGTCCGTCGACACAATCTCCTGGAAGTCCTCGCTGAAGCGCCGCTTCAGCAGCTCGGCGTACTTGTCAAACAGCCGCAGCAAGAAGTTGTCCAGCATCGTCACCGAGTAGCCCCAGCCCTCCATCGTCTGGATGAAGAGCGAGATCACGCCCTTGACCTTGAGCAGCGCCTCCGCGTTGTTGATGTCGCGCAGCGCCTTGGTGACGAGGCTGATGACCTTTTGGCACAAGGAGTCCCACAGCTCGTCCACGTCCACCGATGTCCGCATCTGCGGCACTTTGCGCATCGTCGCCTTCTCAATGATCGAGAAACCTGCGACGCCCTCGAGCAGACTGCTGAGCGAAGCTTCGTCGTCGTCGCTCTCGAGGTTGACTGACGTCGGCAACAGCAGGTCCTTTTGCTGCCGCCGCGTCGTCGAATAGTCGGCACGGAACCGGTCGCTCTGGCCGAGCGCCTCGTGGATGTGCAGCGCCTCAAACAGCGGCGTAAAGTCAACGCTGACCTCGTCGTTGTCTAGGACGTCAAACTCGTCGTTCTCGTCAAAGACAAGCTCAATGGCCGAGTTGAGCCGGAAGTGCTTGAGGAAGCTGTTCTGCTCAACGCGCTCCTTCATGCGCGTGCGCCGGATGTCGGTGTGGTAAAAGGCCACTTCACCGAGGAATTGCGACGTCTCACGCACTCGATATAGCCACGTATTGAGGTCTGTCATGACCGCCTCTGAAATCGTCTTTTGCGACGCCGGGATCGACCGCTGGATCAGGTCGGCCAGCTGGTGCTGTGTCGCATACTTGTTCTGGATTATGGGTACGAGGTGCTCGTTCTGCAGGTCCTCGAGTGACTTGAGCGCGCCATAGTACTTTTTCTTGCGGATCAGCTCGTGTGCGTTGTTGACGGCGTGCAAGATCTTGAGCGACTCCCGCAGCGCATCGGCCGCATCCGAGATGTTCTGGCGCACCGCACGCGTGTCGACTAGGTTGCGTTTCTGCTCGGCCAGCTTCTCTGTACTGGTTTGGATGGACTGGTTGAGCTCAAGGATCTCGGCCGTCAAGGTCACAGTGCCCTCGCGAACCTGCTGCAGCTGGTTGACGGACCCAAGGAACTCCTCGTGCTTGGTCATACCGATGGTCTCGATCTCGTTTTCGCGGTCGTCGACATATTGGGCAAGACTTTGGATCAGGTGGGATGGGCGGCCGTCGACGGTGGCATCGCGTAGGACGGGAATAAGCTGGTCGATGAAGTCGGTATCTGAGGATGACAGGATCATCTAAGCGGAGAGGAGGAGGTAAGCAAGCCGTCTGAAGGACATGTACACTGAGGGTACACCGAGGAACCTCTTACGTCTTGGACAGCTAGACCGTAGTCATCGTATGCTTGTGGCCGCCGCGGCATCGTGGCGATTGTGGTTGCGAGGGGCTGACTTGCCCGTCAAGGGCTCGGATTGTGATTTCAATTCGATATAGGGTCGCAAAATGGGGGGGGAAGCCGTTGATGTTCGTAGGCAAGAGTGCGGTTCAAACAAGGCTGAATATCATGTGCTGATTACTAAGGTGTATGAATTCCTGATGCAGAAGGCGCATCGAAGGCGCATCCCACGTCGTCACCAATCTAAAACAGCTTGGGAGCTGTATGTCATGGGTGGGTCTAGACACGTGACCGCCCACCCCACAACTCCTTTCTGAAGTTGTCCACAAAGAGACGCGATCCTTCTGTCATATTCCCACGACACTCCACGCTGTCAACAGTCACCATGTCCCCCTCCCACAAGAACAAGTCACGTTCGACAAACAACCGCCCGACAAACAACCGTCCGGCAATGACACAGTCCAACACTGAGTCGTAGTCCAAGGATATCAAGGAAGACGCGGCGCCTTTTGACCTCGTCGAATTTATCAAGACTCCCACGGATAAGTCGGCCTTGCCTATGCTTAAAAGTCCCTCAGACTCTTCACGTTCAACAACTCCTCGACCGCTTTTATTGACATCGACGACGATAACATTGATGCCTCGGTAGTCGCAGAATCGGACGCCACCAGATGGCGAGGGCTGTCGGGACCAGAGGCAATTGCCAGGTCAGGGCAGTTTCTTCACGTATTGCGCCGAAGGCGAGGCAACCAGAGTCATCAGTGCTTGTGACGGTAAAATGATGGTTGATTACACCATCTACTGTAATAGCGAAACATTCCTCTATCGTGGTCAAAATCGCGGAGGTGGTGGCTACTACGAAAGAGGAATGTTCCGCTGCTACAGTGGAAAGTGTTATCAGCGGTCGTTTTACCGTCACAAAGATTATTGACTCTGGTTGCCGGCGCGTCGTTCCCAGGAGTTACTATATATTCGCGTCCGACAGGTCCCCAGAGTCATCTATCGGAGGAGGCAAGGCGTCCTGCGTGGTGGACGACTGGGAATCGTGGCCTTCTTGTTGTCGCGGCTTTTCCTATGGCGCGAAGTGAGTCGTAGAGGTCGGTCCCGGATGATCACAGTGATTTCAATTGCACTCTTATGATGTCAAACGAGCCTATTGTAGCCGTTCATAGTGATGATACCAATTATACCAGCAATGGTATCAGGCTGGCAGTTTAGATTTATAATTTGTTTTACTAAATATTATTTGGATTGTATTGTGCTTTATTTGCTGATCGCTTTAATTACGATGATTTGGGGCTATTTGCTTTGATAATTATAACAGATGATAATCTTCTTTCCTGTGACCTTAGCATACTTAGGCTATTGCAGCAATACAGTATCGTGAACTGCGATGCAGATCGTTGATTTCTAAACTGGACACTACAAACTGTGGAGTCGTTGACCAATCACCACACCATAATAAGGTTTAGGCATCCACGCACAAAAGACACCACGCCACGCCTCTCCATGAGCAACTAATCCTTACCGCACGCCATGGACCAGCATGACCCGTCCCAGATCATGGCCCGCTGGGCGGCCCTCATCGCCGAGTACGAGGCCCTCCGCGACGCGCTCCAGGAACACACGCGCCAGATACATTGGCAAGGTGTGACGCCGTACATCACGATGCTCAAAAACGAGGCCGCACTGGCAGCGCGGTCCATTGAGCAGGACCGTGTAGACGATGCCGCAAAGGACGCCGCGAGTGGCACCGTGTCGTTCGCCATGGCCCAGGCAGCCACCAACATTGCGGCGCGCGAAACCATGTGGCGCATCGTCAAGACATCGCCCGGCGGCATCTTGGCCCTGGACAGAAGGTTTCCCCGGTCGGTCGGCAAAGTGGTGTCCGCCCAGCTGCCGGGCATGGCGCCCGCCAAGCGCACAGAGTACCATCGCGGCAGCAGTGTGCGTGCCATGAACGCGCGCACCAAGCGCGGCGAGGGCGTCTTTGTCAACGCAGTTGTCGACAATGGTTTTGAGTGGCTGCGTGTGCTGACGATGACGACAAAGCAGCTTCTCGTCTCGATGGCGGAGAACGGCTGGGAGTGGGGTGACGAGAGCGACAGCGACGCGGACGACTCTGATTCGACCGTCCACAGCGGTAGAAGCAGCAGAAACGGCGACGCAGATGCAGACAAACCACTGGACAAGGCGACAGAAAAGGCGCTAGAAAAGTTGGAGGAGCTGGCCGGCATGCCGCTCGTGGAGACCATTCTGGACCTTGTGGATGTGGCCCGCGTGAACCGGTGCCGCGGCGCCTACCCGCAGATATGTGTTGTCCTCACACGGCTGGACGAGGACGGCGATGTCCAGGGTGCGAGCGACGTCGCGCGATTCCTGCAGGTGCTTCGCAGCGGACTGACTGCGCTGGCGTCTACGTTTGAGCGCGATATCGACGGCAACCTGCTGCGTGTGCACATACACACGGCGCGGTCGGAGCGGGCTACGGCCCAGCCGTCACCCGACCTGGCCGCCACGCTCAAGAGCCGCATGCCGATGATCTCCAATTGCCTTACGCCGACACTCAACATTGACACGTCCATTTTGATCGCCTTGGCGTCGGACATTTCGCACCAGCCGGTGGCGATCCAAGACTGGTTTCCAGTGCAGCGCGTGGACGAGGTGATGCACGAGCGCCAAAACCCAGGCGAGATGCTGCGCAGCCTCTGCGATGTCATGCGCGGCCACGCGCTGGTATGCACGCGCGAGGCTGCCAGCGCCTTCCGGACAATGGTGCACGACATGGGTCAGGAGGGCGAGAAGAAGAGAGCGTCCGTCTTGGTTTGGGGCGGCGGCGGCGGCGGCGGCGACGGCGGCGATGACCAAAACGCAGACGAAGCGCCGCCGTCCCACGACTCGCTTGTGCAGCAGTTCCGGGCGTTGACACAGCACGCCGACCACGTGCCCGCCGATCTGCTGCTGCCCATCCGTGTCATTGACGAGGACTGGACCATGGAGCATATTCAATACGTCAGCGAGAATTTGAAAAAGGAAAAGTCGCACATGCCTGCGGCTGCATTCCGCGTGGCACAGGACATGTATGCATCGGCCCCGACGCTGTCTGTATTTTTTTACGGCTGGTCGTCGGGACGTACGATTGTAACGACGAATTCGCTCGCGCGAGCCAAGATCACGCGATTTCTCGAGACGCACCGAACATCGAGTCGCGAGACGGGCCCCCACGTCTGGCTCTCGCGGCCTGTTCGGAGCTTGAACGGCACGAACCCGCGCGGCGCAGATGCATGATCTCATGCTCTCATGTTCTCATGTGCTTATGATCTTACGACGGCAGGGTCGTTATCTTTACGATCTCTACGCGTGCCGACTGGCCCTTTGGGAATTCGAGATCGACTGCCCCGCTCCTATTACCACGTCTGTCGACGCGCGTGTAGCGTGAGGCTTGGTGTGGTGTGACTCGCTACTAGCGGTGTGAATAGTGTCGATGGCGCATCGGGTCTTCCGTTCCCCCGTCAGGCCATGATTGGATGATAGGCGATGCAGCTCGGGTCTTATCGCTGTCTGTCTATACGACAGGCGATGAAGCTCGGGTCTTATCGCGAGCTGTCTGTCTAAGCATATATACGACGACGTGCTTTGCAGCTTTGAGCTTTGAGCTTTTGGTCATCAGCTGCCAAACGATTTATATACGACGACGTGCTTTGCTGCTTTTCAGCATTTGGGGAAACAGCTGCCAAACATTTATCTCCCATCAACATCATCACAGCATCATGGCGACTCTCATGGCGACGATGCCGTCCTTGGACCAGTCCTTGGACCAGTCTTTGGACCAGTTCTTGGACCAATCCTTGGACCAGACGCACATGTACGCACCAATCGACACGTTGCCGCCAGAACTGCTTGATGATATCGTCTCGCTGTTTCCCACACCCGCGCTTCTGCCACTGGCCGCCGTCAACCGCATCTTCCACGACGTCGTTTCCCGCCTGCTTTATCGCCGGCTGCGGCGTGCCCTCACATCGCACGCGCACGAGCTGATTCTCGAATGCTACCACCCAACTGCAAAGTTACATACGCCCTATCTGCACTGTGCATACATGGGCACCGACGGTCTCGACGCCGCCACGGACGGCATCGATGACGTGCCAGGGTCGACACTACTGCGCATGCCGAGCATGTACTCGCGCTTCCGACCGATTCCACACGACGACCGCGATGCACATGTGCGCAACTACCGCGCGATCCGGCGCACAATGAGCTTTTTTATGTTTTCAGAGCGGTCAGCAGGCACAGCGGGCACATCGGCCCTGACGGTGCCGGAACGCTGTATGGGTGGCAAAGACGATGCGCCGCCGCTCGTGTCGTACGATGTGCACCTCGACGACGGCGAGCTGTTCTCGCAGCTGTGCACGGTGACGAATCTGGTCAAGAAGGGACCGCGGCGCGGCCTCTTTCTCAGCTGTGCCAATGTCAGCGACGGCGTGATCCGCGTGTGGCGCGACTGGCTGAGCAAGCGGGACGAGGCGCGCATCCGCGAGGGCGCAGAAAAGGCAGAAAAGGAAAAGGGCGCGGCAAAGGGCGTGCGACGGGTGCGCGAGAACCCGGCAGACGCACGACAGGATGCGGTGCTGTGGTCGTACACAGGCAAGCACGTGGGCATGAAGTTCCGCGTGACGGCGACGACGACGCCCAACGAGACAGCACCGGTGCTGGCGCTGGCCAGCGACGATCTGCCCGTCAGCTACCAGCTAGAATATGAAGGTATGGTTTTAGTCTTTCTTTTTATTTTGTTATTATTTACGTGCTCATATTGACAACATAGAACTGGTTGTGCGCACATGGGAATACCTCTTGGCCTTTGAGGCGGCCGAGATGCAACAAGACATATACTCGGGCTCCGCCGTTGTGATTGCTTCTCTTTGAGATGAGATGCGTCCGCGTTGGCACGAGCTTTACTTGACGTGCCATTGTGACCGGGCTGCAGACAGGGTCCGTTTTGCGGCAGCGACACGGACCAGGTAACGTGATCGTCTCTGTACAATAAAGGCCCGATGCGCGGACCGGGTGCGGTGGGCTGCAGGATCCTGTCAAGCACGCCATCGCCGATGAGACGGTGCATGGGGATGGTCCAGATCCCGGACAGCCTGTGAGAGAGTAGTATGTATCACTACCACTGGACTAAGCATACCAATGCACCACCACTGCACCACTGCACCACTGCTACCAATGCACCACCACACTAAGCATACCACTGCTACCAATGCACTACCAAACTCGTTGGAAACGACTTTGATGAAACGGATACTGTGCGCAGGGGCCATCCAGGACGATCACACATGAGCACGAGCAGGACCTGATAGCTCATACAGCGAGTGTTTAACTGGGCCATGGACGGGGGGCAACGCTTGCTCGAGTGTGCCTTGTGGACTTGTGTGCCTTGTCACTTGTGTGCCTTGTTCTTGTTTGCATAGACATTGCATTAATAGACTTGTGTTTATCGGCAACACCGTGATGGATGTCATCTGCTTGAATCATCTGTCCCCTGCCCCCGACGGCCAAAGTAGAGATTCTCTTATCGCCAAGTATCGACAAATATTGATCAAACTATCGACCAAGTTATCGACAAATTATACCAAAGCGTATCATCTCTACTGATTACTACTGATACGCGCTTTTGCATCATCCTCGCTTTGCATCATCCTCGCTTTGCGTCATCCTCGCCGCACGTGCTCGGCTTATGCGACGCCGATCGTCGTTCTTGGTACTGTCCTCTGCGCGTTCGTCGTGTCCTGGTCTGCCGGTGCATGAACACGCCCATGACGTGCGCCACACATGTATTTTTGTCGCACGCTGGCCGCTAAAACCTACATCGCATAACCGTCGCAGCCGTCACCGTCGCCGTGGCTGCCGCGTCCTGGCTGCTCCCCCCTTCTCTTCTCCCTCTTCCCAATGACAGCCCCTGTTGCCTGCTCATCACACAAGCAACATTATGCATCGAGTGCACTAGGACGACGGTGGCTATCTTGCCCAGTGTGGCATCGTGCGTCGAAACTATCATTTCAGACTCGTAGCACGCCATCTCGGCGATAAGCAGAATGAAGCCGTTCCGTACGGCGACCGGTGTAGCATTTGTAACATTTGTAACATTTGTAAGCGTATGTAAAGAGTATGACGCAAAGGCTCGATCGATGAAAGATGAGGCCTCATGGCCAGACAGTCCTCTTGGGAATGGGGTCGCAGCATTTCGCCATGCGCACAGATCAGCACAGACGCAGTGCAGCATGCTTCCCACCATCCCTCCCACCATCCCACGCACGGCCGTGTCTGTACAGAGTTGCAGAGCCAGACAGCAGCGAGGCTCCCTGTCCTTGGGCTGGTAAATGTGATACTACGCCAGTCGGAGCGCCCGTGGCGTGCAGTGGCTTGGGCAGTGTTCAGCGTGCTTAGGGTGCTTCAATGTCGTTTCAGCCAACGTTAGGAGCCCCTTTCGCCTCACAACGACACAGGAGACAGCATCAGTCAGCAAGACATATGGACGGTCAGCAAGAAATAAAAGGCAGTCAGCAAGAAATTCAAACGGAATCAAGAAATACAAGATACGATGAAAGTCGGAAATACACCCTAAGCATACAGGATCCGCCTACAGCCTTATCCCGTCCTACACATCACGTCGTATTTCATACGACTTAGTTGATCCCTCTTTGATTGCTCTTTGACACTCTCCCGTTTGACCAACGATCTGCTATCACGTTTACTCCCGATCTGCTATCTCACGTTTTATTGATCTGTTATCTCACGTTTTACTCCGTACTACTCTACTCGATCTGCTACTCATTAAACTGTACATGTCAGCATACCACCTCGATCAGCAGCCAATTTCATTTCATTATTCTACATAATCCCAGACACTGGTGTCCAGCTAAGCCGGCCCTGGCATGGTGATGTGATCAGGGTAGATCAGACGGGAGGTTGTTCTGTCCGGTGTAAGCTTAATCATATCTTTTTTCAAAGAAGTCTTCATCTCTTTTCTTACTTTCCATCTTCTTTTCTTCGTTTCTTTGAATGTTTACTCTTCTTTGATTCTTGACTCTTGATTCTTGATTCTTGATTCTTGATTCACTCTTCCGATTCTCTCTCACTAAGCATATCTTAACAAACGTCCGTGCCCCCTAGTACGTATACGTACATAATATGTACATACTACTCTGCCCATGCTCCCGGCCTGCCTGCAGGTGTCTATGCGTACGGAGTATTACAACATGCCCGTCCGTGCTGTCGTATTCAGTGGCTCATTGTCTCGGTGTCCTATTGTCCAGTCCTCCCGCTGCACTTGAGCCACGCATGGCTGACGCAATATCACTTACCATCAGTTACCATTTTGTTTATATATGCATGTTCATCCTCGCGATACTCCACTGTGGTAGGATGCATCCGTGCCGTTTCCTCCGTCTCCTACGTGGAGTCGTCACTGTCCGTGGTGTCATTGTAGCCTTTCGTTTCTCCTCGTGCTCAAGGCTCAAGGCCAGGGCTCAAGGCTCACGGCTCAAGGTCCTCTGCTCCGTGCTCCGTACATATGCTTACACATACATGCTTGCCATCAAGCTTGGACCAGCAGAAGCGATCTCAATGAGCAGCCCTCTACACCGTACTTTTATGTATGTAAATATACAGATCTCAACTGGTAACAAATCCACCTCTCCACTACATCCCAGCAGCTCGTAATAACTACGGACAATTCTTTCAGCCTGCAGCCAAGGCCTGCATCCTCATCTCATCATCCCTCCACACACTTACACGAATCCGTCTTCAACGTCTTCAATCTTCAACGTCATCAAATCGGGACTCGTGCATCGTACTTGTTTCTCCCCCGTCCTCCTCGATCATAGTTTCAAACACATCTGTCTCGCAGAGTGCCGTCAAACCTCCCAGCAGCAAGATCGTCTAACCTTCAACGGCAATACAAAGGCGTTCCACATTATTAGCCTGTGTGCATTGACGGGCACTGTTACTCTACATGTTCGTGCAATATTGTGTGTCGTTTTATTCCATTTCATAATGACAATTCCTTTATCTATCCCACGCTTTCGTGTGACAAGGGTCCTCCCTACTAGACTCGACCTTGCATAATGAATAGCGATCTACCCTGTGCCATGTTTGTGTCGAGCAGCACCAGATGCCGTAGTCCGGCACTCTGTCACCTTATCACACCAAGTGTATCATATCCCAATACTGTGATTGTGTTTTCCTACTTGCTCGGACGTCCACAGAGTCCCTCGCTTGGACGTCCCAGAGAATAAACTCCGTACTACTACCATGTACGTTACACTGCCCATCGCCGTCCTGTTTCCCTTGCCGTTCTCATATCATCGCCGACCTCTCTCTCTCTCAATACATATAGACTCAGCCTTGGCTCCCACATGTCTTCTTTACTACGCCTCTGACTTGCATGCTCCATAATCACTCGTGCATCGACAACGACTTCGACTGTAGACCAGCGAATATATCGTCAACGCACAACACGCCCACCGGCGCATCAACACACACACACAATGAACTCCCAGACTACGCCAGACACCCCGACGCTGGGCGAGGCCTCGTTCGCCCAGTACCTAGCAAACGGCACCGGCGAAGTCGTCAACGTCAAGTCCAAGTCGTCGCCCTTGTCGTCGGCGGCGGCGTCCATGTCCTCGACGTCTCTGTCTTCGACGACATCGACTCCCGCCTTTCCATCTCCACCAACGTCACAGCCTCCTCCGCCGCCAGAGAAGGACGACGCGCCACAGCCACGCGCTTTCAGCCTACCGCCCACAGCCAGTCCGGCCATGCCACAAGCAGCACGCCTCTCGACCTCGTCGCTACGAGACGCGCCCCGATCGCCTGCGCCGTCCGTCCTGGTGCCGCCACAACCACCATCGGTGTGGCCCGCAGCGTGGCCCACGTCGAGACCGACATCTGGCATGCCGGCCGAGTACGAGGCCCCGATCCTCAGCCCGGTGGACACGCGTCCTGCGTCGAGCTACTCAAAGCACCAGCACTTTTCATCCATCTCGTCTGTGCGCCGGGCCATCAAGTACGGCACGGGCAAGCATTCCCAAGTCGAGCTTGTGCCGCAGCCCAGCGACGACGCCGCCGATCCTCTGGTACGTCGACGTCCATATGCATGTCATCTACTCCTAAAGATACTCCTAAAGATACTGACCAACAGAACTGGTGCCCCGTCACAAAGGAGCTCCACTACTGGACGCTCATGCTGCTGACATCCCTCGTCAGCGTCACGAAGACGTCCCTGGTCACGGTCAACAGCCAGCTGGCCACGAGCTTTGGCATGTCCTATACGGCCGCCACGGCGCTGACGGGCGTGCCCCTGATGGTTTCCGCGCTATCCGGCTTTTCCTGCCTGGTGGCGTCGCGCATTGCCGGCAAGCGCGTCGTCTACCTGGTGTGCACGATTTTGCTGCTGATCGGCACCGCCTGGAACACGCGCGTGAACCACAGCTACGCGCAGTTCATGGCCGCGCGCATCTTCCAGGGCCTCGGCTGGGGCGCGTTCGACGTGCTCGTGATGGGTTCCATTGACGACACCTTTTTCGAGCACGAGCGCTACATCCGGCACGCCATCTACGACATTGGCGTCGTCGCCACCACCTGGGGCGGGCCCCTGCTCGGCGGCGTCGTGGCCACCAAGGGCGGCTACGAGCACGAGTTTATCATTATTGCCAGCTTTGTCGCCTTTGCCGTGCTCGTGTTTGCCATTACCGTGCCCGAGACGACCTACGATCGCTCCTACTACATTGTCAACCCGTTCGGCCTGACGGCCTCGCCCAACTCGCCCGACACCACGACCAACTCCTGGTCGACCCTGGAAAAAGACCTGCCGCAGCGCCCGCGCGCCCACACCTGGTCGCCCGGCAAGCCGCAGAACGTGCGCGACTACCTCGGCTCGACCATTCTGCGGCCCGTCGTCTTCAACCCCGAGGTGTCGGAGCCCACGCGGGCCGAGCTGCTGTGGCAGGTCCCGCTCGCCATGGTGGCGCCGACCACGCTGCTGCTGGCTTTCGTCTCGCTGCTGCCGTTCTCGGCCTTTTGGGGCATCGCGTCGTCGCTCAGCCTGTTCTTTGCGCCGCTGCCCTACGACCTCACGCCCACGTCCATTGGCGTCCTGCTCGTGGCGCCCTTTGTCATGACCACGGCCGTCGTGTCCGCGTCGGCCTACTTCTGGCCCAGCTGGCACCGCCGCTCGGCGCCCTGTGCCGACGCCGCCTCCATGTCGTGCACGGTCGGCGTGCTGACGGTGGGCACAGTGCTGACGTGCGTGAGCATGATGGCGTTTGCCTTTTACGTGGCGTCGTGCGCGGCGCTGTCGGTGTCGGCGGCCGAGGCGCTGCACGGCTCGGCCTATGCGATTGGCGCGGCCGGCATGACGAACCTCAAGTACCCCGTCGTCAGTCTTCTCGTGGGCCTGCTGGCAGCCGGCTCCTACTACCTGGACGCCACGGTGCGGCCCATGGTGCGGCGGTCGACGCAGTTTACGAGCTCCAACGTGGCGATTGCCGAGCGCAACACGCTCGACATGTCGGCCGCCGTGATGCTGTGGCGCACGCTCATCATTGGCGCGTTTGTCATGGCGCTGCCGAATGCTGTGTGGCTGCCGCACATGCTCAAGGTGACGAGCATCGGCTTGGCCATGGCCCAGGTGGCCGTGGCCGCGTCTGTTGTCTTTGTCTGGTGGCGCTTTGACGAGGTGGTGCGCCGCGTCGACGGCCAGGTGATGCGCTGTGTCGATCTTGAGATTGTCAAGCGCACCGATGGTTAGATGAGTATTTTTCTCTTTCTTTCTTTGGAATGTTTCCTTTGTCTTTATGTTTCTATTGTCCTCGTTTGACCTACGTTCTTTTTTGGTCCATGCCTTTCCGTCCTCTTTTTATGTTACCCTAGTCGTTTATGTTTCTTTTGTCTTCTTATGTTGTGTTATCTCTAGTTTACGTTTCCTTTCGTCTTTTTCTTATTCACTTTCTTTTCTTTTTTTATTTCTTTTTCTTTCTCTGGTCTAGGAAGGCGTTGCTGTTGATTTGATTATCTGGTGTACGCGGTTTTGGTTGGAAGCTCTTGAATATGATACCTAAATATACTCCCCATCGTTCTTTTACATGCCATGTCTCGTCTATAGTGAGTGCCTCCTATCTTGATTACATCGGTCACAGACGCGCCTTCGGCTGCGGGACTGTGGCCTCGGCCATCTGCACGTAGGACTCTGCCGTCTTCTCGGTGCTCAGATCGTTGGCGAGCCGCTGGTCCGTCACGAGGTAGGCCGAGGGGAACCACGAGCTGACGTCTTTGCCGGCCATCATGGCCACAATTGCCTCGCCCGTCATCCAGCACTTGTCCATGCCGTAGCCCTGGAAGCCCGCAGCGATCCACTCCTCACCCTTAGAGGCCCGTCCTGTCGCGCTCGTCGGCAGCTGGCCGACCAGCGGCAGACCGTCCGACGTCATGCCCATGACGCCCGACCAGATGCACTTGAGACGCGGCTTCTCAAAGTCGGCCGCATTGGCAGCATCGCGCTGCTCCACGTTGAGCGCACTAAACATGCGCGGCAGACAGGCAGGCAGGTCCTGGACCGACGCCTCGCTCACAAAAGAGTCGTCCGAGCCCAGACACTCGTCGATGCGCTGGTTCTCGACGCCGACAAACAGGTCCTTGGTCACGGCGTTCTGCTGCAGGTAGTAGAGGCCAAAGTGGTAGAGGCCCGTGGCCGTGTCGATGCGGATCGGCTCGATGCAGCTCCACGACCGCTCGTCGCCCCACGACGGGAAACGCGCCGGCATGGCCTGCGTGCTCATGTGCCCGCGGAACGGGTGCAGCTTGCCGCGCAGCTTCGGCAGCAGGTGCGCCGAGTAGCCATTGGTGCAGTAGACCACGCGGCGCGCCTTGATGGAGCCGCGCGGCGTCGAGACGGTGTAGCGGTGGCCCGTGGCGTCGGCGTCGGCGCCGTGGTCGACGACAGACGTCACGGGCGTGCGCGTCTCGATGCTGAGCCGCGATCCGTGATGGCGCAGCAGCTCGGCCATCACCTCGGTGCAGAACCGGTACGGCCAGATGGCACCGGCCGGCTGCACGTAGCCGCCAAGCGGGTCGACGATGCCCCATTCTTTGGAAAGCTCGTCGGCGCTGACGAGACGGTTGTGGCCGGCATGTTCCGGAAGCTCCTTGGCAAACAGGGCCACAGAGTCCTGGATCTTCTTCCAGATGGCCGGGTCGCGCGTGAAGCACAGCTTCTGGACGCGCCGGACCTCGCTGCGCGTCCGGATCGTCTCGGACATGCCGCTGGCGACCTCTTGCACGCGCTCCATGTTGCGCAGCGAGAAGCGGGCCATGGCGCGTGCATTCTCGAGGCCGTAGGCGTCCACCCATGTCGTGAATTTGTGGCCGGCAGCAGTGACGCAGTGGCCGCCGTTACGTCCGGTGGCGCCGGAGCAGAGGGTGCGGGCCTCGAGCACGGTGACCTTGACGCCGGAAAACGACGCCTCGTCTTCCAGCAGGGCCTTGGCGACGCTGGTGCCCGTGATGCCGGAACCGATAACGACAACATCGGTTTCAGCTGCCAGCGACGCCGACTGGATGGTGCCGACGGTGTCGTGCATGGGCATCTGCCAAAAGGCCGTCGTCGGGTTCGGGTTGGGCAGGCCGGGGTCGGCAGCCACGAGCGAGCGAACCTTGGACCGGAATGACATGGTGCTAGTCTTGGGGCACGGCCGCGGGTATTATGATAATGATAGCAAGGCAGTCTGATAGTGACTGATAGATTAGATGTGCGTTTGCTATGAATGTGATGAGAATGTGATGAGTGTGATGAATATCAGCACTAGGATCTTGAAACAGAAGCACCGTGATAAGCTTCCGGAGAAACGATGCAGTGACAGGTAAGATATAAGATATGATATGTTGACAGCATTCCTAATGCAGGCAAAAAGTCCAGGTGTCACTAGCCTATCAGCCCCTCCTATCTCGGATGGCACCGCACGATGCCAACCCACCATACACGAGTGTTCCAAGATCATGTAGTGTGATAGGCTGCATCTCCCCGACGGGTATCGACAAGTAGAAATAGATACTACTGTCACCTGTCATAAGGCAGGATCTCAGCTATGCCGTAAATGGACAACAAGGCAGCATCCTGTCTGTTGGTATGTACTTCTGGCCTTTGATACAATTTAGTACGTATTGCAGCGTACTCAACGTACTGTTTAGCCCGTGGTCGACGGTCAATGACAGATGAGATACAGTGCATATAGGTGGCAAATCGGCGTTGTGTGAATAGCAGTCAGGTCGATCCTCGGTGGTGTCTGCTCGATGGTTGGCTGCGCAGTTTCTATAAACCACACCATGTATCTGATCTGTTGTCTCAACGGTACGAGCATCCGTCATGTCCTCTGATCATCATGACCGCCATGGACAACACCGCCATCGGCTTGTCCGATATGATGCATAGCGATGCCAAGGGCCTCGAAGGCCAGAGCGCCGTCAATGTGGACGACATGGAGCTGGTCCGGATGGGCAAGAAGCCCAAAGATGAAGCGCGTGTAAACGTTTGGACGTGTAAGCAGCATTCAGCACCTAGCCCATGGCTCTCAGCTCGCATGCCTCGATACTGACCTCTAGTGTGCGCATACCAGGTCATGATGTGCTCCACGTGGGCCTGTGTTGTCGTGCTGTACGGCACCGTCTTTGACATTGGCGGCCCTGTCGGCCTGCTGTATGGATCGTGAGTCAGCGCAGGACTGTGTTTGAGTCTATCTGTGGCTGACAGACAGCATCGCGGTCGCTCTGGGCCAGACGGTCCTCATGGCGTCGCTGGCCGAGTACTGCGGCATCTGGCCGACGGCGGGTGGGCAGCAGTTCTACGGGCAGGTCCTCGCAAGCCCCCGGTGGCGTCCGCTGCTGTCGTACCTCGTCGGCTGGGCGCTCGTGGCAGCCGAGATGAGTGTCAGCGCCTCGTGTGCAGTGCAGAATGCGAGCATCACTGGCTCGTTTGTGCAGACGGTGCACCCCGACTTTCACTGGACGGTGCGTTTTGTATTTCGAGGCCATGGACAGACGAACACGAACGGACTAACACACACCCAGTCGTGGGAGACCTTTTGCTGTACCTCGGCTTCACCACGCTGGCGCTGGCCATGAACACGGCGCCGCGCATGCTCCCGACCTACAGCTCGGTTGGCGCGTTCCTGACCATTGGCGGGTTCTTCGCATGGGCCGTCACAGTGCTCGTCAAGGCGCCCAAGTCGGATGCCCGGGTTGTATTTGCAACGTTCCTCAACAACACCAGCTACAGCAGCAGCGGCTGGGTATTTATCATGGCCTTTTACAACTCCATCTACGGCCTCTATGGCACCGATGCCATGATGCACCTCGTCGAGGAGATGCGCAATGCTGCCGAGGACGCTCCGGTACGTGTCGCTGTTGGATTGGTGACGTACGCACAGTGACCCTGCTAACACGTGCAGAGAGCCATGGTCTGGTCCATGGTGTTTGCCAGTATCACGACCATTGTCACCGACATCATCCTGCTGTTTACGTGCGGCGACTACGCGTCGTACGCCGAGGAACTGTACGTCCTTTCTGTCTTTGTCGAAAACAAGAACCAGACTGCTAACATCACAGCGCGCCGTACGTGTCGTGGTTTGCCAATGTGTCGGGCAGCCTGTACGGCGGCAGGCTGTTCATCTCCATCCTGTTCTGCATCGGCAACCTGCTGATCTGCGTGGGTGTCATGGCGTCGTGCTCGCGCCTGGGCTGGCGCATGGCCGAGGAGAAGGCGTTTCCGTGCTCCGCGTGGCTCGCGGTCATCCACCCCTCGTTTGGCATTCCGTGGAACATGATGCTCGTCATGTTTGTCGCCGAGATTCTCGTCGGCCTCGTTGCGCTCGGCAGCGACCTGGCCTTTTATGCCATTGTCAGCGGCTCGGGCGTGCGCGGTCGCCAGATCCTGCCCGGGCGGGCGCACTTTGACCTTGGCCGCTGGGGCCTGCCGCTCAACTACATAGCGGTGGCCTGGGCGCTGCTCGTCGTGGCCATGTACCTGAGTCCGCTACATGTCCCCGTCACCGGTCCCGGCAATATTGGCAACATGAACTGGACCTGTGTGATTGTCGGTGCCGAGGTCATCTTCTCGCTGGACTACTGGTTCTACAGCGGCCGACACCATTATATGAAGGAAAAGGAGACTGTCTTGTCCGTCATCGACGGCGAGATTCTGGCGCTGATCGACACTATGGCCGAAAAGCAGTAGCATGTTGAATGTATTTATGAGCAGTGTTTGTTGTTTTTCTTTATTCTTGTTATCTCGTCATAGTCGGCAAAGCGTCCAACCTAAAACTGCCCCGTCTTGAAATCGACAATGGTGATCTTCTGCATCAGCGGCTTAATGTCCTTGACAAAGTCGAGGTGTGCCGGGTCGCTGGACACGTAGTACGCGCGGTCCTCGACCGATGCAAACTCAAAGACAAAGCCGTGTGTCGGCCCGCTCGCCCATGGAGGGTTGAGTGACAGGTCCTTGCCGCCCCGTGCATCGAGAATGTATGGCTTCTGTGTCATCGGATGAATGCATTTCTTTTCAAGGTCAAGCAGCCGCTCGGAGATCTGCGTCTGTCAGTCTGGGTACTGGCGGTCTTAAATCAAACGACGTACATCTTTGATTTCCTTGACTGTCGCGCCCTCCTTGAAGTGCAGAAGAACAATGTGAGTTATAGACATTTTGACGTGGTAAAGACGCTGTTGATTGTAGAGCCGAGACTGTCAGTGTCAAGGATGCTCAGCTCGAAGACGGCAGTCTCTTCTTATATGCATCTCAACCGAGACTTCAGGACGTCCGATGCCTGTGTCCGCTTGTAGTCTCGGAGTTCTCCAACGGCGTCCATATCTGGTCGTGTACAGCCAGTCACATAGAGTCACGACATGCATTGCCGCAGATTGTCAACTCTGAGTAGCTCGAGCTTTGTCGGTAGGATGCATGGACGAGCAACACGGCACACTTGGTGGTATGCTTACTGGCCGTGTCTTAAGCCGCACATTATCGTGATAGATCGCATTATCGTCCATCCAGTTACACGAGAAGTCGATGCCTGAGTTTGGCTCTCCTCGATCGATTACTCGCCGCCTTCGAGGGGAACATTCAAGATAATTGACCTGTAGCCTTATCCCGCGGCTTTCCGGTATCTGAGACACTTTTATTGCGATGCCACGATCTTTGGCTTTGTACATGACACACCCCTTTGATACTACATATCTATGGCTCAGTCATGATGGAGCTTCATCTTCTACTACCATCAGTATAATAATGAAGCTTGTTGTTCAATAACTTTCAATCCAGGTCGCAGACAACAAAATTCGTATGAGACTCTATGAAACTATATGTAAGCATAAAAGCTACTCCGCCAGACACGCCAAGATGCGCTATTTCCCAAGTCTCCGAGGTTGTTTCCGCTGCTCGAAACGCGGCGTTTAATCCCCATGCCAAATCCCGGCCGTCGTGTTTTCTCGGTCTCGGGTGTCCTTTCACAGTCCGACCGACTATCTCAATAGTGTACTTAATTAAACAGTGCGTGCCTGAGACCATTTTTATCTGACTAGAAAGAGCGCTGGTTGCTGGGGGTTCTTTCCCGCAGTTATATGCCGCGTCATGTGCCGGTCGCGCCTGCAGTGTCGCGCTTTTACGCTTTCAAGCTTACGTACGGAGTACTGCAGTTCCAGCCTCTCTGAGCGTTCAGCAATATAGAGTCCGTTACAGGCATGTGGCGAGTTGGATCAATCAAATCATCAGGTGCTTATTCTTGGTCGGTCGGCTTTGAGACTCCGTTCAGGCGATGCCGTGCGTGTGCGTATTGGGCGTATTGCTAAGAAAGTACAGTATCAGCCTATGCCGTCATGGCCGCCACCTTCTTACCTAGCTAGGACAAGTACCAGTCTAGCCTGCCTTTGCGAGCATACTTTCCTTCCATGTGTTTACATACTTCCATTCGCGCCTTCCTATTTCCTTCTTCCGGAAATCAATCTTGCCCCTGATTGCATCCACTCGTGATCTTGTCCACCCACTCATTTGTGCTCTTTTTGAGCCTCAAATCCCCGGTCACTCGTGTACATACATATACATATATACACATAATCCTCAGTCTCCCACTCCCCAGCCCCTCAGCTGCCGGCTAATACATACAACCCGAATACGCCGACGCACATGCACCCGCTATGTAACCCTGTGACGGCTGCTTCCCACATTTTTCTATCGGACTCTGCGTTCAGCTCGTTAGTAGAAACCCCATCTAGAAGAAGCTTCTTGATCACCGCGACCGCGCGGCGGCGACAAGCACGCCAATACTCCGTACAGAATACGGTAAACCTTCAATCCCTTTCGCCATACTCCACAGCATCCCGCGTCACACGAACTTGATGTGCTCCGCCCTATGAGGCTACCAGCATTGCTTTGTGCGGATACGCCCTCTCCCCCGTTCGTGTCCGCATTGTTGACCCGCGCGCTCTCCACGGTCAATTTGTCTCCCGTCTCCCCTTTCTCAGGCTTCTGGTCCGTATTCTCTCGCTCTGGTTCTCTCGTCTCGTTTCCGCGTCTTCCCATTCGCCGCCGGTCTTGGTAAGCTTTCCGTCCACCGCCAATCGCCAATCGCTTGTGCGGATACACCGGAACGACAACACCCCGACCTCACGCCCGATTCACTGCTTCCTGCATCTCACTTTGTCAGCTCAGACACCTGCAGTCCAATTGGCAGTCTGCACCTCAGCATGAACAGCACACCATGTCGGCCTTACTCGGAGCCATAAAGAATGGCCAAGACCGTCTCTCCAAAGACAGCTCCAAACTCGGCGACGACCCTGGTACTTCTGCATCATCACAGACGCCCCGATCAGCCACTCCAGCAGGAACAACTGTGCGCGACCTTGCACCCTCGCCGTCCACACCGTCTGTCATTGTCACATCGCCAAATCACGGCGTGGACGTCAGCGATGAAGTCCCCAAGTCCAGCCAGCAGCCCCAGGCTTCTACAAGCAATATCGAGAAGCCAACGTCAGACAGTATTGGTGAGTTTATCAGTTGCTTTTTTCCTTCCTACTTTTTCTATTTATCTCCTTCTCCCATTCTCTCATCACCAATCCCGCGTCGCTACGATCCACATCCAAGCTGAACTGCACATCCAGGGCACATCCAGGCTGTACTTTTGTCCATCACTGAGATTGGTTCCTCCAGCTGCCATCTTATTTGCTTCTTCGTATTCAGTTCTTCTTCATATCCCTCTCTATTTCTCCGCCTCTTTCTCCGTCTCTTTCTCCGTCGTCCCTCGTCCCGTGCCGTTAGGCCCTGTGTGACATGCTTTTTTCCTAATGCGTCACATCTTCCCCGTCTTACACCGCCCCATGCAAACATCAGCATCCCCAGTTTATGCTCGTCAGACGTCTTGCCAGATCATTTCTGTCGAGATTCACGCCCTCTCGTCGACTTCATACACTCACCATATTCACACATCTTTTACACTCTCCTACCCACATTCCTCTTCTTTATCATGACGCCTCATCTTCGTCAAGTGGGGCTGCATACGCGTTCACCTTTGTGCTCCGTCTGGCGTCTGTCAAGCATGCACAATGATGTAGTTTGTGTTGCTTCGGTGTCTCTTGGCTTGAGCTGACGCCCTCTTTGCCCATCTTATGTACCCCAACTTCAGACACGCACGGAGCAGCCTTGCCTCGACCAATCCCGTAAACATCTGCTGACCACCTTTTAGCTCGGCCTGCAACACCCTCTCTCTCCTCTGATCCCGCTGTTGCTGTCAGCTCGCCTACCGCCAACGGTACACCCTCTCAGCCGTTGGCCAACCGCAAAACCCAACGGCTCTCTCGAGCAAATCCTACCGCTATAAGGGAGCCGCGCTTGCAGGCAACCCCGGAAACGTCTGTGCAGTCGAGCAGCACATCTGTCAATGCTTCGTCCATTGACCCGTTGTCTCAGGTAAAGCCAGCACATTCCAGGGCCGTGATGTTTTTTCTTTCTCTTTTTACTCATAGACACTGATCTAACACTGCCCATAGCACATCTTCCTCCGCACCAACACAGACGTCTCCAAAACTGCCAAAGCACGCATCCCCTCGGGACCGGATAGTGCCATCACAGATGCGTCCTCGCCCATTCCCGATTCTCCCATTCGCTTCTCAACACCGATCGCGGATGTAGGCAAAGAAAAGAAGTAGGTTGGCCCGTGCGCATCATTTCTTGTTCACGGCAACGGCGTCACTAACACCAAGAAGAAAGAGTTTCCTCGGCCGACTGAGCATGAGGGCGAGCAAAAAGAAGGAGAATGCAAGCGACTATGTGTCCGAGTCTGGTGAGCCGCGCTTGGAAGGCTCTAATGCCAATGTTTTTTCGTCCATTGTCGACTCGGCTGGCTACATCCCACACCACAAAGAGCCGCCTCGGTACATCAGCATCAAGCAGCACAACAAAAAGACAAGAGAGTTTGACCGCATGTTTCTTGCACAGGAACTCATCGGCACGCGACCTCCAGACACACCGTCCGACAGCCGCACGCCCGTTGTGACCGTCACCACGTCCAACCAGGGCCGCAAGAAGACGGAAACGGGCGGGGCTATCTGGACGACCGAGTTCAGCAAAGATGGCAAGTACTTTGCTGCTGGTGGCCGCGACCACATTGTGCGGATCTGGCAGGTCATATCGACGCCTGAAGACCGGCGTGTGCAGGAAGAGGAAGAAGCGCGCGAAGGAGGTGGTGAGGGCGAACGCCTGAGCGCCCCCGTGTTCCTCGAGAAACCGGTGCGCGAGTTTGTCGGCCACGTGGGTGAGGTTCTGGACATTAGCTGGAGCAAGAACAACTTTCTGCTGTCGACCTCGATGGACAAGACAGTGCGGCTGTGGCACATTAGCCGCGAAGAGTGTCTGTGCACTTTTAAGCACAAGGAGCTTGTCAGCAAGGTCGCCTTCCACCCCAAGGACGACCGGTTCTTCCTTGCCGGCTGTCTGGACGCAACACTGCGGTTGTGGAGCATTCCCGACAAGGCCATCGCCTACGCTGCGCAAATGTCGGATATGATCACGGCCGTTGCCTTCTCGCCGGATGGAAAGATGGCCATTGCCGGGCTATTGAACGGCTACTGCTACCTCTTGGAAACAGAAGGGCTCAAGGCCCTGACGAATATCCACGTGCGCTCGTCGCGTGGTCGCAATGCCAAGGGCAGCAAGATTACAGGCATTGTATCCATGGAACTGCCCGATGCGCAGCCTCCAGACTCGGTTATTCTCGTCACATCGACCGACGCACGTGTGCGCATCTACAGCCTCAGAGACAAGACGGTCGACTGCAAGTTCAAGGGCCACGAGCATGCGAGCGGCCAGCTTTCTGCCAGCTTTAGCGATGATGGAAAGTACGTCATCTGCGGCAGCGAATCGAAAAAGGTGTTTATCTGGGGCGTCACGCCATCCGACAGCATCACCAAAGACCGCTACCCGTGCGAGAGTTTTGATGCGCACCGCGCCATGGTTACGACGGCCGTGTTTGCGCCGACAAAGACGCGGCAGCTCCTTGGTGCCTCGGGCGACCCCATCTATGATCTCTGCAACCCGCCGCCCATCACGCTCATGTCGCTCGAGGAAACCCTGGCCTCCCAGTCGGGTCGGTCCAACAATACCCTGCACAACCAGACCGACGACCCAGAGAATCCATCGCCGCCGCAGATAATGTCGCCGGTCCACCTGCCGACACGCGCAAAGCCGGAGGAATCGCCAGCATACATTGCTCGGTCGACCCACTCTGCTGGCAACATTATCGTCACGACCGACGATGCGGGCGTGATCAAAGTTTTCCGCCAGGACTGCGCGGCCGTGAAGCGGCGGCACGAGAGCTGGGAGACGGGAAGCCTGAGCCGGAAGCTGGGCGCAACGTCGGGTCTTGTCGGGCGCAGTGGTAGTATCATTACGCGCACAAGTGCCAGTTCGCGGCGTGGGTCGCTTTCGCAGTCTGGCGCACACGTGGGCAATGCCGTCGGCACGCCGCCCATGGGAGCCGACCGGATCAATAGCTGGCGGCACGGCATCGAGGGCGGGTCGAGTCGCCCCAGTTCGCTTGTGGGCAGCGGAATTGTGCCTCTGCGGGCAGAGCGGTCGATCTCGCCGAACAAGTCGTCCCGCACAGCACTCGGTGCACTAGCCAGCGATGCGCGCAGGCTGCCCTATGCGGCAACAACAAGCTCGCCGCTGTCGCCGCACTTTTCCATAGGCCACGGTCGGGCCAACCTAGCGGGGAGCCCAAGCGCAGTGGCTCTGGCAACGCGGCCCGAAGACAAGGCCATCCGCACATCGGCGTCTGTGCCGGCGATCTCGATAGCCACCCCCGACGCACCAGGCGGGAGTGGCGACCGTGCCTCTATTGCGGAGAGCCACGCTACACAGACCACGCAAACGACGCAGACCACGCAGACCACGCATGCCACCCACGAGGCCCATGCTGATGCGGAACCCGATGCAGACAAAAGCGACGCCCCCAATACATCAGAGGCTCCGAGCTTGGCCTTTGATCCAGAGACTAGCGAAGATGCTCTCCGCCTCGACCCTGCTGGCGCCAGCTACGGATTCTGGAATCTGAACCGGTGGAAGAACCTCAGCCTGCGGCCATCGTTTATGGGAAGCGCCGTATCGAGCACCATGGGTGGCTCCGAATTGAGCCCAGTGGTGTCAAACGGCTCGCAAAACGACGGCGACGACAAGAGCGAATCGGGCGACAAGGGCGACAAAAGCGAGACGGCAGCTAATGCCAACAGCACAGCCGCGACGGCCACGCCCAAGTCGCACCGCAGCCGCCTGTCCTTTGGCATGTCCAGCAAGCTGCCAAAGTCACCGTTGGGAAAATCGGCAGACGCCAACGATGAGGGCAGCAGCAAGCACGCACGGTCCAGGTCGTCGGCGACCATTGGGAGACGGACAGGCCAGCTGCTGACGCCAACGATAACGATCGCTGACGATAGCGGTCCTGTCGATCCAAACCGCCTGCAGCCGATGTCGCGGTCGCACAGTTGGCGCGACGGGTCGGTTATCAGCTACCTCAGCTCGGAGCTGACGAGTACGGACGGCGAGGCCGAGGACGGGGCGTCGGACGACGGCGAGATGCGGTGCACCAAGTGCGGCGCACACGAGTTCAAAGGTCGGCGGGTGAACGGCGTGCAGAAGATGCAGTGCAGCCGGTGCGGCAAGCTGGTGGACTAGGGCTGTGCCGAGGGTGTCACTGGAGCGTTGGTTTGTTTTAGGTCATAGCGTGATTCGTCATTTTGTCATTTTGGAATACATTTACATTTTCATCGGCTTCGTTGGTATGCTTAAACTGTACATGGAGAAGAATAAATAAAATTAGATGTAGCAAGTAGCGCCTATGCAGACGCAGCGGCCTCGGCGGCCGTGGCTTTGGCAATCTCGCCGAGACGTGCAGCGGCCGCGGTCAGGGCGCGCGGGTCGGCGCCCTTGATGAGGTTCTGGACGTTCTTGGACGCGGCGTCGGCATCCTCGGACGCAATGGTGGCGCCGGGCTTGCGCGGGGCAATGTTGACAGAGGCGCGCTGGCCGCTGGCGAAGAAGAGAAACGACGGCATGGCGGAGACGCTGTACGTCTTGGCGACCTCGGGCACGGTGTCGACGTTGACCTTGGCAAAGGCGAGCTGGCCGGCGACGGCGTTGTCAGTGGCGAGTTTGGCGTAGAGGGGGGCAATGGCCTTGCAGGGGCCGCACCAGTCGGCGTAGAAGTCGGCGACGACAAAGGTGTTGGACTCGAGGAGGGCCTTGAAGGCGGCCTCGTCTTGGACGACGGTGACGGACATGGTGGGGTGCTGTGTCAAGAGCGTCGATACAGGAGTGTCGATATGGAGGAGGTTCAAGACGAGGCGTGAGGCGGTAAGGCGGTAAAAGGCGATTAGATTATAGAAGAGAGAGGTTCAGAGCGAGATGGCAAGGCGTGAGGCGGTAATAGGGCAGATAGATAATAGAAAAAGAGAAGACGCAAGGAAGAAGGATAAGGCGTGACGTTTATAACCGCAAGTCGACGGCCCCACGCACAATTCTGTTGCTCTCGCTGCTAAGGATTTGTCAGACTTGTCCTCTACAATTCGCCTGTTCTACGTACACGCATTAATGGCACACACACTCTGCTCGATTCTCTACTGTTCGATTCTACGGATCTACGGATGACGCAACGGACGGCCAGTGAGCGTGGCTGCTCAGATTTGGTCAATGGGAGAGCACCAAGAAGTTCCATGACGATTGTTAATCAGACACGCAACCAGGTTGGATGGACGCCGGCTTGCGTCTACTCCGGTCTTGCGTCTTGCCGGCTCGGTGAGACAATGCCCGAAGGCGTCCGCGATGCGATGGCGTCATTTGGGCGGAGCGCCATTGGCCGCCGAGAGCCGTGTCGGGATTGGATTTGCTTAGTAATCTTGTAAGTGTCGTTTGATTTTCAGTTTGATTTGATTTGCATTAATGTCTAAACTAAAGACTCATCTATATGCTGAAAAATGTGTTGACGCGTCGATGCTTGAGCGCCTACGACAAGCGCTGCTCTCATCTAGACAATCTTAAGCTCTGAAGCGCCAACTCCAAGTGTGGACGCGAAGTTGTGAGAAGCGCGCTCCACGTCGATCTATGACTTATTCCATTTAAGTCATGGTATAGATAGATAAGCGCTCGCCGGTTAGGGCTAGCCTTGTGACGAACGTGACAAGAGCCGTCAAGTGGCCGGTTCATGAGCCATGCGTCCATGTTTCGAGGCCCTTGGCCACTGGTCCGGTTCACCTGCTCACGTTTTTATGTGTATACCATTCTTACCTCGGCCAAGGGCAAGGTGAACGGTGAGCACGAGTATTCAGTATTCACCTTGTGGGGGTTTCGATACTCCATTGTGTGTGAAGTTCTGTCTTGGTTCATCACTCCCGGCCGTCCGTGTCTTCATCACAGCGCCTTATAGACTGACTGGTAATTAATACAATGTCCTACGGACAGTATAGAACATGAGTTTGCTTTTGTTAACTCATTCAGTCATCGCAGTCTTCTTTAGCCATTGGCTATAGGCTCGATATATCCATGATATATTGGACAGCTCGTAATGACTTGGTCAGGGCCACCTCGCGTATGTTCGTTTCATTCCGCATGATCGTACTGCCGTGTCCGCACACCTACTGTCCTCTTCTGTCTTATACATGCACAGCCGGCATAATGACTCTTTGTCCTGGTGCCAGTATCATACCAGTGTGCCTGGACAAGGCGGCTGCCCGGCGCTTAGCGGGCACTCGTCTAACCTCGTTTGCTTCAACGTCGGTGCTATTCGCTGCCTCGTTGCTACACCAGTTAAAAGGAAAGATCATGTATGCATGTCTGTATCTACTGCTGCTCTTGTGCATGCATCAACTAGCCGTTATGCTAGACCTCTTAGTCTTGTGTAACCGATCTCAGTGGCCGCCGGCCATGTCGGCCCCTTTCCAACGACATCCAACATGCCGTCTTACTTTTCGTGCTCGCAGCATCCTGTACTGTCTGTCGATACACGACGAGCCACATCTTTTGATTTTCTTACGGTCGTCGTTGGAAGAGCATGGCACCGGCAGACAAGGCATTCTTCTGTACAAGCCGAGGCCAGTCCGAGGCACATACTACCCCCTGTATCAGACTCGACATCTATATTTCTACTACACGTCCTTTTGTCTTTCCGTTTCCGGTTGCCTTTTTACATGGCAGTGCACAGCAAAGCATCAAGCTCAAGCGCCGGACTCTCACCGCTCTTTCCGTCTTGCAACCAGTAGGCGACGTATTGTGGCGGCCGTGTGTCGTGAAAAGGGGACAGCCAAGGCCGCAGCCTTCCTCTCACCGTCTGACCAATCGACCGATGAATCGACCGATGAAGCGCCGCCTTGTCTTTAAATGTCTTCACCTGGAGGCATCGTCTCGTCGAGCGTCCCTGTATTAGGAATTAGGACCTCCGTTGTGGTAGTCTATGGTGGTCTCTGGCCGGCTATATGGCCAGCAGCAGCGCGCGGACGCTGCGAGACACCCTCGAGCACAGGTCAGACAGCACAGGCACGCGTTTGTGCGCGCCGTTGCCAACCATTGCACCAGTGTCCACGTGTTTCTGTTTTTTTTTTTGTTTCTTGTACCGCCGTGTGGTGACTCGAGGCCTTTGTCGGCCTGTTTCTTGTTTCTTGTCCGCCATGTCGAATCGTGCGGATGGCAGTTGGCAGACATGACACGGTGGCCGGCTTGTCTGCCCACGAGGCCTCGTGTGCGTCTCGCCAGGAGAGCATGCTGTCCTGTCTTTTCAGTCAAGCTGCTGACGTCTGCAACAGCGAGGTCACTCCCCCTTCCCCTGTCATCCGCCCGTGCCGCCAGGCTGCTAGGAGAGCAACCTCAAACGGCGGACCGCGAGGGCATCTAGAAAATGTAGGCAAAGTCGACTCAATCAAGGCTAGTCTAGCACCACTGCTGATCTATCTTGGATCTGCCGAGGCCGTCCTGCCAGTACAAAAAGGCCACGATGCCCTTTCTCTTGAGGTTTGCTTGGTGCTGCATCATCTCCAATTCATCACCATCTCCTATCACACCTATACACCATATTGCATCATGTCTCTTCAGTTTGGCGTCGAGCTCGAGCTGCTCCTGGGCGGCCGCAAGAAGCCGTTCATGTCCTGGAAGGCTCTGGCCGACGACGTGAGCCGGCGTCTCGCCAAGGCCGGCATCCGCAACCATGTGAGCTACGGCGGCAGCAAGTCCAAGGCCGCCGAGACCTATGTCGAGTGGTCCGTCGTCCAGGAGGTCACCATCCCGACCCAGACGGCGGGCAGCAACACCTTGTACGGCATCGAGCTCGTGTCCCCCGTCTACCCGGCCGCCTGGAACTGGGCCGCCGACATCGCCGCCATCTACGCCGTGGTCCAGTCCAGCTACATTGTCGTGCCGTCCGCCCACTGCAGCACACACGTGCATGTGTCGACAGCCAGTGGGCCGCTGTCCGGCATGGGCGCCGTGCTGCTCGGCGAGGCCGTGCTCTACTACGAGCAGGCCCTCGACGCGCTCATGCCGCCGGCCCGCCGCAGCTCCCAGACCTACTGGTGCCGCTCCAACCGCGAGAGCCACATGTTCAAGGCCTTTGACGAGGTCGACGGCGTGCTGGTCCGCGCCGCCGCTTCTGAAAAAGACAAACAGGTCTCCCTGTCGACGTGTCTGGGCGTCGTGCGCTACGGCTACGACATGTCCGCCTTTGCCGTGCCGGACGCCCTCAACCTGCTGCCGGCCGAGTGCGCGTATGGCCGCGCCCATGGCAAGAAGCACAGCTTTGTGCACGGCAAGGTTTTCAAATGGAACTTCTCGGGGCTCGTGCACGACGGGTCGTCCGCGTCGTCGTCGGCGCTCGGGACGGTCGAGTTCCGGCAGCCGCCCGGCAGCGTTGTGGCCGACGAGGCGTGTGCCTGGGTGACGCTGGCGCTGTCGTTTGTGGCCGGTGCGCTGGCCGGCGGTGCCGGCGTGGTCGGCGGCAGTCTGCAGCGGGGCGGTGCCTCGCTTGAAGAGCTGTGGCAAATTCTGCAGACGGGATCGCTGGAGCTCGGGTGGGAGGGCGGCCTGGGTGCCGTCGACGACCTTTTCCGCGGCAGCTCCAGTGGAAGTGACAGCTAGGTTGTCTCGTTTGATTGTATTTGATTATACTCTCATTTAGTCTATTAGTATGAGTCTCAGTTTGGTTGTATTGATTAAATTTCTTGAATGCACGGTGATCGCAGACTGTCAAACGTCCACGGCCTCGACAACGGTCCATGACCGGCCCTTGTACTCGACTGTGTCGCCCTCTTTCAGGGCGGATGCCTGCTCAAAAACTGTCGCGCATGGCAGGCTCTTGTCGTGCGCGCCCGCCGTAAACGTCTGCTTCCACGCATCATCCGTCTCCGTCCACTGCCACCGCTCCACGACCGTGCCGCTCTCGTCTTTGAGCACGCCCTGCACGTACACGCCCAGCAGCTCAACGACACCGCGCGACGTCGCCGTCTCGTGCTGCAGCACCACACACCGCGCGGCCGCACCCGCGGGGCCGACAATGGGGTCCACGTCGTCCCACACCTCCTCGTAGTCGCCCACGGCGCCCGTGGCGGGGTTCACCATGGCGCCGACCTCGAGCATGCTGCCGTCGGTCTGCTGGCTGCAGACGCCCTCGTCGACGACCTCGGCGCCAAGCGGGCTCTGGTTGTCGACCCAGTGGCGCCACTGGCCCTTTTCCTTTTCATGGGCGTCGTCGATGACGGCGTAGGACGACGTGCCGGCGAAGCCCCATTCGAGGGACTGGTCCGCGAGGGTGACGCGGATGTCGACAAAGCGGCGGGCCGGCGACGTCAAGACGATGGTGGACGTGGGCTCGCCGTGGGGGGCGGGCAGCCATGCGATCGAGCGGCGGATGGAGATGCCCATTTTCAGTTTAGGTGAAGACTATTGATTTTAATGAGTTGGGCGTGAGAAGATACTCGTTGTAGAGAGCGATCAGCTATCTATCTCGGAGCTGTCTTGTTCTCTTGTTCCACTTGTCCCGCCTATGCACTAAGCATACAATAGTGCCAATCAATCGATTTGAAGCGCCCTTGTACCCGTGTAGCTTTGTTTGTGTTTGATCTATCGACAGACTTGTTCATTGCATAAGCTTCGATCATATAGAGTTTAAAATCTCTGGTATCAAACCTAGATTGTTACAAGCATATTTTAATTATGTACGGATAGCTTTTCTACAAAGCTTTGGTATCGCAAGCAAATCAACCCGATGCAACGCAATGCAAGCAAACCGTCAAGCAGTCAAACAGTCAAACAGTCAAACGCCAAGCAATCTCCTAGTCAAACATCCAAACTACTCTTCCTCGTCGCTGTCGCTGTCGTAGCTCACAAGTGCACCGATCGGTTTCGCCTCCTTGGCCGCCTTGATCACCAGCCCCTGCGAACGCTCCCGCTGCCGCGCCAGTGCCGCCAGGGTCGCACTCGACAGCACGCCGGCACTGCTCGGTGCTTCCTCTATATCTTCTGGCGCCGGTCCACCGTCGTCGTCGCCACCGTTGACGTCCATCGCATCGCCCGACGCCGCAGACGCCTCCTCGCGCGAGTACCACACCTTGTCGGGCGCCTCGTACCCCTGCAGCCCAAAGCCGCCCTCGATGCGCCGCCGCTTGCTCGCGCCGCCGACCAGCTTGCTGTTCGTCGCCGGATCGCGGCCCTCGAGCTCCGCCACATAGTCGGCCGGCAGCACGGCCCGGATCGCGGCGGCGGCCTGTTCCTCGACCCGCCGTGCCTCGCGCGCCTGCGCCATGGGGTTCGGGTCCACCGTGGCCCAGCGCACGTTGAGCACCTCCTCGTGGTCGAGCGACTGGTGCGCCATGGCCTCCTTGGCGAACTGCGCATTGGCCTCGTTGCTGTAGGTAATAAAGGCGACGCCCTTGGTGTTGAGGACGCGCGTGCGCTCAATCTGGCCCCATTCGGCAAAGTGGCGCGCGACAATCTCTTCAATGTCGTCGCTGACGTGGATGCGGCCGACGTAGACGGTGCGGTTGGGCCGCAAAAAGCTGCCGACGCCGCCCATGTCGTCGCGGTAGTCGGAGAACTTGTCGCGGCCAAAGCAGTCGACATTGGGGTTGAAAATGTCGGTAATCGTCGGCAGGCGGTGCAGATACGGACAGTCGCTGCCCTTGGGGCAGAGCCCGCGCGCAAAAAAGAGGCAAAAGTAGGAGCCGTTGATACTGTCCGCCAAGGTGTAGCCCGTGTCCCGGGCCACATTGCACCGGCCCTTGGCGCCCGTCTGGCTTGCAGCGCTGCTCTCGCGGTCGCCGCCACTCCACTTGTTGTACCAGATGTTGAACGTCACGCCCGTCTGCGGCGGCGGCTCCGTCTTGAACGTGGCCGGGTCGACCTGGGGCCGTGCTGGCCGGCGCTTCTTGCGGATGATCTTGCGCACTACCTTTTTTGTTGTCGCGGCAGCGGCGTCGGATGGTGCTGTCATTGTCGTCGTCGTCGTCGTGAGCGCCGTGTCGGTGGTCGCGAGCTCAGAGAGGTCCATGCTGGGGAGCGTCAATTCGGGAGAGCGCGAGCGGACTCGTGATGGCGCTGGCGCCGGTGCCGGCATTGCTTCACTGTCGGCCATTGTGTGTACGTGGTGGTTGCGTGGCGTTGCTGTGTGTTTGCAGTCGATACTCGTCACGGTGGATGGCAATGAGGATGCTCCAGGCGCGTCAAAATTGCCACTGCACACCGCCAAGTTTCTTATCGCAGGTGTCTTATCCAGCACGTGACCGTTCTTTCTTGCCTTGGTTCTCGCCTAGCATCACCGACAGACAACACATGTATAAATGGTGAGACACTGGTCTAGATTTGTGTCTTTGTTTCCTACACCCCCTTTCGTCTCGAGTGAAAACGGCCAATGTGACTGGAATGCCCGTCGAAAGATTTACATTCTTATACAAGGACTTGTTGATGTATCTTCAACGACGGGCTGCTTGCATCTCATTCCAGTCGTTGTTTCAGAAAGGTAAATAATATCAGTCCAAGGATGTTGTAGTGTTGTCTAGTTGATTGCATTATGAAATGGTGATAGTCGTTACAATAGAGCGTATGCGCAAAGGTAGTGAAGTTAAAATCAAGATTAATGTCATGATATGATCTAATCTAGCATCATTATCTAAAGACATAACCAGCCGCAACAGCAACAGCAAACTGGACAGAATCAACTATGAACTGATATACAAGACACAGTAGAAACGCCCAGCAGCGGAGGAGAGGCAGGTTGAATGGACATTTCGTATGCGACCCAATAGTAAAGCAAAACTCCCCCGTAGACAGTAGATCGACGAAACAAGAAACAATCCCAGATAGACGCCCCAATACCAGTAAAATGAGAGGAAAAGGGAAACCGAATAAAGGAGCAAAAGGTGAATAGTGAGAAGAACAAAGGGAACGCCAGAGCTGCTTCTGAAAAAGACAACGTGGGTAACCAAGAAAAGCAGAAAAGCATAAAAGCATAAAAACAAAAAATCATTCTGGCCCTCAATACCCCAGAGGAACCAGATATTAGTATATCTGAGACGCAACATCCAATGCAGCCGACACCATATGTGAGCATGGTGGTCAGACGTCGCGGCCACACTGGGAAAATAATGATGATGTGAAGAAAGGCGATGCAGCCAAACCGGTCCTGCTCTAGACCGGCTGTTGTCGTGCATCGCAAGAAGAAAGAATATGCAAGAGAAGTAGAGAAGAGGAGGGGAGGAAGAGACGAAGAGACGAAGAGACGAAGAGACTAAAAAGAGAAACAGGGAAAAGGCCAGTGATAGTCATGACGAGGTGAAAGATGAAGCTCGACTTGACATGTGGTTGCAGATAGCCAATCAGAAAGGCTCGCTTCCAGAAGCGGCAAAATAAAAATCAACGGATGTCGTCTAGACGGGGAGCTAGATAGCCCGAATAAGTAGTCCTCCTCCCCTTTTTTTGGTCGTGGAAGAAAAAATCGTGTGCTGTGATCGTAAAACTTATTGGCTGCCCTCGGCGACGGCGTCGGCTGACTCCTTGGTCTTCTGCTCGTCCTTGGACGCGTCGGTCTTGGAGCCGTCGGCGCTCTCGCTTTCCTTCTTTTTGGCTTCCTCCTCCTTCTTCTTGGCTTCCTCCTCTCGCCGCTTGGCCTCTTCTTCCTCTTCCCGACGGCGCTGCTCTTCCTCTTGCTGCTTCTGCTCCTGCTGTCTGGCTTCCTCAGCCTCTCTGTCGGCCTTCTCCTTCTCATCGCGCTCGTGCTCCTCGATGAGACGGCGCTGGTCGCTCTCCGAAAGCTTCTTGAACTCGGCGACGTCGTGGTCCCACTGGTTGACACAGTCGTCGTTCCAGTTGCAGTGCTCAACCTCACCGTACACGGGGTGCTTGTAGCGCGGGTGCCGGCTGGGCCAGTTGGAGGCGTGGTAGTGGTGACGAACCAGGGCAGAGCGGGCATCGTGGTTACCAGAGTCGGAGTGGCCCTGGCCGGCGGCAAAGGCCTCAACAGTCAAGACGAGAACACCGCCAACAAGCTTGGACTCGCTCAGGTCATGGAACATGTCCCAGTTAACAAGCTGGCTGCCAGAGCGGCCGCGGTTGATGTGCTTGATAATGGCATTGGTAAAAGCAGAGGGGCCGGTACCGGTGATAATCTCGTCAAAGTCAAGGACAACGTCAGAGATGGAGACCTTCTGGCGGTCGGCAACGCCGCGCAGCCAGACCATAATGTTCTCAATCAGGTCCATCATCACAGGGTTCTGGGGCTTGGACATGAAAGTCCACTGGCAGAACGAGCGCGACTTCTGGCCCAGAATAGGATGGTCTCTCCAATCAGGCTCGTCAATTTCGACACCAATGACCATGTCAATGTCGCGCTTGTTGTACCGCTCGGGAATGAACTTGTTCATAGACTTAATGGCCTCGACATCGATATCGGCGTAGACGCCACCCTCGGCGAACATGACCATGTAGCGAAGCAGGTCGGCACGGACGATAGTAGCGCGGACGTTGCGGTAAAAGTCAACAATATCGGGGCGGTTAAAGCCGTCGGGGCCAAAGCGAGACTGCACATAGCTGAGCTCGTTGCTGTCGGTCAAGACCTCATACTGGTAGTCGGGGTTGCGCTCCACCCAGGTCTTGGCGGTATCGCTGTCACGGCCGTCAAAGTGGAGGGGATTGACCTTCCAGATCTGCCAGATCTTGTGAGGGAAGTCGTTGTAGATCTTGGTCTCGAGACCGGCGTTGGGGGTGGCAGACCAGGACATGTTGGCGAACAGCATCACAACACCGATCACGCCGGCGTAGATCATGGCGACCTTGCGCATGCGCCACGGCACGGTGACGGGGACAATGCTGCCGGCAACAGCTGTGTAGTGGACGACATGAGGGTAGGCCTTGTTGATGGCCTGGTTGATCACGACCTGGCCAGTCTGTAGGGCATTGCGGATCACCTCAGGGCAGCCGGCGGGGATGCTGAGGTTCGAGGGCATGTAAGGAGAAAAGGCCTCCGAGTAGCTTGGATTGCCACCAGCCTGGCCGTTTCGTGGAGAGTCGGAGTCGGCCATCGCCACCTTTTCAAAGTCGGCAGACGAAAGTATGGAGGAGGACCGAGAAGAGGGGTGTGACATGGTCTACACACTTTTTCAGGGTGAGCGTGGGTTGTGAAGCGCGCGTCGCCAGAAATGCACGCGGTGGAGAGAGAAAGAGGTATTGGCTGAAAGCAACTGGGTAACGGGTGTGGGCGAGGTCAATCTCTCGAGTCTCTCGGAAAGACGCAAAAGGTCGCAGTCAATTGAGACGGAGGGGAGGCTGTGTCGTTGCTCAGATGGAGAGCAAAGGCTGGGCAGAATCTCGAAAATCTCGCGATTCTGGAGACTGCACTTTGATCGAATTAGAAAGTGAACTGTAACGCGAACAAACGAGTGTTGAACAACACGAACGCAGAAACAAAAGTGAGCGTGTGATCGGATCCGATGGATGAAGCGAGTGTATATGAAGACACAGACGACGAGGACAAAAGGAAATGGAGAAGGGAAAGAGTAGAAAAGGGGGAGGAGATAGAGGAAGTAGAGTATGTAGACGCAAGGTGGACAAGAAAAAGAGGAGAGAAAAGGAGGAGAGGAAAAAGAAAGCAAATGCAGATCAGGTGAAGAGCAGAGAGAGTCAGTGACGGAAGAGGAGAAAGAATAGGGGAGGTAGAGGTAGAGAGCAGAGATGGAAGAGGTAGAGGGCAAGCTAGAGCCGATAAAAGGCGGGTAGGGGACGCCTAGAGCATCTAAAAGCAGGCCTAGAAGATAGAAAGACCAAAAGAAATAAAAGTTGATATGCACTGTATTCATACAGTGCTGGAAGAGAGTGCTAAAGACGACAGGGAAGTAGAAGATGGAGGGGGGGGGGGGGGCGGAGTGAGGAAGAGTGACGAAAGACGACAGTGGGCAGATGGGGGTGTGGATAGGTAGAACAGTAACAAACAGGGGAGTTTATGGCGTGTCCCCTGCAATTGCATGGAGTGGCTTTTTTGATAAGTCTCGGGGTTACTTTTCAGTTACATACCTGGTATTGTCGAGGGGAAAAGAAAGCAGAGTCAAATAGATTTGTAGGACGTCGAGAAGACGAATCAACGAATGGCAGAAACGAAAGTCTGATGAAGAAGTAGATGATAAGAAGAATGCAGTGAAGAAAGTAGATTTAATGAAGAAAGTAAGAAGGAAGAGAAATCAAAAGGAGGAGATGAGACAGAAGGATAGAAGAAAAGGAACATATAGGCGATTTGGGAGATGTAGACTGCTAGTATATGTAGAGTCGAGTAGAGTCGAGTAAGCATAGACTTTGCAGTAGACTTTGCTCAGTAGAGTCGAGTCTAGTAGAGTCGAGTAAGCATACACGTACGAATAAAGAGGAGGCAAACACGCCAGAATAAAGACGGAATTAGTCTGGAGAAAGACCGTAAATGGTAATAAGGCACTGGGGCACGCGAGACTGGAGATGGAAGTACGGATGTCGAGGCAGAGGATGGCGATGCGTTCTGTGATCGGCAATGCAGTGGAAAGGATTGGCGAAGGATGATTCTGTCCCTTTTGTTATCACAAGCTTTTGCATGTTCATTGCCACGCTTTCAGCTGAATGGACAGATGAGACGATACCTCTATAAGCATACATTACGATACATTACACACGCTGTACTTACAAAATATATTCAGTACCATGCCGAATCCGATGGCAATGACGACAGTACCTGCACTGTGCAAGCCAAAGCAAAGAACGCAGAGGCGTGGACTTCTAAAAAGAATTACCAAAGAAAAAAGAAAACAAAACCAAATAAAGAGTGGACACCGCTAAAGCTCACGCCCCTCCAGCCCCTTATTAGTCGTACGCAGTACGCAGTCGACAGGTACACATCGTACTTGTGATACCGCAAGAGCATAAGTAAGCATAACACTGAGGAATGGATGGGATGAATGGTGCAGTTTGCCGAGATAAAGACCTGCCGTAGGTGAGTGCAAAATGGCATTGCAACGTGAGATTGCAGCCAACATTCATACACATTTGAATATATATTTACACGTTATGGCCAAAGCCATGATGTAGCATCGGCAAATATAATGTGAGCTACATGCACTAATCATAATCAGATACCAACGGAGTATGCTTACTTAAGCATACGACGGCCTGCAACGGTTAGTAGACTGTCCTCGGGCTGTAGTAGACTGTGTTCCTCAGACTGTATGCTTAGATACTTTGTAGGATACTGTTTGTGCGTATACAAAAACAACCGTAACGACGGTGAGCGCGGATGATCATTGCGCAACAAGACAGAAAAAACAAGGCTTCACACAATGCACCGCATTGACAGCATTGGCCAATGGATTGTGTGGAGCATGGCAGTCATGGTGCTGCCAATGACCGTCTGCTGTGAGACTCGATATCGAGATGCCTGTATGACAAGGGTAACAGCCATGCAAGATATTCCATTTTAAAGTCTGTTTACACCCCACCGGCAATGTTGCATGCGTCTGGACTCTGATGCCGAATGATGCCGCCATCCTCGTCGACGTAATTTACAGTCTGCACATCACCCCTATTTACTGCTTGAAGGTGTACGGAGACGGCACAAAGGAAATATGTGTACGGAGTATGGCCGGAGAGATGCCCGAGAGGCGTTGCAGCCGGCCACTAAGCGGAAGTAATTCAGTGTACTTGTGTGTCGTACTTGTGTATTCCCTGCAAGGATATCCAACTAAACTATCCAACTTGGGCAATGCCATATGCTTACATGTAGCTTAAGCTTATGTCCTTATCGTACTCTATGCTTACTGGACTTTTACGTGCAAGATTGCGATGACTAAATGCACAAGGACAATACATAAGCATATGCTTATTCGTATGAATGCACGTCCTTTTATATCTGGGAGCGAGCATTTGTTACTCTTATTGTGAAACGATATCGCCTGTGCCGCAATCATACAAGCCAAGACTGACATTGCACGCCCGCTTTTGCTCCCACAGCCTGGGATACCGAGTAAGGGCCCTGCACGCTGTCATACCTTCAGCCTGGTCGCAGAAGCAGGAACAAGCAACGGGTGACAGAAGAACCTCTTGGCAAGGATGGAGGATGCTACTCGAAAGCCATTGCACAGGGACAGAGCAGTTGAAGCCCTACATATATATAGATAAATCATCTGGCCGGCCAATGAGGTGCGCGTAAATGCATCAAAGCATAGACAGGAAATGTACATATAAGCATATCTTGAAAGGTTCGTGAGGCTTTAGCGAGCAGAATCCGAGCCAGAGAAGACGACTAAATATACAGTAAAGACAAGTAGAATATATAGGCGGTGGAGCACTGCCAAGACACGATTTCCCGACTTTTCTTAACCAGGAGGAGTCTCGCCCGTTTGGAAAATCTCAACGCTGCTTATGCTTACGTGCCCTTTGGCGATCGTGATAATCCGTGTTGCGATGTGGCGAGATGAGGCTGAAGTCGAGGCTGAGCTACTCCGTATGTGTACACATTACGTACTGCAATCTCATCAGTCTGGCTCGGTTCGTCAGTCTTTCTAAAGCTTGGCTTGACGATCTTGTTTATTCTCCTCAGGGTGGACTACTTATGCTTATATCTTGCCGTTCCATAATTATGCAAGATGATACCAGACATGTATGTGTATGTAAAATATCTTGCACAATGCTGGTACCGAGCACAATGAGCACAGCACAGCACACGTACTCGTACGCATGTGTGAGCTAGCAACCCGCAGCAGGACCCGGTTACGCAACCACTCTGCCACCCGTTTCTTGGACATATGTACATTTGTGTACATACGTAAGCGCAGCCAGAGTGTGCGTGTCGATCTTGCATCAATCTTGCCAACAAGCCTTCTGGATCTTGGCATACTACGACCCTGAGCAGCCACTTTGTGCAAAAATATCTCCCCAACATGATCAAGACGGTAGAAAGGCCGATATGGTGTCATCTTTACCTCATGGTCGTGTGCTCACATATTTTGAACGGATAAGCATAGTGTTAAGAGGACGGAGTACGAGTACTTTCTTTCTACACCACCACGGAGATAGGCCACCAACATACATATTCCGTACTCCGTACAGTTTTTCTGTTAGTTACCAACACACACACTACCCTTGATACGACGGAGCAATGCTCCGCTCAATCGCGGGCTGCACTTATTGTTGTTGGCATGCGGCCTGGGAGCTGGATATCTGGTGCGCGATCACTTTCTTTCTATGTTTACGTAAGCATAAGCATAGGCTTTAATAGACTTGATTCCCATTCCTATTGACTCATCTCCTATTTCAATTCTCCAGCCACTACCGGTGATTGCTGTGTATCATACACTGCCGACGCTGTCACTATGATACAGGCTACACAGCGTCCTTCTACACATACACCGTTCACGCCTGTAGCACGCGATGCGCTTGACATGGTTCCTGCACTAAGGCAAGACAGTGCGAATAGCTGACCAGTGGCAGGCCCCTATTTAGGTAGTCTTGTTCCCCTATTCAGTCTACATAATTGTATGTTGTAGAGATTGCCTCTAAGCATACATACTTTAGCATACGTACTCGCCGAGTACGAGTAAGATATCTTGCGTATCTCTGGTACTCCGTAGCCGGCGCACATTGAAACCGATTACTCCATGCCAACTGTTTGCTTTGCCACCTCTTATTGCGGGCTTTCCCCGTACTTGCCGTACTCGGTACTTTTCAGTTAGTGGAATATAAAATATAGGTACAATTAATTCCGAAAATAGCACTACAAGTACGCACCAACGTCTATGCTTATGTCGATCGCTTAGTAAAGCTACTTTGCGCTACAACCCCTTTCCAGCCAAAGGAAGTATCCGTCGTCATCCTCCATTGACCATCAACGACCTCCTCTTTCTTTGCTCTATCAACGCACCGTCGTCGGTCTTTTTGACTCGCATGCTTCCCCGCATGACCGTTCTTTCAACTATATTGCGTTCGTCTTTCTAGCTTGTTGGCTCATCGACCATCGTCGCCACTCTAGCATTGGTTGCATTCGTGTAAGCTTTTACCATCGTCTTATTCCTTCTGCCCTACTCGTGCTGCCTCGTTGCTGTCCTATGCTTGGCCGGGTTGTCTTGACCACGTACTTTGCAATGTCATTTGTCAATTACCTCAAGTTGCCTCACTAAGCGGCCCTCCAACTAACATTTTGCAGCTGAACGAGGCAATCCTCCTTCGTCTCGACCTTGACCGATTGATCTCCGACAGCCTTATTCGAGCACATAGTCTTTACCACCCCCCTTGGTTTTGCCATGTCCCGTCTATAGTTTCTTCTCTTTCCATCATCAATCATTTTTGCACACACACGCACCACCTCTACAATCCATCCACATCAACCGCATCTTCCATCGTCAGCTGCCAACATGACCACGGGTCTTCTTGACAGCGCGCCGCCCGCCGCCTTGCCGTCCGCGGGCTCGAGGAATATCATCTCGAGCACATTCTACAAGCTTTTCCACATCGACAATCCCAAGGACAGACGGCTACGGTCGACCGCCTACCTCGATGGCCTGCGCGGCTTCATGGCCTTCTTGGTCTACATCCACCACCACCAGCTGTGGGCGCACGGTTCCCAGGAACATCCCCAGAACTTCATTTACGAGAATGGCTACGGATACGATGGCCACTACTACTTTGCTACATTGCCTATTGTGCGCAACTTTTTCACCGGCGGCCACATGGCCGTCGCCGTCTTCTTCGTCATCTCGGGTTACGTGCTGGCTGCAAAGCCGCTGTCTGTCATCATGGAGAAGGACCACGCGCAGCTCATGAAGGTCATGGCATCGTCCATCTTCCGTCGCTGGTTCCGTCTCTACATTCCCATTTTCATTACGACGCTGGCGTACATTATGACCTGGCACATTTTCGGCTACACCGTGCCCAACGCAACGCAGCAGGGCAACCTGAGAGACGAGATCTGGAACTGGTACACCGAGTGCAAGAACCTTAGTTTTATCTTCAAGGAGGGCGCGATTTGGCTATCGATGAACGTTCACGTGTGGTCCATTCCCCTCGAGATGCGCGGTTCTCTCGTCGTCTTTTTGTCACTCTCGGCTCTGTCCCAAGCCAGCACACACAAGCGCCTGCTGTGCATGTTGGTTCTTACTTGGTATTCGCTGTACGTTGCCGACGCCTACTACTGCGCGCTGTTCTGCTTTGGCATCTTGCTTTGCGACCTGGACGGTCTGCACGCGCGCAACAGCCCCGACTACCCCAACTTTTTGACGCGCCTAAGCAAGCACAAGACGAAGCTGAGCGCCTTCTTCTTTGTTATGGGCTTGCTCCTTGCCGGCGTGCCGTCTATGAACAATGATATCGAAAACATGCGGAAGAGTCCTGGCTGGAGCTGGGCAGCTAACCTCAAGGCCCAGGCCGTCTATGACTACAAGTGGTTCTACTTGTTCTATGCTTCCATCATGCTTGTGGCTACAATCCCGAACCTGCCCACCATCAAGGCCTTTTTTGAGACGAGATTTTGCCAGTACCTCGGCCGCGTGTCGTATGCGCTGTACCTGGTGCACGGTCCCATTTTGTCGTCGATCGGTGACCGCGTCTACCATACCTTTGGCTGGGTGCCGTTGGAGTACCGCGAGCCCATGGAGTACTGGATGCACTGGTTCTCGATCCCCAAAATTGGGCCCATGGGTCTGGAGACGACGTTTTTGCTGCCGCATCTTGTCCTGGTGCCCATCACTTTTGGTGTGGCCAACTTTGTTACCAAGTACGTGGACGACTATGCAGTTTTGTGGTCGGGTAACCTGTACAAGTATGTCATCGGCAACGGTGAGGAGGCGCCGGTACCTGCGTCTGCGAACCGTCACATTGCATAAACGTGCTTGATTATTGACGTCTTGCGCTTTTGGATACGTTTTGTCCTGCGGATATATCACTACTGTTATCTTGTCTGTCGGGGTTGCTTCTGTTGATTATTCCATGGTTATTCTTTTTTTATACTGGATTTGCTACTTTTTGGCGTTGTTGTATTACTGGGCGGCGTTGGGACGGATTCTGGCTGGGTATTGCTTGTTTGTAGTTTGAAAAGCTAATCAAATATTGACTACTACTAATACGAGATCGTGAAGATGATGGCCAATCAAGCGTGTGTTATTTGGAGGCCATCTTTCATGTGACATCCCCTCTTTATAAAACAGCACCCCCCCAGCGATCATGTAAGACAGTTCCTGCCGGGGACCGCCCGTCGTGGAACAGATCATGCAAGGGCCGACCAAGGAGCAAGGCCAAAGCAAGGAACATGCAGGGACATATACGACTGCAGGCTCCAGGCAGGCTTGCCGGATCCATACTCCATACTCCGTACAGAGCTCGTTCGTATTCACGGCCTGGAATGTGAGTGTGTGCAGACTACCCCATATTTTCCCCATACTCTTTGCGCTGGTACGGAGATGCAAGTACCATGCCAAGCGGCCATTTTTCTTTTTTATTTTTAAAAAATAAATTAGAGCACTGTCCATCCATTTCGTCTTTTGCTACTTCTCCGCATACGGCTATCGAACCCCTCTGCACCCAAAGCGTCTAGGATCTAGGACGGCATCCACCGGGTCCCTCGGCTGCAGAGAATCACAAGCTTTTTCGTCGCGTATTCTCCGTGGACAGCTTGAGCCTCGTTTCGTCCCCGACGGGGTACCCCGCGATGCGGAGATTGTAGATAGTATGCTTAAAGTAGTGAATATAGAGTAGTAGAGTACGTAAAGTAAGTAGACGGCATTAAGCATAAGCAGGGCGTGTGGCTATCGTACAGTGCGTAGGATTAAAGGCTGCAACAATAAAGCAGATGCAGCTAAACTGAAAATAAAGTTTTGCATCAAATCTCAAAATCCACCGAAGCCGCCCGACTGGCCACAACGCCTACGGAGCTGGACCGCCGCCTGCAATCGGGTCTCACTGCCCGGCCGCTCCATTGGTTCATCCGAAGCGAAAGACTCCCGGTCGCCAGGGAACTGGATAGGTCGCCGACGCTGGCGTGAGATACACCCACACCGGCACAATACCACCTTCTCTTTTTCAGTCTGTTTGCCGTTTCCTTGCTGTTCCTCTGACAATGCCGCCTTCCTTTCTTTTATTAGCTTGTTTTGTGCTGTGTCCTGCTGTTTTCTGTTTCCTATTATTTTCTGTTACGATACCATTTTTCTTTATTTCGTCTGTCTTCGCTGTCTCATTTCTGTTTGTTTTCCTTTTCTTCCCAGTAGACACTCGTGGCCTACTACACAGCAACATATGTACTATCACCCCACAAAGTTCAGCGACAATACCCCAGATTCTATCAACATAGGCGCCAATAGTCAGGATTGACTGAGCACGGCGAATAATATATATATTATATCGCATTTGCGCGTCGACATACATCGGTAGGCGGAGATCGCCACCGCCAAGTCGTCGGGCATGTCATGCGCGGCTGACACCAAGTATGACAGACAGCTGGCCATGCATGCGACATCCCCTGGGTCCGGCTGATTGTGGATGCGCCCGCCGGTATGTGGAGCAAGATATGCACATGGTACTCCGTATAAGTCGGACCATCCCCTTACAACGAGCGTGAGACCATTCGACACCCATCGATGGCGACACTCTCCGACCCTAGAGGCATGACGCCGCAGACCATAGGACTCCCGAGGAAGCTATGTCGGCAAGCATCACCACCACTAGTGACTAAGCACAAAGCATGTCGATGCTGACTAACAATGCACCTAGACTTACAAGGGTGGGCCCGTATCGAGGGACGTCCCGTTGATATTACAGAGGAGAGGAAGAGAGAGCGACGATGAGATTGGGCATCGTTGTGGCTCAGAGCTACTGGGCGATGCAGGCTTGTTTAAAATACAGAGAGCACTCTCTGTACAGATGTGCACTTTGCAAACAGCGCCCCACTTACAGTCGCGGGCAGATGCTATTCGTTGCATCATGTTGACTGCGGCCATGGACGATTGATTGTGCTACGCAGCGTCTCCCAGCTTCGGCTGCGGCTCTATCCAAGCCAAATGCACATAAAAGCAGCAGAAGAAGCTGCCTTAAATGCAGTAGAAGTCTCCTTGACCCTTCACGGTGACATAGTTCGCTTCACCTAGCATTGTGCAAAGGCATCATTGTTGCAGCTCTTTGCTCTCCCATCATTCGCTATAAAAATCACTTGCCCTCCAAGATGGCTGGTATGCTACACTCTCGCCTCTTCCACACCCTCACCATTCCGGACGACTGACCATGTACTTACACAAAATATCTAGATTACGGGGGCACTGGCCTCAGATTCGTGCTACGCGTTTGCAAGAGCGACACGCAATCCATCATGTCGTCGAGCACAGAGACGACGGCACTCGACGTCGACCGCGATAGTTTCGGGAAGCCCGAAAACAATCCAGAGTCATTCGACATCAACTTCAGCACTACTGATCTAACCTCTGGCATCGGTTTTGACCCGCTGGACCACCCTTTAGACTCTGATGAAACTCTCGAGCAATACGTCGCTGGGATTGAACACGGCGAGGGGCGCGACGGGGATGCAATCCCTGCGGCGCACAACCGTGACTCCATTTCGACGGATAAGCTCAATCGTCTCTCGCTTCAGGCATCTGGTAACCAGGCAACAAACAAGCGGCCACACACGGATGACGGATCGACGTCTACCTCGCGTGTAAGCTACCCCATCACGTCTGACATGTACGCCACTTGACCACTGACAGCTTGCAACAGAAACGACGTACACAGAAGGACACATGCCCGACTTGCAAACGGCAGAAGAAGGTATCATACGACACCACAGCGACCGTTGATCCTCAATACATGCGTAAGAGTGCTGACTTTGGTAGGGAGCCGAAGACTGCGGCTGGACGAAAGGCTCGTTCTACGAAGTCTGCAGCCGGGCCGCAAATGCGAAAACCCCGACCGACAACTCACTGCGGGCGAGACTGCAAAGCGTCACTCTGTATAAGCACGGCAATACCGATGACCATGAGCTGCCCAAACACCCGATGGCGGTGGAGCTGCAAAGCGTGCCCAATGAACCCACCGCAATGGATATTCGCATCACAGGCTCGCCAGGCTTGCCTGAGACCGAGGAGATGCTGCACGGCTTTGAAAACAGGTTGCTATATGTGTACAGCGGGTCGAGCCTTGCCCGGGACCTCTTCAGCAAGTCGATCGCCTACACGAAGGAGAACAAGGTTTGTTGCTGGGCGTGTATATTTTGTATCGCACCATCCGACCATTGCTAACCGGCTAGGACTCGGCTACAGCTGCTGTGCTCCGGCTCTGGGCCGTGTACATTGTCCGAGAGAACTTGAGCCGCAACCAGCTTCAATCGGACATGTCCAAGGCGCTGCTGCAGCGTATCATCACAGCCCAGCTCCTCACTCCATTGCGCGCGGACATCGTCACAAAGCTCGAGGAGATGCTGTTCAGCGGCAATCCGGACAAATGGGTCGATTTTTTCCAGGCCTCGTTTTTGCTCCTATACCACATTGGCAGTATCTTGGTTGCAGGCCGTCATTTGGCTGCGGTGCGTTGCCCTTTTCTTTCGTCTTGCTTTGCTACGGTTTATAGCTGCCTATCTGACAGTACAGACCCTTTCACACGACACCTCGCACACGGCAAAGGCGTTTTGCAAAGCGTTGTACCACACCGGCCAGACGATATTGGCTCATTACCACAGCTACGTTAAGGCGTACGCACCCCGGTCACACGTCAAGGCGTGCGCACCCCGGCCCCTCGACTGGTTTGACGGCAATATGAATACCACCGGCTACACCGAGCAAGAAATGTGCCTGGTCGAGGGACTTAAAAAGCACATCAATTTCAAGGATGGAGGTATGGACCACACGCGGCCGCGGCTCTCATGCACCGACTAACGGACTAGATTACTGTCTCGACCGCGTCCGGGAACCGGTGTGGTACGACGATTTATTCTTCTGGCGCCAGCTGTTCTTCACGGAGTGGGCGCCCCCTTTCCCAAACATTGAGGCCGTGGACCGTTGGCTGTCTGTGCACATTTGATAGCGGGTGGTGATATGATAAGCCGGATATTTGGGCGTTTGGGACTATGATACTTTGGCTATGTCTTGCGTGGTTTGACTGGATTGGTATGTTTGATGATTTGATTGCTTTGATATTAAGGACTCAATTTAATTTCTTTTGTGAAGTTTGTTCTCTTGATTGGACCTGTTGCAAACCATCATCCTTGAAGGTATTCGTCCTTACATGAATGACTAAGCATGACTTTAAGTGGAACTTCACGATATCTACCAATTCGCCTCAGCCCATCCATTGGCATACATCACCAACACCATGGCGTTCTATGGAGCACCTCCTGTTCGAATACTGCGGCCTGCGCTCTGGTGCGCTGGTGCCGTGGCCACCATATATGTCGGCTGTGCGGCGTACGAAACGCGCCACGACTACCGCATGATCCGCAAACAGGAGCGCATCCTCGGCATCAGCGACCACGGCGAGAAGCCGCTGCCGCCCGCAGCCATGACCTATGCGCGCCTGGCCGTCATGGCCGAGCCGACGGCCAACCCGTGGACCGATGAGAACATTCGGCTGCGCGCCAAGCACATGATGTCGCTGTGGCGCGGCAGCCGCGAGCGCGAAAGCATGCACGGCGCGTCCATTGTCGTGCCCGAGGCCGAGCTCGCCTTCAGCATGTCCGAGTTGGAAAAGGTCACGTACGGCATCGTCGCGGCCAATGTGGGCGTGTACGCCATGGAGCGGCTGCTGCCGCTGACGTCGGCGCTCTTCTCGCACGTGCCGGCGTCGGGCAGCCACTTCACCCTGCTCACGTCGAGCTTTGGCCACGTTGGCGCCGTGCACCTGCTGCTCAACATGTATGCGGCGACGCAGTTCATGCCGATTGTGGCCTGCGACCGGACCTTTTCGGGCAGCGGCAGCCACCTGCTGGCCTTTTACCTGTCGTCGGGCCTGCTGTCGGGGCTCGCGTTCCACGCTGCGTCGGTGTGGCCGCGGCCGCGCGACCGCATGACGCCGGCGCGCGGTGCGAGCGGCGCCATTATGGCGGTCGTGGGCGCGTTTGCGACGGCCAATCCCGACGCGGAGCTGGGCCTGATGCTGATCCCGGGCAGTCTTCCGGCGTCGCAGTTTCTGGCGTGCGTCGTGGCGTTTGAGACGTACGGTCTGTTTGTGGGCTACAAGCGGCTGCCGCTGGCACACGCCTCGCACTTGGCCGGACTGGCCATTGGCTCGGCCTATGTCTACTTTGACATGCGGAGCAAGCTGTGGGAGCCGATCAAGCGATCGACGCAGCGGCAGATGGCCAACATGGGCCTGGTCCATCTCGAGAGACTGGACTAGTACGAGGTACGGATCACGATCAATGCATATACCGTGTTGCGCAGGAGGTATCAAAAGTGTAAAGAGCCTATATCATACTAAATAATGTGAAAGATTACAAAATGCAAAATAACATTGCACAATAGAAACGAACAATAATCCTGTTGAGACGTGAAACAACCCAGAAAACAACTACAGATCTGCAGGAAGGAAAGGCTGTGCCGGGGGCCGGATGTACACCTGCATCGGGACCGTGGCTGCGTCCTTTGGACCAGCACAGATCAGACAGAGCTGCGTATGGCCTGCCGCGGCCATCCGCGCGGCCAGCGTGCGCACATGCAGCAAGACGTCGTGCACGCGCGCCAGCAGCGCCTGATGGTCGTCTTCCCACTGCTGTAGCGTGTCCGTCATGTCCTGCACGCGCTCGTCCGCGCCGTCGCCGTCGCCGCTGACGCTGAACGTGCCCGACGTGTGCCCGGCGCGGTACAGCCTCGTGGTGCGCGCAAAGTACAGCTGCGGCTCGGGCGCGATCGCGTACCGGTTGTCCCGGGTCCGGCTAAACGTCTTGATCTCGAGATACTGGTGCGGCGCAATCGTGCGCGTGCTCGGATGGTGCAAGACCTCCATCGTGGCCGACTGGTGGTGTGTGACGGCGTCCGTGCAGCTGTTCTCGTCGTCCTCGTCCTCGCTCGTATCATCGTCATCGTCATCGTCATCGTCATCGTCATCGTCGCCCATGTCGAGAATGGCAAAACGCGAGCCCATTGCGGACGCCGCGTGGGCGGGGGGCGACACGGGAGGGCTCGGTACAGCCAGGGGCTGGCGCCGCGCGGCAACAATGGGCCTGGCACCGGCCTGGCGCGGCGTCGAGGGCGGTGTCAGCAGGCCTGCATCGCGCATGTGTGCGTCCGCGCCGGCGTCCGGTGCCGGCGCGTAAAAGCCGTCCGCCTCGCAGTGGACGACGCACTGGAGCTGGCCGAATCCGTACGACAGGACGCGGTGGTGCGTAAACGAGTCGGCGAGGAACCCGGGCACGTCGTCGGGGTAGTGGCACGTCATGCTGGCAAAGTTGTTGCCGCGGCCATAGCTGACAGTGTGGTCCGGGTCGTCTTGCCACTGCTGCATGAGCAGTGTGCCGCGGCCGGCGCCGTTGCCGTTGGGCCGCCACTCGAGATCAAAGCGGTGTGCTGTGATGGCATGGCCGGACAGGTAGTGCGACAGCCGGTAGAGCGAGCCGGCGTTGGCCACGATATCGGCGGCCGCGAGCATGTTGTCGCACGACGACGGCGGCGCCGTGTACTGCACCGCGCGGGCCAGCGGCTCCAGGCTGTGCGTGTATGCCGGATAGGCACGGCGCGTATCCTTGTCTTTACTGTCGCTGTCCGTGGTGTGCTCGTTGCCATCGAGCTTGACGCTGATGCACTCGGTCGGCGGCACGAACTGCTGCGGGAAGCCGGGCACGGCGATGCGGTCGTTGCCGAGCTTGTTGTAGCTGGCCAGGACGCGCTCGTTGCGGATGGTCAAGCGACCCATGCCGGTGCAGTGCATGGTCCGCTCGGGCACCTTGGGGGATCGGGACAGCTCGCCGAGCGTCTGGACCGGGACAAGACCGTCGGTCATGCGCTGCTGGCGCTCGGGGATGCTGAGGCGGGGGGTGAAGAACTTGCTGTTTCGGTTGCGGTACTTGGGCGACAGTGGCGACGCCGGGTGGCTGTAGACACACTGCTTGAGGGGAACCAGTTCGCACAGCGGCCCATAGGCACACGGCACGCGGCCGCGGCTCGATCGCCACGAACTGATGTCGCGCCGGTCATGCGAAAAGCGGCAGTCCGCAGTGGTGCAGCGCCCGGTGTTGTACAGGAGGCCGCACGGCCGTTCTCGTGGCTTTGCCTTCCATGGGGAAGACGCGCATTGCGTGGTAGACATGGTTTAAGATATATGGTATGTATGTAGAGTAAAGTGAAGTCGAGTGAAGCTGTACGAGCGAGACGATAAGTGCCAGCTAAGGTAGGGACGACTGGCAGCATAAATACACAGCAAACATGGGGAGCCGATGACAGCTTTTTGAATTCCTTTATACTATTTTAGAGTTGTTCCCAGCAACAGTTTCAAGGCGATGGACAAGGCTCTTTGACTGCTGCATCAAGACAAGGCAGTCTGTATTGAGGCCATCCGTCACGGAGGCCATCCGTTTGATGCATACGACATTGATTGCACGGTTATGATTGGACAACCTAAAGATGGCTCAGATCCTAATATTCAGCTGTCCAATGTGCAGTTTCGATGACTATGGTGGTGTGTTTGGGCACCAATTCTGCCTGGTTGGCAGGCTGGTGCCTGTTCATGTCTGTCGCCTTTTGTGGTGCTGTGCTTAATTCAATTGCATTGCATACGGCTTTCTCGTTCTCTCATTCTCTCATTCTCTCGCCCTCAGCACGCTCCCCACCCAGAATACTACTCTCGTCTCTCCATCATTGCCTCAACCACACCAGCAGGGAGGCTATGCTGTCGACTCTCACCACGGAAAACTGCCCCGACAGTTCGCTGACTGGCTGCGGCGCAAGCTGCATGAGGGGCTGGAGGCTGTCTGCCTCTGTGGCTGCGCATGATTCGCCCGTGTCGGGCTCGTGCAGCAAGACGGGAAACCAGCCGGCCTGCTGCGCGCCCACTACATCCTTGTCCCATTCGTCGCCTACGTACACCCGGTCCCAATCGCTGGGTGAAAAGGGCGAAAAGGGCGAAAAGGGAGGCGGCTCGTGGACACCTTGGTGGCCAGTGCTTTGCTGCTGCTGCTGCCGGCATGCATGCAGCCCCGTGTCGTTCGCGGCCAGCGCTCTTGGCAGCAGTTCCTCCGCAGCGCGAAAAATGCGGGGGCTGGGCTTCTCGACGCCGACGTCGTAGGACATGCAGTGGAAGCCAATGTCGTAGGGCTGCGCTTTGGCCTGCGCCGGCGCGTCGCTGGCGCGCACGCCGTACCGCAGCGGGCTGACGCGCAGGCCCATGGACCCCAGGATGTCGGGCACGCGATCGTCCGAGTTGGTAATGACGCCAACGACTATAGTGTTGTACCGTTTCTGCCCGTCCTGCAGCGCGCGCAAGCGCGTGGTCAGCTGCGGCGCCATTGCATAGGCCTCGCTTGACGCGAAGCGCGCAATGAGACGAGGCGCGAGACCAGGGGGCGGGTCGCCGACGAGAGGTCGGAACGTGTTCTCGATCACGTGTGTCCACCACGCCGTCGCGCCCATGCCGCTGGCATGGCCGTAGATGGGATGCTGTCGCGACGCAGCCTTGAAGGCGGCGCGGAACGACGCCCGCAGCTGGTCGTCGGTCCAGGCCAAGCCATCACGGCATGTGAGGCCAAACTCGCGCCGCGCGACGTCGCCGTACTGCTTTTCAATGGGCTGCTTGACCTTGAAGAGCGTGCCGAAAGCGTCAAAGCATAGCAGCAGGTTTCGCTTGCTCATTGTGATGACGTGATGTGGGTTGATAGTAGGGCTCATAGGCGGGGCACCTCACTGTAATGCAGCATGAATCCAATTGACGTCAGTAGGTGATCGACTATGATGTATTTTCTAAAGAGTTTGACACTGTACTGTCTATAATGGTTTATGCATAGAAAAGGAGACAAAAGATAAAACGAACGAAAAAAGAAAAAGAAAGAGCAATAATTAAAACCTCACTCCAGCCTCTGCTTCTTACTCCTTTTATTCCTCGTTTTTGCGTGCTCTGACCGCCGCTTAAACCGCCGCCATGCCGGATCCCAAAAGTCAAGCAGCCGCAGGGTCAGATTATCCTTGTCTTTGTCGCGCTTGCTCGCGGCCTCGTCCGTGCCCTCGACGCCCCGGGATAGGAGAAACTGGACAAGCTCGTCTGCCTTGGGGTACTCGACCTGCACGGGATGGCAGTCCCACGACCGGCCCCGGGGGTTGTTTGCAAACGATTTCAGACGCAGGGCATCCTCAAGTGCGGCAAGAATGGGGGTGCACATCCTGGACGATGCCGACGGCACGGGCTCGTTGAGGTCGGCTCCGGCATCCGCAAGGCACTTGACCAAGTCCACCGGTCGGCGGACATCCTGCATGGCCCGTGCCAAAAGACTGGCGTCGGCACCGCCCAGCGCCGATCGGGCCCGCCCTTTTTGCAGGAGCAGCCGCATCGTGACGACGTTGCATGCCTCCGTGCTGTGCTGGCAGTGGTCGTGCCGGAGGGTGTCAGTGCCTCGCCTGGGCCGGGGCCCGTGGACCTGCACGAGCCGAAACACCATGCTCCAGACGGCATGCATTGCCGGCGACGCCGCCTCGAGAGAGTAGCCGTGGTCCAGGAAGCTGGTGATGATTGGCACGGGACACCACCGCGGGGCACGCAGTGCCGTGTCCAGCACGGTCGCCAGCATGGGCCATAGGTTGGTGGTGTGCGCCGTCAGAGCATCGGTGATGCCCTTGGACAGCAGAAACGAGACGGTCTCGTATGCGTGGTCGCCGTGCACGGCCATTGTGTAGAGGCGCGGCGGTGTCGATGGGCACAGGGCGACGCGGTGGAGCGCGGCAAGATTGCCCTGGATGCCTGCACGGAGGCTCAGCTGCTTGTCCTCGGCGTCGAGGTCTCGCTTGTAGAGGATGGCAACGAGCCGGTCGTAAAAGTACCTTGCCGTGGTCATCCAGCAGAAGAGTGCGTGGACGTCGAGGTCTCCGGCGATGGCGAGGAGGATCTCGTCTGGCAGGCTGGTGAGAGGCATGATCGCTGTAGGTGGTCCGGGGACAGGAAGAGCAAGCGGGAGAAGAAGATGAAGGCGAGGGAATCGTTGCATCAGTGCGGCTGCGATCGATAGGCATGGTCGTGGTCTGATATATCGAGACGGACGTCCTTACTGCCGCACTGGCCTCTCTCTCGTTGGGCAACAGCTGGCAAGCCTCACCGACGTGCCTCTGCATTCTGACGCTACATTCTTTGTCTTGTATCTCGTCAAACATGCACTATTTCTCATCGAGTCGGCAGAGCAGTCTCGTCAGAGATGCGGCTAGCACGATGTGCATCATAGGAGGCTTCCCGTGGAAGATGACCTGCATGATGCACTGTGAGTTGTCGTCGTAGTCAAAGGCTCTAGTCTGTCAAAGCTTGAGCGTCAGACACTCGTCACTCGTCAGACACCTCAACGTTCAAACCAGGTGTCTTTCTGTCCACCACCACCCACCATTATGCAAAAAGAGCACATTGGCCAGCGCATCGCCCCATAGACGCGGCGCCCACTTACATCCAAGCCAAGAATTTCTATTAATTTGCTTTTGTTTGCTAGCGAGCAAGGATTATCAAAGCTGAGTGTTTACGCTCGTCGGTGATGCTGTCGCACAGATAAATCCCTGCATACTCTGTTATTTGCCAGCTGTTCTCCCACACAGTATCAATCATATCAGTCGATGCAACATGAACAGCGCATATATCAACGGCATCTCGTCGAGACCATCATCAGTCACTCGTCGGATGCCCATTTTCATAAGTAATCACATAGCGGTTGTAAAGGCGACAACCAAATCGAGTGATAGATCAATTGCGTGCATGAATCATTATCCTCGCAGTTCATTGTTATCGGATCCCCTGTGATCGTTTCAGCTCCGGACGTAGGCTTGATACAGTGTATATAGTAATTTAAGATGCACAATCACTAATTGAGGACTACCAAGGCTACGCACTATTTGTACACTGTATCTGAAATACAGGGTGCTGTTTTGTGGAGCGCCACTACGAAAATAGAGTACGCACTAAAGACCGGCCCGGCAACGCATGTTTACGTGCTATGCCACCATCGTCATACTGTGCTCCGCTACCATTTTGTGCTTCAATTCTCCGTTTCTGTTTGGTGCATACCCTTTTTTCTTCCGTCATTGTCCCTCTCCAGTATTTGTTGCTCGTTTGTCTCCATCAAGTCGTTTGCCGTTCCACTCGTCTTCGTCTCTGCCATCACTCCCGGCTTCTTAGCTCCCGACGTCCATCTCCCCTCGACCCAGCAACTCCTCCTCGCCATGGGCTTCGGCGACTTTGACAGCCTGTGCCGTGAGGCACCTATCCCGCTGTGCGCGTCCATCGGCACCATGGCTTCCGTCAACTTTGGCACCGGCATCGAGCCCGACTGCTTCGCCCGCAACATTGAGCTCGCCAACACCATCATCTTCCAGGGCGCCGCCAGTGCCATGCACATTGTCGCCCTCGTCATGACCGTCATCATGATCTTCCACGTCCGCAGCAAGTTCACCGCCATCGGCCGCCGCGAGATCGCTTCCTTCTTCTACATCTACATGCTCCTCACCTTCTTCTCGCTCATCATCGACGCCGGCGTCGTGCCACCCGGCTCTCGTGCATACCCCTACTTTGTTGCCATCCAGGCGGGCTTCGCATCGGCGCTCGTCACGTCGCTGCTCATCAACGGCTTTGTCGGCTTCCAGCTCTACGAGGATGGCACGCCTCTGTCGCTCTGGATGCTGCGTCTGTGCTCAGTCGCGGCGTTTACCATTACGTTCCTCGTCGCCCTCGGCACGTTCAAGTCGTGGGCTGGCCTGGGCCCGACCAACACCGTGGGCTTGTTCATCGTGATGTATCTGCTCAACGGTATCCAGCTGCTCATCTACATTGTGCTGCAGGTCATGCTTGTGATGCGCACGCTGCAGGACCGCTGGCCGCTGGGCGACATTGTGTTTGGCGTCTTGTTCCTCGTCACGGGCCAGGTGCTGCTCTACGCCTTCAGCACGCGCATCTGTGTCGCCATTAGCCACTACCTGGACGGCCTCTTCTTTGCCACCACCTGCAACCTGCTCGCCGTCATGATGGTCTACAAGTACTGGGACTCCATAACGCGCGAGGATCTCGAGTTTTCTGTTGGCCAGCGCATGCACAACTGGGAGGTCAAGGAGCTGCTGCCCGCTGGTCCGACCGACGATCACGACCGCCGCCACACCGTTTACACCGAAGATCCGTACGACAATTACTCGCCGCCAGCAGCCAGCCGCCACTCCAAGTACTAGCGGCCGACATCATTGGCATTTTCAGCATACTCTTGTTCTTTCACTGTTTATTGATACATGACCGGAAGGCGTTTGCTCTTTGTTATTTTTCTTCATTTTTCTAGACATTATGTATTTCTCATGCGAGTCGAGATTCTGCGTGTTTCGCGACATACCGGTGGTTTTTTACGTTTTCTTTTTGTCTCTGGCGTCTATGATGGGATTCAAGTTACTGTTGACGGGATGTAATGCAGATAAACGGTGTTTTAGTCATCATTTCCACACTATCAAGGGATCTAGCGTTGAGTTGTTCATTTACGTATATTGCTTGTCTGATTTGCAATATTCTTTTCGTTTTTCTGAATATGATCTGTAAGTTTATGCACTCGGCAAGCGATAAAGTATCAGCTGCCAAATACTGTGACAGTAGAAATTGATATCTTACACGCATCTATACGTACAGCAACTTATTGTCTGCAACGCATCGATTGCACAGATACTGCTTCTAATGATCTGCCTTGCAATTGAGGCATGTCAACGTGCCATTGCGCCTTCCTAGTGAACGGCATCCCCGCCGATCTTCGCTATTTCCTTTTCGGAACACAATTGGCAAGGCACGAGGCTTCAAAGCTACGGCCCCACCGAAATCGCCCTGCTGGGAAAGAGCTATGAACGACTGCGCGAACGGTTCTGTATGCCGCGTCGTCGCCCGTTATCACGCCATCTTTTTTCTTCTTCCTCTTTTCTCCCTCTCCAGCCTCGCCTTACACATCTACCTCCCCCTCTCTCTCCCTCCTTCTCTTACTCTCCAACCTTTGTCCAGCCGCAAACGTGCCTCTATGCTTAGTGGTGTTTGATTGGCTCTTACCGAGGTTCCAATTATATGTACACCTCTCCCCACTGACGCGACCAGCTTGGCATCTCCCTCTTCATCCATTTGCGATTTGCATCATAGGCATACTCCGTAGGCATTGTAACTACATATACTCCGTACATAAAAACATCGTAAGTCTTCCCCCTACCCATTTCGCCAGTATCCTCTTTGTCAGAAGTGACCGGTGCGGCTGCAACATGGGTGGACCCAAAGTGGATCCCAAGACTGGCAAATCGAACCAACCATAGCGCGTCGCGTCTTCATTGTACACCAAAGTCAGACTTTCGCACATCAGTATTATGTACCACTTACTTCGGGCCACGCTAGCCTAGCCTTGGGGCCTTGTCAACAACCGCAAGTCCACCACCGTCCTTGTTCCCTTTTATTGCTGCAATTTTCCCCTCGTGCCGCCCCGATTTGCCTATTGCCGCTCACCATCGCTCGCTTGCACCCTTTCTTCCCTCCGCCTCTCTCTCAGCACCGGCGCTACTGACATGTATCTTGATGTCCCTTTACTGCCCTATATTTACTTCGCCGATCGCTACCACGGGTCTCCGGTGGCTACACCCCTAATCCGTCTTTTCGCAGCATCTCTTATCGTCTTCTTCTCACATCTCATCAATACATATACTTGTCGCATCTCATCTGAATTGCAACCGATCTCAACGCATTCATTGCTATATTACCCGAGAGAATTGTCGAGACCTTGACTGCATCTCGTCTGTTGGCGCCAGCCAGCAACTACTCACGTTTGCTCCCACTAAAGACTTGGAACTCTATAACATCCGATCTCATCTCTGCCATCTACATGCCGTGGCAAACCTGGTTTTAGTGCCGGCATTGGGCTTCTGCTTTTCATACTTTACATATATATCTGGCCAGGCAGGACATCAAGTGGCAGCCCATGTCACGGTCGGCCAGCTCCTGGCACCACTTTCTTTTGCCTTCCCTGCCGCCCTATCTGGCCTCCGCCTTGGACATTACCATGGCGGGTGCCGTCTTGGATGCGGCGCAAACATCAAAGCCTCAGAGTCGCCACAGTGATCACAATGAACACGCATACTGTGGCACGCACGGCGACCGTCCTTCTCCTGCCGCATCCGCAAACGGCGACAGCACTGCTCGACCAGCTAAAGGCAAAGAGCCAGAGCATTTGTCGCAAGCCATGGACATTGATGATCCCAGCACAACGCCAGCTGAGGCCGACACCGGCCTGGTATTTCCGTCAACAATGCGCCACGGATGCCGCAGCAGCGACTATGGCGTGAGCCCCGAACAAGTATCTCAAATGATGGCCAATCTGGAAGAGCCCGAGCAAGAGGACTGGGACACCATTGAAAGGAATTGGAATCTCCAGAGGGCAGAAATTCACAGGAAGGAAGATGAGGCGCTATTCAAGTCCTACCAGGCAGAGGAAGACGTCATGGTAGACCAGCTCGAGAAGGCCATTGCAGTCCATAACCGCGTCCTTCAAGACCTTTTTCAAGCCAGAGTCGAGGTAGACGGCAAGGTGGACGCTCTTCAATGCTTGCTGGCTAAGCACCAGGACTTGCAGAGGACGATTGAAGATGGTCGTGACGCAACCGATTTGCGCGTGCGGTCTTGGATCGGGAATGGCCGCAAGGCCGTTGCCGAAGAAGCGGCTCGTCGTCAGGCCTCCCATAACCTCCCTCTTGCAGACGACGACGACGATGACGATAGAACCACTAGTATCTTCAACGAGCGACTGCATGGGCTTGTCGAGCACAGTGCCCAGAACCGAACTGGCCGATCCTCCAGCCGGCGCCGTTTGCCACAACGGCCCATCTTGGCAGATGCCGACCAGGGGCCAGATGGCGATGATGCACAGTTTCCGGGCCCGTCTTGGGATGGCACGCATCCCGATTTCCGGCCGCTCAAAGTCACCGAAGTCATCTCCGCCTCCGGTGACAGGATTGGCACACTCAGATCTATTCCTCTAATTAACCATTGGATCGAATCGCTCATGAGCTTCACCGTCCTGCGGACCGTCGAGATTCGCCTCGGCCGCAAGTTCACCATGGCCCACCTGGAGGCAATTTACCAAGGCGCAGACCAGAAACAAAGCAAATGGCTCAGCTTTATGATCCAGGCGACTGGCCAGCAGCAAGAGCGCGCGTGTCAGACATGCGCGAAAGGACAAGGTCTTTTTTCTATGTGCGTCATCGTTGGCGGTCCCGACTTTCCCCGCTGCGGCAACTGTGAATGGAACAAGCATGGATGCCACGGCGCGTCTGGAAACACCAATACCGTGCTCCCGGATTTTCACGGCCAAGCTAGAAGCCAAAACCGTCCACGCCCCGACGGTGTCGACCGCAACAAGATGTCCAAGCTGACAAAGGCTGTGCTCAGCGCCAAGCCACATATCAACTACAAGAAGAGCGTCGCGCATTTCACAAAGGCTATGAACCTACAAGATCCGCCCAAAGCGCCGCCGCCGAACCAAGCTGACGACGACAATGATCAGTCTAGTCTGTCACCAACATCTGGCCGTAAGAGAGGCCAGTCGGCAAAGACCGCCAAGAGCGGCTCAGCATCGGCACGCGGTGGCCGGCGGCACGAGTCTACTGGTGATACCCGGCTTGACAACAACAGGCCCAGTACGCCGGACAATGGCGGCCAGTCGTTTTCCAAGGCCACGTCACCTTTTGACGCCACGGAGGAGATTACGGAAGACACACTCTCGCTGCGCCACGATGGCATGATCTACCTTGAGCCGGAACTGATGTACGGTGTTCCGCGCCGCAAGATCTCTCCAGAACACGCCTACTGGGACCCGTCGTGGAAATCGCTGGAAACATATGTCACAAACAGGTACAACGAATGGAAATCCAAGCTTAACGCGCTCAAGACCATCCCCGAAGCCAATCTTACCGACAAAGACCGCACGGCCATTTTCCAGGCGGGCCGCCAGATCAACCGTGGCACGGCTATTCTCAAATACCTCGCCAACTGTGACTCGCACCCGTACCAGCTGGTGTCCAAGTCCTTTTTGACAGCCTCCTCCACACATTACGACACCCTCTTCCGCATGGTAGCGACAATCGACGAGCTTGGCAAGTTTAGACTCAGTGTCAGTCCGGTTGATTGGCTCCGCCAGCGGCTCTATGAGATACACTGCGAAAAGGGAGATGCCTTTAAACTGGACAAAGTGCTTGGGAAGCTCTACAACGACCCAAAGCTTTCCTACCTCCGGTCCAAGAACGGGTTCGGAAACATTGGCCGCCCATCTGTCATGCTCAAGGGTAGTGTCTGGATTGTCGAGGGCGGTGGTGGTTATGGTACCAATCAGTCGTCCACCAAGAAGAAAGGCGATAAACGCAGACAAGGCCAGGACTCTGTAGCCTCGACTCCGACCCGGCGAGCCTTTACAGATGTCGAGAAGCAGGCAGCTCGCAACCGAGCTCCGCGCAGCAACCACCAAGAGACAGCAGTCGACGCAGCTTTAGCCGCAGCCGGCGCGGCGTTCGCCCCAGCATCTGCTCCAGCCTCTGCACATGCATCACGTCCGGTAGCCGCTAGCAAGACCGGCGCTCAGAATAATGCCCTGGATGCCGTTATCTCACCGGGACATACTGAAAGCGTCGTGAGCGACAAAGACTCTGCACTCTCCACACCCGTCTCCTCACGTGCTGTGAGTCGCAACGGCGCAGTCGCTGCCGACGACGAAAGTGCAGGCCACAACGATCGCGGGCTCAATGGCCAAGAGGAAACTATGGACGAGAGCCACGGCACGAGCCGTGCCTCGGAGAACAACGACAGACAGATCGAAACCATTAAAGGACATCATATCAGTCACAACCACGGGGAGTATACCGATAGTGACGGTGACGAGACCGAAAGCGATGGCAGTGATGCCCATGCGCGCGGCCGCAACCGCACACGCAACAGTACCCACAACAATAACCGGAACACCAACGTCGGCCGCCGCAATCGGGCCGGCCCGACCAGCCGCAGTACGGCCAACGAGGCGCTGGACCTGGACTACTCGGGCTATACATCGCGTGATTCCTTCACGAATGACGTGGTCGTTAAGAAAGATTGGCGTATTCTTCAAGTCAAGACGCGCGACCTCGCATCGAACCGGCGCACGACACAATACTGGCACTGGGTGGATGAGCAGCATGCTCACCAAATGTCCGGACCCGCGGGCCCGGCCGACTTTGACCCGATGTTTGAGCACCAGGTCCTCAAAGAGAAGGAGCCGACAACAAGCTGGGGTGTGTTTCGAGAGCCGATCAATTTCCACCTCCGCCTGCGCGAGCTGACGGGAATTCGCTACGCGGCTGGGAGCACGGTGATTGTCATTGGCACGAGCGAGATGGCCGACTTTCCACATCGCGGAGACGTGCTGGCGCAGTTCAAGCGCGAGCGCACAAAGCGACGCTTCCTGGTTTTTATGAAGAAGAAGGGCGTTCCCCTGCACAAGGTGTCCCGGGACGAGATCGAGGAGGCGTGGGACTTGATGTCGAGCTCTGAGCTGATGCCAGGGAATGACTCTGACTAATGTTGGTCATCTCGACCAATGGCCTCTCATATTTTGCAACTTACACCTTTGGCATTTAGTTGTCTCTTTTCTATTTTCATCATTTTACATTTTCAGCATCGAGGGATTCATTATGCATGGCGGTTTGGCGTCTTGGGTTGGGATGGCGGATGGCATTAGACATGGACTCGGCGGACGAATTGGGGGGCTTGATGGCGCAAAGGTCGCTATGCTACAGCGCCCTTTAGCGTCTATCATGCCCATGGCAAGTAGGTTCTTTGGCACTCATAGTAACTTTTAGTAACTACATCTTTAATTTTCACATGTTATTGTTGTCTTTTCTTATTCTATACTACGACGAAAACTGCATATTGTATCAACAGCACGGCCTGTTCCCCTGATGGAAGTTCTGTGGTGCAGCAACAAGGGACGTTGTCTTGGTCTCTGCCCCCCTTATCGTTATCGCTGTGGTGCCACCCCACCCGAGAACCGTTGTCCGATTATGTAATATCTAGAAAACTCAACTACGCATTTCCAATGTCGACACAGATTGGCATCCAGACAACACTGACCTCTCATCGACCACAACCATGCTCTACGAACTCGTAGGAATTGTATGTTTTTATCACCCTTTGTTTTGTCAGAAACACGACTAACCCGCAGGCCCGCCCCGGCAACGTCGGCGAGGTGCGCGACATTGTCATGTCCATTGGCCAGACCGTCCTCCGCAGCGGCGGCGTCGTCCGCTCCATTGCCAACTGGGGCGTCTTCAGCCTGCCCCGCGCCGTCACCGCCCACCAAAAGACACACGTGCGCGGCCACTACTTTGTCATGCGCTTCGACAGCACGGCCGCCACGCAGACGACGATGCGCAACACGCTCAAGCTGGACCCGCGCATGGTGCGGTCGGCATTTGTGCGTCTGGCCGGCGCAGACGGCAAGCTCGAGAACACGGCCAAGTTTGGTGATATCATGTGGTCGCGGGCCACCGGGCGGTCATAGGGGGGCATGACTGGGCGGCGGACGGACGACCAGGGTCCAGAAGCAGCGAGTCGACAACGACGACACGAACTGACTGCCGGCGATACACGTACAGAACTGGTCAACCTGTCCGGGGACCCCCTCCACCGATCCTCGATCGTCTGCCGTCTCAGCCACGCGACACGCGATACCGCCAAGCAGTGACAATGACAAAAGCAAGCAAACATCATCGAGGCCATTACCCACGACTCGTTATACCCACGACACACACACACACACACATATATTTATGTTCTGTACGATAGCAAGACGAAACAAATAGGAATGCAGTGGAGATGCTGCATGAGCAGAAGAGGGACAGAGACGGCGGGATCGAGTCGAATTACATTAAACTACATCATCTAGGATAGAAGAATAAGCATTGCAACATCTAAAAAGAAGAATAAGAATTGATCATGATTATATTGGATATACTACAACACAAGGCCGGTCCGGGCCGCCCGCCACTCAATAATTATTAGGCCACAGTGTATGCACCGGATACGTTACCTAGTCAATAATCATGACATGTTTGTCGTTGACCTTGGCGCGGTTCCAGGCGACAAAGTCGTCAATAACGCTGGGCCAGGCGCCGTCCTCGTTCCAGAAGCCCAGGGTCGGGTCGGCGATGCTCTTGGTCGCAAACTCGAGCGTCTGGTTCCACATGTCGCGGTTGACCGAGCGCGTCCACTTCTCCTCGAGAAACTCGATCCAGAGCGGCATCCACGCCTTCTTGTTGGCCGTCGAGACCCAGGGCTGGCCGGGCGCGGCAAAGAGGACCTTCCAGAACTCAATGGCGTTCTCGAGGCTCATGGACCGCTGGTCGGCATCCTTACCGGCGGCAAACGTGTAGCGGTAAATCTTCTTGAAAAAGGCCGGGTCCTTGCCAAACTGCTGGACGCGCATGGCAACATAGGCTTTCTGCTCTGCAATGGTGGAGCAGGACTGCTGGTAGGTGGTGCTGGCCTCCTTCCACCCGTCGACGAAGCCCTTGCGGGTGATCTCGCCGAGGCTGGGAGCCTGGACAATCTCGAGGGCGACAAAGACATCGCTGGTTTCTGGGTTGAGGCCGAGGCTGCCCAGGTAGCCCATTGTGGACTCAACGCCGAGCTCATTTTTCGGGTCTTCTGAGGGGTCTACGCGTAGAATGTTAGCTATGCCATGCCAAGCAAAGGTTTGCGTCAACACTCACCTCTTAATTCGTCAAAGAGCTTATCGAGCTGGACTTCGAGAGCAGGGCCAGCCTGTTCACCACCGGCGAATGATGAGCCATTGAAATATCTAGAAATGAGTCAGTAGGGGTAGGAAAGACTGCACTGGCAGTGGCATAGATATGATAAACAAAGGCGAAATGTGTAAAACGCAATTATAAAAAACATCACTCGACGGACCCTCCTGACTCTTTGGTGTTTTCGCCGCCTTTGCCCTCTTTTTTTTGCCCTGTTCTGGATGCCTTTGACCGCAGCCCTCGTGATGTCGATGGAGACTCTGTTGAAGTTGCTTTTGACATGTTTATGTCAAATATGTTTGCCTTGGAGGAACCGTCATGCTCGCCGGAGTGGTCTGTGCCTGTCCGCAGTGGATTCTGGCTCTGTGTGCTTTTGCTCTTGTCTCTGCCCTTGTCTTTGCTTTGTCTGTTCTTGTCGGATATCCGAAAGATTCTCCTGACGTCGAAGCCCATGTGGGTGGATGTCTCGGTGGTGGGATGTTGACGAGAAGAAGGATAACTGCCCGTTTGGGTATAACACCCAGTCGAAGAACCCAAGTGTAGTGGATCAGATGAGTTTGGAGATTCGCGAAGGAACAGATCAGATTAGGATCAAAATATGTCGGTAGTTGAGAATGCCCAGAGCAGTACTTTGATCCTGGTTGTTCCGAAGTCTGTATGTCCTCTTTTATTCCCTTGCCCTATTATCCTATCCAAACAAATAGGTAGTGCGTCCCTGGAAAATGGGGAAGAACAGCGGTGCCAGTTGGGGAAATTGGGGTTGCGGTCTTGTGCCGTGACGGGCCGACAATGCGACAGGGTGGAACAGAGCAAAATAGGAAAAGAGTGGCACGACAGTGCAGATAATTGAAGACTGTTGCGAGAGGAACAGCGGCAGAGAGGAGAATGGCGGTCGGATCCAAGACAGCGTTGCAGCGGATAATAACCGACGTGTGTAAGGAGGCGCGGCTGTTGTTGGTGTGGTATGCAGCTGGAGCTGTTGACGAGGCTGGAGTCCAGTTCGGATGCTGAGGGTCGATGGTCGTTGGTCGAGAGGCAATCCAGAGCAAGCAAGAAAGAGAAAGGGAGAAGGGGAGAAGACAGATTTAAAGATGAGGAAACGAACGACGGGACGGCAAAAGATATGGAAAATCAACGAGTCTAAGGTCGGAGACTGTGGGGATGTTCGGAGAAATAGAAGAAGGGGAGTAGTGTGTAGTTTGCGCCGGTGTTAAAGAGTAGCGAGCTAATGGGACTAGTATAGAAGAAGCCCCGAGAAGGATGGACGGTGCGGTACAGGTACAAGATAGACAGACGGACAAGAATGCAGGAGAGCAAAGAATAGGCAAGACTCAAAGGGAAATGGAGATAACAAAGATAGAATGAGTTAACAGGAAAAGACACTTACAAGTCGGCAGCAATTTCTAGCTTGAAATCTGTGCTTCGTAGGGCCTATACGGGATTTAGCCGAGTCCGTCAGCAGAGTTCTGAGTAAGAAAAAGAGTGTGAAAGAGCACTGAAGTTGAGTGTCGTCTGAACGGGCTGTGTTTTGAAAAAGGAATTGTGCGATTCATGGTGGAATAAGCAGCCGTGGCGGTGCAAGGCAGACGACGTGCAGTGAGGCAAAGAAAGATGAAAGACGAGTGGTGGCGGAGCTGGCCAGGGATTAACAAAGGGAATAAGAGTTAACACTAGTTACACTCTGGCAGTTAGTTGACAACTCGCAACACTTTTGTAGAATTGACAACTCTGACAACTCGCTAACAATTGACAAAAGCTGACGTTTTCCGAGTTGACAACTGGTTAACAACTGGTTTACAACTGAGACGTTGTAGCAGTGACGACAAATGGCAGGTGCGCCGCGCTAAGCCCCGAACGGGAATAGACGGCGAAGACGGGATAAGAAAAAGCAACCATGGGGATCGCCTAAAAAGGCCCGAATAGCGGCATGCCGTCGGCCGTGGTGCCTTCGGTTCTTTTGTGCTGCGCTGTGGTGGCCCGTTATCTATTCCACGGCCTGTATATTTCGTATTTGTCGTTGATACTTTCTGCGATCTCGATTGCGGTCGTTCGTGGTTGTTCCTGATCATCATGTGATGTTATCGATGATGGACAAGATCGATCGGCGCCGATGAAGCTGATACTGGTGGGGTCTTGTCTGTCGTCTGTCGTCTGCAGTCTGGCTTTTCTACCTGCGCATCGCTTATTCCTTGCCGTCGCTTTCAGTCTCGCAGATTGCGGACAGCTCTGATGAGCATGGAGCGGCGCGATGCCAAAGAAAAAGCGGAAGAAACAAAAACAAACAAAAGACATAACCAGGAAACGGTAGATAGGGCTTGTGAAATGTCACAAAACACACGCGGCACAGGTCATGCGGGAGCGGGCGTGTCACGGTCGCCGGCCATCGGCAAGTCGGCGAGTCTTTGGTCTGACTTGTGATTGTGTTGTCTTTTCTTTTGCGGTTCGTTCTTGGTCTTCTTCTTCCTCGTCCCTCCAGCACCTTCCATTGCCGTTCGACCGCTTCGCCTTGCCGGCTGCCGACCACCGCACATACCAGCTCCCACAACACAATGTACAAAACGGAAGGGAAAGGGATAGGGAAAGGGTAAATGGCAAAGCAAATCAAAACTGACCTTGATGGCAGAACGCTCACTGGCTCCGGTCGCCCGCATAAACTTGCCCACGAGTAACCGCTGCGGCTGGGTCAATGATGCCGGCGGCATGGCGGATGGTGTGCGAGAGGATATGGGAGGTTATGGGAGCTGGGGTGTCTCGGGTGTATGTCGGGCGCTGCTCTGCGCGACCGTTGCACGTCGGCAGGTGTAGCAGTCTGTAGCAGTCTGTAGCAGTCTGTAGCAGTCTGTCGCTGTCTGTCGCTGTCTGTCGCTGTCTGTGCTCTGTGCTGCTCGAAATGCTTCACGTCGCGTCGTCGTCGGCACGGGCGGATGGCGAGTTGAGAATCGAAGAGCGAGCGGCCAGAACTTGGCTTGGCTGTCGTGTATCTGTATCGGTCGAGGCACGGCCGGCGTCAAGACTCTAGGTGTGCGCGAAAAGATGCCGCAATACGCAATACGACGCTGGCAGACGTGGCGGGATGTGTGGGAAGAATCAATAGTCAATAGTCAACAAGTGAAAGCGACTCGGAGAGAATAATGTAAAAAGCAGAAGCGAGACTGGCATGACGGCCACGGCAGGAGACTGGAATGGCGGGGTTGCAGAGGCATAGTGGACTCTTCACTCTTGGTGCCGGCACGCGGCCACGTGACCCTAGTTGACTGTTGACGACCACAAGACCTGTGTACATCACCACCTTGATGCAACAAAGATAAGTGATCTCTTGCAAGTTTCAACTAATGTAAGCGATTAAAGAGCTACAGAGCTGATAAGCATCAACGCACTATGCCGTGGCAATCAAATAATCACGCATCGACGGCGACGACGACTTTAAAAAGTGAAAAGCGCAACGACAATGACAGTATGGTATTGATGGATCGTAGTCACTTGTAAAGATTGAACTGATAACGCTGGATATGGTGTGCATGTAAAACAGGATATGTAGGGCAACGAGAGGAGTAAGCCATTGACACAACGGCAACAGAACAACAGAAACAAGATGCATCAGAGTACAGGGTAACAGGGTGTTGGACGGTCGAACAAGAACAAAAAACAAAAAGGAAAAGGAAAAAGCAATAGCATTAGAAACACGCAAACACGCAACGCAAAGCAAACACACAAATGCAAGATTCGGGTCGAGACAACAAGACGCAGAGTCTACTCCCCGAGGGGCATGCCGTCCAGCTCGTCCAGCAGCCGCCGCCAGTTGTCCGCCAGCATCTCGCTGTACTTGACACGCTCCTGCGCCCAGTCCTGGTTCAACCGCGACACGTGGTACTGCGTCGCCTGGAAGTACACCAGCTCGTCGCGCAGGCACTCCTTGACAAACACGGACCGGTTGTGCTGCTCCACAATCGACTCCTTGTCCTTGACAATCGCCTCCACGACGCGCTCAATGTCGCCCGGCTTGACCTGGCCGGCCGTCTCGGGCGCCTGGTGCTTGGCGCGCAGCGTTGCGAGCTTGGCCTCGCTGCGCTGGATGCGCTTCTCCAGCAGCGGGATGTTGTCGCGGTCCAGGCGCTCGCGCCGGTCAAACAGATCGCGCAGCCCCACAAGGGCGTCGCGCTGCCGCTTCAGGTCCTCCAGCACGCCCGCGTCCCATGCGCGCGCCTCGTCCTCCATCAGCGTCTGGCCCGTGCGCAGGTGCTTGCTCATCGCCACGAGGCCGTCGTTGAGCAGCGGCACCAGGTTCGTGTCCGTCGCGTATACCTCGGAGCTCGTCCGCGTCAGCGACTCCAGCGACACCGCCATGCGCGCATGGTCATTGGCCACACCCTCGCCGCGCTTCACCAGTCGGTCCATAATGTTGCACGTCGTAATGTACAGGTCCGTCGACCGCCGAACGCCCGCGCGCGTGCGATCAAACAGATCCTGGAGCTGCGGCGGCAGCGACTCTTCCAGGCCAGCCGGCAGCGCACGGCCGGTAAACTCGTCTTGCACCGAGATTGTCGCCTGCTTGCGCCACACAGACAGCTCCGTCGGCACCGTCAAAAACATGACCACCAGTTGCTCCGTGCTGATCACCGGGTGCCGCACCAGCGCATTCAGGAACCGCGCAAGGCCGCGCCGCCGCTTTTCGATAAACGCCCCGTCGTTGGACAGGTGGTTGCCGTTGAGCGCCACCCGCTTCGGCGGCAGCAGCGGCAGCACACGGAACGGGTACCGTTTGTGCAGGCACTCCAGCAGCCACACAAAGTCGCTGTACCGCCGCACCACCTTGCTGCCGCGCCGCTGGCTCGCCACCTCGTAGTTGTGGTGCTGGAACATGAACAGGCCCTCCTTCTCCGGAAGCAACGTCACCAGAACATTCTCCTCGACCGCAGGCGCGAGACGCGCACCGCCCACAGCAATACCACCGATCGCACGCTGCGCTGACGTTGCTACCGGCTGCCGCGGCGAGTCGCCGTTTAGGCCCAGGTGATTGCTGCCAAAACCGCCGCCGCCGTAGACATCCCAGCCACCGCCGGTAGCCGGCGCAGGCGGCGACGACACAGTCACTGACGAACTGCCCGGCAGCGATCCATGAGCGCTGCCTCCGCCCGTGCTGCCACCTTCAACGACAGTAGCATCTGGCGTCGTTGTAAAAGTCGACGTCGTTCTTATCGGCTGCCTCGGGGACGACGCGGGCGGGCTGCTTCCAAACAGTCCATTTGATCCGGCAGGCTCCGATGCTGTGGGGATAGGGGGGGTAGACACGGGCGGATCGGCAGTAGTTGGTGCGGCGGAAGCAGGGATACTGGCAGCATCAGCGGCCGCTGTCGTGGGCAGGCTATTCTCGTGGTGATGGTCCTTGTGAAGGTCGGGTGCGGCCCAGGGGTCGTCGGGCGTGTAGTCCATCGGAGGAGAGATGGAGTGTGTTGGGAGAGGTGGCTGAGGCTTGTTGGTATACGACTCTGGCGTCGCCTTCTTTTGGGCGTATGAAGAGACAAACGGGTCGTCTTTGGAGAACGGTTCCTGTGTCGCCTCGGGCTTGATGGGTTTGGATGGCGGTGACGCGACGACGGCAAAGGGGTCGGCGATGTAGCCGGGGAGTGTCGGACGAGGGAGGTCTAGCTATTAGAATCGCGATTCCGAGGAAGAAGAAAATGAAAAACGCTGGAATAGAAGCAGATAAAAAGATGCAGGTGGCCGGGAGAGGTCAAGGCGAGCGGATGTTGTGCTACCCAATCTGTTTTAATCCCTGGCTGGGCATGCATCCAGATCAAACCATTGCCCCATTGGATCCACCAATCTCGCTATCGGGTATGATTCGTAGGAGCAGCAACGTGATAAGATAATGCAGCGACAACACAAAAGCAACATTGCGCGATCAAGCCAATCCACAGAGAAGATAAGGGAAAATAGAAGAAGAAGAGGAGGAAAGAGAAGAGAAGAGAGAGAAAAGACAAAAAAAAAAAAAAAAAAAAAAAAAAAAGAGATTCACAGTAAAGACTTACTTCGCCGCCGCTCGTCGACACCGTCGAGACTCGGCACGTCGCCCTCCTGCGCCAGGCCAATTAGTGCCAGCAGCACATTGAACTCGTTGCGCCCCAGACTGATCCCGGCCGCACCGTCCGTGTTTCCGGGTGCAAGGACGCCCATGATCGCCGTCTGGCTGTCGGCATCCAGCTTGGCCGCCGCCAGCACGCGCGCCACGCCACGGCCCGACAGCGCACCCGTCGCTGCAGCGCTTTCCTCGTCCTCCCGGAGCGACGTATCAAAGGCGTCAATGTAGTACTCGGGTACGTCCGAGGCTGGCAGCAGGGCCCGCAGCAGCTCGGCCCGTGTTTTCTTCTTGCGCGGCGACGGGAGGCTCCACGTGCTGTTGTTCAAGCTATCGGCGCGGCTGCTGTCGGGGCGGGTGTTGCCAGTGCCGGGCCGGCTGTCGTCGTCGTCATTGAATAGCGAGTCCGTGGTCCGGCTCAGACCGTCGTCGTCAAACAGGACATGCCGCGAGCGCGCAAACGACGAGTACATTGAGGAGTTGATGGGGCCCTCGTCAGGCGGTGTCGTACCGAACAAAGACATGGTGAGGGCCGTGCGGTGAGTCGATGTTGTTTGCAATAGGTAGATAGGTAGATAGTGTCGTTGTAGTAGGTAAATGTGGTACAGTAGCGAACAACTCAAGACGAATTGAGTCAATCAACAAAGTCAACAATCAGCCAAGGCCGTTGAATCAAACCGAAGCAGGCGCAAGTGACGGTGTCGAGTGACGCAATGAGGAGAGGTGGGAGCGGAGCTGGTCGCAGGGTAGCTGGAGGTGCCGATGCGGACGGGAAAGCTGGTAGACAGTAATAACAGAGTGAGGCAGAAGTAGGCCAAACTCAAGGTACAGTCACAGTCTCCCTCTCGATGCAGAAACAGAGGAAAGCTCGTGCGTCCGGCGGTTGCGGAGTTCTGGACAGGAGCGCATTCGCACTGTTGCTAACGTTTGACCCACATCTCTACCACCTAATAGCACCACCACGACAGACCGTTACAAGCTATGCCGCCAGTAGCCAATCACAGAGCTGTGTCTCAGCATGTCTCAGCTACTTTATGGATGACATAATCATCACCCACATCATTTTTAACACAGAGCATTGCCTTATCAATGGCATCGTGCTTGGATTCATATCATACAATTCCCAGTCATATTGAGCATCGTTTGCCAATCTAAAACAAAACATCGTCGGCCTTCTTCTGCTCGACCACGCGGCCGCCCGCCCGCACGATGCGCTGCTTGCCAGGCACCTTGAAGTACAGACTGGGCGACTCGCCAGGCGCCAGCTTGTGGCTCAGGTAGCCGCGGTGTGCCGGGTCCCGGTAGTACTCAATGTCCCAACGGCTCGTCGGGTCCGGCATGCGGCGCAAGTGTGCACCCTGCTCCATCATCTTGGCCACCTCGGCCTCGACGAACTCGGCACCCACCGGCAGCGGCTCGCGTGTCAGCACGCTCTTGCCTTCCAGCAGCCAGTGGATCGACTGCTTCGTAAAGAAACGCGTCAGCACCTTGCCGCCTGCCGCCTCAATCGACGCAATGGCGCTGGCCGAGGCACGCGACACCACAATGTCCACGGGCGTCCGCAGTGTCTCCTTGCCGCGCGCCAAGATCTTGATGCCATCGCGCACGCGGCTAACAAGGCCGGACTGGACGAGCTCGACGGGTGTAATTGGCTTTGTCGGGTCGATGCGGCCGGCATCGATAAACGCCTGCACGCGGTCCAGGTTGACCTCGGTCATGACATCCGCACGGCTGTTTGTTAGCTTCTCTCTCTCTCTCTCTCTCTTTTTTTTTTTCAGAATCAAACGTACTGGTTAACAAAACCCTTGGTACCCCATGTCCGGACCAGAGGGGTCTGACCACCCTGGAACCACGGCTTGACCTTGCCGTGCTGGCCCTGGCCCTTGTGACCGCGACCGGACGTCTTGCCCTTGCCCGCAGACGGACCACGACCGACACGGATCCGCTTCTGGTGTGCACCCTTGTTGTCGCGCAGGTTCGACAGAATACCAGCGTTGCGCTGCTGCTGCGTCGGGCCGACCGTCAATGCCGCAAACAACGAAGATAGTGTCGGTGACGAGGTGGCGGCAACACCGGCGGCCGATGCTGCTAATGGTCGGAAGCCGGATGGCCGGCAGCAGGACATAACGCCCGCAAGCACTGTTCGTGGTGCCATGGCTGTATTTGGTGTTGTTTTGCAGTTACGCCGTTCAATGCTTGAACTCCAAGGCGTCGCTTTCATTCGGTTGTCGGTGGATTCGAAAAAATTGGCCGTCATAATTGGTAGGTGTGATTGGCTGTATTGATGGGTCACGTGACTGAACGCAAGGCTATGTGGGTATCTCTTCCGCAGCCTCGTTTTTGGCCGACTACCCTCTTGTGATACTTTCTTTTACTTTTACTAAAGTTGATCAACTGTACAAAGTCAATAGATTCGAAAAGCCAATTTAAAGAGTTTTACTTAGCTCGCTTGGCAGAACGATAAGATGTTATTAGAGGAATCATGGGCTGTATAGTGACTGATGAGCACAGACTAGTGCGCAGAAGGAGGGTTCCTTACATACATGTCATGGTAATAGAAGATTGATTACCTGTTGTTGGAATAAACGTCGGAAGTCAAACATCGTCATCGGATGGACCCACTTTTGTGCGACACGTCATGAGTGAGGACGGAAAAATTCCCTTCGACACACCAGAAGGGAGGATGAAAAACCTTCCTTAGGGGGTACCACCGCAAGATGGAAGATTGAACAAGAGAAGACATCATAAGATGCTTTATCCGATGGAACGGATAGTCGACACCTGTATTACTAAAAACTATCACGTTATGGGATCGACGGGACTGTAAAATAAGTACATAGCCATCTTGTCTAGTGGGGCGAGAGCCCAAATGAAGGAATAATGATAGCGGTACAGTGAATCTTCAGTCGTCTTGAGTGTATTGATTGTGGCTAAATAGCATAGCTGGCTCTGATCAATGTCTTATCAATTACTCAGCTAGTTTGACGTGTAGTTGCACAGTATCTCAGACATAACCAAACAGACCCAACAAACCGGGTGATGGAACTGAAGCTAAAAATTAAAATGCTACGCAAACATACATATATTGTTACATCACCATGAATAGCTTGTAACAGAACGTATCTATTTATGTCTACAGGGTATATGCGTATATGGTAAAGCACGAGAGTAGTCGACATCCAAGAAGACTCGAGCTCTAGTAGTACCGAATAGATTAAAAGGAAGGAGCCGTTGACTCGTACAACGATGCACGTACCGAAACAGCGGCCACTACTATTATTATCCATGCTCTTCCGTGTGTACAGTTGAGCCTCTGCGGTCAGAGGCACATAGCTAAATTGCCTAGGCTGCTAGGATTACTTCCTGGTTACCATCCCACTCAGAGGGGAAGTGCTACAGCTAGACAAGGCCGTGAAGCGACCGCTGGCTCTATCTACTTTCATAGTTTATGTAGTACGATATAGTTAGATTAGAACTGTGTTGACATCAGTGTCTTCACACGTCGGATACCCCCAGGGAGGTGGCGCGCCCAGAAACTGGCAAAGTACGTTAAGCACATATTTGTAAATTAGTCATCCCTGTCCAGTTTATGTACGGAGTCCATACATACGGAGTACATATATGCTTACTCCGTAAGTAGCAGATGCGTGCCAATGTCGCAGTACGGAGTATTATGTCACGGTCCACTTCTATTGCGTGCACCAGATCTCCATGACCATTAGCACGACGAAGTACTTTATGGAATTAAGCATACTTGTCTCCACTCTTGTCGTATTTGGACGTTACTTCTCGCCTGGCACGGCCGCTCCCGTGTTAGCTACGCTTTACTCCGTAAGTACTGGAGTAGCGCCTGTTAGGAACAAAGAGTAGAAGAAGTACTAACGTTACGACGACATCCTTGACGACAGCTTGATGTCCAACCTTTTTCCATCCTTTGAGCACCAGGTGAACAGAATTGGAGATGAGTGGTTAATAAGCAGGTTATATTTTTGATATCCAATCTTGTCTATGTAAATGTAAAATGAAATCCAAACTGTGCGGCGCCCCTGGCGGGCACTTGATCCTGGTAGCATGCCTAAGTGGCAGCAAGCAGCAACTCCAACCCATGGACAGCACTGCTCTGTCCAGAAACTACTGGAGCCGTCGTCGACGACGTTATCAGAGTATCTCTGGAGCACGGGAAGCAGCATATGGCACCTTCGACACAGTGCTTTGAGTTTCTGTGTTTGGTGCATTCGCTGCAGGGCTCATCTCCCTCTTTCTTATGTCCATCGCACTATTTGTCAGTCGTTTCTCTTCTATAATTTATCTTAATGGACCGGGCCTACAGTAGAAGACTTACCTGTTTCTTGTTTCTTTTGCAGCGAGGGCAGACGCCATAAATTCTGCTATTTTTGTAGTCCTCGGACTGCGCAGCTGTCTTGGGTCGATTGGTCTGCTTGGATGGGCCGCTTGGCGTTTCGTCTTGTGCTGGGCTGCCGGTGGCTTGCTCAAAGACACGTGGCGAATTCTGCCAGTATTAGTGATAGCACGAAGAAAACAAAAAGGATATAAACATACTGGTGTAGGCACACTCTGTGACAACATTTCAGCATGCTGGGAACAGCCCGTATCCGCATTGCCGGACTCAGGTGGGTTCATGGGGCCGTTGTCGATGCCAGGACTGCCAGGACTGCCAGGGGGTTCGCCTTGGTCGCCGGCGACGGCAGTGAGGTCATCGATCTCAACACTTCCAGGGTTAACTGGATTCATAGTGTCGCCTCCTTTGTATAACAGTTTCGAAAAGAATCTATCGAAATCTTCGGGGTTCTCGCCGCCCGCACCATTTTTCATGCCACCAACTGATGCATCAGGGAACCTTGTGCCTGCACCCAAAACAAGCCCAGCTGTTCCATCTCCATTACTGACGACTGGCTCGTCGTAGTTCGACTCGGGAGCCCAAATAGCGCCGCGATTGCATTCTATCTGTGGTAGGGTGACATGTTGGTTCCCCCCATCCGTGGTGGTATCTGGATATGATCTCACATAGTCGGAGCTTGTAGTCTCATTGTTCAACTGATCCCAGGAGAAGTCGCTCAAACTATCTGGTTCTGCGTCGGTTAATGATAGGTATTCAAAGCACTCATCGCATTCCCACCAGTCAGCCCGCCCGTGACAGCAGACTATCGCGGTGGACATGCAGGCTGAAGCCAAAGATCTGGCTCGAATGTGCTAAATGATGGCTGTGATAGGGGTAAATCTGAATGTAAGGGCAGTCTAGCTTGTTGAAGATGGCAAGAATGAATAAAGTAGCTTGAACGAGGTGAACAGGAGAAGATTGTGTATCTGATGTGTGCGGATATACTGAGAACGATGGCAGAAACCTTTTATAAGAAAAGGAAGGTATTGAATAGCTGGGACAGGCTATTTGCGGCGGCGTGCTTTTTTGCGGCGACGAGTTTTGGCTCTCCGCACACACCAGCTATCTTGCTGGCTGCAGGAACTGAGCTTGGCGTACTGACATGAAATCAGTCACCCTGAGCTTAGTCGCTCCCAGCTGCACGCCCTGTAAGCAACTCGCCTGAAGCATGACTGCTCCTATTTAATGGTCGCTTCAGCTAGCTTTTGTGTATCTTTGGGCATCGCCTTTAACTGTCCCAGGCTTGGCCCAGCCCGCGACTTGTTTATTGTATCGCTATCTTGGATTGGATCTGTACAAATGGCAAATCATGGCACAGTTTGCAACACATTGTCGTTGCTGTTGCTACTATTTGTTTCTCTTTTTCTGTTCTTCTGCTTCGAACTTCTGTTGATTATGGAACAATGGTCGAGCTAGCTCTTTGCTCTACGAATACAACATGTTCTGCCCGAGTCGCCGCTAACTTCTACCACCAAATTTGTCGCGTCCCCATTTACTCTGTCCGTCACGTACGAGCTGGTTGCTGTCAGATTACCCGAGCGGTTTAGCGGCGTCCATTGCATCGCCTCCCGCCAACACCACACTGCTGTCCCTACATTCCGTAGGGTCTCCATTTTACATCTTTTCTTCTGTGCGAATCACCGCCCCGCCTCCAGAAAGATCACTCGTAGGCATTGTTTTACTGCGTGCTTTGATACTACACTGTATATCTACTTCTTTTATTGATTTTAGCTGGCGATCATAGTGGCTTCCGTTGCGGTGTCTGATGGCTAGATTACGTCGGGTCGCACGTTCGAAAAACGAGGCTGTCTTTGTATTCATGTACATATATATGTACCTTGTGTCTTTTTTTAATATGTTTTTTTGATGTAAGTCCCTGTTCCGTGTTGACCCAGTTTTCTCTTGCTATGCGATTGATGCAGTACGGAGTATAAGTTCTTAGAAATGTCAACTGCTTCTCGCCGCTCATCATCACTCGACCCTGCCTCTACAAGATCCAGTCCCGATCTTCCTGATCCTGTCATCTTTTACCATCTTCATCCTACATCTACTTCTCACAAACACCAAGTCATATCTACACAACTTCCTACGCCTTCTACCACACTCTACTTGCACGCCATGCCTCTCACGATGGCACAACGCTCGAGCCAGGACGTTGCCTTTGCACAAGGCGGCCCCCAGGCATTCTCAACCCTCATCCCAGCCACGAGCAAGCACACTCTTCACTATGAGAAGACCAAGACACCGGTTCTCATCGAGACGTCATCCCTGGCAGACAGAATGGCGACTGTCAACGCAGCCATTACCAGAGCCAACAATGCATTCACTCGTCCCACGCAGCAGAACTGACATGGCCTGGTATGAAGCGCATATGGACTAGCGATGTCTTGTCATCGTTCTCTATTACTCTGGTTTTATATTGTCACGCTCGTCTATACCAGCATGTAGCCTCGAGCATTTATTGTACTATCAGCAAAACATTTGTAGTATAGAAATAAATAGTTCACATGCTCCAAATGCAGCTGCCATATCACCGCTTATGGTGTTTGCGTTAATAAACGTCGTTATGCGCGTTCCGCTGATCGAGTAAAGAAATGTGGGTAGCAAGGTCAGAATCAGGGGTCAAAGGGCGTCATTGAGAGAAAGTGGGTGTGAGAATAGAAAGTAGGCCGTTACAACGTAAGCATATACTTAAGCACATGCTTACATATATACGTACATATACATATATATGCGCTCTTGACATCTCAGCGCTCTAAGCATACCCTGAGCGATAGACAACTTCCTGAAGGCAAACAAGCGGCCGCTGTCTGTTCCATTATGTGGTGATCCATGTCGCCCCGCTTATATGATTAAAATGGGGAGAGTTTTAACCATATAAGCGGGGCGGCGTGACGAGCGCACGTAGTGGATCGGGACAGGAACCGTAGTGATAACATGACCCAAAAAGAGTACCAAAAGGTACTTTAGCAGTATTAGCGGACTCGAGCATCAACTTGTTAACATCATAGAAACGAATATGAGGTAGCAATCTTCCATTTTCACGTAATTCCATTGTCTATTTAACGGAACAACATTCTTCTCTTTTCATACCTTTCAACGGCCACGCAGTCTGGGGGTACTGTGGGCGACAGCATCGTCATTGACGACTCGTAGACTACGAGTCGTAGTAAGCCGGAGGTGAGACTGGCCCAAGGATATCTACATATACTTGTTAGTGTATGTACTTTCACATAGCTCTCACCCATTAGCTATCAATAGCAACTAGTGTTATCATAGTTACTCAACTCACAAGCCTACTGCACGACGACTAGTAACCGATTGCTGTCGTACTCAAGCGTCACAGATGTAGTTATGATTTTGAACGCGCGAAGACGGTTCTGGGATGTTGCTAGTACTGCCAAAGTACTGCTATGTACTCTTTTTGTGTCATGTGATATCACTACGGTTCATGTCCCGATCCACTACGTACGCACGACAATCCCCTAAGCATACATATGCTTATGCTTACTCCGTACTGCACCCTCTTGTCTCTCCTGCACCGTCTCGCCAAGCCTTGGTATGACAATTGTGTACATATGCTTAGTGGGACGGCCAGTGGCTGGGGTGGGAGCTGGGGGCGATGTTGCAGAGGCCGGTGGGGTCGCCGCAGGCTTGGGGGAGTGCATTTTAGCTCTGATCTGGTTGTGTGACGCTGTCGTCAACTTTGGGGAAGCTTGTTTACTTGCCTGATAATATGTATTGTTCGTGCGATGAGGAACAAGAGAGGAAAGGCTCCTGGACTCGAGGGACTCATCGCGCTATATATCGGTGGGTCCAGACATGTGTAACGCATCCGTTCACTACGTATATATATTTACTCCGTATGTATTAGTCCCGTCATTTACGTATTATGAGTGCGCCTAAATTACATGTAGTTCGACCGTACCTGGAGAAGGGTGCTGTGACGCGGCCAGAGAAGCAGTTGACATTTTGACAGAAAGATGAGTATGTCGTCACTGGAGATACGTACTGTGGAGATAGAGATTGAGACATCACCAGCAAAGGTGCTGATCCCCAAGGTCACCAACGACTTGGTGCCCGAGGGGGGTGGGTTTAGACGTTTTCTGTATGCTTACCCTTGATTTGATTTTATTTAACGTCACGATAACTACACATGGAGCATAATAAGACGCTTCTGTACCCTATTCTCCTCGCCATATGCTTTTTAGTGCTCATTGTTTCTTTTTATACATTTGTTTCTTTCTTCGCTTTCTGTATAAGTGGCAGTCCAAATGAAACTACCGGGAGGACAGGAACTGAGCGGCTGGAGAGCAATGCTCAGGTGGACGGTGGATCGTGGAAACCCGGCTTGAGAAGGGAAATATTATGTCTTTTGATTTTTCTCTGCTTTTTCTCTGCTTTTTCTCCGCTTTTGCTCTGCGTTTATTTCCTCTAAAGGCAATAAAATAGATGAATAGCCAAGATACAACAAATCTTTTCCTCAGCGATCTTAACTGATCAGGGGTGTAGCTCTTTGCTTACACAAGAAGTTTCTAAAGATGTATATGTACCATCCTACCTCCGTAAAAAGGGGCGGGTGAAGGTACGAGCACAAGCACGTGTCCAGCTTATGCATACCCAACGCTTTACCCTGAGCTACAGAAACCTTCTACATATAATACATTAGATGAATACATAAAAGTAGATAAAGAGTAAGAGCCGCACTAGCCATTTTTAACACGCCAAGTCTCATTCAGTAATGATTGCCATCATACGCCATTGGGCCTAGACGCCCACGACCACGCCAGTGGTGGCCAAATTGGCCCTGCAGGCCCGCCCGGCATGCTATAGCCACCGATACCACAGAACCCGGCGAGCCCGCTGAAGCCCATGCTCCCAATATCGGGACTTGGGTAGATGCCCACGCCAGACGTCTCGACACCGCTACCGCTGGCATATGCCGGCCCAGGACCATCACCGAGAGCACCAAATATGCTCGGCGTCGATGCCGGCACGGCTCCGGGACCGGGACCAGGGCCAAGGTCTAGCAGGCCCGTCGACATTCCCGCGTCGTCGGGGCCAGCAGCAGCCGCTTGGCTTGCGGCTGTCTCAGCCGCCATGTCCTCTCTGATCTTGACCACCAACGCGGGCACGGGCTGTGACTCGCCCGCCGCCCGGCCGCGCTCGTCGCACTGGTCCCACGCCTGCAGGATGATGCCGGCAAACGTCTTGAACATGTGGCGGTCCTCGCTGTCGAAGGCGGCGAAGCGCGACTCGTAGTTGGCGTGCATGGCGGCCCACACGTCGCGCGCGCGTGTGCCGTTGATGCGGTGCGCGAGGTCCTGCGTGACGAGGACATATGCCGGCATGGGAAAGTACAGGCTTTGCAGCCAGCTGTACGGCTGGGTGAGCCGTGACGTCATGATGGCGGTGTCGCTCTCGAGCACCGTGAGCGCCTCGTCGAGCGCCCTGTCCATGACGGACTCCATCTCGGCGGTGTCGGACGGCGGCGCCGGTGGCGCCGGTGAGGCACTGGATTTGTCGCCGCTCTTATCCAGCCCGTCGAGATGCGAGTACTGGGCAAAGTACTTGATGAGGCGGCTCTTGGCAATCATGCCGCGCGTGAACTTGATGGCCATGTAATGCAGCCCGTTGTCCGCGTCGCAGTGCTGCAGAAACCGGCCGTGCACGAGCGCCTCCATGGCGTCAATGTCGCCGTAGTCGGGCATCGCCGCGCTCACAGCCGCAGCAGGTGCGGGCGCGCGCCGCACCATGTGCCGCAGCGCTGGGTTCAGCAGGGCCACGTAGTACTCCATGTGGCGCAGCGCGTTGCCGAGCTCGGCCCGCACTGTGGCAAAGACGGCCTCTGACACGTACGCCATGCCCGCCGGCGCCACCGACAGCGGCGGCGGCTCCTTCATGCCGGCACGGAAGTCCGAGTCGTTGGCGTTGGCCGGCACGCGACAGTCCCACGTCGGATCCAGAACCGGCGGACTCTGCGCCAGCTCGCTGATGCGCGCGTCAAAGAGCACCAGCGCCCACCACAGCCTGCGCCGCAGCTCGCCCTCGAGCGGCGGCGCGCGCGCATTGGCGGCCTCCTGGTCGAGCCGCATGGTCTTGGCGATGCGCGTGCCGACGCCGAGCATGGCGTACATGGAGCGCGGGTCCAGGCGGTAGCCGAGCGAGAGCATGTAGAGGAAGAACGCGCTCAGGCACTCGCGGTCCGACGTGCGCAGGAATCCACTGTTGAGTAGCGCCTGCTCGCACGCTGCGTGGTACATTGCCAGCAGCTGGCGCTTGCTTGTGCCAAATGTCGTCGCGCACTCGTCCGGCGGCATGCTGTGCACGGCCGCGCAGTAGATGCCAAACATGAGCGCTTCGAGATTCGCATCGAGCCCGGCCAGGTTGTTGGCGGCCTCGGCAATGCGCTTCTGCAGCGTCGGCGGGTGCGTAATCTTGAGCAGTGCGTCGACGTTGCTCAGAAAGATCTGCCACAGCAAAAAGATTTGCGCCGGCCCGGGGTGCAGCGACTGCAGGCTCTGGCCCGAGCGGCCGTCCGCGTTGCGGAGAAGCAGGTTTCCCAAACCGCCCATCCGGCGCTGCCACGGACTGCGTATGACACTGTTGCGGATTTCGGCTTCGTCCGAGGATGTACTGTAGGCGTCGTCGTTGTTCCTGCGGTCGCGGTCGCCAAACTGTCTGTCAGTAAACTGTATACACATCGACGATAGCGAATGCTAGGACCTACTCCTCTGCGGACGGCTTTCCAAAAATTGCTACTATGTTAGCTTCAACAAAATAATGGAGGATGGGATTCGTAGCATACACTGCTTCGGTGCCTCTGCTCTTGGGCGCTGTGCTCTGAATCGTGGGTGCACCGTCGTCTTGGTTGTCGCTTCGCTGGGCCCTGAGCGACCGTGCTTCTGCTGGGGGCGTCACCTCCATGGCGGCCGCGTCCTCGACCGGCTGGCCGTCAGCCGTCTCCGTGAAATTGAACTCCTCGAAGTGGACATTGTTCTTCCTCAGGAGCGACTCGTACGTGCGCACGCGGTCGAGCAGCACGCGTTCGGGGAACTGGCGGCGGCGGCGCCGTGGATTGAGCGTGGCTTGGACGCAGCTGAAGCCAGCGCGGATGCAGTTGTGGCAGGGGAATTTGCGGTTGCACTTGGTCTTGCGCTGCTGGCACATGACACAGGCCAAGATGCGGCTCTGCTGGTGCTGCGGCTGTGACGAGGATGCCGGTGAGGGTCCGTGCGAGGGTGCTGGCGAGGGCGAGCCGGCGGAGTCGCCATGGTCCTGGACAGACGCCATAAAAGTGTTTTGATAGAGTGTGATGATAGCGCTATATCGCTGTGAGGGTGCAGTCTTGGTTCCGGGAATAAGTGATGCCCGATATGAGATGCAGCGTATAAAAGAGCTGTCTCTATCGCTCCTTTCTCAACTTGCAAGTCTGCAATGTTTGCCAACTTATGCCCGTCAACAAATGCAACAAATCTATCGGAGTCCGGCTGGTCTCTTATATATACTAGGTGTACTGGGTATTGGCCCGAGCATGGATATGTCCAGACACCAGCTTCATCAAAAGGCGCCGAGTCTGGGCTGATGCTGACTGTTACTAAAAGTAAGAACTAAGAAGCTAATAATGCTGCTGGTATCAAAGCCAGAGAGCCTTGGCGTCGCTCGGCACTTTCTAAAGTCCGCTAAACCCAGCACCAAGTCCGCGGGACATTCTATTGTCCGGCTGTTGTCCAGGCGGGTCCAGCTATTGTAAAGCGGTGGGCCATTCCAGGAGGGTATCTAGCTTTAAGCGAGTTTGTATTGCTCGTGCGAAGAGGAACTCAAGAGGACAGACGCCTGCACTCGTGGAGACTCATCAAGCTTGTACAATAATGTTTTTCTACGGAGTATAGCTAGTAGGCGACCGGGGATTACTCGGGACCGGGACCACCCCGGTCCAATGTAACTAGTCCATTAAAGTTATGTCCGCCACCAAACGTCGGAGGTTGTGTGCTATCAATAAGCTTAGGCCAAGTTTGTTTATTTGGTTTGATTTGCCTGGAATTTTAACGTCGGTACACATAGCGTGCCACCTCCCTAGGGGTATCCGACGTGAGCCAAAAAGCTTGTCCCTTCATCAACTACGTACTACGTACATTCATCTCACACCCCAATAACACTATCATCTATATGTACCATGATGTCCAAGAAGGTAGGTACACCTTGCCATGTGATTATGCCATATATTGGTAGACAGACATCTACAGCAATCAGCCATTCATCTACGGAGTATCTACTGATATCTTTCAATCATCGCCACCACTTCAAAGTAGGAGGCCTGTAGACTTTATACATTTGTTTGTCTCATCGACCCAGATCACGCTCAGCTACTGCGTAGTCTTTCCGTCTAATTACTTTACCCGAGTACCTCGCTGAAATGTGCTTGATCGCCGTAGCGGCTTTTAGCTTGCCGACTGCCGTGCGCAGAAGGTTTCCGGTCGATCTGGAGCCATGCCAGACCACAGCTTCAACCTCACTTTTCTTTTGAAGGTGTAATCTGACGCGCCCTCGGCGCTTGGGATTATTTCAGCCTCTTTGAATCTACATGGTATCTGAGATAAGATATGACTACAATATAACCGTTGTCAATTCAATATGCTGTTGAAGGAGCACAGTGGCATTGTGACGTCCTGTCGTCTGAGTATTGTACATCTTGATGTCTTAAATCAACGAGATTAATAAACAACTAACAATCCGATTATCAAATAAAAGACTGAATCATTCCAGGTTCCACAGGAGGCCTATTTGGTGTTGCGCCCGTGCGTCAGCTGCCTGTTCTCTTGACAACCACACTGCGTCGTATACTTCTGCCATGAAAGCATCAACAACTATACGGCAAAGGAAGTTGATGTAGCACAGATAATAACAATGCATACAGCGGCTCCAAAGAGCACGGCGTCGGTGGCGTTGCCATGGTAGACCCTGAAGCAACATCCCGGGATCGAGTATCTCCATCTCATCTCGAACATCGTCTCCCTGCATGTCTTATTCTCATTCCTTTTTCAGCCATGTATTGTTACCTTGACAGTCCCCCATTCTCCCTGTTTTTCTATTGTTCGTTTTTACCCACCTTGTTGACGGCGTTAGCTGAGATCTTGCTCTCACAACACGGTGGGACCATACATGCTCTGCACTCGACATGCCTTGTCCGGAAGGTTCCTCTGCAACATGTCTTGGCGACGAATACAATAGATTGTAAACAGCAGGCCTATTCACGTCATTGAGTCACCGAAGGGCGTTGCGGTGGTGTACAGGGTCCACGGACGAAGAACGTCGAGAGACAACGGCCATCTCTCGGCATTGTCTTGGAATAAATAGCTGGTGATGTCCTCTTCAGTTTTGTGTGTTTTTCTCTGCATCAGCTCCTTTTCTCGCATCTTCCCGTTACTCGATCTACTATACATACTCAAACACTTCCACAATGCAGCACAAGCTCGCCCTCCTCGCCTTTTTGCCTCTGGTCCTGGCAGCTCACGCACCCATGGCCAAGCGTGATCAGCCTGCTCCAGTCCTCCGTCCTCGCGGTGTCAAGCTCGTCGACAGTCAGTACATTGTCAAGCTCCGTGAGGGTGTTACCCTGACCACCGCCGGCATCCTGGACTCCGTCGGCGCATCCCTCCCCGGCAACAACCTCGTGGACATGGCCGACCACCTCTACCACGGTACCGGCGGCTTTCACGGCTTCGCGCTGTCTCTGGACAACGCCGCGCTTGAGGCGCTGCGCCAGAATGCGGACATTGAATATATTGAACAGGACGCCGTCGTGGCGACGACTGCCTTGGTCACCGAAGAGAACTCTCCCTGGGGCATCGCGCGCCTGTCGCACAAGGTCAAGGGCTCAACCAACTACGTCTACGACGCATCCGCCGGCGAGGGCACCTGTGCCTACGTTATCGACACGGGCATCTACACAAATCACTCCGGGTTTGGCGGCCGCGCCGTCTGGCTCGCCAACTATGCCGGCGATGGCGACGACACCGACGGCCACGGCCACGGCACCCACGTGGCCGGCATCATCGGCTCCAGCGCCTACGGTGTGGCCAAGAAGACCACGCTCTTTGCCGTCAAGGTCCTCGACTCCAGCGGCCAGGGCACCAACTCCGGCGTCATTGCCGGTATGAACTATGTCGCCGGCGAGGCCTCCAACCGCACGAGCCAGTGCCCCAAGGGCTCTGTGGCCAACTTGTCGCTCGGCACCAGCTCGTCCGCAGCGGTCAACAGCGCCGCCGCCGCGATGATCGACGCCGGCGTGTTCCTCGCTGTCGCGGCTGGCAACGATGCCGAGGATGTCAAAAACAGCTCGCCGGCATCCGAGCCGAGCGTGTGCACGGTCGGTGCCACCGACAGTAGCGACGCGCTGGCCAGCTACTCCAACTATGGCTCGGCTGTCGACATTCTGGCCCCCGGCAACCATATTTTATCCACCTGGATCGGCAGCACAACGGCCAAGGGATCCAGGAGCGGCACTTCCATGGCCTCGCCGCACATTGCCGGCCTCGGGGCCTACCTGCTGGGCCTCGGCACTGCCCCGACCGACCCCGAGGCGCTGTGCGCGTACATTGCCAGCTCCGCGCTGAACACCACGATCAGCGGCGTCCCCAGCGGCATGGTCGACAAGCTGGCCTTTAACGGCAACCCCCAGGCTTGAACCGCAAAGTGTTGTCCTCGTGCGTAACATGGTCAATTTTCGTTGGACTCCTCTTTCATTCTCGATTAGTATGTATTTTCTTTCCTGTACATATTCAGCCATGTGGCAGTATATTACCTAACGCATTCTCTAAAGAATAGATGACACCACTACGTGTGACACAGCACCACCAATTACCGTGCATTTCTCCGGTAAGGTACAGATAGTTTGAATGCTTTGTACTTTTACATTATCGGGTCCGCGTTTCACCACTGTACTATCATCCCATATCTGTGTATTCTTTCCCTTTCTGACGCTGCTGATCGCGGCCTGTCGTGTACGAGTACGTGTACTGTTTCACTGCTGCACAGTTTGTATTATTATGTTTCGATCTGCGATTTCTACGCCTGTGCTCCGTACTCCGCGCATGCCATGTGCTATTCTATTAATAGCTCTAGCTGGAGTGATCACCCCTTATCCTTGGTCGCGTGCTAGATTACCAAACGACGCTGATTATCTAATCATCAGTTTCTACTGAGGCGTTGATTGCTTGGACCTACATTTGGTGAATAATATACGTCTGAATAAGGCTCACAGTGAAATAGGAAGAGAGAGGCCCGAATAAGGCTCAGTGAAATAGGGAGAGAGAGGTGTCACCCAATCGGCGGCCTTTACTTGCGGGCTTGCCCACGTCACCGTTGCGCACACGTGACCAGTGAACATCTTGAACCAGGTGCAACATCTGCTGTCTACAGGCCATCAGTGCAGAGCACATTGTGAACAACACCTAGTATGTGCCCAACCATAGCCAGTTGCTCCTTAGCAGTCAGCTATTACTTTGCTAGTCATTGCGTACAATCACCGCATCCTACTTGCAGTCTCAAGCCTTGCCAACATGAAACTGCCATACAGAGTCGTACAAACGTTGCAGAAACACAGCATGTTATGTTAGCATGGGGCTCGAGACGACTACATAGCCAATCGAAGCGCAAGCTGTTTTATGGTTCGCCGTTCTCGTAGCCAATCAAGACGGCCCCTTTCAATGACGCGTAAAGTGCTAGCGTGAAATTAAACTGGCTTATCAATAATCGAGGAATCAGGAAAGTGCCTGCCAGAAAGAGCGCTACGAGTTGTCATGTTGTTAACAACGAGTTCACAAGAAAATAGCAACACGTAGCAACTGCAGTGTAGTCACTAGTTGTTGGCCACTCTTTCCTTTTGTGGTCGCTCATTCCCGATTGTCCACTCCACTTCCACTGCGTCCATCGTGCTTTCCTCCGCAGTCTGGACCGCTCTGTGCTCCTTCCCCCTCTGCATGTCTTGCTCCTTCCTTCTCTGCGTCTGCTCCTTCCCCCACGCTCGTTCCATATGTTCTTTGGACAGAACGACCGCCTAGCTCAGCTGTGTGCTGTAATAATACAAAGACAAGATACAGCTCCTGTCCGCTGCGTTTAGTCCACTGTAGCTCCTCTGCATATCACTGCTGACGACGACAGCCACTGAACCAGTCTCAGTCAGCCCTGTAACACTTGCTTTCACGCTATCCTCTTGCCTGTATTACGTCTGTATTAATTAAGCATACATCCCATCCCCGTATTGCTTACATAATCTACTAGCTTAATTCCCCCCCTTTCCTCGTCTGCCTTGCCTGATCCCTATTTTTGTGCCTGTCTCACTCCCAATCCTTCACATCCTCTCCGACACTCGCAACCATCGGCCACGCCTTGACTTGAGTTGTCCCGGTCAGCCTTGCACATCTCTTCAGCATTTGGACGTGAGGAGGGCTTGTCAGATCCTTGTTCGCGGTGTGCTCTGTTGCCTCTCTTCCATCTCGCTTGTTGTACAGTGCTTTCGTCATCGGCCCCAAGTCCCGACAACAGACGCTTGACGTTGAAACGTTGGACCTTTCGAAAACGACAACCGTCCAAACCCACCCCCGTCCGTCCTTTGATTCGATTGGCATTGGCGATTGTGTCTTCTTTGCCGCGCTGCAAGACACCCCCTTTTTACACATCTCCCCATCGCTCGACTGCAGCACATGACAGAAGCTGCGTCGTCTGTCTGAGCATCGACTTGCCGTTCCTTTCGACGTCTACGTTTCTTCTCTTTATGTTTATCTAGGCTATTCTTTGCCTTTTTGGACCTCAACCTCAGTCTCCCACCCCCCACCCCTTTCGCTCTGCTTTTAGACTCGAGTCTCAGCGCACCAACACCCACCCTCTTCGCCCCCTTCGAGACCGCCACCATGGATCTCGTGCGGCGGGTGTCGAGGCTCATCCCGGCCGGTCGGACGCCTCAGCTACCGTCAGCCGACAACAGCAATAGCAAGAGACGCGGCGGGCGCGGCGGCCCTGTGTGGGCACGCCTCGAATTTTTTCGCCGTCCTTTGCGGTTAAAAGGCAACTCGAGCATCTCCGTCCCGCTCGGCGTCGTGATCCTCTTCCCTTTGATCGTCGTCATCCTCATTCTCGTGCTCTTTGTCAAGCACCCCAGCTCGCCCGGGCGGATATTAATGCCCGCTGGCTCCCCTCCCGCCATTCGCAAGATCAGCGAGGAACACGACAAGGTCTTTGTCTCGGGTTGTCTCGAGCCCGACACCAGCAAGCCGCGTGCCAATGCCGCAATTGTCGTGCTTGCGCGCAACAAGGAGCTGGATGGTGTCATCCAGTCCATGAAGTCGATGGAGCGCCACTTCAACCGGTGGTACAACTACCCTTACGTGTTCCTCAACGACGGCGACTTCAACTCAACATTCAAGGAGACGGTCCGTAATCACACCAAGTCCGACATTGAGTTTGGCAAGGTTGGTCCCGAAATGTGGGGCTTCCCCGAATGGATTGACCCCAAGGTTGCCAAGGAGGGCATCGCCAAGCAGGGTGACGCTGCCGTCATGTACGGCGGGCTGGAGAGCTACCACTCCATGTGCCGATTCTACTCTGGGTAAGTTCTGCTCTACCGTTGCTATCTTGAGATGGGCGCAGCTAACCGTATAGATTTTTCTACAAGCACCCTCTCCTTGCGAAATACGAGTGGTACTGGCGGTTGGAGCCGGAGATCAAGTACTTTTGCGACATCACCTACGATCCGTTCCTGGCCATGATCGAAGCCAACAAGACCTACGGCTTCACCATTGCCGTCAAGGAGCTGCGCGAGACCGTGCCCAACATGTTCCGCTACGCGTCCGCCTACAAGCGCCTGAACAACATTAAGTCGCAGGGACTGTGGGAGATGTTTGTCGAGCCCCAGCCCGAGAAGGAGGAGCCCGCTATCGACCCCAAGTCGGGCCTGCCCGAGGACATTCTGCGCCAGGACCCGGCACAGAACAAGCTGCCGGATATTGATCCCGAGAACATGGAGGGCGAAAAGTACAACATGTGCCATTTCTGGTCCAACTTTGAGATTGCGCGCCTGAGCTTCTTCCGGAGCAAGGAGTACGAGGATTTCTTCCAGATGATGGACCGCAGTGGCGGCTTCTGGATGGAGCGCTGGGGCGACGCGCCCATCCACTCGCTGGCTGCTGGTGTGCTCCTGGCACCGCGCGACATCCACTACTTCCGCGACTTTGGCTACCGGCACACAACGATCCAGCACTGTCCGGCCAATGCGCCGGGCCAGCAGCTGCCGCGTCAACCGTTCTTGGAGATGACGACCAAGGATGAGCGTAAGCGGCTCGAGGAGGACAAGTACTGGGAGTCATACGACGACCCCAAGGTCAACGGCGTGGGCTGCCGGTGCCGCTGCGACACAGATATCGTCGATGTCGAGGGCAAGGAGGGCAGCTGTTTGGCGGAATGGGTCGACGTTGCCGGCGGCTGGGCGAGTCCTTAGGCGACTCTTGCGACGCGCTGGTGGTGTGTCACCACGCATGCCCACAGTCCGATGCTGTCATCATATAAATTATCCATATATTCATTTTTTTTCTATCATTTTCATCTCTCCTCTCTCTTGTCCCCTTACTACGACGACCTTCCACAGCACCCCCCTACCCCCCTCTTCACGAGACGAGCAAAAAGAAATAACCGTAATGATGGCGTTTAGATTTCGTGTTTTATTCTATTCTATCTCCTTGTTTATGCTACACAAGTTGTCAAGTTTTGACCTGTTTCTTGTATTCTAATCTTGTCGGTTGACTGCAATCCAAAGTCATTTTGAACTGTCATTGTTCTTCCAGGGGGCTTTTGTTTCACTGACAATGTTTATGGTTTATGATTCATGTTTTATGCATTCATGTTGTGCTTCTTTTGTCTTGCCAAGTCACTGCTTCACACCCATCCAGTGTCCCGGCGGCCGTCTTGTTGTGTTGTCACATCTGATACCTCACATCTCATATTCGCCGTGCTATGTATAGCAAGTAAGTTCGATGTCTTTGGATTTGGTTCGGTTTATCCTCTAACAAGATGAAAAAGGGGAGACGCAAAGAAAATGCAAACAACCAGCTATAAGCCTCGCCATCCCTCATGATGCAGCTGTACTTACCGTCTGTTCTCTATGCTCCTATATCGCTTCTTACCAGTCGGACAGGTCACCAGCCGGTGCCATGTCTGTGACAGCGCCATGGCTCGCATCGCCCACAAGACGAGCATACTTTGCCAGCACGCCGCGCGCCGGCATCAGCTTCTTGGGCTTCCAGTCACGGCGACGCACGCGCAGCTCCTGGACGACGTCGGCATTGGACTGCAGCGTCGCAATGACCTTGTCGGACGTGCCCTCGAAGCCCGTGGCGCCGCTGCCCAGCTCCTTCTCGATGGCGTCGACAGTGGCCAGCACGTCGATGCGGTTGTTGACAGCGTCGATGCACACCAGGTCGCCGTTGCGCACAAGGCCAATGGGGCCGCCGGTGGCGGCTTCGGGCACGACGTGGCCGACAATGAAGCCGTGGCTGGCGCCGCTGTACCGGCCGTCTGTGACGAGCGCGACGTTGGTGAGGCCGGCGCCAATAATGGCGGCGCTCGCATTAAGCTGCTCGGGCATGCCGGGGCCGCCGCGCGGGCCCTCGTAGCGCACGATGAGCACCATGTTGCCCATGTCGGTGCGGATGCGGCCGTCGACGAGGGCCGCGTTGAGCTCGTGCTCCTTATCAAAGACGCGCGCCGAGCCGGTGAAGCTCAGGCCCTCCTTGCCGGTGATCTTGGCGACGGCACCGCCGGGCGCGAGGTTGCCGCGCAGGATGCGGATGTGGCCAGACGGTTTGATGGGGTCGGACAGCGGACGGATGATTTTCTGACCGGGGTCGAGCGCAGGCCAGGCACTGCAGTTTTCAGCCAGCGTCTTACCGGTGACGGTGGGGATGGCGCCGTCGACGATACCGGCGGCAATGAGCAGCTTGAGCACGGACGGCGTGCCGCCGACCTTGTACAGATCCTCCATGAAGAATTTGCCGGACGGCGCGAGGTCGGCGATAAAGGGCACACGGTTGGAGACGCGCTCGACGTCATCAATGGAGAGGTCGACGTCGGCGGCGCTGGCCATGGCCAAAAAGTGCAGGACGCCGTTGGTGCTGCCGCCGAGCGCCATGGTGATGGCGAGCGCGTTTTCAAACGATGCGCGCGTGAGCAGGTCGCGCGGACGGATGTCGCGCTCCATGACGGTCTTGATGGCGACGGCGACGTTTTCGCACTCGCGCGCCTTTTCCGGTGACACGGCGGGGAAGGAGGAGCTGCCGGGCAAACACAAGCCCATGGCCTCGATGGCGGTCGCCATGGTGTTGGCGGTGTACATGCCGCCGCAGGCGCCGATGCCGGGGCAGGCATGCTTCTCAATATCTTCGAGCACGTCGGAGGGCGTCGGGTCGCGCGTCGTCGCGACGCCGGTGGCGGCATCGTGGGTCGAGACGGAGCAGCCGGGCGCAGCGTGCAGACGGCCGTAGTTCATGGCGCCGGCGGCCTCGTAGCACGTGGAGATGTTAATGTCCTTTTGGAGCAGGGCGGAGCGGCCCTTGAGGATGGTGCCGCCGTAGATCATGATAAAGGGGCGGTTGTGGCGGGCGGCGGCGATGATGACGCCCGGCATGTTCTTGTCGCAGCCGGGGATGGACACGTTGGCGTCGTGGTGCTGGGCGCAGGTGACGGTCTCGATGCTGTCGGCAATGACCTCGCGCGTGAGCAGCGAGAAGCGCATGCCTTCGCCGCCCATGGTGATGCCGTCGGACACGCCAATGGTGTTGTACTGCCACGCGAGCATCTTTTGCTTCTCGACGCCGCGCTTGACGATCTTGCCGAGCTCGAGCAGGTGTGTACTGGTTGTTAGGGTGCCGCAAGAGACGTAATAAGAGGTGGGAGACGGGAAAAGGGAAAAGGGAAAATGGGTGTGCCACACGCAAGAGGAGGTGACGAACTCACTTGCACGGGTTGCCTTCCCACCAGACGGTGGCAATGCCGACATGGGGCGCGTTCTTCATTGTGTCGCGGTCGGGGACACCGGCAGCGTACAGCATGGCCTGGGCGCCGGGGTGGTCGTGACCGCGCGTGAGGTTCTGGGACCAGCGGTTGAGCGGGCCGCCGGGCGCGAGTGTGCTAAAGGTGGTGTAGTCGCCGTCCTTGGGGAACCGGCTGTGTGTGGTGTCGCTGCTGCTGGCATTGCTGTCGTTGCCACTGGGGGCACTGGGGTCATTTTCTAGACCGGCCATGGTGGTATATGTGTGGTGGCTTAGAGAAGTAAGGTGTTGTTGGGGAAAGGAGAAGAGGGAGAAGACAATGTCTCCAAGGGGGGGGGGGGGGGGGGGGGGGGGGGAGAAAGAAAGAGGATGAACGAGGAATGGACGAGGAACGAAGGAGAAGATGCTGGAGGGAAACGGGTATAAATAGGATGGTCTATGGGCGGATCGACGAGTGGTGTTGCACAAGAGGATTGACAAGGAAATCTAATGAAAAGGAACTGATTCTATATGCTGGTCTATCAACGGTGAAGGGAGGTCTGTGGAAGGTGAAGAAAAGGCCGATCGTGGATGTGATATAATAGATGTGATCCCAGCGTGGTATCACGGTTTGACGCCAGACACCTTGCTTGAACAGCACAGCGACAAAAGACTTATTTTAGACTTGTCATGTCGCAGTCGGTTGTCTGCGGTATTATGTATTATGCATGAATCATGGCCTTGGCTGTTGATGGTATCTATGTGTACTGTGTATCTGGACGGCTATTTGATATGTTTTTTCTTTAATTTTCATATCTGTTCTGGCTGTCTGTCGGACATTTGTCCAACGGTTCCTTTGCTTTATTATTTATCATTTCTTATGCACTCGAGGTTGCTTGATATATCAAGGATTGCCCTACTTATCGTGTGCATGCAGCTTGCAGCTGTCCCGTGTTTTACCCTGTTGTATTGCCGATAACGTTGGTTGGGAAATAGAGAAAAGAGAAAAGAGAGAAAGATGGAGGATTAATATAAAGCCGATTTAAAGTGCTGCTTGGACGGTATTGTCTACTGCAACTCACGTCCTCGGCGAATAAGACAGGCCTGAATCACGGTGACATTGCCAACTATAAATATACATGGATTCTCTGCCCCTCGCTCCGCAGGTAAGGCCGGAAACAAGACTTGTCGAACGGTAGTACTAGATAAAGCCGATAAGGGAATAGGTAGAACAGGTTGACGCTTTTTTGTGACCCGTCTTGTGACGTTAAAGAAGTTAAATGGATGAAAGACGTCGTGGAAGAGAAAGAGAGAGAAGAGGAGGAGGGGGGAGGAGAGGAGAGAAGAGAGAACGGGAGAGGGAGACAAAATAGAGAGACACACAGAAATAGACCGATCAAAATTGAATCACCCAGTGAGAAAAGAAAAAAAAGAAAAAGAGAAAAAGAAGAAATAGAAACAAGAAAAAATATAGAAAACTATAAATCATAGAAACAATCAACAGAAAACTGCAAGAGCCACTCTACGGAGTATATTCACACCCCAAGGTCCAAGCCGATACGGTATCGCACCGGAGCGACAGTTCCTGCGGTCGAGCAGAAGCCGAGGCACCAGACTGCGTGATAGGAGCACGAACTCGGCATGGATAGCACCCAGGCACCGCATCTCTGCCGAGCTCGGCCTCGGCCTGATTCGGCGGCATTCCGCCAGGTAGTCTAGTCCATGTTTGGCACCCTGCATTGGCCAGCGTGTGCCGTCTTGTTGGTGCCATCTACATCGAGATAGGGCGGCTGGATAAAGATAGGGGTGCAGCAGCGTCGGCAGCGGCCAATGGCAATGCTATCAGACGTCACGCAGGTAGACGACTGTTAATATTTTTGTATATTGAGATAGTTTATCAAAAAGGTGTTTTTATATCTAAGAGACTTGATTAAAGATTTGATTATGTTGTCTGCAGCGCAGCGGACTGGGATGTGGCGGGTGTGGCGGGTGTGATGTGATCAAATGCACTATAAAGTGCATTCAACTCGTAGAGCACTCCATCACATCTCATTCGTCGACATACGCAGTAGCATCATACAACATACAACATGAGCACACGAGGAAATCAAGAAATATCAAAAGAAGCCTCGCGGAAGCAGCCGAGTCGACTGCCGTGCGAGGATATTCAAAAGAAAAAGAAAAAAGAAAAAAGTTTTGAAAAGAGAGGGAAAGGGTCGAGGTAGATTTAAAGACAGAATCAACAGAACAGACAACGCAAATTGTACAATGCGCGCAGATGCAGTGCTCCTAGTAGCAAAGAAACAAACAAAACAACCAAAGACAAACACAAACATCAAGAACCAAAAACACAAAACGCCAGCCATCCCAGTCAGCCGTGTCAATAAAAGCCATCCATTTTCCCCATTGCAGAACAATTACGCCACCGGCGGCACGACGACGCGCTCTTCTTCCAGCCGCCGCACCATCTCGCGCTCCTTGGGACTCCGCGGGTTCGCGTCAATGCCCAGGATCGCCGAGATTCTCGTCTTGTCCTGGTTCTGGTTCTGGCCCGCGCCGCCCTTGCCGTACGCGTGGTAGTACAGCTCGCGGTCGTCGGGCGACGTGCCGGGCGTCAGCGGCGCATTGTGTCCCAGCGCCAGTGCGCCGCCGCCGCCACAGCTGCTGCTGCGCCATGCCTGCTCGAGCACGACCGGGCTCGCGCCGTGGCCGTACTCGGCTGCAATCGCCGACCAGAACGGCGCGCGGTGCACGGCGTAGACGGCCTGCAGACGGCCCATGTCGACCGGGTGGTGCGGGCCGGCCGACATGAGCTGTGCGGGCTCGGTCAGACTGCTGCAGTCGAGGCGCAGACTCGGCGTGCCGGTGCTGTTGCGCGTGGTCTGGTCCGGCGTAAACGTGGCGGCCGGCAGCAGTGGTGCCGACACGGCCGAGGGCGACACGGACGACGCCATGCTGGGCTTGGGCAGGATGGCAGGCAGCATGCGCGGCGAGGGCGTGGACATGTTGGCCATGATGGCAGGCAGCTGGACGCCGCCCGACGACATGGAGTAACTTGATGCGGGCGGCGACGGCGTGCGGGACTGCGGGTGCTGCTGGTAGCCGTGCGGCATCTCGTGGATGGGCGACGGCACGGCGGTCTGGACGGACGGCGAGTGGCTGCCGTGGCCCGCGGCCGACGACGAGCCTGACGACACGCTGGTGGCGCGCTTGCGGCGGTTGCTGCCGTGGCTGAGCTGGTGGTAGTGCAGTCGGCACGCGAGCTCCGTCTTCTTGAGGTGGGCGGCAATGTGCTTGTAGGGCATCTTCTGGAGGCGCGTCTGGAGGAGGTAGACCTCTTCGTCGTCGCTCCAGGCGCGGCCGCCGCCGGTCGACGAGGCACTGGACTGCTGGGATTGGGTATGTTGAGGCTGGACGTGCTGGGGCTGGACGTGGTGTGCGTGCTGTGCGTGCTGTGCGTACTGGTGGTAGCGCTTGGTGATGCCGTAGTCGTGGCGGTCCATGGCGTCGGTCGGGGTGTAGGCGGCCGGGGCCATCTGTATCGTGGGCGACATTATGTTAAAGTGTGTGTGATAGAGTGAGTGCGTAAAGTGCGTAGAGTGTAGAGTCGAGTCGAGTAGAAAATTGAGATGATCAAAAAGAGTGAGCCAAACCAGTTGGATGTCGATGCAGTGTTGTCAATGTCAATATCAGTGACAAGAGTATGAGTCGTAAAGAGGCCGTGACTGTCAAAATAATAAAGAAATATTGTATAAAAGAGTGAGATCAAGAACGACAGAAAGAAGAGAATGTGGTGGTAATAAAAAAGAAGGTGGAAGTAAAAGTAAAATGTAAAAGTTATTGTTAAAAAAAGAAAGACCAGCTATAAGAAAGGAATGCAAAGTGTAAAAGAAAGTCGGAGCACACGCTGCAGCGTCGTGATCGTAGAAGAAGTGAATGGGGAGGAGAGAAGAGGGAAAGAAAAAGAGAAGAAAGAAGAGAGAGAAAAACGAAACGAGATCGAGGACGGTAGCGGAAGATAAGTAATGCAATCGAGCACACAGAACAGAGTCGTAAGGACGTGCAGAGGAAAACGTATCAGACAAGACACACGACGAGACGAGACGACGAGACAAGAAACCGAAAACAAGGAGAAACAGTTTGAAGATGAAAACAAAAAGGGGAGCACGGGGCGGGGTGGTCGTGTATAAGAGGAGAATGAGAAGAAACGAAAGCAAAACGGTGCAGAGATCTGGGTGTATCGGTATCAACAATGCAGAAACGAAAACAAAACAGCAAAACGAGCAAGGGGTGGTGGTGGAGGGGGGTGCATCGTGTTGTTGTTGATATACTCGAGCATGACGAGTGAGGCCTTTGGTGTTGATAACTACATGGTGTGGTTGTTAAGAGTTTACTTTTTCACTTGGTTGTGATCTTGATTCTTTGATTTTGAGTCTTTTGATTTAATTCTTTGGTTTTGATTCTTGGATTCTGATTCTTTGAGTTTGATTATTTACATACAGTTTTGAGGAATCACTCGGATGATAAACAACACCAAGTGCTTCGACAACATCATGTAAACAGACACCCAAAACAAGCACGAACCCAACGCGGGAACAGAGAAACTACTCCGTAGAAACTACATATAGAAAAGACGGTCTGTGTTGAGTAGGTCAGGGCCCCTTTGCAATGGCGGAACTGGAGCAGCTTAGCAGAGATGGGGCATGGACATGGACACGGAGCATGGAGGCTGCATGGAGTCAAATCGGAAACTAATAGGCAGGGGTTGGTGTTTAGAAGGGTGTGACAGCAGGGTGTTGGAGAGAAGACGAAGATCACGGTAGAAGAGAAGAAGAAGAAGAAGAAGCATAAGCATACGGAGATGAGGAAAAACTTGATGCACTTACATATATGCTTAGATATGTAAAACAAAAAGAAGAAAAACAAGTGAAAGATGATGAGAATTCTTCAGAACAAGAGGCACAGCCAGACTTGACACAATCAAGCCACAAACATGCTCAGGATTAGGCCATAATGCCGGTCCCGTGAATATCCTTGATTGTTTCCGTCTGTTGTCGACAAGACGACAAGGCTTGGCTCGCCTCGCTCTCGTATCGACAAGCCAAGTGCGACGAATTCTGTATTGATCTTTCAAGCCGTATCGAGTTCATCTGACCGTCATCAAGGATGATCAAGGATGATGGTCGCCAAAGCGGCATGACGGCGGCTCTCTCAATGCAGTCAAGACTGATCTGCTTAAGCATACTCCGTATTTGTGATTTAGTTTACTCTTATTTTAGTTGGGCACATCGCTTAGATATATTGCACTGCCAATTCGGTATATCGTCCGTGTCGCGTGCAAGATGGGTGAATTGTGACTTGATGATACCTTTCTCGCGTCCATCTCAGCACATATTCACACGTCCAGACACTGTCAACAGGTAGCCACATGTATCTTTTCCTCTTTTTATTCATATCCTCCGCAAACTAAGCATACCCCATAAGCATACTTGTGCAATCCACTACCACCGCACCCCTGCTCGAGCGTTGCATCCTCTGGAAAATGCTAAAGAGCCACGGTGTTTGATGACGGGTTTCGAGGTCGTTTGCTATAAGTGGAACAATTACTGTTGTTTTATTGGCCAATGCGAGAGTTGAAACCGGAGGTACGGCGTACTTTGTACCTGCACATGCACATAACACCGAGTCTGCAAGTGAATACGGAGTATGGAGCTTTGCCATGACGATTCGCGCAAAGACAATCGACAATGATGGCATTGAAACAACTGCTTGTTTCTGGCCGATGCATGTACGATGACGATGAAAGCCTTGCACGGCTGAAACGAACAGGCGGTAGACAAGGCTGTGTGGTTGTTGCATAGATTCTTTATTGCGTATCTCGTTTTCGCTATATATGTATACATGTCGATTTTGTGTTGCTGGGCTTCTCCAGAATATGATGGTATTATGATGAGAGGGAGAAATCATACGGAGTACATATATACTATGTACTAAATTAAACATTAACCTTGTTTGTCAAGCTTTTTGGCGCAGTGGACTGTCTCAGGCCTTTCCATGTTGGGGACAGGGGCCGTAGGGTACCCTGGGCCAGGCCAGACCAGACCACATGCGTACTGGACGGGGTAGAGTAGTGGCGGTACGGGTCTGCAATGTGGTGTAAGCATATGCAGGTACACGTCACGGAGATAGAACAAAACAACAATGTCCGTCATGGGACCTTATGCACGAGGCTCATCCCATCCGTTGTCCATCATGCACTGGACTTAAAGTACTCTGTTGAGTCCGAGATGATGAATGGAGATAAGAATGGAATGGCATTGAGCAATGCCACAACTGCCGACGGGTCGCGTGCTCGTCTCTTGTTACATGGTCTGTTCTTTTGATTTTTTCTTCTTCTTTTTTTCTTCTCTTCCTCTTCAACTCTGATCAGGCGAGCTGCGACAATGCCAAGCAGTTCTATATGCACACGTATAAAATGTGATCGAATCGAATATATCATAAATAGAACGACGGCAACAACACAAAAAAAGACTGAGGAGAAAAGACAAGAGAAAAGTTTGAAAAAAGTGAAACATCCCGACGTTTGACGGAGCCTCAATAATATCGGCATCGCTTAATAATATCTGACTACCACACCCGTGCTAATTACTCTGTAATAAAATCACTGATATTGCATATGGGGCTATGCAACACTACCCTACCCGATGTTTCTTTTACCGCCTGTGCGCTTTCTAGGTTTAGTGCGTACTATCTTGTCTGTGTGCAAGTAAAGTGTGGCTGCTGCCTGCCGTACTCGCCACGGATGCTTCGTCCGGCCTCGCCTGATATCACCGTGTTCGGAGAGCCGAGTATTTCGGCCCGGGGCTGTGTTCGGGCTGTGTTCGATTTAGGTGCCAAAGGCAATGGCTTGTTCGTGCTGTTCATACGCACATCCACTTCGGACGTCACGCGTGGAAGCGGAAGAGAGCAGCCAACATGCATGTCTGATTGTCTGATGTCTGATCGTCTGCAGACAGCACATCACAGCACATCTCGGCACTCTCTTTGTCTTGATGATTTTCGGCTAAAACGTTATGCCACTGCTGTCTCCGGCTTCTGTCTATCCCCTCTACTCCGTACAGACACTTCCCCAGTCCGGTCCCTCTTTTGTCCGCGCTCAACATCGTCTGATCTTGCCCGCTCACAGTAGGCATAAACGACTAATCTCCGTGGGGGATGTCCAAAACGTCCAAAACGTTTGCGTTTTGTCTCGTTTTGCAGCCTGGATTTTCAATTTCCTTTTCCTTTCGGCAGTCTGTAGTCCGTTGTCCGTTTCTCAAAGCAGATCGAAACGCTGCTTTATGCACACTCTGCATCGACGGAGGATGACACACACATTGTCGCCGGGTACTGGCTATTGCGACCTGCCGGGTTTCACCTTGCACCGTGCAGCATGGCGCGAGCGAAACAGGCAAAAAGGCTAAGCATACTGTGGAACAAGGACAAACCGGTATGACGTATGTTTTGGTTCATTCACGTCTGCCTGGCGTCGGTCCGGACGACGACGAGAAACACGGGGCAGACAAGATGAAATGAAACAATGGCAATGTTGATTATGTCGATGCGATGCGGCAAAGCAACTGAAAGCCATATGCCATAATGGCAATCACATGGCCGACTGTCAACTGCCGGCCGTCAAACATTCGTGCGATCGCATTGGGGCAGATTGATCAGCCACGGCGAGTGCCTGGATGGCTACGATGACCGACCCGGCCGTCTCTGATGCCGTCAATGGCACTTCTAGTCACACACCACCGGCTTTGCTGATCGCTGGGCATGCCTATGTAATCGACGGCAGCCTCGCAGCCGTGCTGCATCCTCACTGGCGAGACGACACACGCGAGTCCTCCCGACGGGCGTCGAGGCTTCGTCCACTCGTACCGAGCTACCAGAGCAGTCCAGACAGAAACACGGCCGCATCGTCGCCGGGGCTGGGGCTTCTTTTGCTTCATTTGCAAGTTGCTGCGGGAATGGACAGCCGCGATGGACGAGTCTTGTCAGCGACAGGCGTGTCGTGGGTCACGACATTGGTGGTGGATGGCGGCCGGCAGGTGCTGATGGCCGGCCAAAGATCATCAACTCATGCATCCAGCCAGCATAGCATACGCTGCTCGCCGACGACAAGGCTTAGGCAGCCATGGGTCAGTGGAATGTATGTCGACAACGCGCTGAGCTCGGCCGCCCTGCTCGTCGGCGCAGCCAAGGGTGAGTCGATGCACTGGGGAGGTCTTTCAGACGGCAGGCTCTGTCACGGCGCGGTGTACTTGGGCTGTTCATTTGAAGGCACTCGGCGGCGCTCAATGGTCGACGACACTTGCCATCCGACGGTGACAGCGATACAGTGGACACTGTCTGCTCTGCCTCGATCCGCTTCGCCTCGTCGGCCACGCACTGCACTCGCCGACGCTCCTGCTCATCAATTTCGCGCTGGTGCCTACTCGAACGCGTTTTGTCACGAGGCTGTTCTGCAAAGATATTCTGCAAAGCTGTCCTGCAAAGCTGTTCTGCACAAGCTCGTCTGCAAAGCTCTTCTGCAAAGCTGTCCTGCAAAGCTCTTCTGCAAAGCTCTTCTGCAAAGCTCTTCTGCAAAGCTCTTCTGCAAAACTCTTCTGCGAAGCTGTCCTGCAAAGCTGTCCTGCAAAGCTGTCCTGCAAAACTGTCCTGCAAAACTGTCCTGCAAAACTGTCCTGCAAAGCTGTCCTGCAAAACTGTTCTCATATGCAGTTCGCTGGCATTCAGCTACGCCAGCATGACCGCCACCAACTTGGCCGTCAGCCTGCTGACTGTCAGATATGTCATGGCTTGCTCCTCCATCTGTCCTACTGTCCTGGTATTCGTAGCGGCCTCCCCTCGACTTCCTGCCTCGCCGCCGCCCACCTTCCTCGAGATACTGTGGCTGGGGCTGTTATATAAGAACCTGGCAATCAGCATGCTGACTGTCAGATATGTCCTGGCTTGCTCTTGCATCTGTTCCCTACTGTCCAGGTCGCGTGCTTGTAACACTGTCCATTCGTACCGGCTGATTTAATTTGATTCTATTTAACGTCACGAAAACTACACATGGAGTATAAGACGCATTCGTACCGGCCTCCCCTCGACTTCCTGCCTCGTCGCCGCCCTTCCTCGAGATACTGTGGCTGCGGCTGTTATATGAGACCCTGGCAGTCAGCATGCTGACTGTCAGATATGTCCTGGCTTGCTCTTATATCTGTTTCCTACTGTCCGGTCGCGTGCTTGTAGCACTGTACGTATACTGTGGCTGCGGCTGCTGATAGACTGATTGTTTGAATGATCAACGTCGGTGAACATACGTGCCACCTCCCCAGGGGTATCTAACATGTGAAGACACTGGTGTCAGCACACTTTTTTTCTATGAAAGGTGACAGAGTTAGCGGCCGCTTATCGGCCTGATCCTGCTGCAGCCCTTCCCCTGCGAGTGGTATGGTAACCACGAAGTTATCTGACGCTCAGGGTAGACGTTGGCGTGTCAGTGGTCTGGACACGCGAATATGCTTGCGTCTTCGCCCGCAAGGCTGCGGCTGTTATGTGACACGTAACATACGTAGTACACACAAAGATGCAAAGACCCTGAACTAGGTCTGTACGTATATTGCGTCAAGTACTGAATAACTTATGGTAGATACGCGATGAACGCCTATTCGCAAATGGCATTGCTATCATGGTGAATCAGATTACTATGCAAAAATGCCCATTAAAGAAATGTGGCTTACGTAAGAACGAGACCGAATCAGGAAAAATAGTACGAACAACCCTAATGGCACAGCGTACCACTCGGTACCTGATCCGGGACATTGTCACGACGGAGAAATAGCGCTCTCCGTTGAGAGCAATGTAAGATTATCTTACGACGTCGACTCATCAAGCGAGTGGCATTGTAAGCATATGCTTATGTACGGAGTACGTGTACATACTTTGTATTGTTTACACGGCTCCAGGTGTGCTTCGTTTATTGCCATTTTGGGTATCAAAAAATGTTTATTTGTTTAGGGTGACCCGCAGCGGGTCCCTACTGTTTCCACACACTGCTTATGTACTCCGTATGTAGTACGTATTCTCTTTGCTCTTGATTTCGTACGAGTCGCTATCAAATCAAAAAAGGCTTCTTGCAGTCTATTTTATTACGGAGTGGAGGGAACCAACCAGGATGAGAGAAGAAAACATGGCAGAAAAAACAGCACCAAATGAAAGCGATGAGAGCGAGCGAGGCAGTGCATCAACAGGGAGCTGGGAAAATGTACATAAGCATACGTATATTTACAGTTTGAAGACCGAATAGGGGCACCGCGGATCTTACGTAATCACTATTTCGTCTCGTTAGATGGAGGCATGTGATTGGACAGACGCGACGCGAATAGGGGTCGATATTTAAATTAATCTAAATTAAAAGAAATAAATCAAGAATGCTAGTTGTAGATGCTTGCCCAAGAGGGAAGGTCGGTAGATGCATAACAGGCTGTGTCACGACGGGAAGATCTACGGCAAAGAAAGAAGGAATGGAAAAATACGAATTAAGGAAAATGAAGAAAATAAAGAGAACAAAGAGAGCAAAACAAAATAGGAGAACAGCGGTCACGACCACGACAGGAGACGAGCGCGACAAAGAAGATGCTGGGCCCAAATATGCTACTTTACGAAACAGAACAAGGAAATACGGAGTAAACAGCATACAGGGGAGGCGTTCATGGGGACGTGGGCCTCGCTGCACCGGCCGCAAATCCGGTGATCTAGCGTGGGATGACGATGATGGGAATTCACGCATTATTAATAGCAAAACTTGATCGGTAAGACACGTAAGAGGAGAAGGGGATCAAAAGTAAACCAGAAAGAAGGAAAAGAAGCCAAAAATAAAGCAGAAATAATACGAGCGTGTGGAGGCAGTGGAGCAAGGAGTAATTGACACGGGCTCGTTGAAACGGTGGGCGAGAGGGAGGGAGGCATGCATACGATATGCAGAGCCCAAAATCCCAAGATCTATTGACGTTGTATATGACTAATCAAATCACGTGCAAATAAAGCTTGCAAGCTGAACCAACGCGTCGCACTTAGCACCAAAACGATGTGTCAGCTCGGAATATTATTGCGGCAGACAGACTCACTGTTTCTTCGTTGCTTGATCGACAGTCCCGATTTGGTACTCATATCGCTACAAGTAAGATAGTCTATCGAACGTTGAGTGACATAAAAGTACAGAGTGGTTACACCCATCTCCAGACAGTCTATTATGTCTCCTTTCAGCCCTGTCGCCGTCTACCGTTCCAAGTCGTACTCCATACCTCTCCTAACGGCTACGGCTCCGGCTACCGTTGCCGGCGCTGGTGGGCTCTAGTTCTGTACTCTGTACTTATCGACCGCGTCCTTGCAAGTGATGTATGTGTATCATTGTATGTACACAGCTGTTTCTTACATCGGATCTGCCGCAAGGACCATCTTCTAGAACATCAAATGCTTCTAAGCATATCCCGGCAGCACTTGGTACTCAAATCATAAAACTACCCCGTAAGACGCCCAAACATGGAACACATCAGTCCACCCAGCCGTACTCCGTACGGAGTAATCCCTTGCGGCTACTCCTTTTATTTCTGCTACTCCTTAATACTCGAGCACAGACAGCACTGTAGCTCAACAGCCTAGACCGTAACCCAAGACCCCAGCCAAGGCTCAAAAAGGCAGTTGCAATGCGAGCTCCAGTAAACATGCATTTGTAACTTAACCTCGGTCGCGAAGCTTGCTGCTGCGCATGCTTTTCGAGAATAATACCTTGAGCGCCAACGGTCCAGACGCGACGACAGAACAAGGCAAGCAGGATTTCTTACTTTATTAATTTTAATGATTTTATTGATTTTATCATAGGCCTGCTTTTACCCCTCTATTGTTTCCCGACTTAATTTACCTATTAATTCATCATATATAAATAAAACCCTCCGACACGAAGCCTCAAAAGTCTCGAAACCTGCCAATCGGTTCAAAGGTTTCTGTACTCTACACTGACATCTCAATACATCTACATCAATACCATCGACGTCAGTTATACGGTCATCATTACGCTCATCGCCGCCGTATCTCTTCTACACCAGCACATCGCCGCACCACGATCGTATCAATTCGGTGAATTGATACTCAACCGCAACGATTTCTTTCAACCACCCGTACCCCGGCCAAGCACCTGTAAGTCCAGTGTACTTTCTGTCATATATCCTTTACTACACACTACACCACTTCACCACTGCCACAACTGTCGTCACTGTCCTACATCATCACCACCATCGCATACTGCTACCACTGTTGTCATCGCATGACGATATGCCTATCAGTCGTGTGCATTCATTCCCCTTGATCACTCTTGATGTCAAGTCCTGAATTTTGCATTGTTCTCTTGTTCTGCCCTCACTTTATCACTTTATTCTATTTCTGTTTCCGTCTCTTTTGCTCTGATTGGTCAGCACCATCCGCAGAAACCCGCGCCGCCCGATCGACGCTACTGGCCAGGAGTGCGGATAGAGGGTGTGAGGAATAGAATGTGATAGCGCGGGTAGGAAGAAAAGAAGGGTGCAAGACGAGGTGAAGAAACGGCGTGGTAAGAAAGGGAGAAAGAAAGAGAAAAAGAAGAAAAATGAAGAAAAATGAAGAAAAGAAAGAAAGAAAAAGAAAAAGAAGAGAAAAAAAGAAGAAAAGAACAAAATACCGAGAGAACGACCAAAACAACCGAATTGCGGCGCAGAAAGAACGAAGAAGGTACAACCGTAACAGGAATGAATGAGCGCAAAGCCATCCAAACAGGCAGGAACAAGAACAAATCGAACCATGGATTGGTCCAGCGCAGGAAAGAACACTCGTCCTCGTGTCCTTTGCTTATTGCGTCTTCGCTTCTCTTCTCTCGCCTCGTTCTCACGCGTCAAGACCACACACACACTACGCGCTGCCCTCTAATTCTCCCTTTTTAATTCTCCGTTCCCGTCGTTCCCTTCCACTGCACTGCTCCCGCATCCAGTCTCGTTTTTGTTCTTTTATCCGACTCGATTATTCATCATTTCAAAACGCTTTTTGTCATTTGTTTCAATCGCCTTGCTTAGCTCCCCACCTTCTGTATTACCCGTTTCCATCTATACGCGCTCGCTCCTTCTCACTCCTCTTTTGTTCTTTTCTTCTCGCCCCTCCCATTTATTCCCTCTCTTCCGCTCCTGCTTTCTCCCTCTTGCTTACCTCATTCTCCCGCCTTTTTGTTTTGCTCATTCTACCTCGTCTTTCTCGTCTTACCCCATCTACCCTACCCCGTCTACCTCGCCACCCCGTCTACCTCACTCTACCTCGCTCTACCTCTTCCATTCTCTACCCCCAATCTTCAATCCCTCTAATCAAACAACATCCTTCCGCTACAAACTTCAGTCATTCCCATCACATCGCACCACCTCTCACTCACACCATCTAACAATCTAGACCATGGAGCAGTGGCAGGTCAGCGGTCTGCCGGATTATAACATCTATGGCAACTCCACCAACCACCCCAGCGACGTGCAGTAAGTACCTTTCTCTCTGTCTTGTATCTCATGCTGCTGTACCTCGTATCGCCTATTGCTTTCTCTGTTGCTTCCCCTTCCCATCCAGCATTTGCCCTGTTGCTTCATTTACCTTTTCCCTGCGTTCCCTGATTGCTCCTTCCTCATTCCATCCGACAAGGCAACAACGGCCACAGGCGACTGCACTATTACACGGCACTCGGCACGCTATCACCAGCCATCACCAGCCATCACCAGCCATCACCAGCCATTGCCAGCCATCGACAATTTCATCGCAACCTGCATCCACCCATCCAATATCGCATCTTCCAAAAAGACTACCCTACCATACACTCGACATTGCAACTGCGACCGCGCATGCCATTGCACCACCATACAATTGCGCAAAACGGTCGAAATAGAGCAGCCAACCGAGCATCTCCAAAGAAGAACACAAAGAACAACAGACCCAAACGGAACAAAGAAAGAACAGACAGCAGTTGCAACTCCAGAGACAAGTCACGCGCCATCAACGCGACGCAACACAGCCACAACCGTCAAAGAAACGCGGGAAACACTCATCACCACGCAACACAGCTGCAGCTACTGCGATACTGCGCTACTGCGCTAGAACGCCGCCAGAGGCATCCACTTCTTCCACCCCTGCTACCCGGAGAACCGCCTAACGAGCTACGGCCTACCCAGAGAAACAGAACAAGACAAAACCACGCAGACACCCCCCCGACCTAGCCATACCACCCATTTTTCTACTTCTCAAGGCACCCGCCCCCTTCTAAAGCCGCACTCTGCTCTGTCTGCGCTTGTACCCTCTACCTATTTCTTCGACTTTGCATCCCCATCTGCGACAAACAACAACTGCTACCCTTCAACTACCACTACTGCAATCTGCACTCTCGCACTGCAGCAGTCGTCTTTAATTTCTGGTCGCTGTCATTCCACTATCGTCGACTCGTTTCTCTCTTTTTCTTCTTCTGCATGTCTGCCGTCTGCCGACTACCTTCCATCTTCCAGTTGATCGGTCTCATTTCGTCTCCACCTCATCGCTGCCTGCTTTGTTCGACCTTCGGCGCGACTGGTCAAAGCTGCAGACTTTTCAGCTCGTCCCTCCAGTCCACCGTCCATCTACAGTGTTAGTAGGCTGCTACTATGCACAGGGGCTTCACCAACACCAATCTCGTGCCGTCCATTCGCCTCCCATTTCAAATGATTGGACTTGATCAGTGTTGAAATTTTCATTTTTCATCTCTTCATTCCTACTCGTTGCAGTCTTTTCCTCATTTCCTTTGGTCTTACGCCCAATCCATCGGCGACATATATCTATTTTCATCCTCCATCTTTGATTATCCCGGGCTCACGGACATTTATTTCATCTCGGCTCCTCATTTCGCGCCATCTCTTGGCCTTGCCCTCGCAGCTTGTCGCCTGTGACCAACCGCCTTCCAGCCAACACTCAATCGTCATCGCCATTTTATCGTCTTCTTTTGTGTATCCATTTTCGTGTTATTTCTACCCGTCACTCCATTTACTCTTGCCCATATCCTCTTCCTCCACATCCCGACGTGCACGGTCCATCCTCCGCCCTTTTCCCACGGAGCCGACGGTCCCTGAGTGCGATCTACTGCCAAGCCTGATTCCCGCGCCATCCTTCGGTCATCAAAAGCGACATCGAGAGTCAAAGAGTCAACGTCAAAGTATCGTCTACATAAACTCCCCCCGACCGTTGACATTCGATACCTGATACTTGTATCACACCTGTACAAAGTACATCGACGCAGACTTGTCTCAGACTTATTTTCCAAAGCTCGCAAACTAGCAAGCGCCTCTACATCTGAAAAGTCGTCCTTTGTGCCGGTCACTGTGTCGTGCTTTCCAAGATGAAGCCTACAAATAACAACCAGCCGCTCCAGGCCTGGGGATCCCAGCAGCAGTCACCCATCCTACCCCATGCAACACAGCTACCTCCACAGCAGCAGCAGCAAGCGCCTGTGCCAAATATGTCGGGGCCAGTGCCTCCTCATCTATCAATGGCCGCCATGAATCCCATGCCAACTCCCTCTCCCTATGCTAACCCAAACTCTCCTTGGTTCAGCCCACAACACCCATACAACCATCAGCAGCTAAATGCCCGCCGCAATGATCCTGCCTTGGACTTTCGCTACGGGCAGCAGGCACCCCAGCCTGGTCAGCCGCACCATCCTGGCCAGGGCCAGCCCCCGATGAACGTCGCGCCGCCGCACGGCCAACACCCACAGCAGCAACCACAGCAGCACCAGCAGGTACCACCGCAGCAGCAACAGCCACCTCAGCAGCCAGCGCCTGGGGTCTCTCCTGCCACTCCTACGTCTGTTGCCCAGCGTCAGCGGAAGCGCCCCAACCCGGCCACGGCACAGCCTGCGACATCTGCGTCGCCGATCATCCCCCCTCCCATCCCGACAGGCACTACTGCAGCTGCCAGCACGGCCGTTCCTCCTCCCGGAACGCCTGGTGCGACAAGCACTGCCGCTCCTACGCCAGCATCCGCTCCGACCCCGAATCCGGCGGCTAAAAGACTGTCAGCTGAAGAGGCGGGTACAACTGCGACGCCGTCACCGGCCAAGAAGAGTCGTACCAATACTCCTTGGACACCTGCGGAGGAGCATCGGCTCAAGCAGATGCGCGATGCCGAAAAATCGTGGGCCGAGATTGCAAAGGTACATATATAAAGAGGCGAAACATTAAGAAAGGAAGACGTGCGAAAGAGAAGGCGTTGGAGTGCTGCATTAGTGTCCGTTGGCGGACGCATCACGCATATGGATGGGGCATGCACTTTTGGACGTATTAGGCGCGCAGCGATTCCGCGATTCCACTCTTCCCTTACCGCTACACACACACAGCTCCAACCAGCACATGCTAACCATGCCTAGACCTTTCCTACACGTACGGAAGGCAGTGTCAAGAAGCACTGGTACAAGGATATGCACTATGCAGAATTTGCTGAGGACGAGGTATGTACAAACAGCCCTTGTTACTTGAAAGAAGAGACCACCAACTAACGTGATTATGCGTCTCAGAGTACGGCTCTCCTTAATGCGATCAAGGAATACGAAAATCAGAAGTGGAAGGTGATCGGCCAGAAGGTCGGCAAGCCTGCTAAGGTACGTTTCTTCATCCATGCTCCCCGTACTATATTGACATCTTGACTAACTCCGCAAAGGCCTGTGAACAGTACGCCAAAGAGCATTTCAGCGAACAGGTGCTTGCATCTGCAGGGAAGCGATAGAAGGTCAATAGCATAGTATCGGACTCGTCTCCGGGGTGAAGCGGTGTGCTACGATTCAAGTCTATTCGAACCGTCGCACAATGTTCTGTCTCTTGTGCTCTTGTGCTCTTGTCCTCTTGTGCTGCTTCTGGTCCCGACGCTCTGTGTGCTGTCTTTTACAGGTCTCTGATTTGGGGTTTCTTGGATACACTTGCGCTCTTCTTCTCTTTTGGGGGCTCTTTGCTTCATTCTTTTCTTTTGATCTTATCGCCTGGTTCCTTGATTTTCTTGGTATGCCTTGAGGTCGCCAACAGTTTGCAGACAACGCAAATGTGTTCTTTTCTATTCTTTGTTCATCGCTTCTTGGTGATCATTATTCTCTTTTGTTTCTTTTTTGTTTCTCTTTTTTATTCTTTCCCTGTTTTTGTTTTTTACTACGGGTAGGTTTCTGGGAGATTGTTCTATATTTTCAGTTTTCTTGGTGGCGAAGGAAAAAACTTTGGGCTCTTGCAAGTTTACCTCTCTTCTTTTTGTCTTTTTACTTCCTGTTATCAGAGTCGGCCTGTCTCTCGGGAGCAGCCTCTATACTTTATCAGTCAATATCAGATCGGTTCGTCAGTAGTTGTTAATGAGTAATGTACTCGTGACTTTGACCTTGTACATTGTCGTAACGGTGTATCATTTTGTAGATGTACTTTGACTGTCAAAGTGACTGGCCTTTTAAGCACGGGAAGGTCCGGACCGTTTCTTGATGGAGACGTAAGTACCGAAGCTGTATCTTGTATTAATATCTTGTATATGCATGTATTTGTTTGTATTTTGCACCATTGAATGTATATCGTGCACGGATGAAGTACTACGTTGTATTTGTGATAAGAGACGATATGCCGAGTCCCATGGCTCTGTCCTCGTCGTCAACGTCAACCACGCTGAAGTTATGGCCTTGTCTTGTTTCAGTTGATATCTTAAATATGCAAGTATGCAACTTTGGATAGCCAGCCCCGAGATATGCATATGCGTACTTTCTAAGCGTATTCCATGAAAAGTAGAAAAACGATAAACATTACATCTAGCCTCGAGCCTCATCGTGGTGCGGTATCTATGCAGCTTGTCGATTCAGACGTGTATATATCATTATACAACACATCCTCGGCGTCATAACCAAGCTGAATATGCCGCCTATGGAAAAGAGAGCCGGCCTCTCATAACACCCAGTCTACACCAACCGTGCCACCCCAACCATCGCCAACAGATTATCCGCCTACATACTCCTAGATAGCCTTTTCATTACATGGCAGCTGGTACTGACACAGCCTCGATATCTTAGTCAGGGGTCGTCTCGCAGCGCCACCATCTCCCGCATACAAAAAGACTGTGCTACATCCCAGAGTCTCGCGCACACCATCTCCTCCACAAAGACTGTGCTACATCCCAGAGTCTCTCGCACACCATCTCCCCCATAAAGACTGTGCTACATCCCAGAGTCTCTCGCACACACCATTGTCCGCACAAATAGACACTGCTACGGCACTACCGCCTGTGCACCAACGCTTTTATATTGCTCGTCGTACAGAGTACATTGTGCACAATACAATCTGACAGATGGCATGCACTGACATGGACTTGGCTTTGCTTGTCGACAATCGACTTGCGTGCTGGTGGCATCTCAAAGTACCACCGAGGAGCATCCGGACATCAGACGAGCTCGAAGTAGAAACCGGCATTGGCCTTTGCTGACTTACTCGACAGATACCATATTAGTAATACACCCATCCTGATGCCCATCGTTCCTGCCTTGTCGGTCGTCTACTCTGGGTCGTTCCTTCCTTTTATGTTCTTCCTCACATCTCGTGTCTTGTATCACGCGTCACCTTTGCGCGCACCTCACACAAACCTCTCCCGCACAAGCCTCTTCATGTCTTGCGCTTGCGTCTTGCATTTGCCTTTAGAAATCAGGATTCTTCATATTGATGAAGCGCGTTCCTTGAAATGTAAACTATACGTCAACGTAAAGCCACAATCTTGGCTGTATCTCCAAATTTCTCTTTCTTTCTCTATTCCTCTCCCTGCTATTCGTTTGTTCCTTCCCGTTCCTGTATCACGTAAAATTCCCATCTCGTTCTTCCCTCCTTCCTTGTCTTGCTCTTTTCTTCTCATACTCTCTTATTATCTAATCTCCCCCTTCTACAAAACGCACATACTCTCTCATCACCGACATCCGACTTTTTCTGCACACCAACACCCCCAATGATAGCATTCTTGCCTGTCGGGGCTGCCCTGCTGGGCTTCTCTGGCGTTACCTTGGCCACACAGGCAAACTGCTCGCTCACAAAAAAGTGCCCCGAATCGGCACCATGCTGTTCACGTATGTAGACGTACTGCCTGCAGATGCATCAACACAGGCTGACATCATATAGAATACGGTGAGTGTGGTATCGGTGCATACTGCCTCGGCGGTTGTGATCCGCGCATGTCCTTTTCGCTGGATGCATGCGTCCCCGAGCCGCAGTGCGAGAGCCGTGTAATGAAGCTGAATTCCCTCGACCGCATGATCAGTGCCGACAAGTACCTCGGCAACGCCACCGAAGCCGACTGGGTCTACCAGGGCACGCCGCTCATCTACAACGACGAGGCCGTGTTGCTGACCATGCCCGCCCACTCGGTCGGCACTGTCCTATCGTCCACCGTCTACATGTGGTACGGCAACGTCAAAGCCACGCTCAAGACGTCGCGCGGTGCTGGCGTTATCACCGCTTTTATTCTCCTGAGTGACATCAAGGACGAGATCGACTACGAGTTTGTCGGCTCCGATCTCAAAAATGCCCAGTCCAACTACTACTTCCAGGGCATTCTCAACTGGCACAACGCAGGCAATATTGCCCTCTCCGACACCTACGCGCACTACCACACCTACGAGATCCAGTGGACGCCCGACTCCATTACCTGGCTCGTCGACGGCCACGTTGGCCGTGTCAAGAAAAAGTCGGACACCTGGAACGCTACCTCCAACCAGTGGGAGTTCCCCCAGACGCCGGCACGTATCGGCCTTTCCATCTGGCCCGGCGGTGCCAGCTCCAACTCCCAGGGCACCATTGAGTGGGCCGGTGGCCCCATCGACTGGAACTCGGCCGATATCAAGGCCTACGGCTACGACTTTGCCACGTTCAAGGAGATTGAGATTGAGTGCTACAATGCGTCGTCCGGCGCCGGCACCAACAACGCTGTCTCCTACACCTACAACAGTACTGTCGCCACAAACGACACGGTCATCAACGGCAAGAAAAACACTGTCCTCAAGAGCTTTGAGGGCACTGGTCTCGACATGGATGCCGGCAGCAGCTCGGCTTCCAGCTCGGCCGCCAGTAGTTCGGCCACAAACGCCAACACGGTGCCTGACGGCAGCTCCAGTGGACCCGGCAACGGCCCTGCCGACAGTGGAAGCAGTAGTGACTCGACCACGGCGGCTCCGGCCTCGGGCTGCTCAACAACTGGCTTTTCACAAAGCTGCGACAGCCCCAGCAGCGGCTCGGCTAAGAGCGACGGCGGCCGCACTGCTGTAGGCAGTGACCGTCTCATTGGCGCCAGCGTATTTGCCGTTGTCGTTGCCATTGCCGGTATGCTGATGCTGTAGCAGCTTCTCTGAGAACAATCTGCTTGCTGTTCTTCTCATGGTTATCTGCGTTGTAATCTGGTCTGGCCATGTCGGCTCTTGGTGTACTGCATTGGCAATGCTGCGCTGTTCCTTCTTGCTGCCCCTTTACCTTTTGTTTCGATTCTCCCCACCGGTTTTATCATACCCTTTTGGCTTTGTTAATTTTCTTCGGCCATAGATATGTAGATGAATGAAAACTCCTTTAATTGTATCGGTATCTGTATGTCGTCCGTGGATGAGATGCATGGTGTGCGTTACAGTGCGGACGGCGGCCAGCTCAGAGCTGCAGTCTGCAGGGTCTATCGTCTACGCATCTGATTGGTCAGTCCCCAACATCGCATATTATGTAAGAAGTCGCAAACCGCACCACACTTCAACTCTGAATCAACGACAGCCCGACGCCAACACACACACACAGCGGCAGAATGGCCAAATTCAATCCAAAAGACCTCTCGTACGACCAGAACCTGCCGCCGTTCCTGGCGGCCCTCCGCGGCCAGCTGCAGGGCGACGACCGCGGACCCGACCCCATTATCGCCGGCCGCCGACGCGCTGTCAAGAAGCGCTCCGCCAGTGAAGAGGCAGAGGATGCGCCGCTTGTCGTTGACGAGCGCGGCGTCGTCGTGGGCGGTGTCACCGTCGGCAAAGACGGCGCCGTCCAGGACGAGGCCGTCGCCGAGTCCAGCAGCGCAGCCACGGACGGTGCAGCAGCAGCAGCGCAGGACAGGCCAGATGAGGACGCCCAAGTGGCGTTTGGCGCGGGCAAGAAACGACGCGTCGGCAAGATTGTGGGCGGCGACGAGTATGCGGCGGCGGCGCGGGATGTGAAGAGGAAGCGTGACGGCAAGGCGGACAACGAGGCGTCGAATGCCGCGTCGAAAGACGAGGAGACAAAGCCTGCTAAAAAGGACAAGAAAGACAAGGACAAAAACAAAAAAGACAAAAAAGACAAGAGAAAAAAGATCCAGCTGAGCTTCGAGGACGAGGAAGAAGGCTGAAGCAGAGAGACTTGCACGAAGCAACCAATCGTGATGCCTGCTCTTGTACCTGCTCACATCTACTCTACCTCGCCGTCCACGGCTGCGGACCGTTCAGCAGGTCACGATACGAGCGACTATTCAGCGCCCGCATGAGGCGTATCTTGCCACCAAGAGGCTAGCCAGGACGGCCAAGATGGCCAGCGCGCGTTACGCGCAAACACAGCAGCGGCCTATGGCGCGCCCTGGCCAGCAAGCCGGTCGATACCGCCACCCGAGCCGAGCCACAAGCAAGAGGACCATACAAGAGGCATATTCAAGAATTCTTATTCATATATCTACACGGCACGCGCCACTCCAACGTCGTCCCCTCTATATGCAGTCTTATCAATGTGATGTTGTGAAGAAATAAGTAATGTATATGCTGTGTGTATGTGTGTATGTGTGTGTTATATCTGCCGGGGCGGACGGGCGCTCGGCGTCGTCCTTCACGAGCTAGACACACCAAGGCTGCGTGACGCGTCGCTTAGTGGTACTCGGGCTTGACAAAGTCGACAAACGTCTTGGGCTCCTCGTAGCCGTGGTGGTCGTGGTGGCCGTGACCGTCGTCCTCGGGACCAACGTAGTTCATCTTGTACACGTTGCCGCACTCGGAGCACCGGTCAACGGGCCGCTCGCGGGACAGGCCGACCCAGATGACGTTGTGCGAGTCGGCAGGGAAGCCGGTGCAGCCGGCAAACTGCTCGTCGCCGGCCGAGCGGACCAGGATGGGGTCGGCGACAGTGCCCTTGCGTGACGCGTCCAGGGGGCGCATGTCGAACACGTCGACACCCTCGACCTTGCCGAGAATCTCGAGACGGTCCATACCGGTGGACTGGTTCAGGTCGGTGGGAACGGTGCCGACGGGGGCACCGGGGCCGAACAGGTCGTCGCGCGTGCGGACCTCTGTAGCAGAAGGTTAGTAGGTGTTGTCTCGGTCGTGCAGGCTGCTCTCGACAATTTTTGTCGCTGTCTCGGTCGTGCAGTGCTCTCGACAAAAAACTTACCAGACAGGGTCTTGTACTTGGGAGCCGGGACGTCCTTGCCCTTGGGGGCCTCGCCTGTGCTGTCAGCATGTGTCGCTCGATTGTCGCCTCGTCTCGCGGTCGGTCTTCAACGTCCAGCTGCCGTCTCCTTTGTCGGAAGAGTAATCTCCTCCTCCACTGCAGCTTCTGCATAGTCTCGACAACGCGTTGCCATCTACATACACCGGACGAGGGACGTCGCAAAGGTGCGGCGGGCGACGGGCACAGCGGCCCGGCGGGCGGCGGTCAGGGCAGCGCGCTGCATGAACATTTTGAAAAATCAATCGGTTGGATCGGAATCGGGTAGAGTGGAGAGGTTATTCGTCGGTCGTTGGAACAGGTCGGCGTTGACTCGGGGGTGGTGGTGGTGGTGTTTCGCGGGAGAGAGGGCAAAATGAAAAATGAGGCCTTTGGTGATAATGGAGTGGCCTGACAGGCCTTCCCGAAAGCCTGCCAATGGGCCGAGAAAACCCCCCTCAGCGTGCCGATTGCCCCATTGCTAGCGATTGATTCAAGCTTTCCCAATTGGCGTTAGCTGCTTCTGGACCCGTAATAAAACACACGTGATCGTATTCGGCGCGCCAATGCCCACTCTGGCATTGAAAATGGGCTGTTTAATGACTAAGCGGTTGGTGATATCATGGGTCAAGATCTTGCTTTTATCTGCGTTACCATTCTATTGGGTATATCGTCTTACTATATGTACTCAAATCACACAGGACTGCTACCAGTCAGAGAAAACAGGAATTAAACAGCAGTCTTGGACGCAGTAAAACCAGAAAAGCAACAAGCCGAATACACAAAACAGTTCCTAGTGCTATGATATCATACGGCCTACACCTGCGGCAGCTTGCTCGCCCGGTCCTTTGCAATGTTGGCCATGGCCTGTTTGTTAGCAACGCAAATCTACTATATGCATGTATGGAAAAAAGTGATACACACCTCAATGGCTTCAACCTCTTCCTGCTCAGCGTTGCCCCGGTCGATACGCTCGCGCATGTTCTGCATGATGACATCGCGCGGCCGGCCGTTCACAAACACGACGTAGATCAGCCCTGGGAAGGCTGCTTCGTACTCGGCGTTTAGGGCCGCCAGTAGAGCTGCTTCCTTCTCAGACGCCGCCTGCAGCTGTGCTTGTTCTGCCTTTGACTGAGCGCTCTCGACCTTTTTCGCGCCCAGCCGTGGGTGTGCGCCGAGTATGCTCAACAGCACGAATTTAGCATCCTTGTCAGCGACGGCTTTCTTCTGCACCGTCAGCAGCTGGTACTTGACGATGTCGGCCACTTCATCGTATGTCGAGGGCGATGCTGTGCGAATGGCCGGCAGAGCGAGAGCGTGCAGGTCCTTGCTAGGCTCAAACAGCAGGTCGAGGGCGTTGGTGATGGTCTCGTCGGGCAGCGACGGGAACGAGGCAACAGATGGCAGACAGAGGGCCATTTTGATTTGTTGTGTCGTTTGTGTGTGTACAAGTCTGTTGAGGCACGGCGGCGGCCGAGATATATATGATAGATGCTGTGCTGTGATAGTGCTGCGTAGTGCTGTAGTGCTGTATTAGTGCTGTAGTTGTGCTCCGTAGTGGGTGGTGCAGCTATTAGCGGCGTTGGCCGACTAAACAGGAGCTGGCGGACAGCGCCGAAGCCGGTAGATGCAGCCACACCTACTAATGACGCCGGTATGGTACAGCTGTGTCAATCAGTAATTAGAATGCACTTATTACTCATCAACAATAGTACAGTTGATGCTTGTATTACAAGTACTGCGTATCTTCTCCCACCGACAGAGCTCAGCTGTGGCTATCTTATCGCTGCGGCCCCTGATTGGCCAGTTGTGCCTGTCCTGCATAAAATATTTCTACGCGACAACAGGCCCAGTAGGGAGCACTAGGCGCAGGCGGCCACCAAAGCAAGCAAACCGCATGTCAATACATCCACGACTTCCAGCTTCACATTGACGGTTATTTCACGACGACAACCAGCCATTGGCTATCAGAACTACGACCGACGCCTCTTCTGTCCACATTCACCTCTACCTCTCCTCTACCAATGCTGTGCGCCATTTCCGGCGAGGCCCCAGAGGTGCCCGTCGTATCCAAGAAGACCGGCGCTGTCTACGAGAAGCGCCTCATCGAAAAGTACATTGAGGAGCACGGCAAAGAGCCCGGAACCGACGATGAACTCGATGTCGAAGACCTGCTCGAGCTGAAACCCGTCAGTGGCGTTGTGCGCCCCCGTCCCCCGACCCTGACCTCGATTCCCGCGCTGCTCGCAACCTTCCAGAACGAATGGGACGCGCTCGCCCTCGAGACCTACACGCTGCAGCAGCAGCTCGCCCAGACCCGCATGGAGCTGGCGACGGCCCTGTACCAGCACGATGCCGCCATTCGCGTGATTGCACGCCTCACAAAGGAGCGCGACGAAGCGCGGGACTCGCTGTCGAGAGTGACCGTCGTCAGCTCGAGTGCTGCCCCGGCCGCGGCGGGCGAGTCCATGGCGGTCGACAGCGAGGAGCTACCCGAGGAGCTGGCTGTCGTGGTTGACGAGACGACTGCAAAGCTGTCCAAGTCGCGCAAGAAGCGCCCCACGCCCAAGGGCTGGGCATCGGCCAAGGAGATTGCATCGTTTGAGCAGCTCGCGTCAGACGACCTGCCTGCTGGCATTGCCCCGGCCACGGCGCTCAGTCTCGAGGCCAGCGGCAGCGGCTATGCGGCCGTTGCCGGTCTCGGCGGTGCTGGCCTGGGCATCTACTCGCTGGCGGCCCACAAGGTCGAGCGCACCATTTCCGTCGACAACGGCGCACCCGTCACAGCCGCGCTCTGGGCGACACCGACCAAGATTGTCGTCGGCACGTCCAAGGGCGCCATAAAAGTCTACGAGGCTGGTGCCGAGGTGGCGTCGCTGCCTGGCGCGCACGCGGGTGCCGTTACTGGTTTGGCCGTGCACCCCTCGGGCCGCATCGTGGCTTCAGTCGGCGTCGACAAGACGATTTGCCTGTACGACCTGGATGCCGGCAAGAGCGTGAGCCGTGCACACTCGTCGTCGTCCCTCACGTGTGTCAGCTTCCACCCCGACGGCCACCTCCTGGGCGCGGGTACGACAGAGGGCGACGTGCAGGTGTTCCTCGTCAAGACGGGCGACCTCGCGACGACCTTTTCGCTCGGCGCACCCGTGCAGGCGCTGGCGTTCTCGGAGAACGGCTACTGGATTGCGGCGACGGCCAAGGGCCAGACGACGGTGACCATCTTTGACCTGCGCAAGGAGGGCGACGCCGTGGTGGCCAAGACGCTGGATGTCGGCAGCGCGGTGCTGTCTCTGGCCTGGGATTACTCCGGCCAGTACCTGGCCACGGGCGGCCCAGCCGGCGTGACGGTGCAGCACTACGCCAAGTCGGCCAAGAAGTGGGCCGAGTCTGCTCTGGCAGCGAGCGCAACGCCGGCCGTGGCCGTGCAATGGGGCACCGATGCCAAACAGCTACTGGCGGTCAACACCGACGGCATCGTGTCTGTTGTCGGTCTCAAGGAAGAGTAGCCGCACCACGTCGGTCTCTTCTTCTCACTTTTCCAGTCTGCTTCTTTTGTTTGTTTGCTCTTCTATGTCCTCTGACGGCTGGGATCTCGGGATACTGCAGGATTTCTTCTATTTGCTCTATCTGTTTTATTTTCATTTGCATTTGCCTTTTGCCATTTATGCTTGCTTGCTTGTTTGGCATTCTCTCATAGTCTACTCTGCCCAGCATTGATAATTAAAAGTCGCATTCTACTTTGCACATGTAATGTACGGCTGATTCCATGCCGCATTATGCCGTAAAGGCAGTCTTTCCGGCTTCAAACGGACGTGTTGCTTTGTCATCGCCCAATAAGTACAGCTTTGCCACTGACCTAAACCTAATCCTAACAGTTGTAGGTCTTTACAGCGCTAAAGGTCCGTCCTTACCCCTTGCTAGGCCCTATCAGCGCCTACAATAGAATGGACTCCCCTGTAAAATACGGATGACATAATCCCTGATAGCACGATAATCTCAGCCTCCCATCGCCGCACGGCATTTCCTCCCACATCACGAGCTGACGCCTCAAACCACAAGTACCGGCAAAGTTGGTAGCCAACACGTCGAGATTTGGCTCAGATGAACTGTGCCGCCTGTCTACTATTTCTTTTCTGTCAAGCGCGCCAACCGCGGAACCTGCACCATCCCTCAGTCTACTAGTCCAATAGTCGCCTGTGAACAACTTCCACTATATATCCGACGGCTCGTCCTTGGTGTTCTTTTTGTCTCTTTTGACATCTTTTTTTGCCTGTCCGACATTTTTTCGACACCTACATTGACAACTACCCTCTCCAACTACTTAGCACGCGACAATCTCTCGAGACCGACGTCTACCTAGATTACGCTGCATCTGATCCGACACGCGAAAGCGCGAACCTTGAGCGGCAGCGTCCTCTCCCTCCTGCGGCACACTCGTCTTCCTTACCCCAGCAACTCTACACTTCCGCAGAGCGAACCCAACATCTGCCCACCATGGCGTCGGCGTCGGCTACCGTAATCGATCTCACCGACGAGCCAGACAGCCCGGTACTGCAGACGCGCACGACAACGGGCGGACCGGCGGGCCAGCAGCCAGGTCAGCCAGGTCAGCCAGGCCCCGTCATCGACCTTACAGAGATTGAAGACGACGATGACGACGACAATGACGTGGTCATATCGAGCTATCGCACTCTGCCACAGCGGCAGCAACAATGGGGCCGGTTTGACATTGGCGAAGGCGGCGGCGGTGGCGGCGGCGGCGGCGGCAGTGGCCCAGGCCATGAGCCCATGTCTGGCGCACGGCAGTCATGGGCTCTGTCGCGCCTCAACGGGTTTGGTGTTGGCGGGCTCAACGGGCTCGCACGTCTCACTAGTTTTGCACTCGACAGCATTCCCACGCTCGGTAACAGCGGTGGCGTCGGCGTCGGCGGCAGTAGCGGCAGAAGCACCCCAGCTTTTCGTTCTGGTCGGCGCAATGCTCAAATGGCACGACCGCGGCCGGCTAGAGGCGGTGTCGAATACGACGGCGGCCCTCTGTACGCCGGCTCGCGCAGCATTATGAATCCCCTGGGCGACAACCAGCCGGACCTCAACTACGGGAGCAACGGCAGCGTCAGCTTTCATGAGCAGTTGCAGAACTACTACACCGAAGAGGTCGTGCGGCATCAGCAACACCGTGCACAGGTCGAGGCCGCTCACCGCGCACACCAGCACCGCGCCGTGTTTGCCTCTGCGCACAGCGCATCATCAACGAAACCGCCGTATGTAGCGCCACCCGAGCCGGTGCCGGGGTTTACGCGCAGCACGGGCGACGACATTGTGGCCGTCTGTGTCGGCTGTGACGAAGAGCTCGTGTACGACAGCAACCAGACGACGGGCGGCGGCACAGGCAAGGAGGGTGAGCGAGCCTCCAAGCGGAAGCAGTCGCGGCGCGAGCGCGAGGAGCACCCGTTCTGGGGTGTGACACGGTGCGGGCACGTCTACTGTCGACGGTGTTTCGACAATCGGCGAAGCGTTCTCAAGGACGCGCGGCTGCCGCCGATGGACTTCAAGACGGACGGCAAGTCGGTATTCTGTGCCGCCGAGGGCTGTCACGTGGACGTGACTGCCAAGAAGGCATGGGTCGGGCTGTTTGTCTGATCTGGTGTCTATTTTCTGGTCTCTTTTCTGTTTTCTCTTTTTCTCTTCTTCCCCTTTCCCTTCATCTTGTTTCTTGTTTTTTCTTTTTTTCCTCTTGATTCTCTTAACCTCTCCGTCCTTGCTTGGCCGTGCTCCTCATTGCACCGGCTGCATTCCTTGTTTGGGATATTCATCTACACACATACATGGCTGGCGTTGAGGGAAGGGTACGATATGGTAATGATACCCGGCCCGGTGAACGGCGTTTGATATGTGTTCTTTTCCAGTCAACCGTTTATGCTCTCACATATTGGTTTTTGACTATCGTTTGCTCTAGACACAATGAATAGATGATTTGCTGTCACATATGACTGTGTATTGATCACCGACACGAGACTGTATATGGTGTAGATTACTAATCTCAGGCTCGGTGCTCTCTCACATCATAGCACCACAGCTACCACATCACTTCTATCCATGTGCTCGGCGTCTTCACGCACAGCGCTTGGGCAACCCGCTGCGCCGTGCACATCAGCCCTCTACCTGCGGCTGCCGGTGATACTTGTGCAATGGATGGCTTGTTCCCGTTCCAAGTTTCAAACGGAGTTTGTCACACATGACGCAGTTGCGGCTGCGTGCCGTAGCAGCCATGTCCTTGTATGCCACGGACACCAGCAGTCGAATGGAAAGGTGGCTCATGTCGTGCCACTGCTCGGCATGCCAGTTCGCCTATCACCTCTTCAGCCCTGCCACTGGGAGATGCAATGGGGGATGCAAAAGGGCCAAGCACCTGTCAACACGGTGTGCATGCCAAGTCCGGCCGTGATTTACAACGTGAGTGATACAAAAGTATGATTAAAATTGAGCATTGGAGCTCTTATGGTAAGCTACGTAGGTTGCTATGATATTGCAACAATGTTCGTGCGTTTACATAAGCAACATCACATGGAACTTGGGTGAGCCTGTCTAGATACACTGTATTACATATAGCTGAGATACACTGTACAGCTGGCAGGTCTCGGACGTTTCAGGCTGCCACATTTCCAAGCAACTTGCGATACAGCAGACGTCGGCGAGACAGATGACGTTCTTATCATAATGCCGCTCAAGTTGCCAGTGCTCGTCAGTGATTTTTAGTGGGTTTCTACCACTGTGCAACTAACTGGCACCTGGACTAAATACTTTATATTGCCCGATTAGAAATATCTCTACCTTTGTCTTGCCGTCCCTTGCCAATCGCGCCCTTCATACGTGCCTGAGTGACACCTCGCTCTTTCCTTTAGGGACGTGTGGTGCGCACCTTGCTGAGCGAATGCACAGTTTAAAATTCCCCACCAGTACATAGAGTACATGTCAAGCCGCGCTGGTGTGCTAATGAAGCCTAGCACCATCTTCGCGCGCTGTAAATACAGGTGTGAGCAAAACAGATCCAAGCAAATCCATATCACGTGAATTAAATACATGTAGTCAAACAAGACAATTGTGACGCTTGGGTACGACACTGTATGTAGGGCAAGGTCGGTTTTTGTTGACAGGGCCGTGAGGGTGCAACTGATAAATCGGTCACTAGCCGTGGTGCAGCAGGCTTGGAAATATAACACGGTGACTGTATGTTGTTGATAGCATCATAGCTAATGAGTGGGAGCTATCACCACCACCGGCTCAAATTAAGTCGCCAATGACAATGCAGTCGCTCACAGTACCCCCTGGCTGTATGACCACTGGAACTCCTTTCATAGCTGTAAAACCTCCTGAACACGCATCTTGCTGTCGAGCTGGTCTCAGTGCAGGTGATATCGATTTGTGAGTACATAAGCATACAATAGTGCGTACACCTGTATTCAGTAAAGCGATAGGGTGTAAAGTTAGGTTAGGCTCCATCAGCACACCAGCGCGGCTTGGCATGTACTTTATGTACTGGTGGGGAATCTTAAACTGTGCATTCGCTCAGCAAGGTGCGCACCACACGTCCCTTCCTTTATATGTACGCCTGAGAGACATCCCTCGCGCCTTCTGTTTCTTGAGATAGAAAGGCATGCCAACTTTGACAAGCGGGTCTCACCAATGGGTATGCCCCTCGCGTCTTTTCAGCCTGAGAGTACTGAATTCCTGCTTCTTGGTTGCTCCTGCCCACATTTTATACAACATGTGTATGTAGTTACATCCCTTTCGTAATTTATCAATTTATCTATATTCATAATTCGATATGTGTTTTCTCGTATCCATCTCCCTCCCTATGCTTATGATAGCCCCTGTCGCTTCTCCCAGGTTCTTGATCCAACGACAAAGTAGAGAAAGACGAGCAGGACAATTGGACAATTCAAAGAAGCAGGGAACAATAGCATTCGGGACGGCGCACCAACAACGCGACGAAATCTGCATTCTACACCTCCCTTGTGCCATTTGTACGTCGTCGTCTCTTGACATCGCGACATTGGCATTGGCTTCACTCTCGACCGCATCGACATCGACCTCGACCAAACCCTGCTTTGGATACGGTTCCCGTCTCGTCCGTTTTCGCTCAACCCCAAGCGCCCCTTTTTGTTGGTCCCTTGTTCGACTGAAGAACATTGGCCTCGACGGACGCACGCGAACGTCATTGCTCGACGATACCGCTGGCCGAGCCATCCACCGATCTCCAACAACTACAATCATGTCGCTCCTTATCGAATATGGCCTGTCACGGCGCTTTGTCGTCATTGCCCTCTCTCTCTTGGCCGTCATCTACATTGTTCGCCTGACCCCAAGAGACATGGTCCTTGATGTGAGTTTGTTCCCCTCCACAGCGCCCGCCCGCCCACCTGCCGCCGACCATTTATTGACTCACACGCCACAGACTACCAAATCCATGCTGGGCTCTTCTCCGGCGTCAAAGCCAGAGTCGTCCAAGCCAGCCGAGGGCCCCGCCGGCTTTAAAATCAAGGACAAGGTCGCTCTCATCTCCGACACACAGTACACCAACCGCCTGGTGCCTCTGATCCTCCACTTCCACTCCGTGCTCGGCCCCGAGTGGCCGATTGTCTTTTACACGACCAACGAGACAAAAAGCCGCATCAGTGAGGGCAAAGGTGTCTCTGCCATCTGGAACCGCGCCGTCGCGAACGGCAACATTGACGTGCGCATCATCCCCGAGATGTACAACATGACGTCGCGCTACGGCGTCAACGTCTACCTCTCGCGCCCTTGGCTGTGGGAGCAGCTGCTTCCTGCCAAGCACGTCCTCACCTTCCAGACGGACGCCATGCTGTGCGGCAACTCGCACAAGACCATGGACGACTTCCTCGACTGGGACTTTATCGCCGCGCCACTGCACACCACGGAGAAGCTGTTCAACGGCGGCCTGTCTCTGCGCAACCTGACCATGATGATGGAGATCCTCAACAACCCGGCCAACAACTGGGAGCGCGAGACGGCCGACGGCTCCTGGACCTTGGGCGGCGAGGACATTTGGTTCTCGCGCAAGATGGACCTGATGGGCGCTCACCTGCCCGACTTCAAAAAGGCTCTGACCTTTGCCTGCCAGCACGACTGGCACGTGAGCCACGAGAAGGAGCCTCTCGGTTACCACAAGGTGCACAAGAACGCGCCCAAGCGTCTGCCCGAGATCACCGAGTGGTGCCCCGAGATTGCCATGGCGGCCGCGGGTCTCCTGAAGCAGACCGAGTAGTGGCTGGATACATACTCTGGAGTTGTTGAATTTTGGCGTTGTGATTTTTTGTTATAAATCTTGGGAGATCGGCTGCGTCTTGGGATCTGCCGACTCTCGTTGTTTTGTTTTGTTTAGACTATATTTCGTGATATAGCTTGGCCGGCACCTTTTCCGCTCGATCGCGGCGTTATGATATGTTCCATCTGTTTTTGTTTTGTTGTTTTGCATCTCTCTTGTTTATTGCTGCGTTGGATCAAGATCTGTTTATATTACGGCGCACATATGCCTAGGGTATAGAGAATACACCTGTGTTACATTGCGCTCTCCGACGCCATTTTCTGGCATTGCTCCATCTCAGATCCGTTATCGCCAACGTCAACCAACGTCAGCCAACGCAACGTCCGTCCGCTCCCATTACAGCTTCACTTTGATATTGCCGGCGCCCTCTTGCGCAATGCACAGCCCGTCCTGGTACTCGGTCGCGACGTGCACGCCTGTCGGGCTCCAGATCTTGTTCTGGATAATGGCCCGTCCAGCGCCGGCCCGTGCAAAGCACACTTCCTGCACCCACCAGCCGCGCAGATCATTGTCCGTCGACGCAAAGTCGCTATACTCCATCACAGCCTCGTCCACGTTTGTGTGGATCACAAAGCTGTTGCTCATGGTGGCCGTCTTGTCGTTGAGCGGGAACGCCAGATGGTTGGCCGCCATCAGCAGCCCGTTGCGGTCCGCCGCATACGCGTGCACGAGCACATGGTCGTTGCCCGTCATGGCCGTCGGCGGGCCCAGCAGCCGGTACAGTACGAGGTTGCGCTTCTCGTACAGTGGCCTGTCCTCGTTGTACTCGACCATGGCGTCCACCTTTTTCATGTCCACCATGGGAAACGTGCCGACAATGTCGCGCCGCCCCACGACGTCAAGCATCACTTCAATGTCGACGGGTGGCGACGGGCTCCACTGCGACGGCGGCCTGCTCTGCAAAATGGACGCAAACCGCTGCTGCACGGGTGCCTCCTGGCAGTCGGCGCCGAAACTATGCGGCCGCGGCGCAACAAACGATACGAGGGCCGTATAGCACACGACGCCCAGGTCGGCGCCCACGACGTCGTCTTCCGGAAAGATGCAGTCGCCCGGTATGAACAGAGCGCCTGGCTGGGCCTGGCTGCTGGCGCGCAATGGCTGCCGCGCCTCGACCCGCGCCGTCACAAAGGACCGGCCGCGCGTGACGACGGTCACGTCATAGACATACGGCCGGTCCGGGCGGCCCGCGGCCGTAAAGAAGCCGTGGATCGTGTGCAGTCCGAGGTTCGACTTGGCAATGGTGTCGGCCAGGGTCCGACAGACGGCCAGTGTCGACTGCGAATAGACGTGCCCGCCAAACGAGGCCCGGTGCGACACGAAGCGGATGCCCTGGCTCCGGAGATGCTCGAGCACCTCGTTCAGGTCCGAGCCCGGCAGCCATGCCGCCCGGCGGCTCATATAGCGGGCCGTGTCGGGCGTTGCGGGCGTTGGCGGCGACAGTGCCGTCAGGGACATGGCCTCTTGGTAGGTGAGCCGGGACATTTTTTTTTTTTTTTGGAAAAATGGCCGATTGAGCAGATGATTTGAGATGTTTTCTGGTTTATCAAGTCCAGCCAGGCAGCTTGCTCCCACAGGATCGATTTTATAATTTATATCTTGTATGCCAAGCAGCCGGCGACACGTGGCTCAATTGTGATAAAATTAGATAGACGAGCTGCTTTTCAGAGATGCTTACACTCTACATCATGCACATGAAAGAGCTTGGCTTTATGAGTCCAAGTTGGCCGTGTCGTTGGAAACGGGATGCGGAGTCGACAAGCCGAGGTGATTATCACGTGATGCGTACTTTGTAAATGTTAGTAAGGACTACATCTGGCGATGTGTGAAATTCAGAGCCAACGCCGGCACTGACGCCAAAACGAGATGCGGCCCGATGGCAACTAGGCCAGTGGGACACCGGATGACGACACGGGCATCGGGGCGGTGGTTGACACAGACGGAGAGGCAACCCCCGGCAAGCGGCACCCATGTGGCCCAGAGGCGCTGGAAGATAGAAGGGTAGACAGCATTCTGCGACAAAAACTTCCGAGATTGCTGCGCACAAAGGACGCGTTGGGTGGAGGGTCGAGCTGCAAGGTTGAAGGTGTGGGGAGGATGAAGGTCGGTCATCTGGATACACAAGAAACGGGATAGAAGTAGATACCGGCACGTGACAACATCATCTCTTTGAACTAGAGAACAGGGACGGACTGCCGGTGCGATGTCCAAAGGTCATCAAGTGGTTGTCGGTCATGAGCAGGCTGCGCGAGTAGCTCACTCAAACTGAATCTCCAGGAGCCAGCACCAGACTGATGAATGATTAATGTGTGAATTCATCTGTAGATAAGAACAACAGACACAAACGCTAGACGGCCAGCGCAATGCTCGGCTTCTGCTTGATGACAAGAAAACAAGAAGATGAGAAGAACAAGAAAATTCCATAAGAAGTAACAAAACAACACAACTGTACAATATAAACCCAAGCCAAACCAGCAGACGACCAAAACACTCTTCCCATCAAAGATCAGCACCCCATCTACGCACTATCTGAACCGCAGCGTCCCCCGGCTCGGTCGTGCGCTCGCCTCGACGCGCGCACGCACTTGCCGCGTGTCGCTCAGCACGGCCTCCAGCTCCTCGCGCAGCCGTGCATCGCGCGACGCCGACGCAGCCGCAATCTCCTGGATGGCCCGCTCGGCGCGCGCCATGAGCTCGACCACCCAGACCGAGAGGCCGGCGCCGGCGTGGTCGGCCGTCAGGGCGCTCAGCGAGTTCTCGGGCGCGCCCGTGAGCTCGACCTCGTGGCACCACAAGCTTACGGCGGTGTTGATCCACTCGACCACGGCGCGCCGCCGCCGGCCGGTAAAGGGCACTTCCTGGCTGTCGAGGATGCGCTCGAGGACGCGCACGACGAGCACGTGCGAGACGCGCAGCTGCTGCACAAAGAGCAGGACGGGCCAGGCCGGGTCGGCGCCGACGGACGGCGCGTCCTGCTGGTGCGTCACGGCGTACTCGCAGAGCGTGGTGATGAGCGTGTCGACGGGGAAGATGAGCGAGTCGAGCGAGGTGCGGTGGGAAATGGTCTGGATCTGCATGGACACGGCCTCGTACGGCAGCGGCGGCGGCGCCACGGACGCGTCGCCGCGCGCGCGCGCATCCTCGTAGAGCGCCAGCTGCTCCTCGACCTCTTCGTGCGTGCTGCTAATCAACTGCTTCCACGTGTCGGCAATCACGCGCGGGTTGTGGTAGTCGGCCGCATTGAAGATGAGCAGGCACAGGTCGTAGTAGGCGGCCTGGTCGGCATACCCATTAAAGAGTTCCGACAGGTCCAGCGCGGCGCCGTCCAGGTCCTTTTGGATCTGCACCTTGCGCTCGTCGGGGATGCGCGCGTCCGCCAGCAGACGCTCCAGCAAGTCGTCCTGGATGTGTGCGACATCCAGCAGCTCTGTGACCTCGTGGTTGAGCTGCTGCTGGCGCTGCCCGCTGACACCCGCCGACGACACGCTCGCGTTGGCCTTGGCCCGGCTCAGCAGTGTAATGCGCGCCTTGATGCCAATGTCAAACGCCGAGCGCGCCAGGTTGTACTGCACCTGCGCCGCATCAAAGAACTGGCTGCGGTGCGTGTAGAAGCGGCAGAGCAGGTCCGCGTGCTTCGCGTCGGCCAACGCGAGGCGTTGCAAAAACGTCACAACGTGCGGGCTGTCAATCGCCAGCAGGCGGTCCGTCAGCTCCTCGTCAATGTACCACTCGTACAGGTCAAAGTGGAACACCTCGTCCGTCGAGTCGTTGACAACGCTGTACGCCTCCATGCGCTTGGTCGCCGCCAGCGTCATGCGCCCGTCGACGAGCTCGGGCCCCGCGCCCGAGTCGTGGTCCAGCTGCCGCAGCACCGAATGGATCAGGTCGTAGCACCGCTTGCGCTCCTCCCACTGCGCGCGCCGCGGGTCGCCGTCGGGCTTGCCGTCGTTGATCCACGCCAGCGCCGCGTTGCCGCGGTCCTTTTCCTTGGCCACAATCAGGCACAGCTGGATGGCGCCGGCGTAGTACTTGAGCTGCACGTACTGCGCAACAGCCGACGTCAGGTTCGCAAACGACAGGCTGCCCGCGACGCGCTCAAACAGGTGCAGACTGTCGCTGAGCAGCGCGCGCGCCGCCGACGGCGCGTTGATCTGCTCCGATGCACGCTGCAGCTGCTCCTGCGCCTTGAAGATCACCACGTCGTCGGGACTGCAGAAGCTGCCGCAGCGGCGTCGCAGCGCGTCCGCCACCGTCTCCACATTCGAGCCGTTCTCAATGTTGCGGTTCACAATCGACTTGACCAGCAGCTTGGCCAGGTCCTTGCCGGCCGGTTTCGCAAACAGGCTCTCGTACGTCAGCTGGCGCAGGCCGTCGCGCGTGGCGTCGTCCAGCCGCACGTAAATGTCGGCCACGCGCTCGTCAAACAGCATCAGAACAAAGGAAATGCCCTCGGAGATGCTCTCCATCAGCTTCTGCAGCCCATGCAGCGCCTGGTGCTCGGCCTGCAGCGCAATCTCCTCGTGGCGCGTCGCGCGGCGCACATCCGTCGGGCCCGACAGACCCTGGATCGAGCCGGCATTCACACGCAAAAACGTGCGCAGGCGCTCGAGGTTCTCCTGGATCGCCGTGAGCTTAGCCGTCGGTATTGTCGACGCCACAGCAACACCAGACGCCGCGTGTCCGACACTGACGACATTGGCCGCCCACACCGTGCGCACAAGACGCGTCAGGTACAGCGCGAGCGCGCCGTGACGGTACGACAGCTGCACCGAGTCGATCGTAATGGACGCGCTGTCTGTCTCGGACACCGTCGGCTGGCCGCCGTAGCTGACAAATGCCGTCTTGGCACGGTCCTCGGTCGCCTGGTCGACGGCGCGGCTGGTGCCGGAGCGCAGGTCACTTCCCTGGCCGCAGGCAACCGCGAGCGCGGTCGCGACCGTCTCGATGCGACCGTACATCTTGATAAAGGTGCGGATCTCCTTGTCGAACATTTCGTCGCTACCCTGTGTCCGAATGGCCGTCGCAAAAATATCGACGAGGCGGCGGCGGCGGATGACGTGCACGCCGTCGTTGGTGAGAATGGCAAACTCGCTCGGCGACGCGTCAAACTGCACGGCGAGCTCGTTGCCAAAGCCTAGCGGCTGCGGCGCGGCCGAAAAGGGCTTGGTGATGAGACCGACGTCGAGCGCCTCGGTGGCACGGCCCAGCAAAATCCAGTTGCCGTGCTCGTAGTACTTGAGCGCCGACGCTGGCGTCGTCACCTTGATCTTGCCGGTCTCGGGCGCAGACACAAATAGGCGCAGCTCCTGGCGCTTCACAAAGTTGAAGCAGTAGCCGGGGGCAAAGCGCGCGCCCTTGGTGGTGGGCTCAAGTGCGCGCGACTGCAGGTCAACTAGGTTGGGATCAATGGCCGCCGAGCCGGGCTCCTTGGGCGGGAACTTGACAAATTGGACCTGCATGGACTGCGGTGCCGTGTTGGACGAGTTCATGGTGTACGAGGCGGCGCTCGTGGCGCTCAGAAACAGGCGGCAGCCCGTGCTGGTGACGGCCATGAGATGCAGCTTGGACGCCTCCTGCATGGAAATGGGGCTGACAGACACAATGGACATGCGATCCGTGAGCAGCGGCGACGCGTTGATCATGTGCGTAATGTCGCGCAGACAGTCAAACTTTTGCTTCTCAATGACCTTGGTGAGCCGGTCGGGTCCCTCGATGTGGTACGTGCGGATAGTGGACTTGTTGGACAGCGTGTACAGCAGATTGCGCGCATTGTCGACGACCATCTGCACAAGGCTCTCCGAGTTCTTCAGCGCCCAAATGCCGGCACCGGGCAGCGACGGCACGACAGACGACCAGCCCGGGTGGCTGTGGTTGGTCTTGGCGACACGATTCGAGAACCACTTCTCCTCTTGCTGGTAAAAGATCTCGTGCACGTCAGTGTCGCTGCAGCCGCCGAGGAAAATGCGACCCGAGTTGGTGCCGACGATAAAGGACACATTGGCGCCGCCGCGGTGTATGGACATCTTGGTCTGATAGAGAGAGATGGATTTGGAACCGGTGGGCGTGGGTGCCACCTCGACACCGAGCAGAATGATGTCGACCTCGGTGGCAACGACGAGCACATGAGAAATGTTCTGAACAAAGACACCGGGCTTGGGGGGCACGAGGCCAATGGCGGTGATGGCGTGCGGCTGGTCCTCGAAGCCAATCAGTTCGGGATTCGGCTGTGTGTAGTCCCAGAGGAAGAGGCTGCTGTCGATACAGGCATAGGCGTGGTTGATCTCGGGGAACAAGCCCATGGTGGTGACGAGCTGGGACACGTTGTACCGCTCAAAGATCTGGTCGGGGATGGGATAGGTCTGGACCTTGTGGAAGGGGGCCCATGGGGAGTCTGCGCCATGGATGTCGTATTCCGAGGAAGCGCCAGCTGGCCAGTTAGTGTTTGTTCAGAAAGGTATGCTTGGGATATAAAGGAGGAAACTCACGCCGGCAGTAAGAGTCGAGGTCCGGGTAGCTCTCTTCCGTCTGCAGCACGCGGTTGACAGAGACAGCGGCCTTTTGGACCGGAGTCAATGACACGGGTGCGGGCAGTGCCATGCCAGGATCTATTTGGAGCGACATGACGGGTGCATGCTGTGTCTGGGGCTGGAGTTGGCGGGCAAGGGCGGTAGAGGAAGAGGCCAGGCCGGAGCCGGAGGACGCGGCTCCGGGCTGTTCAAAGAGCGAACGGGCGACGTCTGGACGAGGGCCGGGGCCGGGTGTGGCGAAGTAGGCGCCCGGGATGGGACGTCTGGGGGTGGCCAGCGTGGCCATGGTGGTTTTGAGAGTGTGTTGGTAGTGGAAGAGGCCGTCAAAGGCGAGCTATGGGATGTGGTCGTCGTCGCAATGAAGCTCGGCGAGCAAGGCGAGCTGCCGGTGGTCGTCGAAGCAGCTGGGCCGAAGCTGTATCGTAGTCACAACGAGCCGTTGGTATCCAAGTCGGAGTGGATGATGTCGATGCGATGCTCGATGCACTGTGAATGGAGCAGCGGTGTCAGCGCGCGATGAGTGAAGCCGCAAGTGGATGATGGCGATGCAAAAGACGGGATGCCGTCGCTGGCAATGGGCCGCAAACAATCAGACGAGACGGACAAAGAGCGCAAGACGAAAAGAACGAATGAACAAATCGAATGGAAACAGAGTAGTGAATGCGTTTGTGGCGTGTACGTGCCGTCCCCTGCGGTGTTGCTGTTGACTCGGGTTCGATAATTGGTCTTTTTGTGTTTAGGCCAACAGCAAATAGTGAGGCTGGGAACTACGGTCAATTTTTCGATAGTCAGCAACGCGAAGTTGGCGCGCAAACCGAGCTAGGCCGAAAACGGATATTGTGTGGTTGAGCTCTTTTGTGGGGCTCTCATATCGCGACTCGGTGGCCGCTGTTGATATCGCTCTGGAAGAAGAGCTTCTTTGCATTCTGACTTGGAGGAGGAGACCTTTCACAGCTTGTTCTACAGTCATCGCGTGCATACACAAAGACCTTTCTAATTGATGTGCTTATGCCTTGCCGATTTGTACTGCGTTACGTGAGTTGGCTGCTTGCCACCAATAATGTAGACATTACGCGATGCAATGGGAGACTGCTTTGCTTTATTGGTGCATCTCCTTTGCCTTGGTCTGTTCTCCTGTTGGTCAGCACTGCAAGTATAAGGTGCATATTGTCCCGTCTCGACGTTGAACATCGTGAGCACCGAGGACGGAGCCGCCATACCACGATAGAAGACAAGATCAGCACAGTATATACGCTTGATACTGGAAACATATTGTTTAAACTGTGAGAACTAAAAGGATAATCATAATGCTGCATTCCGGTCGTAAACATAACTCCGCGACATAATGATACTCCATAAACATGCTGTATCTGTGGACATCTGCACTCTGCACCTCTCCAGAACACAAGACCGCAGTCAAACACTGTATGAATACAATCACTGACAGACCATATCAGACCACAAGAAGAGCACCGGGTCGACGCCTTCTCTCTACTTTTCTAGTTCTTCTTGGCGTCACGCTCGGCCTTGCGGATGGCACGCTTGCGAATGTCCTGGTGCATGACGAGGTTGTACCAGATGCCGACCTTGTGGCCAACTCCAATTGTGCTCTCCACGGCATACTGCATCAGGGCATGCGACCAGAACGGCGTGTAGGTCGAGGCAAACGACTGCCAGCCGCTGCCGGAGCCGATCTTGGTCAGAGCAGCACGCACAAAGGCGTCGGGCTTGGGAATGAGGGCACTGGAGCGGCGGACCTTGCTCATGGCAGACACGACGAGGTAGCTTAGCACGAGGTAGGTATCGACGCCGCTGGGCTTGACCTCGGCAGCGAGCGACGAGTTCCAGTGCTGCAAGAAGGCCTTGCTGCCCGAGTAGGTGGCGAGGTAGGGCGTGGGCATCCAGCCACCAAAGGAGCCCATGGTGAGCACAAGACCCTTTTTGCGGGCGACGAGAGTCGGTAGCACCACCTTGGTCGTCTTGAGGGTGCCGAGGCAGTTGATGGTGACAATGTTCTCGAGCTCGTTGGGGGCGGTCTCGAGGAAGGGGACGGGGATGCTGTGGCTCTGGCCGACGTTGTTGATCAGCACGCCAATGTCGAGGCCGGCCACGAGCTCGGCAAGACGGGCGTAGTCGGCATCGTCGTTCTTGGCAAAGTCCATGGCGAGGACCTTGGTCTCGAGGCCGGCAAACTTGGCCTTGAGTTCGGCGGCGAGGGCGTCGAGCTTGGACTGGGTGCGGGACACGAGCACGAGGTTGAAGCCCTTGCTGGCGAGCTGGGTGGCAAATTCCTTGCCCAGACCGTCCGAAGCTCCAGTGACGACGGCCCAGGTGCCCTTTTTGCCATACTGGCGCAGGTTGGTGCCGCTCAGCAAGAAGACATTGAGGAAGAAGCTGGCAAAGGTGAGGAGCTTGCTGCCGATAAAGAGGGCGCCGACGACAGCCGAGGCAGCCTGGAGAGGCAGCGGCACGGAGGCAATGAAGCTGCGAAGGGCGTCCATTGTGGTGGTATGATGCAGGTGGATTGACGCCGTATGTTGCGAAGATCAGCGGGGGACAAGAAACGAAACGATAGACGAGAGGGGTGTCGTGAGAGGTGGGAGGGTTTTGATTACAGTATTGGCAGACCCACAATATGTGGTGTGGCCAATGGTGGAGCTCGATTGTTGAGCTGCTGAAAAGGGGGGACAGGCTCTGCTGAGGATAGCCAGAGCAACAGTTGCACGGCATCGACGACGCAACGGGACGACGCAACGGAACGACGACAAGAGCATTCTCCCACCTTCAACGGACACTCTCACGGACACTTTTCACGGAAACACACAATGGACGCCCTCAAGGAATACCTGCCGCCCAGCGACAAGGGCCTGCTACCCTACTACCTCTTCATTGTAAGTCCCCTCGATGCAGATGCAGCAATAATGCAGAGATGCAGTGCAGCAGAATATCAAAAAGCATATCTAACAACCAGGTCGGCATTGTCTCGTTTGGCAACTCGGTGCAGAACCTCGTGACGCTGCACTACACGCGCCGCATCTACAACGGCCTCTTTGTGCCCAACCGCACGCCGTCAGACACCTCGGGCGACGCCATCGACAAGCTGGTGCCGGCGTCGGCGACGGGCAAGGATGCTGAAAAGGGCCAGGACCAGGTGACGCCGCTGGCTGCGCGCGTGTTTGGCGTGTGGACCTTGCTCGCGGGTCTTGTGCGCGTCTACACGGCGCACGACGTCGGCAACCGCGCGCTCTACCAGCTGAGCATTATTACGCACGTTGTCGCCGCCGCGCACTTTACGTCGGAGCTTCTCGTGTTCCGGACGATGCACATTACGGGCCCGCAGCTGTTTCCCCTGGCGGCCGGCTTTGGCGGATCCATCTGGATGACGCTGCAGTACTCGCATTACGTGCAGTAGCTATCATGATAACTTAATTAGATTGTCTATCAATTGTTTCGTCTGTCTAATGTTGTAATGATCGCACAACTACAAACCCTTGCGGTAGAGCTCGCCGCCGCATGCGCGCAGCCGTGCGGCCGCCTGCTCGGGCGTAATGTCGCGCTGCGGCTCGCCGAGCATCTCGTAGCCGACAAGGAACTTGCGCACCGTCGCAGACCGCAGCAGCGGCGGGTAAAAGTGCATGTGGAACCAGCTGGCGTCTGTCTCGGTCGACGTGCCGGCCTCGCCCTCGCCCTCTTCCGACAGCGGCGCCTGGTGGATGCCCGAGCTGTAGGGAAAGCTGGTCTCAAACAAATTGTCGTAGCGGCGCGTGACCTCCTGGACGGCCTCGGCAAAGTGTGTGCGCTCGGCCGGTGTGAGCTCGACAATGGCGCGCACGTGGCGCTTGGCAATCACCATGACCTCAAACGGCCACACGGCCCACCACGGACACACGACGACAAACGACGCATTCTCAAACACGACGCGCTCCTTCTTGGCCGTCTCGAGCCGCACGTAGTCGCCCAGCAGGTGCCGGCCGCCGTGTGCGGCGCGGTACTTGTTCATCTGCGCAATCTCGGTGCCGGGTTCCTGCGGCAGGCTCGACGTGGTCCAGACCTGGCAGTGCGGGTGCGGGTTCGAGCAGCCCATGGCGGCGCCCTTGTTCTCAAAGATCTGCATGTAGCGCAGCTGCGCGGCCGGCGGCGCGACGGTGTTGTAGGCGGTGCCAGCCGTCTCGGCCAGCAGCGCCTGGCCGGCGGCGTAGAGCGGGCTGGCGGGCGACAGGTGCGATGCGTAGATGCGCGACCAGGTTGTGATCACGGGCAGAATCTCGTCGACGGACATGTCGGCGAGCGTGACATGGTGCTTGGGCGAAAAGGTGAGGACGTAGCACTTGCCGGTGGCGGGCTCGGCGCGCAGCAGCAGGCTTTCTAGATCGTCATCGCCATCATCGCCATTGTGTGTCGCGGGCGTGTACTCGGCTTGGGTCTCCTTGACGGCGCTGTAGTCGTTGACAAAGCAAAAGGTGCTGTCGTAGACGGGGTTGCTGTCGCCCTGGGCGCGGTCATTGCCGGGGCACAGGTAGCACTTGGGGTCGTAGGCGGGGAGGACATTTTTGGACGGGGCCTCCTGCTGGCCCTGCCATGGGCGGTTGGTGCGGTGCGGCGACACGAGCAGCCAGGTACCGGTCAGCGGGTTGAAGCGCCGGTGGGAGATGTCATTGAGGATTTCGTCGGGCATTGTGGTGGGTGAAGATGAGACTTGTTGGGAGTGAGGGTGAAAGTGAGTTTGCGCCGGATGGCATGGAAAGGTATGAGATGATATGATGTCAGACGAGCAAGGCCGCCGGGAATTGCAGATAGCTAGATGAGTCTCGGTGTATTATCCCGCGGCGGTTCCTCAAACAGTCCGGCACTTATATGGCAGCTTAATAATTTCACAGCGGGGTTAACAAACTCTCGTGTCATTCGGGAAGGCGCGATGATCTTATACGAGCTCTCTTCTACGCTTAATTGAGAACAACTATTGTGTGGAGCCTCCCCGCAGCGCGCAAGCTCGATCATTGTCGTTAAGAGGACTCCGTCGATGCATACTTATTGTCATTCTTCAGCTTTGAATCAGTTTTGTTATTATTTTCGTCTCGGAAGAATTAATAGAGACTTTAAACTAGCTTAATTAAATATTTTCAAGTATCAAACGACAAATCAATTTTCAACAATCAAGATCTGCCGGCCCGGACTTGTACAACCCGGAGTTTGTCCGTGTCCCGATCCGGCCGCCATGGTCACTCCGACCTTTTCTTTAGAGTTTGATATATGTAGTCCCACCTTTTCCTTTCAAGCACTTCATTTCCTATATAGACGAATTTGTCACATTCCACGCCACATCGCGGATTGTGCAGCCCGTCGTGCCATATGTCGACGCATAGGTGCCGCTGAGGACGGCATCGACAAAGGCAGTCGCCGACGCGCGGCCGTTCAAGGCGCCCGCGGTGTGGCCGCCAATAGAGGTACGCTCGTACAGAATGTTGACGCCGACGGCGCAGTAGCGCGCCACCAGCGTGTCGGTATCGCTGATCGGCGACAGCTCGTCCTTGATGGCCTTGTACGCATAGACGGGCGCCTGCGGAATGCCGTGGTAGCCCATGATGCCGTCGCTGTTAATGACCTTTTGCGCCTGCGGGCTCAGCACGGCGGCGAGACCACCCTCAAAGTACTCGCTAATGTTGTGGCCCAGGTAGGCGCCGATGCTTTGGCTTAGCGTGTAGTTCTGCGCCGCGAGGAAGCCCGTGCTGTTCGACGTGCCCTCGGTCTTGAGCAGCGACAGCAGGTACGCATAGACCTCGGGGAACTGGTTCGTGATGCCGAGAATGGCCGGTGGCGCAATGCCTGCCGCGAGACCGCCGTTGATCGCGTAGAGCACGCGCGTGACGTTGGGCGTCAGGCCGCCGAGGGCGATGCCACTGACATTCAGCTCGGGCGCATACTGCACCTGCAGCTCGCCGGCCCACTCGCTCGCCAGCGCGCCGCCCGAGTAGCCCCAGAGCGCGACCGCGTTGTTGGCCGCCGGCAAACCAAAACGCTTCTGGCCGTCGGCCGACAGCACGGCACGCACGGAATCGAGCGTCGCATGGCCCGACAGAACGCCGGCCGTAAAGCTGGCCAGCGGGCCCTCGTAGTCGGGCACGCTCACATAGTAGCCCTTGCCGAGCGCGACGGCAATGTCCGAGTCCAGGCTCGCGTACAGGGCATAGCTGGGGCTCGCATTGATGTAGTTGGAGTCGTAGGGGATCTGGTACGACAGCAGGCGGCCGCCGCCCGTGCTGCTGGACGAGGCCTTCTTGGGGACAAACAGGGTTGTGACGGCCCACGTGGGCTTGTACAGACTGTTGGTGGTGCGGTACAGGATGTTGTAGGCAGCCGAGGCATTGCCGGCCAGCAGAGTCAGGTTGCCAGCGGCTGGACGCACGCGCAGAATGGTACCGGGCTTCTCGTATTCAAAGTCAAATGGAGCCGTGTACCAGGGATCTTCCGAGGGCGCAATGGGCTCGTTGAGCATGGCTGTGCTGCACGATGACAGGTTGGAGGTGGTAGACGAGGATGCACCGGAGATCAGGCCTAATTTGTGCTGCACAAGCTTGCGGTCACCGTAGGCCAAGACGGAGGCCGGCGCAGCAAGACAGGCCGCAAAGAGGAGGGAAGAACGCATTTTGGGTGATGATGGGTAAGACAAGCTCGAGTGAAGAGTGTAAGTGGTGCAGGGATGTCACAGACCGACAGGGATCACAACAGTCAACGGAGGAAGAGGATTAAGAGGAGAGATTGGGATGCTATGTAGTTTTAACGTCGGTTCACGGAGAGTTTGAGAGGGGAAAGCAAGACACGGAATAAAGAAGAATTCTATAAAAGGCTCTTGACTACAGGCTTTGAGAGTGTGTAAGTGCACTAGGTCTGTCACGAGAGCTATGAATAAAGAATGAGCGTTAAGCTAGATCTGAGCTAGAGTTAAAGTTGAAGCTAAAGCCAAGTAATAGTCCAGTAACGGCAATCTGAAAGACTTCAGTAATACAACAAAGGATACGAGTCAGCCAACACCCGGCGGTGCTTTCACGGCGGCATAAGAGAATATATGCAACGACATCTGCTGAACCGAGGTACCTTGAATGTAATGCGGTGTTGACTAACGGATGTAATGTCACTAATGCCGCCTACTTACTAGTGATGCATCGCATGACCACGAGACACTTCTCCGCTTCGGCGCGGGCCACACAATGGGTAAAATTCCTAGATTTCAGACTGATTGTATGATTTTTAGATGAAAGAAACTGGTAGATATGAGGTTAGCCACGAGTATTAAGCATGCTATGGGATGCTGAATAGCCTCTGCTTCCGGCTTCCGCAAATAGCCGCGCAAGACAAGCTCAACGGCCAGTTTATACGATCCTACCGATGAATCCCCTCAATGGCAACGATGACGAGCTACTCCTCACGGGACATACGTAATGCGTTAAAACGTGCGTGAAGGATGCACAATTCCGGTCAACCGCTCCGCTCCGGGGTGTCGTGCGGCCTTTTCCTATTTGGGACACATCGCCTTTGTCATTACTACACTAGCATCGTGCCATGACACGCAGTGCCGATCTCACCGGAGATGCAACGTGCACTGTACCGTGCTCCTAACTTCCTATCACGGCTACATCCACTGAAAATTCTTCAATCTGCACCTTGGCTATGCTTCCTTGATAGGCGTTGCTATGTGGTTCCCTGGATGGATTCCCAGCACTGACCAGATGGCGGTCTCGGTTTACCTCTGGCCCATTGTAATGGCAATCATGCTAGGTGCTGTATAAATACCGCCTGCCTCTGCAGAAACAGCTTTCATCCCATCCATCGCAACTGCAAAGATGCTTGTCTCTACTGCTGTCGCCGCCGTTCTGGCCGGCTCGTCCATCGCCGCCGCTTACACGCCCAACAAACAGGGCAGCCAGTACCGCTACCCATTTGCCAAGCCCTACGACCAATCCTTCCTCGAGGGGTACTCCATCCTCAAGCACTTGGGTGGTGTGGGCCCCTACTCCAACCGCCAGTCCTATGGTATCGCACGCGACCCTCCTGATGCCTGTACTGTCGACCAGGTCATCATGCTCAAGCGCCACGGCGAGCGCTGGCCCGAGCCCGGCACGTCTGTCAAGTTCGAGGCCGCGCTCGACAAGATCTACACGGCTCATACGGGCGTCTTTAGCGATGCGCTCGAGTTTCTGAACCGCTGGCGGTACTTTGCGCCCGACGGCCGCTACGTTGCGCTCGAGTCGCTCCACGGGCCGTATGCCGGCCTGCTCGAGGCCTACAAGCACGGCGCCGAGTACGGCTCCCGCTACGGCCACCTGTGGGACGCGACGGCCGCCAATCTCACGATCCCCATGTTCTCGAGCGGCTACGAGCGCATCCTGATGACGGCGCGCAAGTTTGGCGAGGGCTTTTTTGGGTGGAACTACACCGACGTCGTGGCCATGAACATTGTGCCCGAGCTGGCGTACATGGGCGCCAACAGCCTGACGCCCAAGTGCCTGTCCGACAACGACACGGCCGTGTGCGACAGTCTGAGCAACTACCATCCGCTGTTTGACGTCGCGGCGCAGCGCCTCAATGCGCAGACGACCGGGCTGCTTCTGAACGCGACCGACATCTACGACCTCATGACGATGACGGCCTACGAGATCAACGTGCGCGGCTACTCCGACTGGGTCGACGTTTTTAGTCTTGACGAGTGGCTCGCGTTTGGCTACATGCAGGACCTGAGTTTTTATTATTGTGCCGGCCCGGGCGACCGGAACATGAAAGCCGTCGGCGCCGTCTATGCCAACGCGTCGCTCACGCTGCTCAACCAAGGGCCCGCCAAGGCCGGCGCCATCTCGCTCAACTTTTGCCACGACACCAACATCACGCCCGTGCTGGCCGCGCTCGGTATCGCGTCGCCCGCTGCCGACCTGCCGCTCGACCGCATCCCGTTTCCCAATGCGTACAAGGTCAGCGACATCATGCCCATGGGCGGCCACTTTACCATTGAGCGGCTCGCATGCAACGCGACCGCCGTGACCGCTGCCGGCACGTACGTGCGGCTCGTGCTCAACGAGGCCGTCGTGCCCTTTGCCGGCTGCCAGGACGGGCCCGGTTTCTCGTGCGCGCTGGACAGCTACACGCAGCTCGTGTCGGCGTCGCTGCCCGACTTTGCCACGACGTGCGGCCTGAACGCGAGCCACCCGCAGTATCTCGACTTCTGGTGGAACTACAACACGACGCGGGCGTACGATCTGGAGACGCAGCACCCGATTCCCGCCGGCGAGGGGTATGTCACCTACCAAGGAACGGAGGCGTAGGTTTTTTTTAAAAAAAAAAACAGAAGCAAATAAGAAATAGAAAAAGGCAGTTCTATGGAGACTGCCGCCCCGACACAAGAGCTAAGCATCACTAGCAAACACCAAGTGGGCGCCCGTTGCGGCGATCCTTGTTTCCTTGTGTTAGTGATCGCTCCACACGCGACGACGTCCATCTAGATAAACAACACCTCAAAATACAGTCATGCGGATTGATGTTCCGACACAGCACGTTATTTTAAAAAACATATTCGTATTCAACAATGACCCACATGAGGCTGACGGCTGCTCGCAGATGGCCGCAGATACGAAGATAAGCAGACAACGGGAAGCTACCAATCAGTGAATGTCGTTAAGATGTGCTGCTGATGTGCCAAGTGAATGATGCGTTGTGCCGTAGGAGCTGGTTTAAAGACCCACTGCCGGTTCAAAAGATAACTTGTTTCAGCTCTCCTTTATCATCTCTCGTCTGCCTCGCTCTTTACAACAAACCAACAGCTTTTCGGCACCCTCCCAACACAAAACTTCAACTACATTCACCTCTACCAACATGGGCTTGCTGTCGTCTGCCGCCGTTGTCGGCTTGATTGCCGCAAACCCGCTGCCGGCTGTCGCCATCGGCACTGCTGCCGTTTGTGCCACAGTGGCCATTTCCCCGGCCATTGTTGCATCGCCTGTGCTGGCGGCAGTCGGGTTCGCAGCCGACGGCATCGCCAAGGGCAGCATTGCTGCCGCTATGCACTCCGGAATCGGCAGTGCCGTGGCCCCCAGCCTATTTGCCACACTGCAGAGCGCTGGCGCAGCAGGATACGGTGCCGCTACCGTGTCGGGTGCTGTGTCGGCCGCCGCTGGTGTTGGGGCGGCTGTCTCCGCCGGAGCGGCGTACCATCTCAGAACTCGCAAGGCCTAAGCCGGGAGACTGAAGTAACAGGACTCCTGTGCATCTGTCACCATTAGTGAGCTGTTTGGCCGGCTGCTATTCTTGAAACTGCACGGCTTGCTACTGTTACTACCAGATCATCTCAGAACCATTTCTCAGCTCTATCCTATATCAGGCCACTAAAGCATACTCTCGATAAAAACAATACAAACGAAATATTCTGGGGGGGGAAAAAAACTACTAGACCCATCGTTTGTTTATCTGTGTAACAGATAAACAAGTGAAGTGCGGAGCGCAGTTGGCCTCAAAATTTTCAGCTTTGAGAACTGGTTCCCCTTCATCTGTATTTTCCCATACTACTATTCTCATCGTGATCACCAATCCGACCGTGCAATCTCGATTAGCTCATCAACAACCTCATCTGCCAGAAGACAACACCTACATCTACATCTACACACCTGCCACCAACTAAGATGGGCAATGTCATGGCCAAGGCGGCGGAAATCGTCAAGAATGTTGTACGGTGGATCAAGGACATCGTCCGCGAGGTATGACTCTGCAAAAAATGTATCCTACTGATGGATAGTGGCAGCTCGGCCAGCTACCAACGCGTCAACTCGTCGTAAAAGATTCACCGAGGATGTCCTCGCCTACTACGGGACACGTTACGAGACACATTCATACTAACGTACAGTGCATTGTCAAAGTCGTTCACGAGATCGTCGGGCATGTCGCCGCCGGCAGTCTCGTTGCTGTTCTAACGAGCGCAGGCACAGGCGGGCCCGGCTTGGCAATTGCGACGGCGCTTGCTGCCTCGGTGGGCACTGGTATGGGGGCCGCCGCATCGGGTGCACTGGCCGGCACCTTGAACGGCCGCCGTGGTGGCCGCATCGAGTGAGCCACAAAAAGCTCCTACTGCTGGTCCTGCGAATGAAGAAGAGACCCAGCATCTGCTGTAGGCGCTATAGGTGCTACCAGAGATGCTACTATGGAAGGTGCTGCATTTGACGTCCGCAAGGAGTAGCAAAAAGAGACCATTCTAAGCAGACGGGTTCAATCAATTCAATTCAATTCAATTAGCTATTAACGTTGTCACCTACCAAGGAACGCAGGCATAGGTTGATTGAAGCAAACAAAAAACAAATAAGAAGAGAAATAGAAAAAGGCAGTTCTAAATACTCCGTATGGAGACTGCTGCCACGACACAAGAGCTAAGCATCACTAGCAAACATCAAAAGTGGGCGACCGTTGCGGTGATCCTTGTTTCCTTGTGTTAGTGACCGCTCCACATGCGACGACGCCCATCTAAGCATAGATTCTAGATAAACAACACCTCAAAAAACAGGCGGATTGATGTTCCGACACAGCACGTTATTTTCTATAAATATTTAATAATGACCAACATGAGGCTGATGGCTGCTCGCAAACGGGCACAGATAAGAAGATAAGCAGACAACGGGAAGCTACCAATCAGTGCGTGCCTTCAAAACGTGTTGCTGATGTGCCACGTGAATGATGCGTTTGCTGTAGGAGCTGGTATAAAGGTCCACTTCCAGTTCAAAAGATAACTTGTCTATGCTTAAGCTCTCCTTCCTCATCTCTCATCTTCCTCAATCTTTACAAGCCATACCAACAAACACAAGCCTTTAACAACTACACTCACCTCTACCAATATGGTCATGCTCTCGCCTGCCGCAGTTGTCGGCTTTATTGCCGCAAACCCACTGCAGGCCGCCGGGATCACAGCCGACGGAATCGCCAAGGGCAGCATTGCTGCCGGTGTGCAATCCCGGATCGGCAGTGTCGTGGCCTCCGGCCTATTTTCCACACTGCAGAGCGCCGGTGCGGCAGGATACGGTGCAGCTGCGGCAGAAATCGGTGCAGCTGCCGTGTCCGTTGCTATATCGGTCACTGAGTCGACCGTCGAGTCGGCCACTGCAGCTGCGGCAGAATACGGTCCAGCTGCGGACGGATTTGGTGCATTTGTGGCAGACATTGGTGCAGCTGCGGTGTCTGGGGCTATGTCGGCCGCTGAGTCGACCGCCGAGTACATCGCAGAGAACCCGCTGCAGGCTGCCGCCATCGGCGCTGCTGTCGTTTGTGCCGGGGTTGCACTTGCCCCGGGCATTGTCGCATCGCCTGCGCTGTCGGTTGCTGGCTTCACAGCCGACGGCGTCGCCAAGGGCAGCCTGGCTGCTGGTGTGCACTCCGGACTAGGCAATGTCGTGGCTCACGGTGCATTTGCCACATTTCAGAGCGCTGCCGCAGCAGGATACGGTGCACCTATTGTGGCTGGCGCTGTGTCGGGCGTCGCTGGTGTGGCGGGTGCTGCCGCCGCCGGAGCGGCGTACCATCTCAGAAATAGCAAGGCCTAAGCCGAGAGACGGAATCAAGTCGAAGTAACAGGACTCCTGTGCAACTGTCACCATTTGCTGGTGAGCTGTCTGGCCGGCTGCTGTCTTGAAGCTGCGCCCTGTTGCTGTTATAACCAGGCCATCTCCTAACCAATTCTCAATTCGATCCTATATCAAGCAACTTAAGCATACTCCCAATAAACACAATACAAATTAAATTTTCAAATTTTCAAGTACAAAAATCTGAATAGACCCATCGTTTGTTTTTCTGTGTAACATATAAACAAGTGAAGTGCGGAGCGCAGTTGGCCTCAAAATTTTCGGCTTTTAGAGACTGGTTCCCTTCCATCTATTTCTGCCATACTACTTTTCTCGTCGTGATCACCAAATCGACCGTGCAATCTCGCCTAGCTCCCCAACAGCCTCATCTGCCAGAATACAACACCTACATCAACATCGTCAACAAATCACTAACCAACTACGATGGGCAATGTCATGGCCAAGGCGGCCGACATCGTCAAGAACGTTGTACGGCGAATCAAAGACACCGTCCGAGAGGTATGACTCTGCAGAGAATGCATCCTACTGATGGATAGTGGCAGCTCGGCCAGCTACCAGCGCGTCAACTCGTCGTGAAAGATTCACCGAGGATGTCCTCGCCTACTACGCACATTTATACTAACGTACAGTGCATCGTCAAAGCCGTCCACGAGACCGTCCGGTTCTCGATTAACCACCCGCGCATGTTCAAAATTAGCTGCTATGCTGGCGGGGGCGCCCTTGTCGGCAGCGCTCTGATGCCCGTCATTCTCCCCCTGGCTGGATTCACGAGCGGCGGCATCGCTGCCGGGTCACTGGCAGCCGCGTGGCAGGCCGCCATCGGCAATGTCGCTGCCGGTAGTCTCTTTGCTATTCTAACGAGCGCAGGCGCAGGCGGGTTCGGCGTGGCTATTGCCGCGGCGCTTGCTGCCTCGGTGGGCACTGGTATGGGGGCCGCATCGGGTGCACTGGCTGCCTTTTTGAACGGCCGCGGCGGTTGGCCAGGCCCCGGCGGTGAGCCAGACTGCGGATGTGAGCCACTTCTTGTTGCTGGTCCTGTGAATGAAGAAGCGAATGAAGAAGAGACCCATCATCTGCTGTAGGTGCTACAGGTGCTACCAGAGGTGCTACTATGAAAGGTGCTGCGTTTGACGTTAGCAAGGAGTAGCAAAAGGAGAGCATTCTCAGCAGACGGGTGATAGTTGTCTTCTCTGATAGAATTAAGCGCAATCAGCTGTTCTCCAATGAAACCCACTGGACGTAACCTCGTCACTTGGCAAAGCTTGTTCTTCTTCTGGGAGCTGAGTCTTTAGTCGAATGTGACGGTTGTCGTTGATTGATGACTAAGCGCCAATGCCATACTTTGCAAAAGGCCCTTGATTTTAGACTTCCACGCACGAGTTATCGCGGCACGTATGCATCACTGTGGCTGTCTTGTCTCTAAACTTTGATATTCGCTATCGTGGTCGTCAGCCGGCTTAGTCATCATAGTATTCCAATAGAACACAATGTAGTGGGGAAATGGCCGACGCGCGTTCTAGCGTCTTTCGTCTGACCCTCGCATAAACTCCGACCGTAGCGGGACTTTATGCTGCCAAGATGGAAGGTGCCGTGATTGGACATTGAGTGGCATCATCAGGGACGTGCCACACACCGCGCCTTTGTATATCAGGCTGTGCCGTTTCACCGTGTCCACCATCGAGTATTTCTTGATCAAAGCGCCGACAATGAAGGATAGACGCATAGACTTGAACCATGCTAACGAGTGAAAAGAAGACAAAGCGTAGCTTCATGAATCATGGGCAAATTGGCCAGCAGAAAGTAGACCAGAAAGCGGACAATAATCAAAAGAAAGGGACAACAAGAAACGACAAGGAAACAAGAACTGCTGACGCCGCCGATCTCTGGCGAATGCATTCGTCGTCCCCGACATGCAAGTGTCTAACCCCTTTGGCAGTGATTCGTCACCACTGCGCGTCCCATATATGTAGTCAATCTAGACCGGCCGAGTTTTTCCACGTCCTAGCACGGACAACGGATCGAGGACGTAGGGACGTATGCGTTCCTGGTGGAAATGGAGAATTAATGCGGGTAGAGAGGGACAGCCGGCTAACTTGCCGTGTGGTTCTCTACTTGTTCTTGACTTGGTTTATTGCTTGCTCTCCTTCTCTTGTTCTTGTTCTTGATTTTGTTTTGTTTTTTTATTATCTCTTCTCTTCTTCCCACCGCCTCTCCCCCGTCCCGGCATCAAGATGGACAACTTCACATCCGACGACACCATCCTGTCACGCTTACATATGGCGTCCATGCATCACACCGACACCAGCAGCAGCAGCAGCGACACGCTCGGCAGCGAGAGCAGCAGTTTCAGCTACAGATACGATTACGACTACAATGACAAACTCGGATCAGGGAATAAACCGTCGACATGGTCGCGCTTCTACCCCGTCCGGCTCCTCTACAGCGCCCGCATAAAACGGCTGCTGCTGCTCGCCATATCCGCCACCATGCTCACCATCTACTACCTACGCTCAAACACGGTGCCAACAAGTCACCGTGAGACGACGCACACTTCCCAGGCAGCACCAACAACGCAGAAAATACAACAGCTGGAGTCGTCCCAGTCAGCCGACAAGGAGACCGCCTCGCCGGCTGGCCTGCACACTCTCAACGGCGGCGTCCAGAAACTCACATGGTCGGCCGTCACCGACTCACCGCAGGTCGACGTCGACGGCACCATCGTCAAGCCCAAGGGAACGCTTGCCGGCGCTTCCGGCGCTTCCGACACGGCGGACACTGCCACGCCCGACATGGTGACCACGCAGGTGTGCGTGTCGTTCCCGGACATGGTCGGCATCGACCAACAGCGTACGACGCTGCTCGCGCACATCCCCGCCAAGATCTGGCAGGTCTACCTTGACTTTACCGAAAAGAGCCTAATGCAGATGTTTCTCATGAGCTGGCTCAGCAAGTCGCCGTCGTATGCCTACACAGTGCTTGATCACGCCGGAGCCCTTGGTGTCGTTGGCAAGCTCGTCAGCATGGCCGAGCTGGGCAGCTACCGCGCGCCCGTGTATCCTCTTGTACGTGTGCCGAAGAAGGCCCTGAAGGAAAAAAGGGCGGCCGATGATGAGGAAGGTGCCGACGCACCCGCCGACGCCGACGCCAACACCGACGCACCCGCAGATGCACCCGCAGACGCACCCGCAGAGACAGAGGTCGAGACCGAGACGAAAAAACCAGACGACATGCCGGTGCCCGTCGTCATGTCGTCCCTCGAGTGGGCGCGCGACGCGCTGCTGCAGTACGCCCACATGCCGCGCCGCGTCCTGCGCGCCGACTTTCTGCGCTACCTCGTGCTCGCGCTCGAGGGCGGCGTCTACTCGGACATTGACACGCACCTCGTGCGCTCCATCAACAACTGGGTCCCCGAGCAGCACCGCGACAAGGTCCGCCTCATCGTCGGCCTCGAGGCCGACCGTTCGCCGCCCATCTTTGGCACCACGTACGAGATCCAGTTCTGCCAGTGGACGCTCGCGAGCGCGCCCGACCACCCTGCCATGTGGACCATGCTGGAGCGCATCCTGGCCAAGGCGCGCGCGCTCGACAACGGCCAGCCGCTCCCGGGTGCCGACGACGGCGTGACGCGCGACTATGCCAAGCTGGACGACACGGACGTGCTCGAGATCACCGGCCCGGCGGGCTGGACTGAGGTCGTCTACGAGCACCTCAACGCGGTAGCAGGCGACGGCGTCGGTCGCGAACGCATCACATGGCAGACGCTGACGGGCATCCGCGAGCCGCAGCTGTACGGCGACACGCTGGTGCTGCCCATTGACGGGTTTGCCACGGGCGTGCCGCACTCGGGCGCGAATCCGAACAATAACGCGAACACGCTGACCCGGCACCAGTTCCAGGGCAAGTGGCGGAATGACCGGGGGTGATGTTGGGGATTTTGTGTTTGTGTTTTGTCTTGTTAATGATAATGAATTATGACCTTTGATAAGTATGACTCTTTGTTAAGTAAAAAAGTGAAGAATGAAGACTCAACATGACAATATCAAAGGCGGAAGAAGTAAGCTGGCAGGTTGATTAGTCTTCAGCCGTCATGAGACCATACATCTCACAGATGAGATGTACAATGATGGCAAAAAAAGAAGATGGTCCCGGAGGGGCTCGAACCCTCGACTTTCGCATATGTTTCTTGGGAGAGAAATATTAGTACGATGCGCTAACCAACTGCACCACGGAACCTGTTCTGAAACAGGAGCTAGGACTTCTTTTTCGTTGAAAGTTAGGTTGTCGGAGGGTATATAAAGCGTAAAACTGCTGCTGCGAGATATTTCGCAGGCAGGCTGAACCAAAGTGGCGATATTACATGTAAGCATACAATGCGGGGTTTGAGAGAGCAGGGGTTGCAAGTCCGGCGAGTAACGGCATCGGGATGATGGGTACTGTGGGACAGGAAGGGGCGATGGAACTGAAGGGGAAGTTGCCGTTGGAGTGACTTTGCCTGTCTATTTTTTTGAATCATTATTATTGGCGGTTTCTCCTCCATATGCGCAACAGGCCTCTTGGGTCTGTTGGTTCTCGAGCTTCGAGCATTGACCCCAGTGTGTTGCCTTGCAGAGGGCTATGCAACTTCTGTCCAGTAGCTAACCGACGTAAAACATGATCGTTTCTAATCAGAGACTCTGTAAACAAAATCAAATGAGTCAAATCAGCGAACAGCACGATAAGACCGAACCGGCCCTAGCCGGAGCCTCAGAGGCGTCCCCGTGGCCCCACATATGAGCGCGAGTGCGCCTTTCAAAAATAAAAGCGGCTTTAGCCCGGCCGCCACTACATCGTACTACCATATCCTCTCTCTGCTGCGCCCTTTCTCCCTCTCTTCTGGCTGCTTCACGTCTTCTCTCTTTCTTGCGTCTGATTACCTCGGTATTGCGACACCCGCTCGACCTCCATGATCCAGCCGACATCCTCCGTTTACCCGGCAATGCGCCGCGGTCTCGTGCGCCGATCCACGCCCCTCCGGCGCCGGCCACGACTGGCCTCGACACCCTCGGCTATCGCTGCTTTTTCATCCTCGACTCCCTCGCCTGCGTCATGTGCGCAATGTTCTCCACGACAGCCGTGTCTACCCGCATCGATCCGGCCGGCCCTGTCACATGCTCAGCTCTCTTTACCACAGCGACGATACGCGAGCGCGACAGCCACGGCGACACCCTCGGCGGAAACTACACCATTGGAGCCATGCCGAGCTATCAACCACGACGATATTGGCCCGCTGGAAGAATACGATATGCGCGTCGCCGCCGGCCGTCTCCGCAACGACGAGCACCAAAGAGGTGAGTCCTGACTGGCTGCTGGTCTGCACTGCACGTCTTCGGCTAACAAGCGACCCGACAGGCATTATTAAGAATCTGCAGCGCATGCATGACGAGCTGTGCCACTACCACGCCCAGCCGGTCGTCAAGCCCGACATTGAGAGCCTCAAGCCCAAGCCCAAGTCGCTGTTCGGCTCCATCTTTGGTGGCGCGCAGAGCAAAGAATCTGCCATTGGCAGCATCCCCGACAACCTGCCGCAGGGCCTATACCTGTACGGCGACGTCGGCAGCGGCAAGACGATGCTGATGGACCTGTTCTACGACACGCTGCCGAGCACTGTGCGGACCAAGACGCGCATCCATTTCCACAACTTTATGCAGGACGTGCACAAGCGCCTGCACAAGATCAAGATGCAGCACGGCAATGACGTGGACGGCGTGCCGTTCATTGCTGCGGATCTGGCCGAGCGCGGCAATGTTTTCTGCTTTGACGAGTTCCAGTGCACCGACGTGGCCGATGCCATGATCCTGCGGCGGCTGCTCGAGGCGCTCATGAGCCACGGCGTCGTGCTCGTGACAACGTCCAACCGCCACCCGGACGAGCTCTACAAGAACGGCATCCAGCGCGAGTCCTTTTTGCCGGCCATTGACCTGCTCAAGACGCGGCTCGAGGTGATCAACCTCGACAGCCCGACCGACTACCGCAAGATCCCGCGCCCGCCGTCGGGCGTCTACCACACGCGCCTCGACGACCAGGCGCAGCAGCACGCCGAGAAGTGGTTCCGCTTCCTCGGCGATCCCAAGGACCCGCAGGGCCACGCCGAGACGCGCACCGTCTGGGGTCGCGAGATCAAGGTGCCGCGCGTCAGCGGCCGCTGTGCATGGTTCACGTTTGACGAGCTGATTGGCAAGCCGACGTCGGCGGCCGACTACCTGGAGCTGGTGCGCGCGTACAATGCGTTTGTCGTGACCGACGTACCCGGCATGACGCACAGCCAGCGCGACCTGGCGCGACGCCTGATTACATTTATCGACGCCGTCTACGAGTCGCACGCGAAGCTTGTGCTGACGACCGAGAAGGAGCTGAACCAGCTGTTTGTGTCGCGCGACGAGATTGCCGAGTCGCTGTCAGCGGCGGCCAGCAAGGCCGACGGTGAGCGGGCGGCCGGGGCTGGAGTTGACTCCAAGGTGGCGAAGCTGGTGGACGGCACGGCGGGCCACAGCATGATGCAGGAGCTCAAGGACACGAACCTGTTTGCGGGCACAGAAGAGGCGTTTGCCTTTAGCCGGGCGCTGTCGCGACTGACGCAGATGGGCAGCAAGGAGTGGGTTGAGCGCGGTATGAATCTGGGCAGCAAGTAGCGACGTCTCTGTTGATGCTATCTATGTCCATCTGTGATGTCATCATATTGGATGTACTTGTCTTGTCTGATTTCTTTCATCCTCTTTGTCTCTTTCTCTCCTTGTCTATTTGTCTTTCGCCGTTGCATTTGCCGCCATTTCCCTTTCAGCATTTAGCCAGCTAGAAGCATAACGATTCGTAGATATCAATAGACTTGTTTACTCCCTGATCCTCCATCTCACCGACGATCATTTCTACATAGACGCTGTAACTCGAATGCTACCCCGTACAGCGCTAAGCCAATGCGGCAACTGCGTCGTATTCTTATCGCTATCGCTATCAATTGGAGTCACAGCTCATCAGATGGTTGTCCCGCTGTATTACAGGTGCCTAACTACCGCTGTTTCACCCATGCTCCTCCTCCCTCCTCCCTGTCTTCCCTGAGTCGTCTTCCCTCTCCTTCCTCTCTTTCCTCTCTTATCTTCTCTTCCTCATTCTCCCAATCATCCATCCCATCCATCTCCATCATCCATCACATCGCTCCTTCATCGACAATACATCCTCACAATGAAGTACACAACCGCCCTGGCCCTGCTGCTTCCTGCGGCTGCCGCCCGCTTCGTCGACGTCAACAACGCCAATGCCGACCATGTCGAGCTGCACCCCGAGATTGCGGCCGCCGAGCAGTTCTTGATTGAACTCGCACCCGGCGATACGCGCTGGGTCACAGAGGAGGAGAAGTGGGAGCTGAAGCGCGCGGGCCGCCGCTTTATGGATATTACCGAGCACGGCGACCTCGGCGTGTTTGCGAGCAAGTCGACCAAGCCCGCCGCCGTGTTCCCGCACAACGCGACGCTGCAGGTCGAGGTCGACCCGCTGCTGGCGCAGCTGGACAAGGCGCAGCTCGAGGCGCACCTGAAGAAGCTCACATCCTTCCACACGCGTTACTACAAGTCCGACTACGGCCGCCAGTCGTCGGGCTGGCTGCTGGGCGAGGTCAAGAAGACGCTCGGCAAGGCCGGCGCGTTCAAGCACGGCGCCACGGTCGAGCACTTTAAGCACCCGTGGGGCCAGAACTCGATCATTGCGCGCATCCCGGGCCAGTCCAACCGCACCGTCGTTGTCGGCGCCCACCAGGACTCGATCAACCTGTTTCTGCCGAGCATCCTGGCGGCGCCCGGCGCAGACGACGACGGTTCCGGCACGGTCACGATCCTCGAGGCGCTGCGCGTGCTGCTGATGTCGGACAAGATTGTGTCGGGCCAGTTCCCGAACGCGCTCGAGTTCCATTGGTACAGCGCCGAGGAGGGCGGTCTGCTGGGTTCGCAGGCCATTTTTGGCGAGTACGAAAAGGCCGGCAAGGACGTGCGCGCGATGCTGCAGCAGGACATGACGGGCTTTGTGAAGCGCACGCTGGACGCGGGCCAGGTTGAGAGCGTGGGCGTGATTGTCGACTTTGTGGACGCCGGGCTCACCGAGTTTATCAAGAAGGTGATTGTGGCGTACTGCGACATTCCGTACGTGGAGACCAAGTGCGGCTATGCGTGCTCGGACCACGCGTCGGCGTCCAAGGCGGGCTACCCGTCGGCCTTTGTGATCGAGTCGGCCTTTGAGCTGTCGGACAACCACATCCACTCGACCGACGATCTGATTGAGTACCTGTCCTTTGACCACATGCTGCAGCACGCGCGCTTGACGCTGGGCTTTGTGTACGAGCTGGCGTTTGCCGACTTTGACAAGCTGGCCAAGGAGGCCAAGCAGCAGCAGATTGGCGAGCTGTAGGGTGATGTGTTCTAAGTCTTGTAATGTCTCGTGATGTCTTGTTGCTCTTCTGCTCTTCTGCTCTTCTGTTGAGAGCAGTCTGTTGTTTTGTATACTATTCCATAGCTTACCATTGCGTTAATGCGTTCTGTTTACCGTAATGTGCCACTTGCGTTCAGCTTTGTGTATCTCCTCTATTCTTTGCCAAATGCTGTGTTCTCATCTGGTGAGCTCTCGTCCTGAGACGTGATCTGATGACGTGACGTCATCCCTATTGGGCGCCTTACATAAGCCAGACAGTATCCAGCCTTATCCAAATCATCCTCCTACAATATCAACATCATCATCTGCATCAGCCTTGACAAGCAATATAAAATACTCCGTACTTTGACATCTACTGCTACGTCAAACCCGTCGCAGACATCTTCCGTCATTCCGCTACAGCTGCGCGCTAAATCCAACACAGCTAGCTAAAGCTTGATTCCGCACATCGCCTCTGCCCTCCAGTCCGACGTATCTTTTTATCTTTCTTTCATCTGTATACGTATTGTTTGATTGTTACTTTGACTGCTACCTCAAGCTCCGCAGCACCATGCCCGCCCTTTTAGGAGCTAGAGTACAGCTGCTGGCAAAGTGACGTATGCCCCAGGCCTCTGATACTCCAATAATCCTCGGGCATTGGCTTGCTGAACTCGGAGCATGTCATACCCTGCTGAACACTGGAAGATGCGTCTCGCTGTCTGATGATTGTCTTTTGGCTACTGCTTTTCCCCGGAGCTTAAAAGGCTGCATCCCCATCATTTTGCTTGGCATCCATCTCTTGCATCGCGATCACCCGAATCCCGAATCTCTTGGCATCCGACGATCTGTTTTGATTAGAAATATATTGCACAAATAACAAGTATCTATCATGGACATTCTCAAAGATAGACCTATTGGCGATGCCATTGTCGGGCTATGCACCAGCAGCGACAGCGTGTCGGCACGCCTCGCCGTCGATCCGGCGATGGCCCCCGGCGATGCCTGGCAGGCGTTGTACGGCAAGTACCAGTACACGCCCGAGGAGACGTCCGAGGCCGCCGGCTCGCAGACCGACCTGGACCGTGCCGTGCAGTGCGGAAAGTGGCCTGCCGGACACCCGCCCAGCAAGCTGTTTCTGCAAATCTACCGCGACGTGCTCGCCGTGGTGGAAGAAAGCCCGGACCGCGCCATGGTCAGCCCGTCGTTGCTCGGCAGCTCGGGCACTGCACCGCTGGCCGTCATCTCGACCATTCCGGACATTGTGCGCCACATGGCCAATGTGATTGTGCGTGCCGAGCACGACGTGTTTCTGGCCACCAACTACTGGCAGGACAGCGTGGCCTCGCGCTACCTGACCAATGCGCTGCGCGAACTCGATAGACGCGCCTCTAACTCGAATAACAAAAAGCGCATCGTCGTCAAGATCATGTACGACCGCGGCAGCCCGCGGCAGCTCGTCGACCCGCACCACCTGGTCGGCGTCGACGAGTACACGGGCAAGAACGTGCGCATCCCCTCGCCGGCCGAGCTGCCGAACCTCGACGTGCAGGTCATGAACTACCACCAGCCGCTCGTCGGCACGTTCCACGCCAAGTACATGGTCGTCGACCGCCGCATCGCCATTGTGCAGAGCAACAACATCCAGGACAATGACAATCTGGAGATGATGGTCCATCTCGAGGGCGCCATTGTCGACTCTTTTTACGACATGGCGCTGCTGTCGTGGCACAAGACGATGGAGCCACCGCTGCCGAGCTGCACGCTGCCCACCGCCGCCGCCGCCGTGGCCGCCGCAGAGACGGCAACTCCCATGGCCACAGTCGCAGCGGCGATACCTACTGCGCACAAGTGGCTGTCCAACGATGATGCGCCTGCACCTGCACCTGCTCCTGCAGCAGAGACCGAGTCGGCCACGACTGCAACTGCCACTGCAACGGACGGCGTCGTACCCGACGCTGTCGCCATCTCCAATATCTGCCTCGACGGCACTGCGCCCGCATGGCTCACAGTATCCTCTAGTATGGCCGCCACCAGCAGAGAGGCACAGCCCCTGCCGGCGGCGGCCGAGAAGCTCGAGCCAAATGTGCCCAACGGCCCCGATGCCGCGACCCAGAGCTTTCTCGATGCCGGCCAGCGCGCGCCTGTGAATCTAGCGCTCAGCGCGGCGGCCGTCGAGCTTGCGCGCGTGCTGCCGCAGAGCACCGACAAGGCGCCGCAGTACGACATTGACATGGCAGGCGAGGCGGCGCGCGTGCAGGGCGCCGCGGCGGGCGGACACATTGGACACAATGGCGAGACGCGCACGCAGGCGGTGAGCCGGCTGCTGTACCACACGGTGAACAAGCTGGCGGCGGACGCGCCCGATGCGGCGGCGGCGGACGTCATGACGCCGTATCTGTTTGTGCGGGATGACGACACAGAATCAGAGTCGACGCCAGCACCCGCGTTCCCTATTGCCATGGTCAACCGCGCGCCGTTTGGCTCGCCGTCGCACAGCGCCGTGGTACAGCCGCAGAACGCGGCCTGGCTGTCAGCACTGAAACACGCGCGCAAGAACGTCTTTATCCAGACGCCGACGCTTAATGCGGAGCCGCTGGTGCCGGCGATCCGCGACGCGTGCGAGCGCGGCCTTGACGTAATACTGTATGTGTGCCTCGGGTACAACGACGCGGGCGAGCTGCTGCCGCGGCAGGGCGGCACCAACGAGATGGTGGCGCACCAGCTGTACGCATCCCTCACAGCAGCAGGAAAGACGCGCCTGCACTACCACTGGTACGTGGCCAAAGACCAGACGCGGCCGATTCCACAGACGCACAAGCTGCGCGACTGCCACATCAAGCTCATGATTGTGGACGAGGCCATTGGCATTGTGGGCAACGGCAACCAGGACACGCAGAGCTGGTACCACAGCCAGGAGATCAATGTGATGCTCGAGAGCGCGGCCGTGTGTGCGGCGTGGATCGAGGGGCTGCGGCGCAACCAGAACACGCACCTGTACGGCGCGCTATCGCAGGAGGACGGCGTGTGGCGCGACCACGCGGGCCGCGAGGCGGACGGCGCCATGGGCGTCGATCCGGGGCGCTTTAGCTGGGCCAAGGGCATCGTGGGCGCCGTCAAGCGAGTCCAGGGCAAAGGCGGGTTTTAGGAGCGTTTTGCTGGGCTTTTTTGTCTGCATCACTTTACACGTTTATTTAAATAATAGATTGAACTTTTTGATTTTCTCGCTATCTTCATCGTATCTCGTCGTCCATCATCCTCGTAAGACGCCGGTATACAGAGACCCGGCACTTTAGATCCGCTGTAATTTGTCTATCCACGGATGCAGACGCTTAGTAGCTGCGGCCAAACATGGTCCAGGCTTGGGCGTCGTGCGTGCACTCGGGGTTCAGGCACTTGGTCTCGCCCTTGACAATCGGCTCCGCCGGCTGCTCAGACGGAATGCACAGGCTCTTCATGCCCATCGAGGGCGCCGGGCGGCCGTCCGGGCCCTCGACAATCTCGTCGCTCTTGGTCAGCTCCTTGATGCGGTCCTCGCACTTGCCGTCCAAGCAGAAGGGGATGAGCACGACGTTGCGCGCATCCAGCGCCGGCACCACCTTGCTCCAGTCCTTGAGCACGATGCGGTGGTCGCGGAAGGCCTTGTCGGCCTTGTCGTACATGTCCTTCTGGATCGTCTCCAGCAGCACGGGGATGGCCGTGCCGAGCTCGGCCAGCGGGATCGTGCCCTTCTCGCCCGTATCGCGGCGCGCGTAGCTGACAACGTCCTTGGCGGCGTCCTTGGGACCAAACTCGAGCCGTAGCGGCACACCCTTGAGCTCCCAGTCGTTGAACTTCCAGGCGGGCGTGTAGCCCTCGCGCGTGTCAATGTCGGCGCGCACGTCGCGGCACTCCTTCTTAAGCGTGTCGATGATGCCCTCGCACTTGGCCAGGTGCGCCTCCTTCTCCTCGGCCGTCATCTTGGCCGTCAGGCCGACAGGCACCAGGATGGTCTGGATCTTGGAGATGCGCGGCGGCAGCACAAGGCCCTTGTCGTCGCCGTGGACCATGACCATAACGCCAATGACACGCGTCGACAGACCCCACGAGGTCTGCCACACGTTGACGTGCTGGCCCTTGTTGTTGGGGTCCTCAACGGAGATGTCAAACATCTTGGAGAAGTTCTGGCCCAGGCAGTGCGACGTCGCACCCTGGATACCGCGACCGTTGGTCGGGATGTAGCCCTCGACGGTCATGGTGTAGTAACCGCCGGCAAACTTTTCGTTCTCCGTCTTCTTGCCGCGCACAACGGGCACGGCCAGCAGCTGCTCGTAGACACCCGCGTACAGCTCCAGGATATCCAGCACCTCCACGTCGGCCTGCTGCTCAGTCAGGTGCGCCGTGTGGCCCTCCTGCCACAGAAACTCGCGCGAGCGCAAGAACGGCGTCGTCTGCTTGGCCTCCCAGCGCACCACCGAGTTCCACTGGTTCAGACGCAGCGGCAGATCGCGGTGACTGCGGATCCACTTGGAGAAGTAGGGGTACATGACGGCCTCGGACGTCGGGCGCACAGCGACGGGCACCTCGAGGTCCTTGTCGCCGGCCTTGGTGACCCACGCGAGCTCGGGTGCAAAACCGTCGACGTGGTTCTTCTCCTTCTCGAGCGACTTGGCCGACAGGAACATGGGGAAGCTCGCCTCCTCGACGCCCGTGTCCTCAATGTGCTGCTGGAACCACTTGCGGATCACGTTCCAGATGTACATGGACGCGGGGCGCAGAATGTAGAAACCAGTAATTTCATTGTAGTACTCAATCATCTCGGCCTTGAGCACAACCTCCTGGTACCACTGCGAGAAGTTTTCCGCCTTGCTGACCGTGATGCCGATAATGTCGTCGACCTTCTTGCCGCCGACGACAGCGACCGTCGACGTGTTGGCGGCGTGCTTGGCAGCCTTTTCAGCCTTGGCCTGAGCCATCTTGGCAGCCTTCTCGGCCTTCTTGAGGGCGCTCTTTGAGGGTTCGGTAGCGTCCGCCATTGTGATGTTGTTCGGATGCGCGCGAGGTGAAGTTTCGTGAGATGTGGAAGTGGTCGTGGTCGGGTCGACTCTGAACGGTGGGGAGAACAAGTTGGCTAGTCAGGGTCGCCGGAACGCGTCAAGGCCGTTTGGTTTGCTAGCTCGTGTGCTGCTGCGACTGGAACGCTGTGCTGCGTCAACAAGCGTTTGGCGATATTTTAAGCCTTTGCCTGCTCGCTCTGTATTTTTTGTCAACACGCTGTAATCGCTGCCCCGCGCTTTCAGGACAGTGGGGGCTGATAAAGGAGGGGCTCTCTTATCTTTACTATGTACTACGCCGTATGCGTACGTAAATGGAAAGTTGTTATCGCTATGGAAGGCGGTGGATCGTGAGTGCTGGGTCGTGTTTTCTGCCTGTAGAAGTCGGTAGAAGGATCAACTAAACTCCGTCTAAAAACTCACCCCCTCTTCCTCAGCAGGCAAGCTTTGTCATACGCGGTAGTGCAGCAGGCAAGCTAGTAGAGGGGAACTGGACCCGAGCTCCTATTTTTCGGTGAACTAAACAACGTGCCACCACCAGTGCCAGGGACCAATATTTACCTGCAAAACGAAAAAGGAGCTTCACGTACAACCTACGACACTCTTATACCGACGTTTCCTACCAAACACAACACGCAATGGCTTCCATGTTTGAGCAGTCCCGACAGGGGACGCTCTTTTTGGGAGGACAGAAGATTTCCGGCGCCGACATCCGTGACCAGAATGGTGAGTGGCGAGGGAGATGGGGAGATAGGGGAGGGCGAGGAGAGAGAGCAGGGAATCGAGAGATGAGAGCAGAGATACGAGAGATGCTAACAACACAGTCATGGCAACACAAGCGATTGCCAATGTGGTCAAGAGCTCGTTTGGCCCGAGCGGTCTGGACAAGATGATGGTGGACGACATTGGTGACGTGACGGTCACAAACGACGGCGCGACGATCCTGACGCTGCTGGATGTCGAGCACCCTGCGGGCAAGATCCTGGTGGACCTGGCACAGCAGCAGGACAAGGAGGTGGGCGACGGCACGACATCGGTGGTGCTCATTGCGGCAGAGCTGCTGCGTCGCGCCAACGAGCTGATGAAGAACCGCATACACCCGACAACGATCATCACGGGCTACCGGCTGGCACTGCGCGAGGCGATCAAGTACATGCACGACAACATCAGCATCAAGGTCGACCAGCTGGGCCGCGAGTCGCTGATCAACATTGCCAAGACGTCCATGTCGAGCAAGATCATCGGGTCGGACTCGGAGTTCTTTTCCAACATGGTGGTGGACGCGATGCAGGCGGTCAAGTCGACCAACAACCGCAGCGAGACCAAGTACCCGGTCAAGGCGGTCAACATTCTCAAGGCGCACGGCAAGAGCTCGCTGGAGTCGATGCTGGTCAAGGGCTACGCGCTCAACTGCACAGTGGCGTCGCAGGCAATGAAGACGCGCGTGACGGATGCCAAGATCGCAGTGCTGGACATGAACCTGCAGAAAGAGCGCATGAAGCTGGGCGTGCAGATCACGGTGGACGACCCGCAGCAGCTGGAGCAGATCCGCGCGCGCGAGGCGGGCATGGTGATTGAGCGTGTCGAGATGATCCTCAAGGCGGGTGCCAACGTCATCCTGACGACCAAGGGCATTGACGACCTGTGTCTGAAGCTGTTCATCGAGCGCGGCGCCATGGCCGTGCGCCGCTGCAAGAAGGAGGACCTGCGCCGCATTGCGCGCGCGACGGGCGCGACGCTGCTGAGCACGCTGTCGGACCTCAACGGCGACGAGCGGTTCGAGGCGTCGTACCTGGGCCACGCGGAAGAGGTGTCGCAGGAGCGCATTTCGGACGACGAGTGCATTCTGATCAAGGGCACCAAGGTGCACTCGTCGGCGTCGATCATCCTGCGCGGCCCCAACGACTTTTCGCTGGACGAGATGGAGCGGTCGGTGCACGACTCGCTGTCGGCAGTCAAGCGCACGCTGGAGAGCGGCAGCATTGTGCCCGGCGGCGGTGCCGTGGAGACGGCGCTGCACATCTACCTGGAGGAGTACGCCGGCACGGTGGGCTCGCGCGAGCAGCTGGCGATTGGCGAGTTTGCGCAGTCGCTGCTCGTGATCCCCAAGACGCTGGCAGTCAACGCGGCCAAGGACGCGTCGGAGCTCGTGGCGCAGCTGCGGTCACGGCATGCACTGTCGCAGCGCGTGCTGGACAAGCCTGTTGCGGGCGGCCACGGCGCGGGTGCAGGTGCGGGCTCGGGTGCTGCTGGCGCGAGCGGTGCGGCTGGCGCATCCGGCGGTGCGTCGGCGGCGGCGGCTGTGGAGGCAGCAGCGGCGACGGCCAATGCCAGCGGCAGCGGTGCGGGCGAGGCGGCGTCTGCAGGCTCGGCCGCAGCACAGAGCAAGGCGGCGGCGGCAAAACAGCAGCAGCTGGACGACGAGAAGGCGATTGCGCGCAAGAAGGGCTACAAGAACTACGGCCTGGACCTGATGCGGGGCCGTGTTGTCGACGAGATCAAGGCGGGCGTGCTGGAGCCGAGCATCAGCAAGGTGCGGCAGCTGAAGAGTGCGGTGGAGGCGTGCATCAGCATTATGCGGATTGACACGCTGATCAAGCTGGACCCTGAGCCGCAGCAGGACGATGGCCACGGCCACTAAGTGTGTGAGCCTTTGTCACTATGTCTCTATAGATGCTTGGAGATTGTGTTTTCTTGGTACGAAAGGATGATACGGCGGCAATAAACTGGTTCAAACGGTCAAAAGGTTCAAAATTTGAGTATAGAAAAATGAAGACTAATTGGTATCTGTGAATATTTCTGGGTGATGAGTGTATTTGATTTGATTATTAACGTCACGAGGTGATGAGAAGAGAGAGGGTAGTGAGGGCGGTGATGTGATGGGATGTGGTACAACGGTGATGCGATTACGTAAGTCTGGAACATCGATGACCGAGTTCGTCTCCGAGTTATGACTCGGATCCATGTGGGGCGCCTATATCGGCGTAACTTATACGGAGTACGGAGTACGGGGCGGAGCACTAGGTACGGAGTATTAAATACGGAGTACTTGCTGTCAGTGGCAGTCAGTGTTGGTTTGATTTGCTATGATTTGCTGTCAGTGTTGTATCTCGTATCAAAGATATACTACGTCGATTGCTTGCCATGCATCAGTCCGGTTCCGTCGATGGTTTGCAGTCTAATCTGTATTTAGATAGTGATGGAAATGCAGAAAAGTCGAATAATCAGCCAATATTCAGCAAGATGATAAGCAGAAGAGCCAGAGGTGTTAAAAGAGACTGAAGTTCTGAACTAAAAGATGGAAGATGGAATAAAAGAAACCGGAGAAGAAAGTAAGAAGAAAATAGAAGAAACTAGGAAGATGGAAGAAAGTAAAGAAGAAAAGAAGAAAAAGAAGAATCAAAATCAAAAGATAAACACATCATGCACTTACAAGTCACCGGACAACTACTCGGCGTAGGATACGTCTAATTCGTTAATATATGTGTGCTTATCAGGTTCCAGCTATCTTTATATATTTTCATATATTTTGTCCCATCCATCTCCCCGTCTACATGACTCCTTTAAGCCGACCACATCTGCTCCTTCCTACGGCGTTTCTTCACAAGACTATCAACACGCTATAATTACAGTGTAACTCACTAATACATCTCCTAAAGTGAACTGCACCTCGTTGTCTGGGTGTTGTTTATTTTTCACATGCTTCTTTTACTCTGATATTCTTCACTTTTTCTCATCACTTCTCTTACTCTATCAACTCTCCTCTCATCTCTCATTTAGCTTCTTCCCTCTCCCAACCCAGTTTCTATTACTCCGCCGTCAACAGTGACCCGCCCCTCTTATCTACGGAGTAGTAATAAAGAGCAGCCATAATCCAGACGATACTCGCTACAACACAGCTGTCCCTCCTCCTCCTGCATTCATCACCTCTTCACCACGCACACCATGGGCTCTACTGCTGACTCTCTACCGTCGGCCGATGCGCCGACGCTCACACTCGCACTCCCGACCCCCGACGAGTGCCGCCGCGTCTGGACCGGCCACCACCAGATCTGGGGCAGCGCCCTGTCGCTCGAGGGCTACCTTAAGCGCGAGGCCTACCTGCTGACCGTGCCGCTGGCCATGAACAATGGCACGACGCACTGGATCTTGACCGACGCGACGCTGCCGCCCAACGAGCGTCCCATCTACTCCTCGTGTGAGACACTGCGCAAGCACGGCATGGCAGCAACGGTGCCGACGGGAGCATCCGAGCCTGTGGTTATCGACGGCATCGCGCACGGCATTGCCTCAGTGTACACGGACCCGGCGTACCGCGGCAAGGGCTATGCCGGCCGCATGCTGACGGATCTGGGCGAGAAGCTCAAGACGTGGCAGGTCGCGTCCAGCGCACACGCCGACTCGGCGACAACAAGCCCGACCAAGACGCTCTTCAGCGTGCTGTACTCGGACATTGGCAAAACGTACTATGCGGGCAAGGGCTGGGCCGCCTTTCCCAGCATGCACCTGACGTTTTCACCGGCGGCCACTTCTACGGCCACGGCCACGGCCGACAGCAAGGATACGAGCGCCGCCTCCTTTGAGGTGACACCGCTGGGCTACCACGAGCTGACGGAGCTGTGCCCGATCGACGTGGGCCTGCTCCGCGAGCGCCTGTCGCGGCGTGCGGCGCGGCTGGCCAAGGATCCGTCCAAGACGCACGGTCCCAGCGTGGCGCTCGTGCCGGACCTCAACACGATGCTGTGGCACCTCATGCGCGAAGACTACATGACCAAGCACATCTTTGGCAAGACGCCGGCCGTGCGCGGCGCCATGTGCTCGCTTAAGACGGCCGGCGGCGCACAGCGCAGCATCTGGGCGCTCTGGACGCGCGGCTACTACGGCGGCCTCAAGACGATTGAGGGCAACACGCTGTACATTCTGCACATCGTGCTGGAGCACCTCGACGACGACTTCCCGCTGGACCCGGATGAGGTGCCGGTGTCGCAGGCGCACGTTGACGGCTTTGCGGCGATTCTGCGCATGGCACAGGCCGAGGCCGCTGCGTGGCACTGCGGGTCGGTGCAGATGTGGAATCCGACGCCGGCGCAGAAGCTGCTGGCAGACCGCACGGGGATTCCGTACACGGAGGTGGACCGGGAAAAGGACAGCATTGCGAGTCTGATGTGGAACCGGAGCAGCGAAGACGGCGTGCAGACGGAGACGGTGGACTGGGTGGACAATGAAAAGTACGGGTGGTACTAGGTTGTTTTGAAAAGTTGTCTGTGTTGAATATCTTTTTGTTGTTTGCTCTTCTACTGCCGGACTGGAAAGTCAAGAATAGTGGCGTTTCCATAGTGGAATATACCTAGGAGGATGCCCTCTCCTGTTGTGTCATTGTTGTCGCGTTGACCGAGATAGACGTAAATATTACGTCCAAGAAGATTGCATCATCGGATCGAATGGTGAGCGGTCTCTTGTTGAATTCTTATGTGGTACGCCGCATGTTCACGCCAGGCAATGAATGCTGCGGGTTTTCACAAGTAACGAGTCTGTTTTCAATGTGCTGTCTGCCGTTGCTATCTTCACTTACTGTTGTCGTCTGCGAATCGTCAAGCCGGAGGATCCGTGACAGGACGACGAGGCTGACATCTGATACGGCGAGCACAGCAACAAGTTCCGAGCTATGTCTTTGCTCTTATAGACTGTTTACTTTATTACAAGAGGCAAACAGTCAAACATTCAAACAGAATACTCAAGCCTGTTGCTGATTAGTCAGCACTTCCATCATCGTGCCTCCAAAAGACGATCACCACCTCGGTCAGTCTTCAAGTCTTCTTTATTTCTTTTATTGTCTAGCCGGCTGTGACACGAGTAATAGTAATAGTGTAAATGAAATATATGCGAAAAACAAAACAATAGCAATAGCGTCGACGGCCCTCATCGCCAGAAATATATGTACAGTGTACTCGCATGTTGTCAGTTGAGCTCGGCCTTGCATTTGGCTTCCTTTGAAAATCGGCATTCGCTTCAGCATTCGCTTCAGCATGGAGCGCTCATCGGCACGCAAGCCACGACATCCTACCGCTGCAACGCATCGACTCGTCCTTGTCATACAGTCATACAGACTTAACCAATGACCAGGTTCGCCTCGTCAGCAAAGTCGTATGTGGGGATCTCGAGGTTGAGCGGCGCCGGGCCCTTTCGTATACGGCCAGAGATGTCGTAGTGGGAGCCGTGGCAGGGGCAGAACCAGCCGCCGTAGTCGCCGGCCTCGCCAATGGGCACACAGCCCAGGTGCGTGCACACACCCAGCATGACCAGCCACTCGGGCTTCTTGACACGGTCAGAGTCCGTCTGGGGGTCGCGCAGGCTCTGCACGTTGACCGTGTTGGCCTCGGCAATCTCGTCCGCCGTGCGGTGGCGGATGAACACGGGCTTGCCGCGCCACTTGATAATGACGTTCTTGCCCTCGGGGATGGCACTCAGGTCGACCTCGACCTTGGCCATGGCCAAAACGTCGGCAGACGCGCTCATGTTGACAAGGAATTCTGTTTGTTAGTTTTGCAAATTGACATATTGACATCTCGGAAACAAAAGTGACGCTATTGCGGATCGTCACTCGTCACTCGGGAGAATGAACACACCCTGAATCGTCGACTTGGCACCGGCGGCGGACAGCGCGCCCATGGCACCGACCATAAAGTAGCCGTACAGAGCATTGGTGTTGCCGCTCGTCTTGGACATGTAGTCGCCAAAGTTGGGCGGCTGCGCACCCTTGGACGTGCCGCGGAAGGGGCTCTTGAAAGCCGCTGCCGAGCCGCTGTCGGCGCGCGAAGCAGATGTGCTAAAGGGAGACGGCGTCGCCGCAACGGCGGCCAGGCGTGATGATGTGTTGGCGACGGGAGAGACGGAAGCGACAGAGGCCGACAGTGGTGACCGCGCCGACCGCGCCAGAGCGCGGGTTGCCGTCGAGAGGGGGGCCATTGTGGTTGGTGGTGGTGAGACGAAGAACGAAGAGGGCGACGAGGTGACGTGGTGATCGAGGGGCGGAGCGGAGGAGAGTCGTGGACCGATGCCGAAAAACAAACGAAAAAAGGTCAAACAATCAATTCACGGTCAAGCAAAGCTCGGAACTCGTGCGGGATGTAATATGTATGGTGGTTGGTTGGTGGCCAGGTGGTGTGTCTCGCAGGACTGCTGAGGTTTTTTTCTCCCCCCAATGGAGCTCCCTCGCAGTCGGGTTCCCCATTTCCTCGCTTGCCAATTGGAACAGACACTGGCGGCCTGAGGCACCCATCCGCATAAAAAAATACGGAATAGAAATTACGGACCTCTCATTGGTCGCCGCATATTTCCGGTCCTGCCCGAGCTACAGCTGTACTCCACTCCAATCCGCAGGGCCGGTGTGGCTTGCTTCTCAGCCACATATTTGTTAGTCATCACCAACGTGACCATTACTCTGTAAGGCACCATCTCAACTACAGCACATCAGCCAATGCATTCCGGCATGCTTGCCCTCACCCTTTTTAATTAGTAAATAACAAAAAAAAAACCCCAAATAAATTGATCGTCGCTATGCTATCCCAAACGCCTGAAAACTAATGCATCCGCCTGAGCTCCTCGATCCGCCCGCGAAGATCCTCGACACTCGGCCCAAGCCCCTCGGCCACTTCGTGCTGCTGCTCGTCAGTCAGGTCAAGGAACCGCTCCAGCATCTCGCCGTCCAGAAACCGGTTCGGCTCGGCCGTCTCGCGCTCCGTGTTGCGGAATCCGCGGTACGACGAAAACGATGTCGTGCCCAGCCCCTTGACGACCGTTTCGAGTCGCGATTGTAGCCGCAGCAGCAGGTCCAGCGCCGTCGGCGTCACTGTGCCAAACAAAAATACGCCGCCCTCGGTCGTTGCCAAAAAGGCTTTGGGCAGCACCATGGCCGTCTCCGCATTCGTCGGCACCACGTCGATGCGCCGGATCCGGTTGACCATCTCACCGAGGTTCATCTCGCTCGTCACGCGTAGTCGCCGCCGGTCCTCGGCCGTCACGCCCTGGCTGTTGTACGACAGCACCGACAGGTTACCGTACGCATCAGCCTCGAGCCACGACAGCGCGTCCATTTCGCTGGCCTCGCGCGACGCGTCGTTGTCCGTCGCCGTGGCGTTTTCGTCGTCGTCGTCGTCGTTTTTGGACGTCGGCGACGCCTGCGAAACAGGTCCGCCGAGCACCGTGATGGCCGTCGTCCAGTTGGCCTGGTAGTTGCGCGCCACGGACACAAGCTGTGCCGGCCGCGCTTCCTGCTTCTTGGCCTTGCGGTCGCCGTCCAGCTTCATGTAGCGGTACTTCTTGTCCTTTTCGCGGACTTTGGCCGCATCGTCTTCCTCTTCTTCGTCGTCGTCGTCGGACGTGCTGGCCTCGACCGCCGCCATGTACTCGACAACGGCCGTCGATTTCATCATGTCGCCAATCGCAATGTACCGGCCTTGCACGGCAATATCAATGACCATGTTCGATGCGCGCGTGGACGCCACTTTGCGCAGCCGCGAAGGTGTGCCCGCCGGCATCTCCGTGTACGCGGCCACGATCACGGTCTTGGTGAGGCCCAGCACGATCAGCCGGCTCTTGCCGTCCTGCAGCACACCCAGACTGCGGCACGGCCCGCGCAGGCGGTGTGCCGACACAATGTACGGATTGCGCGCGCTGTCGATGCCGACGACCAACAGTCGGCCCATTGTGTTCGTGTCGTCGGGGTCGTTGCCGTACGATGACGCCACGCCGCTGCCGCCGCCTTGCGCCGCGTCCGCGTTGCTGTGGAAGGACGTGCCCACAAGGAAACGCTCCGTCAACACGCCCCGTGCGTCGGGCAGCTCGGCACAGATCAAACTCTCCAGGAACTCTTCCTTGTCGCCAGACAGCGGCAGCGGCTTGCCGACCGGTTGGAACAGCACATCGTCGACAAACTTGATGGAGCACTGGGAAACCTCGACGCCACGCGTCACCTCGAGCCCGATGCAGCCCAGGGCAAACACGCGCTCGCTCTGCGCATAGGCTACCCGCCGGATCGTCTCGCCCATGGGAATCGACTGCACATGCGTGCGCCGCATCGTGTCGACCCTGGCGAGCTTGATCTCCGTCGGCGAGGCCAGCAAGACGGCACCGGGGAACGCATCCGAGTCGAACGGACACACTGCTATTGTGTCCTGTGCCGTGACGGCAGCGCAGATTACCCGTCCTTCGGATCCGTAAATCAGGCTCGGGTGGTTGGCCGTGGCCAGGATGCTGTACATGCCGCGCGTCGACGCATCGTGCGACGGCAGCAGGTGCAGGTTGGCATGGTGGACGCCGAGAATCGTATATTTGGGTGCCGACAGTGTGCTGTCCTGTTCATGGAACGCAAACATGACGACCGTGCCCTCGTCGAGCGCGATGAACAGCGTAGGCCCTGCAAGATGTGGCGGCATCACCTGCACCAGTGCAATGCTGCGCGCGACCGACGTTAAGTCGTTCTTGGACCGGAACGGCACGCTATTACCGGCCGGCAGCAGCGTCGAAAGATTGACAATCGTCACCGTGCCCGCTATCCACATGCTCACGACGCCCGTGTCTTGGTGCTGCGGCGCCGCGTGGATCGACGCGATCTGGTCTTTGTCGCCAAAGTCCGTTATAGCAGTCAGTCCCAGGTCGTCATCGAGGCTCAGCGACACGAGCTGCGTGCCGTCAATGGACAGCAGCACCCATTTGTCGTTGGCGGATGCGTTAATAATCGACAGTTGATTGGGCGGCGACCACGTAGCCACCGTCACGCCGCCGTCCGTATCGACGAGCGTCACAGCATCCGCCGTAACACGAAGCACCAGGTTCTGCGATCCCCTCGTGACGTTGGATGCCCACAGGCTCTGCTGGCCCAGACTGCTGCCCAGCAGCGAATCCTTCTCCTCGATCTCGCCGTCGGCGTCAAATGCGAACACTCGCGTCTCGGTCAGAAATGACACGACCAGCGTGTCGACCTTGTTAGCGGGTGTCGTGCCGGTGTTGAGCCGGAGCGAGAAGAGGCTGCGGGCATTGGCAAAGTCGCCTAAAATGCCGGCATCCTCGAGGCCGACGCCGCTGCGTATGCTGCGCAGGCTGGCGTCTTTGAAAGCGCCGCTGCCCGTGACAATTCGCGCCTGGCCCGACGAGTACTCGTTGGCAATGCCGCTCTCGCTGTCCAGGCTGCCCATATCCACAACGGCAAAGTCGAGAATCGGCGCAACATTGGGAAAGGTTTGCAGCAGCTGGCAAAAGGATGATGCCGTGCTGGCGCCGCCTTCGCCAACACTAGAACTGGGCGCGGCGTCACCGTTTAGGCTGATCCGGTACAGCTGCGCGTCGCCCGAGTGCGAGCCCACAAACAGCATGCTTCGTGATGGGTAGTAGACCAGCGTTGTTGCACGCGTCGTCTTGCCAATGGGCCGGATGTCGAGGCGCGTCACAACGGGCCCCTTGGTGATGAGGGTGAGTAGGCGCAGGGTGCCCTGGTCGTCGGCGACGAGGTAGTGTGTGCGGTCATACTGAGCCCACGCGACGTAGACGGCGGGCGTGCTTGTCGTCTTTTCGATCCGGCTGTGCGTGGTGCCGTCGTAGTAGATCAGCCGTGTCTCGCCCACGACAAGCAAGCCGCCTAGGTGCGGCTCGCCGTCGCCACCGGAGCCGGAGCCGGCATTGCTGTTGTTGTTGTTGCTATTGCTGTTGCTGTTGCCGCGGAAAATGTGACGGCGCTCGCTCCCGTCTGCCTCGACGGAAATCAAAATTGCCGAACCAAGATCCTTGAGGTCTTCGTTGAACTCGCGGTCGCGGTTCACATCGAAGCGCGCGACCACGGCGTTGGCGTCGTCAGACGTCAGGCGGTACGACACCAGCCGCGTCTCGCTGCGGTCCGACTGGCTCTGGTAGAGAAAGGCGACCTTGGGATGGCCGGTCTCCGAGTGCAGAAAGGTGCCGGCCTTGATAAACATCTCGGACAGGCGCACCTGGTCCATCCACTCGAGGCTGTCGCCGCCAGCGACGGGGTTGCGCGACGCATTCTTGGTCCGGGGGGATTTCATGCGCAGTACGCACAGCACGCCCTCCCACAGCAGCAACGTCATAAAGCGGCCCGACGGGTCGACCATGCAGCGGTCCTGGCTCTGCGAATCGCGCAGGTGCTTCTCGCCAATGTCGTAAAAGTGATCTACCGTCTGGAGGCTCTGTAGCGCGGGGTCCCAAGCGAGCGTAAAAAAGTCGAAGCGGTCTGTGCCGACAAAGAGCAGCTCGGTTGCTGCGTCTTTTGGTCGCAGTGTCTGCAGCATGCTGATTGTGCCATAGACACGCTGAGAATGGGCGAGAACAAGCTCGTCGTTCTCTGTGAAGCGCCATATCTCGACACGGTTGGATTTGCTGGGTAGTTAGTTTTATGACGTTTCCTTTCTCAGCAGCAGAGCTACCAGGATCATCCAAGACTCGGTTACACTCACGCTACTGCCAGACACTCCTCGTCGGCCGAGAATAGCTTTACACGAAGAGCATGCCGCGTGCTGCTGGAACGGTGGATGGGCACGACGTAGGCCATGGTCGCGATGAGTTGGTGTGGCACCGAGACGCGACGCAAAGACGCAAAGATACTGGATCACAGTCTGTCCGGCCAGATATTGAGAGTACGAGTGCGCGTGTGTGACCCGGACGTACTGTATGCGTGATATCTGTAAGCCGTAATGTCGTGAAGTCGTGAAGTCGTGATATCATGATCACTGGTTTCAGAGTCGATGCAGCTAGCATGAGCAGGTGCTGGAACAGCTATAGACGGCCCCCGGAGTTAGCGTGTTAGGGGCGGTCTCGGTAGGAGCTCCCCGCCTAAACTAAGCTTGGTTTACAGGCAGCTTGGAGAAACAGGCTTGTATGCACTTAAGCCGAGTTATTAACGTTTTAGGGCATATCCACTAGGGCTTATCATGGAGGGGCAGCGCTACTGCACAGCATCCAGTTGTTATCACACCTTGATGACTCAACAAAGAACAATACTACCGATTGCACCTGAACAATAGGAGTGGCGGATCACCTTAAGCACACCGATAAGTACCAACACCGGCTTAGACGCACGCCAATCTCGCTGTCTCTTCTCTTCCTCTCAATCATCGACACATTTCTTTATCAACACCTCCGCATCAACAACTCACATCTCAACATCATGGAGTCTTCTGACGTATTTGACCGCACGGAGGAATGGGCTCGCAGCATTCGCGAATCGCTTGCCGTAGAGGCAGAGGCCAAGACGTCTGTCGACACCATTGAACAGATTCAGCAAGAAATTTTGGAGCAGGCCGGTACCCCGACTCGGAACCGCATCCAGCCGCAGACACCCGCCGACACGCCCGTCATCACGCCGTCGCGCACGCGGATCATTCTCAAGGCGGACTCGGTGGCGGAGTCCGCCGACACGCTCGAGTCGATTCCGACGGTCGGCACGCTCGAGACGCTCGAGAGCACGTTTGAAAAGACGCTCCACGCGCGCGCCATGCGTGCCGCCGGTGCCGATCTGGATGTGCCGACGCCGGTCAAGGCGACGCCGCGGATCCCGAGGGCCGCCTTTGGCATGTACGGCAACAGCGGCAACATTAGCAGCAACATGAGCAACACGCGGCACCGCGACTCGCTGCTGCGCGGCCACGAGGGCACGCGCCACCGCCGTCGGTGGGAGAACGACCATTTGATGCACGTGCCCAATGCGCAGCTGCCGCTGCCGAGCGACTGGCAGGTTCACCCGACGCACCCGGTGCACCACAACCTGCCGTACCACGTGGCGCAGTACTGGGACCGCGGACTGTGCCAGTATGTCAACGAGACGCGGGCGGCGGCGGCGGTGCTGCGGCGCAACCAGATTGTAGCACAGCAGTCGGGCATTTCAGTGGAGCAGACAACGCCGTCGTCGTCGCGGAGCCGGGCGAAGAAGAGCAAGGCCAGCCGGAAGAAGAAGGGACCGGGCTCGGTCATTTCGGTGGCGACATCGGACATGTCCGAAATGTCAGAGACGTGCTCCGAGATGTCGGCGCTGCACGTGCCGGCGTCGACGGTTGGTCTTGTGACGCGGCAGCTGCGCGTGGCGGCCAAGCGAACGCCGGCCGTCAAGGTGTGGGTGCGGGCGCTGGAGGCTCCGATTCGGCAGTACGTTGTGTCCGAGTCGATCCGGCTGTCGCGCGACGAAAGCGCGAGCGATCTGGCCGGTTCGGTGTCGAATGTGTCGGCAACGGGCTTTAGCGACAATGGCGTTTCGGTCCGTGCCGGCGAGTCCGACGACGAGTTTGGTGTCGAGTCCGACTCGGACGACGAGGTCGTCTATATCGGACGGCGTCCTCTGGAGAATCTGGAGAAGACGGAGACGAAGACGGAGTCGTGGAAGCGGTGCTCGACGGTGGCCAGCACTGCCTCTGGTGACGCCGACGACGATGATGACGCTGCGTCGGACACGACAATCTCGCCGACGGCCGAGGGCATTCTGTTTGACGACCTCGGCGAGGGCGAACGGGGCTCGTTTAAGCGGTGGCTGGCGCACTCACTGTCCGACTACTACGGCCTGACGTCGACGTCGAGCACGGTCGACAGTCCGGGCAAGCCGGGCAACCGGATCGTGTACATGTCGCTGCGCGAGGGGTCGGGCGGTGCGGTCCTGATACCGCGGCCCATGTGGGAGATTTTTGATCTGTAGTGTTGCTTTGCTGATCTTTTGTGTTTACTGTTATATATTAGGCAGAGATGATACTCGCCTCGCATGCTCGCTGATCACCGTGTATCAGCTATTATGCCGGACGGTACATTTTGGGAAATACAAATGCTATTAATTTTTGCCAAACCAAACCAAACGCCTAGATGCTCGCGCCGTCCCCTCGAATGCGCCTACCTAACTGCCGATGACATTCCCGTTGAGACCGACAAAGTTGTTCCATACACACTTGCACCCGCCGGTGCCGCCGTCGGTGCCGCCAAACGTCGGGTTCGCCGCGTGGTTCACCAGCGAGCCGCCAAACGACAGGTTGTCGACAATCGTCGCCGAGTCCGTCAGCACAATCTCGTGGTCCGCGTTGATGGCGCGCGCAAACACGCCTTTATACAAAATGTCGCCGCCGTGCAGGTCCTCGGTCAGAGTGACGGGGTACGGAAATGTGCCAGGCTCGGTCGCGTTACTCGGCTGCAGCTGCACTGCAGAACCCAAAAGAGCCGTCGTGTTCTGCATGCGCGTCCAGATCTGCACGCGGAAGCGCGTCTGCAGCCAGGTGACGACGTGGTTGGCGTCGACGGCGCGCGAGCCGCCGGACGCGTCGCTGGCGAGACCGCTGCTGGGCGTCGGGTCGGTGGACTGCACGTAGATGGACTTGTCAAAGTAGGCATAGAAGCCAAAGTGTTCGGTGTCGAGGCCGCGGTCGTAGAGGCGCAGCGGCTGCTGGACGGGCTGCGGGTGCATGACGGCGGGCGCGCCGGTGCCGTCGGCATTGACCGACGGGCTGGGAAAGCCGTCGGCGGCGGTGCCGCTCTTGGTCGGCGAGGCTGTGGCCGATGTCGACGTCGACGTTGACGACTTGGTCGACGACTTGGTCGATGCTGCCGTCGTCTTGGATTGAGTTTTCTTGGCCGCAGCCGAGGACGTGGACGTCAAAACAGCCGACGATTCGGCACGCTCTGCCAATCGTCTCTCCGCCTCGATCCCCCTCCTTGTCACTTCATTGGGCCCGGCCGTCGTGGCATTGAGCGACGTGAGGAGACTAATAAAAAAAGGCGTCGGCTCGCCGGCCTTGCGGTCCGCCACAATGCCGTCGGTCGTGTTGCCGAGGAACCACATCTCCTGAAAGGACGGCGGCGCAGGACTGGGCGTGAAGCGCGCGCCAAACTGCTGCACAGACGTCGTCGTTGCCGCGGACACTGTGCCAGTAAAGGACGGTGTCGGCTTCGGCACAGCGCCGTCGGCGACATCCCACAGCTTCGCGGCGCTGTTGTCAAACTGGATGTCAAAGAAGAAGGACGGCGCATCCGACGCCGACGGCGCATTGGCTGCCTGCTGCTCCCTCGGCAGCGAGCAGCTCCAGAGCGTCGTCGGCGCCACACAGCCGTTCTTGTTCTGCGTGTTCTGCGTGCCGACGGCCGTCACGCCCGTCGGGATCGGCGGGAAGTCGGTCGTGTTCAGCCAGAACGAGTATTTTGTCTCAGCGGCGGCGGCCGACGTTTTGTGCTGCTTGAGGACAGTCACAAGAACGGCAATCAGCGTGACCACTAGTGCCATGGCGCCCAGAGCCATCAGACAGATCATGCGCCTGCGCTTGCGACTCGCACGCCCGACCTGGTTGCGGCCAAACAGGCCGCCGCGCATCGACATGCATCCACGACCGCGCCAGAAATTATCCGCATGCCGACCAGCGGCATCTTCCTTTTCATGGCGGCGCCGCTTGCGCTCGACCTTGGCCGCAGCACGGGACGCGACCATGGCTGTCCCCGGCAGCAGCGCGCCCGACGGACGGCTGGGGAAGGGCACGCCGGCAGCAGCCGCGGCACTCCGTGCACCGGGAGGCGTCAGGGGCACGTCGGCCATGTGGATGGCCCCCTGGGACGTCATAGTGTGGGCGAGGCCAGGTGATATGGGTCCTGGCGACGGGGGAAAGTTGGGGCGCAGGGGATGGCCGGGCGGGAACACGGCACGGTAGCGGATGACCATTTCGGGTTTCGAGGCAGGCTCATAGGGTGGCGGTGGCGCACTAGACGGTGTCTGGCGCGGTGTGAGACCGGGGGTCAGTCGCGGCGTCTCGAGACTTTGGGAGGAGGACGATGCCACCGTGGGCGATGCGCGGTCAACCACACGACCAACATGGGCATGGGCATTGGCGATGGCGGTGGAAATGCCGAGAGCCGGCTTGGACGTGCTAGTGCGGACCGACGCAGACCGGACTCGGCCGGGAGCAGGAGCAGGAGGAGCCGCTGAGCGAGCTCTCTTTTCCTCGGCCACCTTCCACCATTCTGCCGGCGACACAGGGGACGGTTCAGGGCGAGCCGTGGCGGGAGAATCAGCCGGGGACGGAGCGGTATGCTCGTAGAGGGCAGATGCAGGCGAGGCCGCTCTAGGGACGGGAAGCGACAGTGTGGGAACCTGTGCAGGGACGGCCGGCACGGCTGGGACATACTCGCGTGCGAGCGGCGATGTAGCCGATGCCGGCGTCAGGACCAGAGGCGACAGCTTGTTGTTCGTCGCTGTTGGCGTAAAGGCAGCAAACGTTGCGGCGGCCTGCTCGTTGAAGGGTGTCTGGACATGGTCCCACCAGCCCGAGCGAGTCGAGTCGATGGTCGGTGCCAGCGAGCGGCGCCCTTTTGCAGCCGTTGTCGTCGTCGTCGCACTGGTGTTGGTGCGCACGAGATGGGATGTCCTCCGGAACGACACGGGACTGTTGTCCTCTTCAAACAGCGTGATCGGAGTGTCTCCGTAGTCGTAGTCGTCGACGGGTGGCGTGTCCTTGTCGGGCTTGGAGGCCGCCGCTGGTGTAGCCGTGCTTGGGCCAGCAGGGTCGCGGTAGGCAGAGGGCAAGCTCGGCACGGGCGGCTCGTCGAGGACGTCGTTGGGGTCTGGGCCGTAGTAGTGCGAATAGACACTGGACGTGACGCGCGACGTGCTCGCACGGGCACTGGCAGGCGAGCCTTCTTCGGTGTCGGGCGACCAGACCGACTGGAGCTGGCTGGGGGATAGCATCGTGGGCGGCTGGCGCATCGACGTCTGCTGCCTTGGCTGTGGGGGGCTCTGTGTCGCTGGAAACCGGTCCAGCGGCGTGTCGAGCACGGCTGTGTAGGGGCTGACGGTGCGTCCGACCAGGTCGTCCTCGGGCAGGCTGATGCCAATAACAATCGGACGGTCGTGGGGCGACAGGTCCTGTGCAGAGGGGGGTGCAGTGTTTCTTTTGTCCTTCTTGTCGGTCTTTTTCCGCAACCAGTTCCAGTTGCCAATCGACGAGTCTGATGGCTTTCCTTCGAGTGCGCGCAGAGCAGCGGCATCGACAAACTTGCCGGGGGCTGTCGGCATCTGAACTTGGGCCATCTGGGGTTGTTGTTGTTGTTGCTGCTGCTGTTGCTGCTTTCTCAGCTTGGTCATGTCAGTCACCAGTCGGATACCGGCTTTGGCGTTTTGTGCTTTCTGGCGAGCACGCGACTTGAGGCGGAGAGGTTTTGACGATGTAGATGCTGTAGATGCAGAGGATGAAGCTGATGCGGCAGCGGGAGGCAAGGTCTGGCCAGAAAATGGCGGCTTTGGAAACGACGCAAGCAGAGGCGAGTCTGCCTCTTCAATGGTGGCGAGAAGCGGCGGCCCTGCGCGGCGCGGCTCGTCACTGGGGAGGCCATCATCGGACTCCTCGTCACAGTCCGGGCTGTCCTCGTCATGGCCGTCGCTGCTCCAGTCCTCCCAGTCATCGTGGTGCTGTCGGGAGTTGTTGGTGTTAGTGGATGTGGATGTGGCTGTTGTCGCATTCTGGGGAGCAGTGTCGAACTCGTCAAAGGGGGTGATGAATGGGTTGGTGCCCTGTATAGATCGTAGGTCATGCATGGTTGAGATGTGGTGTGGATGTGGTGATGTATATGGTGATGTGGTGATGTGGTGTAGTGATATCAGATGATAGGTGATTATGATATAATGAGTGGTAAGAACAATTATAAATAAAAGAAATCGCAGAATATTAAGGCAGTGAAAATGAGGGAACGATTTATGGAGAGAAGAGGCAAGCAAAGAGGGCCAAAAATGAAGCCAATATCAGACGACAAAGGGCTATTGTCCTCGATGCTCAATGGCGGACGATGTGGACAATGAACGAGTCAGCCAACGCACATTTCTGACAATCGATAAAACAGTATACAAAGCGGTATGTGTTTTAGAGTGAGTGTGAAAGAAGAAAAGAATTGATCAAGTTGAGTATCGAGTGAACAGTAAAGATTGAAGAGTAAAGAGTGAAAGAGATGGTGTGTAAGCTTGAACAAGTTGCAACGTGAAGTCGAAGGAGGGTGTGAATAAAACTGCGGACGGCTATGGAAGCAAAGGAAGAGAAGATGGAAGAGGCTAAGGAAAAGATCGAGAAGAAAGAAAAGAGAGCGAATAGACGAGGTCGAGTTGAGAGACGAGACGAGACGAGACGACGGAGAGAATAAGAGACGTTCGCTGTGAGAGACGAGGTCTGGTCTTGGCCGGCCACTGGATGTAGTCGACTGGAGAAAAACTGATATAAATTAGTCTAAAATAATATAAACAAAAACAACGACAGGCCATGGCCAACCAGAGCGTCTACTCAATGGATTCTGAAATCCTCTTGGTCGGCAGATATCTTCTCAAGTAGCGTGCCGTCTCTCTTGCATTGTGTACTGTACATATAGAGTGCGTTCCATTCACTGGCGGCAATACACGCAGCCGAAATGAGTGCTGCTTCTTTTGACTAAAAACCGAGTATTCCTCACGACAAATTGCTCAATATCAGTCGCTAAGCGCCGCCAACGAGAGTACAACATATGATTAGCTCGCTGCAGCCGCCGATGACCGCCATGTCTTGGGCCTGGTAGCCAAGCTGTTACAGGCTCCACTCTGATAGCGCTTGATTGGGTTCTGAGTGATGATATTGCAACAGTCGGAGTAACTGACATATTTGCTTACTGTTGTATTTGATATATCCTTGCATACTGACTGTTTGTTATTGTATTTAGTAACTCCTTGCCTATGTATGGTATTTCCTTGCTCTCACCGTCTCACAGAGCAGTGTATGTGGTAATAAGCACATGAGTTTTATGTAGTCACGTGTGTATTATGTAATCATATGTTCACTGTGTATTCATTTGCTCTGCTATGTAATCGTGTTTGATCAAAAGATAAAAGAATCGAAAAAATAACGAAAGTAAAAACAACAACGAAAGAAGCCACAAGCCAAGTCACGTTCCGACCTGACTTGACATGATCGCCAGCCGATGGTGACTCTACAGTGACGGACGCCGTTTCAGCGAATTCCCCGGCTTCTCCAGTGTTTGTCTTGGCAGCGCTGCCAAGCCAGGACAAGACATTTAGGGCTGTCGTCGCAACGACTTGCAAGTGCAAATTGATAAAAGTATGGTATCGTATTGGTTCTCGTAGATGTTTATATATAAGGTCAATCGTCTAGCACTCTAGCTGGAAGTTTAGCAGCAGGCGCACGACTCCTCGAAGCCGCAGCAAGCGCACTCCTCAAAGAAACCACCGCGCATCGAAGGCTCCTCCGCCTCCATTGTGGGCTGGGCCTGGAGGGTCTGTATGATGTTAGTCATGTTGAGATATGGTGGTCGCGTAGGGCGTCGACGGTACGTACAGGCTGCTCGGTGATGATGGACTCGTTGGCAGCGGCCATGGGCTGCTGCTGCATAGGGATCTCCATGGAAGGCATTGTGATGTAGAGTTTGTTGGTGGTGGTGGTGGTGGGTAGATGTTGTAGTGGTTGTGGTAGTGTGTGGATGGCGGTTGATGAGAATGAAAGAAGAAGAGAAAGAAAGGCAGCGGAGGAAAAGGGCGGTGGGAGCTTTTATGCTTTATCTACAAGTACCCCGGACGGACTGACTGTCAGACTCAGTCGCACCTCAAACTCTAAACTCCCAGACGCCAACGGCTGTTACGTAGGACCCTACGAGTACTTGGTGCCGCCCCCTCCTGTCTGCTACTCTACAACGCAAAGGACACACAGAGGACCCTCCTACGGGGTATGCCATGCTGGCAAATGCAGTCATAGCAAGTCTCAGCCACCTTGTACGTACACCTACGATGCACACAGGCCGTCCCCTTGGGGCAATGCAGCTTTGCCGTTTGCAGTTGGACTGCGGAAGAGCCGGTCAATTTTGGTGTGTAGTACGTACGGATACAGAGTATGTGTATGGTTCAATTATCCTTTATTTTTTTCATTTATTGATTATTCACAGGACCCCTGCGTTTCGCATCTTCACCACGAACACGACGTCGCAGTCGGATGACAGTATCCTAAGCATACAGTACTCCGTACAAGCACAAGCATCTATGTGTACAAGGCTGACAGTCCCGAGATTACAAAGGCTAGATCCGCGGTGGCTGTGGCCGCGTCATAGATCCATAGCAGTCTTTGCTTCCTCTGTACTCCGTAAGCATACATTGTCGGGTGCACCGATGCTGCGGCGCGGTATTGGTTTGTCTGGGCGCCGAGACGGCACAGAAGCTTGTTGCGACGCCGAGGCAGCAATTGATCGGCGGTGTTTTGGATGGCATGGGAAACTACCAGAAACGGATCAACACACGTGGCGCAGTGGCTCAGCATCATGTGCGGATTCGTAAATACTCGTACGATACTGGAGGCCGTGCCTTGCAGAACTTGGAGAAATGAAGCCTCCCATGCTGACTCTCACCATTACCTCTACCTCGTCAACTGCGGCTCCAGACTGGCTCGGGTAATACGGCTTCGCCATGACTGCGGAAGAAGGGCCACGTAGACCGATTTGGAATCTGGATTGTGATCAATGACGTCAACCACGCAGAGTCATCGGCTTCACAGTGAGGGTGTTGTCGATGCGGAGGTTGGAGATGATAATATTCAAGAACTACATGTTATATGTAGATCACGGCACTTATTAGTCATTCACATAATTCAGGGTCTCTCATTGACAGCAGGCCTAACAGACAGCACTTGGCGCCCCGTGCCGAAGAGTACTTTTGGTGCCGCTTGTTGATTATGTAAGCAACGACTGTCGCGTTCATTATTCATAACGTGCACTTCATTATTTTCACAGCGTGCACAAAGACGAGAAAGAAAAGGGGCTGTTCTCTTTTGCTAGACAGGGGCAAGTTTAATAGAGGGGCAAAGAAAGGGGAAATGAAAAGGGGCTCAATCGAGTCTGTTGATTGGTTAGCAGTATTGGAAAGTAACAAGTATTGAGCCGCGATGATTAAGCTGTGGGGCCTCCTTATCAGTGCATTGAAGACAATAGCATGATCAAGACTCAAGAGATCACAAATTGATCAGGCTGTAATTCAAAGAGCATGTGAGATGTCTGATACTAATGAAAGCATCATGTATTAGGAAGTGAAAAGAAAAAGATAAGTACGGACTACGGAATAGAAAGAAAACAATCCGATGAGAACGAAGATCGAATATGGATATCTCCACGGAATAGCACACAAGATGCATTCGATACCATGCTGCATTACCTCTTCGATACCGTACGGAGTAGTAAGCACGTGCCGGACGCTAATGTGACGGTAACGCTGACGGCATAAGATGGTCCAGACGGAGGTGGAAAGAAAGAGACGCATACGGAGAAAGGTAGTACGGAGTACGGAGTTGGAAATCTGGCATCTATTCCGTACTACAAACAATCGCCTTGTCCGCCTCTGTCTTACCCGGTACGCGCCGTTGGACGTGATTGTCTGGGACCTTTTGTGTTGCGATGCGATGCGAGACTGCGAGACTGACGCCGGAAGGGGACCGAGACTCATCGCCATTGTTGACTGACTAAGCATAAGCATATACAGGGCATTTAAGCTTAAGCATAGAGGCTACAGAACAGTCCACTCGCAAGCATCGTCTTTGCACTTTGCCCATCATCTTATTTTGCATTGCTCAACCTGCACTTGCATTGATCGATATGCACAATCTGTCATAATACGCAATATTAGCCTTTGCCATCATTCTATTGCATTGCTCGATATGCACGATCTGTCATATCATATGGTGTAATTTCGATCCCCCTCCAGCACCACCTTTGCGGAGGATATTAACGTATGCTTAGCCTTTTAGGGCGTTTACCCGCTAAACCACTCTGTCTGACCCTCTGTATTGTGTGTGTAGTTACATTCCTGTCGCCATCATGCTCGGCCGCAATCGACCAAAACGGATCAAAATAGTGGACGCTAATTCCAGCTATCAACCACAACCGCTAAATTCAATTCGATTGCGGATTAGCGCTTTAATGCCGCTAATTAATCGCTATCATGTCTGTACTTTTGTACACCTGTCCTGTTAAGTACTACGAGAACGGTTACCTGGACGGGCAAAAAGCCATCAGGAAACAAGGGAACAAAGGCAAGAAATATTTTTAAAAAGAAATTAAAAATAAAAAGGGCCAAGACTTTGGCATATAACGGAACACCAAACCACGCCAACGCAATCTGGCACCTCTAGCGCAAGAGTTTTCGCCCGTCTGTCGTCTGAACGTTTTCGCCGCCATCTACCCTAAACTGGTCCCTGCTACTTCTACCTACCACCTATCCCTGTCAAGTTATCACTGCAACATCACACACTGCATGCACACTGCACACTCACTGATCACTGCACACTGCACCCTATATTACAACACCTTATTCCTGTCGTCTACGCATACCTGTCTACAATCGCCTCTCTCCCCAATACGAGCCGTCCACAAGACTTTCGTTTTCATCTTTCCACTTCTTCCCTATCGTCTCGTATCTGCATCCAACTGCCGCTCTTTGTTGTCGTCGCTCGTTTCCAACACCACCACCCCCCCCCCTTCTCCCTTCTCTCTTTACCACTATCATCCATAACCAGTGGCCACTCTGCAGGCCATCTGGTGACGTGGACAACACAGCTGCCATCGTGGCTTCTCAAAACCTTTCTACCGGCTCCTCGTCCTCCTTTGGCGACCGACCACGGACTCACCGTCGCCGTTCTTCGAGCATTGGTCCTCCGTCGTCGCTGTCCCTGGACGGCAACGGATCGTCCCAGCACCTGGGCGTCAACGGCCGCCAGCTTCCCCTGTCGCCGATTCCTGGTACGTGCTTGTCTGAGCGCGGCCTATTGGTCTCTTGGCCTATTGGCCTATTGGTCTATTGGCCTTCTGACCTACTGGCCACTTGTCACTTGTCAAACCCTCAAAACTAACCGCACAGGCACACCCAACATCATGTCGCTATCACGGAGTCCGTCGCCCACGCCCGGCGGCGGCTGGTCCAGCCCTGGCCTCAACATCAACGGCAGCGGTCGCTCGAGCCCGAAAGCACAGCCCCACGCCGCCTCGTCGTCCGCCGCGGCATCGAGCAAATACCCGTCCTTCTCGACACAGAACCAGGGCTTCTTTACGCGCCACATGCGCCACCTCTCCAGCAGCCTACCACGGTTTTCCGACCCCGTGGCGTACACCGAAAAGGACAAGCCACTTGGCGGTAGTGCCGGCGCCAGCAGCGGCGGCTTCAACTACGGCATGAACCTGCTGGGCCGTATGCAGCGGACGTTTGCGCGGACTAGCCGCAAGGCCAAGGTGCGCACGCTCGTCATTCTTGGCCTGCTGGCGGCCCTTTACATCTTTTACCATTCTCGTGAGTTTTGCTACTTTTTTGTTTAAGCTAAAAATACGGTACTGACAGACAGCCCTTGTGTACCTCTGGCGGAGAACGGCGTGGCTGGGTGGAGGCGAAAAGTTTGTGATTATCCTGGCGGCGAATGTGGGCGGTGGCGTGATGGAGTGGAAGGGCGCGCGGGAGTGGGCGATTGAGCGCGACAGCACGCGCAACAAGAAGCGGTATGCGGAGCGCTGGGGCTACGACCTGGAGATTGTGGATATGAGCACGAAGAAGCGGTACGCGCACGAGTGGCGCGAGAGCTGGGAAAAGGTCGACTTTATCCGCAACGCGATGCGCAAGTACCCCAAGGCCGAATGGTTCTGGTGGCTGGATCTCAACACATTTGTGATGGAGCCGTCGTACTCGCTGCAGGAGCACATTTTCAACGAGCTCGAGAACAACATCTACCGCGACATCAACGAGTACAACCCGCTCAACATCACGCACCCGCTCAACGAGGTGTACCTGGACGAGGTGTCGCAGAGCGCGACGGGCGACGGCACGGCCGAGTCGCTCAACCTGGTGCTGTCGCAGGACTGCTCGGGCTTTAACCTGGGCAGCTTCTTTATTCGCAAGAGCGAGTGGACGGACCGGCTGCTGGACGTGTGGTGGGACCCCGTGGCATACGAGCAGAAGCACATGGACTGGGAGCACAAGGAGCAGGACGCGCTGGAGCAGCTGTACACGGCGCAGCCATGGATCCGCCAGCACATGGGTTTCCTGCCGCAGCGCATGATCAACAGTTTCCCGCAGGGCGCGTGCTCGGAGAACGGCGTGAACAGCCGGTTCCACTACGATAAGACGGACCGCGATTTCCTCGTCAACATGGCCGGCTGCGAATGGGGCCGCGACTGCTGGGGCGAGATGTACAGCTACCGCGAGCTGTCGTACTACCTGAACCGGTCGTGGTGGGAGCGCTTCAAGGAGGATCTGCTGTGCGCCATCTGGTTCAAGCTGACCGGCCAGCGGGTCAAGTTCTAGGCCATGGGCCGTGGGGTGGGGAGTGGAGGCACGTTCACGACCTGACGCACCATCACGAAAGACTGATGACTTTTTTTTCGTCTTCTCTTCTCAACTTGTTTACTCTTTTACTACTTTCACACTTTCACACTTTGACTTCTTTGACTTCTTTCACTACTTTCACTTCTTTCACTGCATTCACCTTTTGCGATTTCTGTGCAAACACTACAGCCGGATGGGATAGACGACCATTGGAGGCGGCGGCATGGCCGACTGCTGCATGGCTGCGTTGTCTTATTAGTTTTTTTTTTTTTTTGTATTTTGGTTCTTGGTTTGTTTCTCGTTTGCAGTCGGACGTTGCTCGATTTGTCATCTACCTTGTATGCATTTGTTGCCATCTACAGCTCACCTACCATGATGTTTCCGTTCTCTGGTGCTGCCTTGTGCCGACGGGTTGGAGTTTCTTCGTTCTATTTTCTATCTTCTATTTTTGGTATTAATATGTTGATCTTTCTATTTATATGTCGAAAAGTGGCTGATGAATACGATGTAGCTGATGACTAATAAATCCCGACGATCATGACTAAAAACACATTATAGTATCCACTTCTTCACGTCACCTCATCGTGGCACAGTATTGATGTAATCTTTGGTATTGACAGTTCTAGACTGGAAGAAGAGAAGGTAAAGAGGGGAAGAGAAAAGAATGAAAGAAGTGAAGGTTATCGACATGAAAGTGAAATGTAATGTTACGAAAAAGAAGGAAGAAGAACAAGAGAAGAAGTGAATGTCAAAATGAATCCCTCTGGATGCCAGAGCAGAAGGGAGTCAATCCCAACTCGCCGTCTGTCCAGAGGGTCCTGGGTATAATGGGGGAAGAGAAGAGAAGTCGTAACGTAACGTGAAAAAGTGAAAAGAGAAAAGAGAAAAGTGAAAAGATGAAAATGTGAAGAAAAAAAAAGAATGTGAAAAACCAAAGACGAAAGGGAAAGAAATGGTATAAAGCCAGTAGAAACCCAGAGATAAAGATCTAAACCGATAAAACAAATACAAAATACAAAATGGTACAGGCGCTGGTACAAGGGAGAGGGAAATGGGGAACAAGAAATGCAAAGCGGCGTGCTTTTTGTTTATCGGCTCATGCTCTAAAGGCGCGGGACACGAATCCCTCGCGCTTGGGCGCGCTGGCACTGGCGCTGCGGCGCGGCGAGTAGGGCGCGACAGCCTCGCGCTTGCTGGACGACGACGACGCCTCGTAGACGCGCACACTGTCAATGAGCCAGTAGGCCTCGTCGAGGTCGGCGCCGTTGTTGAGAATGTAATCCTCGCAGGTGTCGGCCTTGCTTGAGCAGGTGGCGTCGTCGTCCCAGTAGATGCCGGCCCAGTCGCCGCAAAAGGTCGTGTCAAAGATGATCTGCTGCTGCTTAAAGTGGCTCGCCACGTCGCAGCCCGAGAAGCGCGCCAGCGGCGTGCCAAAGTCGTCCGTGTTGGGCGCCGACGAGGCCGAGCCGCCGACGGCCAGGCTCGAGGCCATGGTCGAGTTGCGCTCAAAGAACCAAACAGAAATAGAATCGTCGGTCAGCTCCATGGCATAGACGCCGCCGCCGTTGGCGTTGAAGCCGGCGCCGTAGTTGTTCGTGTTGGTCGTCTCCAACGAGCAGCCGGCGGAAGCGCCCTCGGAGCTGCAGTCCACCGACGACTCGCCCGTGCTAAAGACGGTGTCGCTCTGCGAGCCCGTGTTGGTCATGGTGCAGCCCTCGGACGTGTGCAGCGTGATGGAGTCGGTGCTCTGGCTGTTGACGCCCTCGATAATGTCAATCTCGCCGCCGTTGGGCCAGTCGGGACCAAACGTCCAGAACGCGGGCCAGACACCGCAGCCGACGGGCATGTGCTGGATATCGGCAATGAAGAGGCCGTTGTCGTAGGTGTTGGTGCTGCTCACGCGCGTCGAGCGGCGGCCCGAGGTAGGGTTCACGGCGCGGTAGTCGGCGCCCAGGTAGACCATGTTGTTCATATAACCGGCCAGACCGTCGCCGCTGGCCGTCTGGCTGTCGACATACTCGACAAAGCCGTTGGTGGGATCGGCCTCGTCGAAAAAGGTAAACGAGTCGGTGTCGAAAAAGTTGGAGTGGTCATAGGCGTCCTTGACGGTGTAGCTGGTGGCCTGGGCCGCAGCCAGCAGGGTGGAAAATGCAATGACAGACTTCATTGTGTAGATGTGTAGATGTGTAGATGGAATGAATGAGATGGTCAGAAAGTCAGAAAGCAGTGGCCAGCACAAACTTGCTGATGTGGTTATTTTTATATGGAAAAGGGTGGGATGAGAGTGCAGTCGAGTGAACACGTCGTGTTCAGATGAGCAGTATGCTGAGTTGTTCAGTTGAGTCAACGATGTGAGTTGTTGTGTTGGTGATAATGAATGAATGGTGAGAGCAACGAAATTGCAAAATGAGTATCCGTTACTTATAGGAAGAGACGGTCGTGATCCAGCGATGCTCAATATGGCCAGCCTTGTCGAGATATGTCGAAAGGTGAAAAGTGAACAGAAAAAAAAAGAGGCCAAACGTTCCAGACGATGGATAGGCCGAGAGAGTGAGACACGGAAGAGTCCTCAATAAGATCAAATGTCTTCAATATAGCTGTAAAGCTGTGCAAAGCGTTGGGCAGTGTAAGCAATGAGTGACAATGGACTACAATAGCTGTGTAGAGCGTGCAGGTGGAGCCTGTGCTGTGCCTGTGTAAGGAATGTGAATAGAGACAATAGAGACAAAAGACGATACAATGAGGAATTCAGGGTCGGGACTGGAATGTACAAGGTTGGTAAGGAGTGAAGAATGTACAGAACAGCGGGAGAAGATGGAAGGAGAGTGGGAATGAAAGAAGAAAGAAGAAAAGCACAAGGGAAAGGCAAGCCTGAATCGCGGATGTTGATTGAAGCATTTACAGAGAGGGCTGGAGGGAGGAATGCGATATATATAAGATGCATGAGATGATGTGATAGACAGTAAAAGATAAAAGATAAAAAGATATTAAAAAGAAAGAGAGGGAGGAAAGTGGAAAAAGAAGAAAAGAAAAGAAACAGATCAAGGAACCGATCAAGTGGCCCACCACTATGCATCTGGGCACAGACGTAAACGTACGGAGTGGACTACTTTTTACTGACGCCGGATGATTGTTCGCATTGGGAAGAGGAACCGTGTAGATGGCATTGACGGGTGCTGGACGGCGACTGGGTACGATAGCTACGGAGTACGGAGTACGTATGCACGTTGACCGGGGAGACAACAAGACACGGAGATGAGGACGCCGTTGAATGACAGGAGCGTGGTATTCTCGTGGGGGCCGGGATATAGATGAGTGCGTGCGATCGGACAAAGACGTATATGAATATAAAGATGAAAATAGATCAAAGACATTGTAGATAGGGAGACAACAATACGATGAATGGTATACTCCGTAGTAGAGCAAGAATAGAACTGTAAACGATGGGGAGTGGAAATAATACAAAAAGAATTAAGACGACGCAATCAAGGCCATGGAGTTAAACGCTTTGATATCACGCTCTGATCAAGAACGGGCCAAGAGATCGAGGCAAGAGGCCAAAAGACATCAAAAGGCCAAGAGCCAAGGACGAAAGCATAACTCTGTACAAAGCTCAGCTGGAACAAATTCAGGGACTTGTCATTAAAATATACAGCCAATAACGGCATGTAGCGAGAGCGTGATGAGAAACGAAACAATCCGAGGATGCAAACGCTAAAGCAAGACGCAAGGTACGCTGCAATGCCGCTGCAAGACGCAGCAATGAAACAATGGACTCGAAGATCTGCACTATGAGCACCAATCGACGGCCATCAGTGTCATTGCCGCCAGCAATCGACCCGATGAAGCTGAGCAGAAGGAAAAGAACAGGCGAGGACTAGCGCTGGCTCGTGGTGTGAGCAAGCGCAGGAACAATACGAATCTCGCCACCCATTGGCCGCCGTGCAAGTCAGGGGTTGTTAGCGACGTCGCATGGGGCGCAGACAGGTACGTATAGGTTGAATAAAGTATGTTATGTAGCTTAAGCATATGTGTGTGTTATGTACACATTATGTGGACGGAGTACCTATGAGCATAGCTTTGCCACTTATACGTTACGGGCAGTATCCGTAAATATAGAGGCAAGGCAGACCCTGTAAATATAGAGGCAGGGAAGAGAAAATATACGCAAATGCAGAAAAGGAAAAAGGAAATAGAGAAGAATAAGGAACATTCGGAAGACACAGACAGGAAATACTTACTCCGTAAGCATACGCTGGGACCATACTTTGTATCCAGAGAATACTACCGTAAATACTACCATAAGACAAACAAACATCTGTGCCATAGAAACCTCCCTGTAAATGCATACGTAAGGCGTTTATGGGCGTCTGGGCGGCTGCCCGCCATGCCCCACGATCAATACCCCTGACAAGCCGCAGCCAATAAATTCAGCGCCCTTTTGCCTAAAAACTACACTCGATCGGGCAAGTCACAGAGCCCCTGCATTACTCACTAAGCAGCTCGCCCCAATCAGAAGGAGAGCATGAAATGTTTCCAAACTCCTTGGCCCTGAGAAGATCCATACTCGCAAGGGATGAAACGAAACGAAACAACCGACCAGAGCCAAGCTGCCTAACCCTAATCAACACATGTAAATCGGCGAATCGGCGAATCGTCCATCCACCCGGCTTGCGCAGCCGACACGTCGACTGGAGGTGAGAGAGGTGAGTGAGGATCGTGCAAGGATCGGGGATGCTGATCGCTCAAAAAAAGAAGAAATATACGCGTACGTACTCGGTAGAGGCGTGGCGCTGAGACGTAGCATTGCGGGCCGAGGCTATTTCTACGGAGGACGAGTAAAAGAGGAAAGACGAGTAATGGAAGAGACTGCGATACGCCGGCGATGCACAGGCGGTTATGAGCGGTGAGCAGTGAGCGACAGCATTCCAGTTGGTGGCAGTGTGTCGTAGCCAAGGGCTTGGTTCAGAAATCGGCGCAAAAGATAACCAAACTGACACAGCTAGTAAATAGCCAACGTCAACCCTAGCCAGACGATGGCACTCGCTGTCTCGCCATGCCACGCGGCCTGTCCCAGTGGAGGCTGGAGTCTGGATCGGGAGAAGCCGAACAGAGAAGTTTAATGAGTACTGTTCCAGTGGAATTCGCTTGGGTGATAGCTCAAGAGTCGTCAGAAGACGTCGTAAGCTGATGGAAACGGTAGGGCTGCTGCGGCATATCAGATCAATGCACTGGCATGCAAAGCAACGCTCATGCATTCTTGTGTTCGGCAGTGAGCTTAGATCATGATCAGGGTTGTCTGTTGTCTGCTGTGTCTGTTGCTCTTTGTAGCTGTTAGTTTCAAATAAATAAGCTGTCAGCTGTCAGCGAGATTGATCTCGGCATATGGTATGATACTGCGGCCACCAAAGACGGCCAGCCCTTGCTTTGCCCAACAGCCACCCCTTGTCCCAACACGCGTGCAGTTGACAGCACGGTCACTGCAGGGCAGGTACTTTTAAGCATAAAGGACCAACAACGTCTTGGCGGTGGTACAACAGGGATATCAAAGCAAGGGCTTCTCGGTCTGCTGAATCCCTGCTTCGGTAAGGCGGCCGCGCCGCTGTCCTCGACACCATCGGCACGCCTGCGTGCATCTACCGTACCGAGTATGCAGTGTCGTTTCATCCTTCATCTCTTTTAGTGTTTGCCTTGTAATTAACAAAAAAAACATGCACTTCATCAGGAGAGTCGAAAGCTACAAATCATGTTATTAGTCATGAGGTTAAAGTGGATCACGTGCAATTATCAACCCGAGATTTTCGTCTTGTGATTTTGTGAGAGCACCAGCTCGCAAGTCACGTCTCACATTAAACATGATATTGTCATAACATCTACTCCTATTTTATTCACATATTGCACATGACAGTGCCGAGCACATGGGCTCTGCTGCCCCGGCTTCGTCCAGCCGCTCTCCGAACACGGCCGGCACTGAAGCGCAAGCTCGGTCTCTCGGCCGTTTCCCACACAGTACAAAATGCCTGTAGCTATAACTCGTCCTTACGGCCAAGGCATTTCTCTGCCTGTACGCCAAGGCAGTCAGACGGTAGTGACAAAAAACGCTGGCCAAACAGTCTCGTGACGCTGGCCATTGAGACGTCCTGCGACGATACCTGTGTGGCCATCCTGGAGAAGGAGAGGGGAACGGAGGCCGATGCTGCCGTCGCCGCCGCCACAGACAACCGGCCGGCCGCGAGCCGTCTCCTCTTTGAAGAGCGCATCACCGCCGACAACCGCCAGTTCAAGGGCATCCATCCCCTGACCGCCGCCGTCTCCCACACCACCACCCTCGGCCAGCTCGTCCACACGGCCCTCGCCTCGCTCCCTCGCGGCGGCGCTCCGCCCGACTTTGTCGCCGCCACGCGCGGACCCGGCATGCAGTCGTCGCTCGTCAACGGCCTCGGCCTCGCCAAGGGCCTCGCCCTCGCCTGGCGCGTGCCCCTGCTCGGCGTCCACCACATGCAGGCCCACGCGCTGACGCCGCGGCTCGTGTCCTCGCTGGCCGCCGCGCCGTGCGCCGCGCGCTTCCCGTACCTGTCCTTTCTCGTGTCCGGCGGGCACACCATGCTCGTGCACTCGCGCAGCCTCTGCGACCACCGCGTGCTGGCCACGGCGCACAACATTGCCATTGGCGATCTGCTTGATAAGTGTGCGCGCGCGCTGCTGCCGCAGGGCTATATTGACGCCGCCGAGGCCGAGGCCGGCCGCAGTCTGCCCTTTGGCGCGCTCCTCGAGTCGTTTGTATTTGGCGCCGACGACTCGCCGCCGCCGTACACATACCCCCTGGCGCGCCGCGACGAAATGATGCCCTTTGCGCCGCCCGCATACGACTGGCGTCTGGACCCGCCGCTCGGCAACGGCGCTCTGCGCAACGCGCTGCGGTTCGACTTCTCCGGCCTCAACGGACAGGTCAACAAGATTGCCGAGTTTTTCCCCGCCAATGTGCACGACGACGAGCGCCGCATGCTGGCGCGCGGCGTCATGCACCAGGCGTTTGAGCATCTGGCGAGCCGGCTGGTCATGGCGCTCAAGGGCGGCGCCGGCGCCGATGCGACGTGCCTGGTGGTCGCAGGCGGTGTGGCGAGCAACCGGTTCCTGCGGCACGTGCTGCGGTCCGCCCTGGACGTGCACGGCTATGGCCATCTGGCCGTCGTGGCGCCGCCGCCAGCGCTGTGCACCGACAATGCGGCCATGATTGCATGGGCCGGCATGGAAATGTACGAGGCGGGCTGGGAGACAGGCATGGGAGTCGGCCCGATCCGGAAATGGTCCATGGACCCGACGGCCGACGACGGCGGCATCCTCGGGATTGGCGGCTGGACCAAGCGCGCGAGCAAATAGAAAGCATAGACTACGATACCCATGTATAATACTCACAAAAAATAAATATAAAATCGCCATGTATTTGTATTGCTACAGCAAAACGCAAGAAAAAGACAGACGGTCACTATCGAGGAGGGACTAGAGCACTGCTCTAGTCCAGAGCGCTTGTGACGTTGGAGAACTCGCCGCGCTCCAGCTTGGTCTGCCAGAAGATGGGGTTCGTGTCGCTGAAGCCGTGCTTGACCCAGCCCTCCTCCTTGACGTGGTAGAGGTTGATGAAACCGCCCGAGTAGGCGTCGCGGTGCGTGGCCGCCAGGATGCTGCGGCGGCCCAGCTCCAGCGCCTCGGTCTCCGTCAGGTCGTACCGGTACTCGGCATCCAGCACGCCGTACGCAAACGTCTGGCCCGAGCCCACACAAAACAGGTTGCCCGCCAGCCGCGTGCCGTCCGAGTCCACATAGTACAGCGCCGGGCCCTCCTCGGGCGTCACGCCCGCACACATGGTGCCCATGGACAGGCCCATGCCCTTGTAGCTGTACACCAGGTTCGCCAGAATCTTGGACGCCGCCGCCACCGAGATGCGCCGCTTGTGCCGCAGCTCGTGCAGCCGGCACTCCCGGCCCAGCCACGCCAGCCAGTACTGGCAGTCGGCCGCACCGCCCGCCATCGTGCCCAGCAGGCAGCTGTTGATCTCAATCACCTTCTTGACCGTCTGCGACGCAATCCAGTTGCCCGCCGTCGCACGCGAATCCGTCGCCACAATGATGCCGCCCTGGAAGCGGAAGGCCAGCGTCGTCGTGCCGTGCGCAATCTTGATGGGGCAGCTGGGGTTGGACCGGTCATCGGTCACCGCACGGAGCCATTGCGAGGGCTACTCGTTAACAGATGCATTCTCTCGCTCGTCCTTTGTTCGTCTTTGTCTTACCTGAGCTATCGGGGGCATGGCAAACTTGTGCGAGAGGCCCGGGATGGAGCCATTGTAGTCAAACTCATCCTCCTCGGCGACAAGATCGTCGGGGTTCTGGTGTGCCGGGCGGCTGTACCGGGCGACAAGAGTGTTCATATTGGCGGGGAGTGGGGGGGAGGGTGTCGTGTCGTCGGGTATCGTCAAGTCGTTACGACCAAGGTATATGTGTCGGTGAATCGTCAAATGCGTAAACAACGTTAGAGGCAGTACTAGGACACCAAATCGCTAGGCTGGGCGGTGATGCAGTGGGATGCGGTCGTGGGTCTATCGGGCCGGCGATACACAGGCACCAAACAGCGTCGACAGCTCAAGGCAGCTCTGGACGCGTGCTAGCCTGTGGGTGGTAGTCACGACGCTAGCAGCCCGCTTTATGATTAGTCATATGTCGTGCCTCAGGCAGCAACAAGCTGTGATACTCCATGAGGATACCTCTTCAAGATGCATCTACTTTCCATACACATATATCCTTCGATAACACTTCTATATTTAATATTTTTGAAAAACCCTCTGATCGCACTACTAATCTTATCACTCTCTCTTTGCTTGAATCAGCTTGACTTTGATCTCATCTGAGGCCATCTGATGCATATATCTTTCAATCACTGACTACATATATCCTCAATAACCCTAATCTACACTTCTATGCTCGAGAGAGGTCCAGTGGAAGTTCAGATCGATTGACGATCGATACGGATAACCGCCGGAGTCCTCCTCGTGGGCGCCGGCGCCGTACTCTACGGAGTATGCACACGATAGGGGCTATCTGTAAAGATCCATCGTCTCGACACTGCACTGTAACTACACTGTAACTGCCCTACATACCTGAAGAGACACATGGAAAATACCTAATACCGATGTGTTTTCATGCGCTTGCCCGCTTTGGTCATTTAATCTCTGTCGTAATTTAGCCCAAATTCTAAATGTCTTGTTTTTGTGATTTTGGCTTCTGATTTTGATAGGGCAGATGAAGCCATATGCTTAGAACTGACATAAACAATCATGTAGCATCTCAAAATACAATAATAAATCATCCGTCTTCCACTCATCGCCATTGGCTAGAAAACTGTTTCTTAAAGTGCTCTTAATATCTTGCTTTGACATACACTCTTACAGCGTACAGAGGACAAGTCGCTGTAGCCGTCCCACTCTGGCAGCTCAGGGTCCGCTAGAGGATCGGCACGTCCACTGTAACACCTAATGCAAGGAATGCTGTAATTGCTTCGCATGCCCCCCCTTTGGCCTTTGGCTTTTGGACTCCCCTGCTTCTTTTTCCTTTTGATCGCTTGTGTCTCCAGAATCTCTCCCTTTCCGTCCTGTCATACAATTCCGTGTCGACTTGTGCCTCACTCTTTAACTCTCGGCCTCGTTGACTGCACTCTGCATCTCCCACTCCAGCGGCCGTCTCTTTTACGATTACAGGCGTCCACCGCTATTCTACAGGTACCCCCTTTTCGCCCCAATCAGCAGTTAGCCCCCCCCCTACCCCCCTGGCCTGGCGCACGACATTTCGACATTTCGACATCTCGGTCTTGACACATCGACACATCTCTTCCAGGCTCTGTGTCGACTCTCCATCCGCCAAGCTGCACTCTCGACACATTGGCCTTGCTCGGTACCGACTTGCTCTATTCATCTCGACGTTTGTTGGGGCTTCCTGCTTTCTCCCTCTCTCCATCTCGCCTCCGACAGGAAATGCTCTGGATGCGATAGTTTTCGACCACTTGAACGCAACCGTGTTTCCGTGACGAGAGCAAAGCGCTCTTTGGCGACAACCTCTTGCCATCCGTCCTCCGCCTTTTGCCTTTTGCCTTTCAGCAACCAAATCACACCACAACCGACCATGGCGCGACCCTTGGGACCTGTGCGCCTAAAGAAGGCCAGCCCAATGACGATTGTCCTTGGCGGCGTGCTGTGCATCTTTGTCATCTACTATTTCCTGGCCTCGGGCGGCTCGATCTCGGTGTCGGCTGCACGCAATGCCAATGCGGCCTCGCACCCGCTGTCGCCGCCGACGTCGCCGTTCCGCAAGGCCGCGGCCAACGGCAAGACACCACCACCGCCCGTGACGCGGTACAACATGAACACCGTTACGACAACGAGCAACCCGGTGGAGAACAAGGAGCACATTCTGGTGCTGACGCCCATGGCGCGCTTCTACCAGCAGTACTGGGACAACCTGGTCAAGCTGTCCTACCCGCACGAGCTCATCACGCTGGCCTTTATCCTGCCCAAGAACAAGGAGGGCAACGCGGCCACGGCGGCGCTGCAGGCCCAGATTGCCAAGACGCAAAAGTCGAGCGACGACAAGGAGCGCTTCAAGAGCGTCATCATCCTGCGGCAGGACGTCGAGCCGCCGCTGCAGTCCCAGGACGAGGCCGAGCGCCACAAGAAGGAGAACCAGCTGGCACGGCGCGCCGCCATGGCCAAGGCGCGCAACTCGCTGCTCTTTACGACGCTGGGCCCGTCGACGTCGTGGGTGCTGTGGCTCGACGCGGACGTCGTGGAGACGCCGCCGTCGCTGATCCAGGACCTCGCCGCGCACGACGCGCCCATTGTGGCGCCCAACTGCTTCCAGCGCTTCGTCAACCCGGACACGAACAAGATGGACGAGCGGCCCTACGACTTTAACAACTGGCAGGACAGCCCGGCGGCACAGGAGCTGGCCACCAAGATGGGCCCAGACGATCTGCTGCTGGAGGGCTATGCGGACATTCCCACGTACCGGTCGCTCATGGGCTTCATGGCGAATGGCGAGGGCGAGCAGCAGGAGGTGCCGCTGGACGGCGTCGGCGGCACGGCGCTGCTTGTCAAGGCCGAGGTGCACCGCGACGGCGCCATGTTCCCGGCGTTTCCCTTTTACCACCTGATTGAGACCGAGGGTTTTGCGCGCATGGCCAAGCGTCTGGGCTGGAGCGCGACGGGCCTGCCCAACTACAAGGTATGTCGAGCGATGAGTCTGTTTGCCGTACCATGACTAACAGTGCAGGTGTACCACTACAACGAATAGGTCAGACGGACCTGACGCGTCGACCGGCCGCCCGGTCGACCGGCATTCAGTCACCCGACTATGACCGTAACGAACCAACAAAAAACATTTCTATTTACTCTTTTGAATTTTGAACCATTCGGAGGCAGTCCGCCATGGGACGGCAGCGTTGGCTTTGGCGTGGTGGCCGGCAGAGACGAGGCACACGGGCTGCTCTCTGTTTTGTCTTGGCTTTTGTCGTCCTTGTCTCGCACTGCTCCTGTCCTGTTTCTTTCATGTTACCTAATCATAGAATGTGCACATGCATATTTGCTGATGTCGTCTATCTCGCTATCTACTTTTTTTCATCTCTTCCATTTCTTCCATTTCTCCCATTTCTTTCCTCTCCTCCCCTCTCCGTCTTGTTCTCCTTCTGTTGGTCCCGCCAGGTTTTTCTTTGGTCAGAGGGAAAGGCGTATCTGTACATTACGAAATGGCTGTCTCTGTTCTGTTTGTCTTTTTGATACATGTGTTTGCAATCTACTATATCAACTGTGGTGTCAGTGTAGCGGAGTGAGTGAGAGTGATGTCAGCTGTGAATATTGAGCGTCATGAGACATGATCAGAAACATGATGCAAACTGAGTTGACCAAGACAAAGCCAGCATACTCTGCTGACGCGTATAAGCAAACCATAGCTTCGCGACAAACGCACCATCGTAACAACGTGAGAACCTTGCTGGCATCTCATGTCATTTTCATAGTCAAACAAAGATTCCTATAGAAGACGCTTCTCTGGATATAAATAGACCGCTCCCTCTCACCCAGCAAGACAGATCTTACTACATCACCATGCTTCGTCAACAGCCCATATCTATACTCATACTCTCCTTTCTATCGGCAAGATGCTTGACTTCTTCGTCCCGTTAGCTTAAAGCCGGGACCGCCGCCGATGGCGACTCCGCAAATAAGCCGCCCTCATCTGGCAAACGAGTACAAGGCCGTTGTCGACGACAGCATTAAGATCGCCTTTCTGTCAGCTGCCTCTTCGTCCCGTTAGTTCAAGCTGGGACCGCCGTCAATGGCAATGCCGATGAAGACACGCACCATCTGGCACAAAGGTGCAAGACAGTACATCGTGCACTGCGACCCGTTCTGCCAACTGGCCTCTTCGTCCCGTTTGCTTCAAGCTGGGGCCGCCGCCGATGGCAATGACGACAATAAACCATCTCATCTGGCATACGAGTACAAGGCAGCCACGCCAACACCGCGACCATCTTTCTGCCAGCTGGCCTCTTCGTCCCGTTAATTTAAGCCGGGACCGCCGTCGGTAGCAATGCCTAATAAAAGGACGACATCTAGCGAGAGAGTACAAGGCAGCACATCGTGCACTTCGGTTGGCTCGCACCACGCATAATCTTCCCGTTTTCTCGCAACCGGACCGCCGTCGGTAGCAATGCCCGAGAAGATTCCCACCATCTGGCAGTCGAGTACAAGACGGCCCATCTCACAAACTGCGGCCCATTCTGCCAGCTGTTGCGTCTACCACGTCATGCAGCAAGATCTCTCTACGCCCCTGCATACAGCCGCCTCCCATACGGTCCTCAGCCAGACACATCAGAGTAGCAAAATCCCTTCTCCCGTTATCGCAGAGGGCATGGGCTCGAGGCGCGACGTCGCCTTGAGTCGGCACTGGAGTGTGTCCCTGTGGCCTTTCTGTAATCAAAACAGTCACTCCTTATCACGAACAACGGCGGTCGTCTGTCACTTGCGTCTGCGATAACAACTATCTCTTCCTCTTCCACCAGGCTATCTTCTTTGTCTAGAAGAAGTAGAAATGATGGCTTCTACCGTCGAGCAAGTCCGAATTTTCTTCTACCCACATCTACGCAGCTGCATCTACGGCAAGGATGGCCAGCTTGCAGTGCTGCCGAGGGAACAACACTGGCTATATCAGGGCCTCCCCCGTGTCGACAGTGATGTCCAGCTGATTCCTAATCTTGGTGTACCGGGCAGAACATACTGCTTGATACCCTGACTCATCTTCTTGGCTGAACGCGTGAAGAGTTTCTAAAAATATCCTCCAGCTGGCGATGCATCACAAGCAGTCGACCAGGCAGCAGAGACGACATTCTCTTGGAAAGATGTCCAACCATGTCTATCAGTCCATTGCTTGCCGACACACTGAAAAAAAACAATCGCCTCGCCCAGGACTGTCAGAGGACCAATCCGTTTACAGGCGACATCTCTCACCTGTCGGAGGCTCAATGGGTGTGAATGCCATCTTGGCTTTGCGTCAGGAATCTCTCTATACGGATCATCGTCTTTCTTCCTCAACTCTTCATCTCAACTGTGTTGTCACGACGAGAGCCCTGCCACTTATGCTTTGACTGAGAAGGACCGCACACCTGGTGGCAAATGTCACTAACATCGTCTGTACAAGTCCCGTGAAGGCGATGATGCACAGTACCGTCCGAAGTCCCTGGCTATCAGCACATGGAAGACCACTATATCATAACATGGCACCCACCGGTCTTTTCCAGACAAGTGACAGCGCTATCCAAGGAGCTTTTGTCTGGCACGAACGCTGCTGGTATCCGCATCAGACGGTAGCTTCTCCGTGCAGCGAGCAGCACTACCTCTTCCAGACATTCAACATCATAGGAACGGATTGGGTGCATGAAGATGATCTGGTTGAGTTGTCCGGGGCCACATCGCGCCGCCCATCTGCCACCGACTCGACCGACAGCTTGTACTCGGCCATGTCGACACAAAGCAGTCAACTCGCCAGAGCTCGTGCTCACATCGACACAGTCCAGCCAACTCGCCAGAGCCTGCACTCACATCACATGTGGGCCTCTGTGATTGCTCAGATTGACAATGACATCTGGACAGAAGTGGTACGTCAAGGCACAAATCACCCCACGCTGTGTACAACATCGCCACGAGTAAGCCACCCTCTTTCTCTTGGCCGGACTTGAAAGAGCTCTTCGATCACTTGCTAACAGACGAGACTCCTTCCGGGCCCTTGCTCATATGCGATTACCACATCCAAAAGTTAACAAGATGAGGAACTGGTGTGATCATTTTCTTAAGAAGAGACGAGCAGATTCTCTCTCAACACGGCGTCCTTCTTCTTCATGCTGCTCGAAAGGGACTATCGTGACTGAGAACCTGAACGAGGCCGAGGGCATAAAGACTCGCCAGATCGAGCGGCGCCATTGCAGATTCAACATTCAGAGGTGAAGTGGTCCGTTGAGATTGCAATCAAGCAGCGCACCGGGTGGCAGTGACAGAAGGTGCAGACAGTCGAAGAGCCCCCCCTTACATGAACAAGAGGGAGGCAGAGGACGATTTAGCCGGGGCGTTCCCCCCGAGTTCGCTTATGTCATTGCCCCCTGCAGCAGAACATAGAAAAATCAGATTGGTTCCAGGGACCGGTTACTTCATCGCCGAGGGCATGGGCTCGAGGCGTGACGTCGCTTTGAGTCGGCACCGGTCGTTTCGGATGCATCTCTCGTGTCAAAGGCAGAAGAGGACGACCGGTTATATCTGCACTCGCTACCCCTAGCTTGCTGCTGTATCACGGGCAGTCGGTCGTCAGGCAGCAGAGACGGCATTCTCTTGGCAAGATTATCTCGCACAATTTATCAGACCATTGCTTGCCGGTATACTCATCGCAAATTAAACATCGCCTCGCCGACGAGGTGTCCGAGGACCGATCCGTTTACAGGCGACATCTCACCTGTTGGAGGCTCAAATAGGTGTAAGCGCCGTCCTGGCTTTGCGTCGAGGATCTCCCTTTACCGATCATCATCTTCATTCCTCAACTCTTCATCTCACTTGCGTTGTCACGACGAGTGTCCTGCCTCTTATGCTTGCATTTGATCAACCACTCCTTTTTTCATCTTTGTGCAAGTCCCATGAAGGCAATGCTGCACAGTGTCGTCGGCTAGCCGTTCTCTCGATAACAGCGCATGGAAGAATCGGTATTGTAACACGGCACCCACCAGTCTTCACCAGACAAGTGACAAGTTATCCCCAAAGCAACTTTTGTCTCGCATAGCATGTATCTGCGCCAGACGATAGCTTCTCCGTGCGGCGAGCAACACTGCATCCAGACAGACAACAACACATCCTAGGAACTGCATGGCGAGAAATTATCCAGACCGCAAGAACAATCTTTTGTCCTAGGTCACGTCGTGAGGGGCTGCTATAGTGCGCCACAAGGATCCCGTCCACACCAACTACAAGAAGAAGTACATTTCCAGACACAAGAAACAATACTCACTTTTTTCTGTATCGTACAAACGCTGCAGATTCCGCGTCAGGCGGCATCATCTCCGTGTGGCGAGCAGCACTACCTCTTCCAGACTATCAACATCTTGGGAACTGCTTTAGCGAGAGCAAGTAATCTGGTCACTTGTCCTTGACAATAGTCGCCCCCGATCTTGCTCGGATACCGACTCGACCAGTAGCCTGCATTCTGCATCAGCATAGTCCCATCAACTCTCTAGAGTTTGTTCTCGGCTATGTTATCACAGTCCAGTCAACTCGCCGGAATGAGCGGCGCCATTGCAGGCGGCCCTCTTACAGCCTGTCGTACAAGGGTCGTCGCCTCGAGCTCGGTGCGCTTGTGAAGCAGTGCCCCCGATGAACAAGATGGAATGAGAAGCGATCTAGCGGGGGCAGGGCTCATCCGAGGACGATGATCACGATTGTGCACGTCCCCACAAGGCCGGAACGAGCGCTCCAATCAGAGTAGTACACGGCCCTGGTAGCATCGTCGCAGAGGGTGGGCTCGAGGCTATCACGACCAATCCAAAGAGATATCATTATGGTACAAGGACAGACAGCATATCTGCAGTCGAGGCGTGACGTCGCCTTGAGTCGGTACTGGCATCGGTGGCGTCCCTCGTGTCAAAGGCAGGGAACAGGGCTATCGTCTGTTGCACGTTGGTGTCTGCGCATATATCAACAGAGGCAAGCCAGCTCGAGTGCTACTCTCGCTGTACTGGACAGAACATACTGACAGCCACCCTAAGCCATCTTCTTTGGTTGAACGCGTGAAGAGTCTCTTACCATTGATTCTTCCAGCTGCCAAACATGTCGACCTGCCACTCACTACCACTCCAGATAATGCCAGCAATAACGAATCGTTGTCGAGCTGGCAGTTGAGTGCACGACGCCCAAAGCGGCCTACGATCAGCACGCACCGGGCGATCGCCGTCCCACTGGAGGATCGTGACGGTGGTACAGTCGACCACGCCGACCACCAGCCAACGAGACTAGAAGATCACTCGGTCACAAAGCATGGGGAGGCTCAATCGTCAGGCAGCAGTGGCGACGTTACACATCAGATCAGTCCACTGCTTGCCAATACAAGTAGAGGCATTTACCGAACATCGCCTCGCCCAGGAGGGCAGTTGGGAGACCAATCCTTTTACAGGCGCCATCTTTCCTGTCAGAGTATCAAAGACGGGAGTGGTAAGCGCCATCCTGGCTTTGCAGCAAGGAGTGCTTACAACTTCTGTCTTTGTTCCTCAACTCTTCAAGTCAACTGTGTTGCCACGAGGGGAGGCCTGCCTCTTATGCTGTGAGATATTCTATCTTGTTTGTTATTCATCGTCTCTGTGCAAATATCAGCATCGTCGGCTGGCAGCCCTCTCGATACCAGGACATGGAAGTATGGCACCCATCGGTCTTCATCAGATAGATGACAGCACCAAGAAGCGCATCCTTTCGTCTGGCATAAACACTGCATACATCAGCATCAGACGGTAGCAGTGCAGCGACCAACACTATCTCGTCCAGACAATCAACATCCTAGGAGCGGATCGGGTACGAGAAGATGTTCGGGGCCACAAGCACGACATTTCATCCTGGGTCACGTCGTGGGAGGTGACACAGTGCTTCACATAGCTCTCACTCGTTAGCTATCAATAACATACAGTCATCGTTTTATTTCATACTTGCTCAATACCCAAGCCTGCTGCACGACGAGTGGGCACCGCAGACAGTCCAGCCTTGGGCATTCTTTACCTCTGGTCGGCTTCTTCGTGCACCTTGGCACAACACTTTGAGACCGGTATACTTAATCCCATCTATGCAAGACAATATCTTCAAAAACGCTGCAGATTCCGCGTCGGACGGTAGCATCTCCGTGCGGCGAGCAGCACTACCTCTTCCGGACTATCAACATCTTGGGAACTGCTTTAGCGAGAGCAAGTAATCTGGTCACTTGTCCTTGACAACACTCGCCCTCGGATCTTGCACAGATACCGACTCGACTGGTAGCCTGCATTCCGCATCGGCACAGTCCAATCAACTCTCTAGAGCTTGTACCCGGCTATGTTATCACAGTCCAGTCAACTCGCCGGAATGGGCGGTGCCATTGCAGGCGCCCTTTCAAATCAAATCAAATCTTATATTAACAAGATGGAGGCTGAGGACGATCTAGCGGGCAAAGAGACACCATTGTGTACAACGTAGAGGCGGCATCTTTGCAGTCGAGACGTGATGTCGCCTTTGAGTCGGTACTGGAACCAGTGGCGTCATTCGTGTCAATGGCAGGGAAAATGGACGATCGTCTGTCGCACGTTGGTGTCTGCGCACATATCAACAGTGGCAAGCCAGCTCGAGTGCTACTCTCGCTGTATTGGACAGAACATACTGTCAGATACCCTGGCCAGCCATCTTCTTTGGGCGAAACAGTCTCTTATAATTGATTCTTCCAGCTGCCAAACTTGGGCCTATCTGTCGATCTGCCACTCACTACCACCACAGATTATCTGGCAGTTGGTTGCACGACGTCGGCTTTATTCAAGACGCAAGAAGCAGAAATGCAGAAATATATTGTTTTATCTGTCTTGTCTTTCAGCCACGGACGAACATTGTCAAACCCTCACATGGATGCACACCAGGACACATGATGACCATCACCAAGCATGTAGCTAGCCAACCTCCCATAGCCAGATACGCTGTAGCTTTCACGCCTTGACTGTCAATAACATACAGTGACGGCACTCCTGCTTGCTTCATTGCCATGTGTACTGCACCACGACTAGTGACGGATTGACCAATGGCACCCCGGCGATGTCACCAACATAAACGACACCAACAGAACCATCACCAACATGAAGTGACACATCTCTGTCAGCCTTACAGAAGTGTGCCCAAACGTCACAGAACTGTATTGTCTTTGCGCTGGTCTTTGCATCACTGCAATCTAGATATAATACGCTTGTCTATTCAATTGCACTCGTCTCTTCAATTGCACAAAGTTGAATCGCTCATAATTCTTAAAAGCTTCTGGAGCAGATCAAAGTCTGCACTCTTGCTGTGAATACGCTCTAGGCGGCGGAAAAGTCGCGGCCCGTAGTGTCCTTGAACCATTGGGAAACGAGAGCGCCCGGGTGTGGTAGGGGAGGGTCAAGCGCGTCTTGGTGCTCCTCGAAGTCGGCGATGAATTGCTTGCCGATCGCGATCATCGCCTGGACCAACGGCTTGCCGACCTTGTTGCGAACAAAAGTATCGGTGGAGTCGATGACGTCGCGGTAGCCGACGCGGTCCGTATATTTGAGCGTGCTCCCGCCGTAGGTCAATCCGTGGGCGGCGACCATGCACTCGTCGTAAGTATGGTGCTGATTAAAGCCGATTAAAGCAGCTAACAAAGTGAGGCGAAGCTGCTCAAGCGTGGGGTGGTTGGCGTTGGCGCAGCCCTGGGGATCGATGTTGCTGAGGAAGATGCGAGAATAGCTCAGCATATGCCCGCTGGTGCCGGTGTGAAAGGGACGATGGTTCGCAACGGCCTGGGTCTGCCAGTCCCCAGCAGCTTCGACGGCTTGATCGATGACGGCTGCGATCTTTTCGGTGCGGCTGGCGGTGCGGGGATAAGCTGTGATGTTGCCAAAGAGCTGGTCCAACTCGTCTTCGCTTCGAGCCTGGAGCTTGCGGCGATAATCGACTGCGGCGGCCTCTGGAGTGAGAAGGAGGCTAGACTTGCGGCCAACGACCCGAGGGTAGTACTTGGCGAGATTGAGCGTGGGGAGGGCAGCAGGGCGGTCGGTAGTGATCCTGGGGTCCTTGACATCGGCGTCCTTGAGATGGGCGAGGTCGTAGTCGATCGGGCCGCCTGTCTTGAGGGACTTCTTAGCCCGCCTTTGGTACTCCTCGGCGAATGGGTTCTCCTCTTTGCTGAAAGGCGTGTTCGACCAAGTGAGCCCGAGGAAAAGCGTATAGAACGCCTTCCGTTTGGTCTCGTCCTTGCCCATAATCGTGATGAGGTGGGGGAGGGTAAGGGCATGAAAACCACAATCGGCCAGCAGGAGGTTACCGCCGAGGAAATGGCCGGCAGCGCCTGGAAGACCGGCACCGGCTGCGAATGAGGTTAGACGAGGAAACTAAGGAACGCGAGCGGGAGGGAGGAGCTTACCTGCAGTTTGGTCAGACACGAATCTCGTCTTGACGCGGTTGAGTTCCGCAACGCGAGCGGCGTCAAGCGGATCCCAATTCAGTAGAGTGCAGAGACCCGTCCACTTCTTGCCATCCTTGTCGAGACGCAGGACTTGGACCAGTTTGCGCTCGATATAGTTGATCCCGAAGATTGGCATTTGCTGGGGGCCGACCTCGTCAAAGGTGTAAGAGTAGGAGAACTGGTTGTTCCAGGGGAGAAGGCTGTTCGGGTCGGTGGTGTAATGGGCCATCGCCTTCGGAGCCTGAAAGATGTGAAGACGGTCTGGGCGGCGGAGCTTCATCTGGACCAGATACATGTGGTACTCAAAGTCGTCGTCCATGTCGGCGGCAAGCTCGAGTGAGCCGTTGTAGTAGCCGACTTGACTGAGGAGGCACTCGCGAAGCTTGTAGGCGTAACGGATCTTCCGGACGAGCTGAGCAAGGGGAAGGGGCATGGGATTGGCAGCGGAGTAGCGGGCAAGAATGCAGTCGAGGATGTCCTGGCGGTCGCGCGCCTTGCTGAGGGATAGAGCATGATCGTCGAGATGCTTCTTCTCGGTGTCCCTGTCCTGCAAGGCATAGTCGCGCTCCCAGTCCGGGTCAGGGATCTGGTCCGGGCTGCTGAGTTGAGCGATAAGATCGGCCTCGGTGCCGATGGGAGTGGTGTCACTTCCAGGGACCGCGTCGCGGAGATAGAGCGCCTCGAACGTGAAGTCGTAAATCTCCTGCCAGTTGCTGTAGCCCGGAATTTCGCCGGCAATATGCTCGGCCCAGGCCAGGATCTGCTTGCGTAGGGCATCGGCGGTAGCGGGCTTGACTTCAACATGGTCGATATCGAAGCCGAACCTGAGGATCTTGGAGAGGGCGTCTTCGACGGCGTCGTTGAGCTGCAGGCGGCGCCAATCGTCGCACTCGTAGCCCTGGCTGGCCATGATGGCGTGGCTCTAGTCAGCCAAGATCGCCTGATGAACCGGAATATTGGCGGCGAGAATAGCCGAGGGGCAAGTCTGATGCATACTGAGAGTGTTTCAAAGTACGAGATGTTGAAGAAGAATGCGGTATCGATGAAAGCTGAGTAGAGCTGTTGACGACGAGGGAGAAGAGGGCAGCTGGGCCGGTCTTTTATAGATTTCTTTCGGCGCGCGACCGGGTCGGATCTTCGAGACAGCGATGGGCCTTTTCCTGTCAGCTGAGGGGGGCATTTAGTCAGGTACATCCAGGTGATCTAGAAGGACTATATATGTAGCCGCATACTAGCGCTGTGGCGATGATTCGCCGCACTGTCGACCCTTTCCTGTTCTGCATTGAGAACAACCTCATGTTTTTTAGGATGATCAAGAGTAGGATTTACTCTTTTGAATTTCGACCATTCGGATGTAGTCCGCCATGGGACGGCAGCGTTGGCGTGATGGCCGGCAGAGGCGAGGCGGACGGGCTGCTCTCCGTTTTGTCTTGGCTTTGTCGTCTTTGTCTCGCACTGCTCCTGTCATGTTTCTTTCATGTTACCTAATCATAGAATGTGCTTGTTGCAATCTACTATAACTGTGGTGTCAGAGTAGTGAGTGAGAGTGATGCAGCTGTGAATATTGACATCAGACATCAGAATCATGATGGCGACTGATGTCTGATGTCAACCTGAGCTGATCGAGGCAGCCAGCATACTCTGCTGACGCGTAGAAGCAAACCATAGCATCACGACAAACGCACCATCTTGTCAACGTGAGGACCTTGCTGGAATCTCACTCTGCTGCGTCATCTCCATAGTCAAACAAAGACTCATATGGAAGACGCCTCTCTGGGGTATATATAGGCCGCTCCCCTCTCACCTAGCAAGACAGATATTACTACATAGCCATACTTTGGCAACAACTCAGAACTAGACTCATAAGCTTACAATACTATCAGCAAGATGCTTGATTCTTCATCCCATTTGCTTTAAGCTGGGACCGCCGCTGATGGCAATGACAACAATGTACCACCTCATCTGGCAAACAAGTACAAGGCAGCCCACAACAGCACAGAATCCACACCAACGGGGGTGCTGAGCGCCTCGCAGGAATCATCAAGAACAAAGTACGCACTCTTTGGTACCACGGTGGCTTGCCTGCCGAACTGTGGCCTGAACTCGTCCGCACTGCCATCTACTTGCACAACCGAACCCCCTCTGCAGCACTAGCCTGGCAGTCTCCGCATCAACTCATTTTCTATGAACTACCAGCCGTGGACCATCTGCGCGCTTTCGGCTGTCAAGCCTATGCCGCTTCGGCAGAGAGTACAAGGCAGCACATCGTATCGGTTCGTTTTGCAGCACGCATAATTGTCCCGTTTGCTCGCAGTCGGACCGCCGTCGGTAGCAGTGCCCAAGAAGATTCCCACCATCTGGCAGACGAGTACAAGACGGCCCATCTCACATATTGCGGCTCATTCTGCCAGCTGTTGCGTCTACCACTCGATGACGCGACATATCTCTACGCCCCTGCATACAGCTGCCTCTCACACCAACCTATAGATTCATCAGCATGGCCAAAGCACTTCTCCCATCGTCGCAGAGGGCGTGCGCTCGGGGCGCGACGTCGCATTGAGTCGGCACTGGAGTGTCCCGGTGGCCCTCTCTTTGATCAAAGACAGCCCCTCCTTATCACGAACAACGCAATCGTCTGTCACTTGCGTCTGCGATAACAACTATCTCTTCCTCTTCCACCAGGCTGACTTCATTGCTAGAAGTGGAATTGATGGCTTCTACCGTCGAGCACCTTTATTCTCTTCCACCGACGCCTAGGACGGATGGCCAGCTTGCGGTGCTGTCGAGGCAAAGGCAAGATGTGCTCACGCATATCAACACGCTGCCAACTGTATCATACTTTTGGTGTACTGGGCAGAACATACTGCCAGATACCCTGGCCGGCCATCTTCTTGGTTGAACGCGTAAAGAGTTTCTAGAAATATCTCCTCCAGCTGGCAACGCATCACGGGCAGTCGGCCGTCAGGCAGCAGAGACGACACTCTCTTGGAAAAATGTCGTGCCACGTCTATCAGTACACTGCTTGTCGACACACTTCTCGGCTCGCCCAGAAACTGCCAGAGGACCAATCCGTTTACAGGCGACATCTCGCCTGTCGGAGGCTCAAATGAGTGTAGACGCCATCCTGGTTTTGCGTCAACAATCACCTCACTCGGTCATCGTCTTTCTTCCTCAACTCTTCATCTCACTTGTGTTGTCACAACAAGTGCCCTGCCTCTTATGCTTTAACTGAGACGGACCGCACACCCGCCAACATTTCAAGCATCTCCGTGCAGCGAGCAGCACTACCTCGTCCAGACCATCCAACATCTTGGGAACTGCTCAAGCGACACCAAGTAATCTGGCTACTTGTCCTTGACAGTATTCGCCCTCGGATCTTGCACGGATACCGACTCGACCAGTAGCCTACATTCTGCATCAGCATAGTCCCATCAAGTCTCTAGAGTTTGTTCTCGGCTATGTTATCACAGTCCAGTCAACTCGCCGGAATGAGCGGCGCCATTGCAGGCGCCCCTCTTACAGCCCGCCGTACAAGGGTCGTCGCCTCGATCTCGGTGCGCTTGTGAAGCAGTGCCCCCGATGAACAAGATGGAGATGAAAAGCGATCTAGCGGGGGCGTCCCCCTGGTTTAAGAGCCCCAAGGCCAGGGAAGATCAGAGTTGTACACGGCCCTGGTAGCATCTCCACAGAGAGTGGGCTCGAGGCTATCACGTCCAAAGATATATCATTGTGGTACTAGTTACAGGCGGCATCTTTGCAGTCGAGGCGTGGCGTCGCCATTGAGTCGGCACTGGAGCGTTTCAGTGTCAAAGGCAGGGAACAGGGCTATCGTCTGTGGCACGTTGGTGTCTGCGCATATATCAACAGTGGCAAGCCAGCTCGAGTGCTACTCTCGCTGTACTGGACAGAACATACTGTCAGCTAGGCCATATTCTTTGTTTGAACGCGTGAAAAGTCTCTTACCATTGATTCTTCCAGCTGCCAAACATGTCGACCTGCCACTCACTACCACTCCAGACAATGCCAGCAATAACGAATCGTTGTCGAGCTGGCAGTTGACTGCACGACGCCCAAAGCGGCCTATGATCAGGCCATCATTGCACGCACTGGGCGATCGCCGTCCCACAGGAGGATCGTGACAGTGGCACAGTCGTCGACCACGCCGACCACCAACCAACGAGACTAGAAGATCACTCAGTCAAGGAGGAGGAAACAACTATCCATCAAATGTGTACCCAGGAGCTTTACATGTGGTGCAAAGACAGAGGTTACTTTCGGCTCCGGGCATATCTTTTTGTGAATTGGTATCAAGAAAACCAGTGGGTTTGATCGTCAGGCAGCAGAGGCGTCGTTACCCCTCAGATCAGTCGACTGCTTGCCAATACAAGTAGAGGCATTAGCCGAACATCGCCTCGCCCAGGAGGGCAGTTGGAGGACCAATCCGTCTACTCCGTTTACAGGCGCCATCTTTCCTGTCAGAGTATCAAAGACGGGGAGTAGTAAGCGCCATCCTGGCTTTGCAGCAAGGAGTGCTTACGTCTGTTATTTTTCTTCCTCAACTCTTCAAGTCAATTGTGTTGCCACGAGGGGAGCCCTGCCTTTTATGCGTTGCCATTGCTTTGTTTGAATCGTCTCTGCAAGTCCTGCGGGGTCAAACCAGTATCGTCGGCTGGCAGCCCTCTCGATGCCAGCACATGGAAGTATGGCACCCGCTGGCCTTTATCAGACGAATGGCAGCAATCTCCAAAGTATCCTTTGGGCTGGCAGCATCTGCGTCAGATGGTAGCAGTGCAGCCACTAACTCTATCTCGTCCAGACAATCAACATCCTAGGAGCGGATCGGGTACGAGAAGATGATCAAGGCCACGGCACGACATCTTGTCCTGGGTCACGTCGTGGGAGGTGCTACAGTGCTTCACATAGCTCTCGCTCCTTAGCTATCAATAACATACAGTCATCGTATCATATTACTTGCTCAATATCCAAGCCTGCTGCACGACGGCTCGTGAGCACCGCAGACAGTCCAGCCTTTTTTGGGCCACGTCGCGGACCTGGCCGCCACGGTTTGGGCATTCTTTACCTATGATCAGCTTCTTTTTCCCTAGCACAACATTTCGAGACCGGCATACTTGATCTCATGCAAGACCATACTCAATAACTAAAATCAAATGCTTTAAACAGTGCTGAAATGTTGACTTGTATGTACAAATAATATGACGCTATAATCTACACGCCGCCGCCGCGGCTCTTCTGGCTCCTCCTCATATCCCATTGTACCGCTCCTCCTCACACCACAGCTGCACAAGCCGCGCCGCTCCTACACGGTCGCCCGCCCGCAACAGCGCCGCCAGGTCAATGTTTAGCGGACTGTCCGTGCCCGGCGTACTCAGCAGCATCCGCACCGCCCGCACGCACGACGCCACCGTCAGCGCCGGCGTCCAGGCCGCCTGCAGCAGGTCCAGACACACGGCGCCCGTCGTGAGGCTCACATTGGCGTGCATAATGGGCGTGGCGAACCGGATCGTGGGCGGCTGGTTGGGGTACGCCTGCGGAATCGAAATTTCGAGGCGCCAGCGGCCGCCGTCGTAGCCGCCGCCGACGCCGGTGCCGCTGAGCACGGCCTCCCACTGGAAGAGGTCCTCGGCGTCGGCCACGGGCCCGAGGCGCTCGATGCCCCGGTTCGGGTTGTTCTCTTCAATCTCGCGTCGGGTTTGTCGCTTAGGCAGGTGCCCACCATGCTCGCCCTCGGAGTCGTCCGTCTCGACCGTGTCAGTGTCGGCCTGCACCCGCGCGTTGGCGAGGCTGTCGGCCAGCTCCTGCTGCTCGGCCTGCCAGGTGTCGAGCTCGCGCAGCAGGCGCCGCGTTGCCGTTCGGGCGGCCATGTTGTGTGCAGATGTATAGTAGTAGCAGGTGTATTGTATACTCGTTAATAGAAGCAAAACGATGATATCGTGGTGTCGTGGTGTCGGAAAAGTTGTGACGCCGTGATGCAGCTGTGGTTGTTTACATCGCCCAATTAGGCCTATTACGTGACGGCTGGTCGCTGTGGAGAGGACATGGTGGAGCACCTCCGCACTTTTGATTAGATAATCAATATGTCATCTATTATGATTAGATAAGTACATTTTGATTTTGATTTATTTTCTAGTAAGCCCAGATCCCCTCCGCATCTAGCGCATATGATCTGGCAGACGACGGCCTTGCCGAAAAGCAGTCTTACTCATCTTTGCCCACTCCGCCTTAAACGTCTTGCGCCAGCTTGCAATAGCGATGCGGTGGTCGCCTTAAAAGATGGCGTCCATCTGAGAGACCGTTTGCGGCACAAGTCGCGATGTGAGAATCCAGACAACAAGGTCGATCCGTGGACGGTTGAAGCGATGGAGAAAGTCGTGTTTGACTTTACGCCAATGTGACTCAACGATCATTGTGGTTTTGAGCACAGGAATCTCGCTGGCATTGGTTGACCGTGCCCACAAAACCCCCTGGTTTTCTTGATACCAATTCACAAAAAGATATGCCCAGAGCCGAAAGTAACCTCTGTCTTTGCACCACGTGTAAAGCTTCAGGGTACACATTTGATGGATAGTTGTGGGATTCTGAAAAGTTCCGTTGCGGTCGGGGATGAGAGGGTGCATGTTGAAGTGCCTGGACACCATATTCAGGATGATCGTCTTCTCGTCTTTCTTCTTCTTTCGTCTTGTTGGGAGATCTCCAGCTTGCCGGGTTTGATGACATCCTCGGTCCTTGACGTGCAATCGCATTCTCCGACGATGCATTCTCCACGACGATGAGGGCCGTCGGCTTGTCGACCTGGCAATGATCCTCAGCAAATACTGGTTAGACGCTGGCCCAGCTTTCGGACACGGAGAGTGAAAGAATGAGGCATGTTGATGAGATGAAGGAGGGTAGAAGATGGAGAATATTAAGGTAAAGAAGGTAATAGAAAATAAAGAATAGGGAAAGGAAAGGAAAATAAAATAAAAATACAGACGGCAGTACAGTGGGCTTCCACTGAACGACAGGCTTTTATGATGCCGGGCATGAGCTTTCTTGCTTCTTCTGGGCGGTAGCTCAACTGTGTGTTTGTTTTTGCCGAGCTCGAGAGCTTCGTATTGATAGCCCTCTGGACATGCCAAGAGCATAGCTGGATCTTGGCACCCGGGAAGACAGTTCCGATGGCCTTCGTCTCAGACACATCTTTGTCAGTGCCAAAAAATGTCGGCCGGATACCTCTGTATCTGAAAGCAAAAAATCGCAAAGAGTGTCATGGACTGCGCCATATTCAGAGACTTTTTTGCCACCATTGCCAGGCAACTTCCGAAGAAAAAGATAGCCCAATGGCACACCTGTGCCGAAAGGGTCCCGCAGTAGCTCTGCGCCGCCAAGGACAATGTTGTGCAGATTGTCGCGGCGGCGGCGCATCGCATACTCGGGATTGCTTTGGAGTCTGAAACGGTCATGGGGAAGATTGCGCTTTTGGTTCCGCACTTTGTCGTTGTATGCATTGTCATCAACTGGCTCTGGGTCAAACACCGGCCCGTGCATGTGGCCCATATTATGCGGTGGTTGTGCTACCACGTACGCGTTCTGCTGCTTGTGGATAATTTGCGACGCAAAGGCAAGTTGGGCGTGGCATTGGATGCAGCACAGGATGTCTGAAAGCACGCGGCGGATCTCAGCGTGTGCATCCCAGCGACTTTGCTCATCCTGGGCGCCCGGAAGATAGTCATCCAAGGAGTGGGTGAGGTAAGGATACTCTGGGCGGAACACGCGAAGAATCTCGGCCACTCTTTAGCTCATACTGATGAATGATGTTGGCCGTCACGACTGTAGAGCCGTCTGACCGAATGCGAGCAGAAAGTACGGCGGAAGCAGTATTTTCCCTTGGGACCAGGGCTATAAGTCTTGTACGGCGGGAGAACCCAAAGCTTGTCACGATGAACGCGTAGTCCCAGGCTCACGTCAGTATCCTCGATGTGCCAGTGGTGCAATGGCCGTGTCACACGGTGAGGACTTGTCTTGGGACAGTCGGTCGGATTCGGACACGATGTCAGAATAGCGCCTTTGCCGGTGGTGAGGCTGTCAAGAAAGCGAACTGCGGCGTCCAAATGGTTGTACGAGACCGCAAAGTCGATGGACTACACTTGGTCAGCTGGGATAGCAGTTGGAAGGCATTGTCACTGATGTGGTGTAGATGAGTGCCGTCATCACACTCACGTGAATAATGGTATAATGTTCGGACATTTCTTGTGGGTTGACTCAGCAAGGCGTTGAATGCAGGTGCAGAAGATAGTATTGTTCTTGTCGCTATCGACACTGTCGCTTCAGATGGAGCATTCCTTCAAGTAAAAGTTGTAGAAAAGAAGAAGAAAAGAAGAGGGAGAAGTCTGGGAGATCTGCTGGTCAAAAGTGGGAAAACTTCATCCAAACAGACCTCCCAGAGTTTCTTCCTTTTCAAGTAATGTTTACATCAACAAAACCCCCAGGGTTCCTTCCATCTTAAGTAATGTTTGCACAGCCAATGGCAGGAGCTCACGCGGCCGTTCTGCCATCCTGATTCCCCAGGCGACCCGCCGCACCCCACACTGGCTACTCTCGAGGGTAGGCCGTGCCGCAGTGCTGCAGTGCTGCAGAGACGAGATGTCTGCTATAGCTGCTATTATTAGAGTTTGGGTAGCAGGTCGAGTCTGGTAGGGAGGCGATGGCTTTCGATGCCGGCTTCGATAAGGACCGTCTCTCAGACTGACGCAGTATTCTGTCGATCTGATATTGATATGACTAAGCAATTGAAGACTTACATGCATAGACCCATTATATACCGTATCAGGCAATTGGTAGACTTCACCTCGATTTGATTTGATCATTTGAGACGATGACGATATGGGCTTTGAGTGTGGTGTTTTTGTGATGTAATCCCTACAAAATGCCTCTGATCTGTCGGTACGCTCACATAAGCTTCGATGGCAAAGCCAAAGTACATGGTCATCGAGGGGCAACTACGCAGACAGGTGCGACTGGGAGCATTGGAGTGACTGCAGCAGACAACAAGTACTGGAGGTAGGAGTAGACTATAGTAGACTATGTGCTGAAGATTATACTTGGGTATGATACGCTTCCTCAGGTATAGAAGCCTCGAGGTCATCATTTCCTTGGGAGCTACGATCCGGTATAGACTAGACGAGAAGCTGGACAAGAAGAATCATATCGAGGGCATCAAGCTGCTGGGTGGGTGCCTGACCACGTTGCCGTTGAGCCGGCCAGCGAGTAGAGGCTTTACTAATAGTCTAATACTAATAGCCAATGAGGTTTCGTCGTGCAATAGCAGTCAGTGTCGTCATGTGTATTGGTGCTTAAGCTAGAGAACAGTCGTATTGCATAAATGACCTGTCTTGAAAGGATCATCGCATCAATGTCATGTCAACGTCATCTGTTGTTATCATGGCCGAAACCAATCGTATTGAGCTACCAAGTAGTGAAAATAAAAATCAATCGCGCCCGCCTGCACCAGAATGCTATAGTCGTACTACACAGTCGACAACAGCCATTGTGCCGTCTCGCTTGCGTCTTTGTTTTTGCTGCAGCTGTCGAGTCGGATGTGCGAAGACAGACTGGTGATGATTGATACATAAAAATAGAGAGAAGAGAAGGAAAGAGAGAAAGAGAGGATAGAGAAAGTAAGGAGATAGATAGTTAAGTGAGAGTAGGTAGCAGAGGCAATGAAAGAGACAAAAATGAAAGAACAAAGAGAGAGTGAGGCCAAAGAGATAAAAAGTAAATACATAAATGGTCGTTCGTTAATAAATGAGAGTCAAGAAGAGTTAGATGGCAAGAGATGATAGTAGGAAATAATAGGATAGAGATCGGAGGGCCAGAGAGGTTACTCCTCCTTTGAGCCGCGCCAGAATTGCATCATCCGGCTGAGCCGCTTCGTCCGGCTCGACTTGTGCTTCTCCGCATCGCCACTCGCCGTGCTCGCCGTCTCCATCGGCACCTCGAGCGACAGCTTGCTGCGCTCGCCGTGCGATGTGCTAATCAGCCGGTGCAGACTGGCAAGGCTCGACCGTCTGCGACCAAACGCAGTCGATGTAAACGATGCCGGCCGCTCCAATTCGCGCGACGGCAGGTATGGACGCGGCTGCGGGCCAGAAAGTGGCGGCATAAATGGCGGGCCCTGTAGAGCCGGTGCGCTCTCGCGCGTCATCGTCGAGTTGCTGCTCGTCAAAGACGGAATGTCGATCGAGATGCGCACCTCAGGGCCAGGCTCGCCCAGAAGCAGCGACTGAAAGATGTTCTCGTCCGAGATCGACGACGGTGCCGTCGCCAGCGAGACGCGGTTGCCGTCGTACGATATGGCGGACCGGGGCGACAGTGGGAATGCAGACGAAGAAGACGGTGTCATGGAGAACGGGCTCACGGGTGCAGCAAGCGATGCAGCGTTGGTCGTCGGCAGGTGCAGCGGGCTCACGTCCACCGCCAGGTCTTTGCCCTTCAACCGGTGGCCGGGCGAGTGAAGCGTAGAGTCCGACGAGGACTCCATCGCAAACTCGCAACTGTCATTGCCAAAGCTGAACTCATTGTTGACACCGGTGTTGCTCATGTACCGGTCCTCTTCCTCCACGATCACATCGTCGTGCAGAGAGCTGGCCGAGTACTCGGACTTCAAGCACATGCTAGGCTGTGTCTTGTCGTCGTCGCTCACCCCGCTCAGGTTGCTACCACGCCGACTCCATCCAATCGACCCATCGTCGTTGGTGCTGGGCCCAACCGAGTAGTCCACCGCGCTATTGTGCCGCTCGTATGACAGAGGGCCCTTGGCACCATCGCTCGACGTGACCCGGATGTCAATGCTGGAGGACCGCTCCTGCACAATCTCAGCTGACCGGCGTGGAGGCATGACACTCGACGACGAAGATGCTGACCGCAGTGACGAAGGCTTCGAGGTACACTTAAGCGATGCCGAACACGTAGCATTCGCACCCGCAGAAGCAGGAATGAGCATCGCTGCCGTGCCCGCCTTAATCTTGCCAGCTTCGTCTTCGTCCTCCTCGTCCTCTTCAAACACATCAGCCATGGTCGTAGAGCTGCTGAACCGCGGGAGGCCCGCCCGGTTGAAAGGCGGCATCTCTGGCGCACTCTCCGCACGCCGGTGCGAGTAGTGCATACCAGGACCCGAGAATCGAGTCATGCCTGCTGCACTGTGCAGCTGTCTCTTTGACAGGCCGCCAGCATTCTGTGCCGCCTCCCACTCGTGATTCAGAGGAAGAGGTGTGTTAAAGGGTCCGAGCGCAGCGTCCAGATCAATCATAGCAAGGGACATGTCCTCGTCGGCAGCTGAAAACGACGGCGATGGCAACGGTTTCCACGCAGCAACACTGTCACAGGGATCTGACACAGAGCCAGACGGAGTAACAAATACAAGAGGTGGAGGTGCAACAAAATCGCCCGCCTCGAGGCTTGGCCGATCATCGGGACCCGGCTCTTGAGCAGCCGCAGCAGCCGTATCAGCAGCACTAGCGGCAGCAGGCACAGGCTGAGACTCAACAGCAGCCTCGAATGAATCGTCATCGCTTTCAGACACAATCATAATCGGAGGAGGCGTAGGTGCTCTTTTGGACTTGCGCCGCGGCTTTGACTTGCGGCTTAGAATGCCCCAGCTCTTCACCTTCTTTTTCTTCTTGATGCTGAGTTTCCGCGATACCGTCCGGGTCAAAGCCAGCTCATTGCGGTCCTCAACGACATCTTCGTAGCTGCTTGAATCTGCTCTAGATTGCTCCAAACTCCGGCTAGACGATGGGCCGATGCTCATGGCCTTGGTACTGTCCTTGCCGGGAGACGAACGGCCGCCAGGCACATGACTGCTCAAATGGAAAGGCCGCGTTGGTGAACTGTGGCTGCTGCTGTTGCCGCCGCCGATAAATGGGTCCAGACTACTGAAGAAAGACCACCGCTTAGGCGTCTTGTTCGGGCTCGGGAGTGCCAGTGTGGAAGCAGGAGGGGGGTCGGTAGGCGTATCCGGGTTAGGAATGGTCGACAGAATCGGAATCGAGTTGCGGCGCCGCGGCGAAGACATGCCATCGGGAACAGCATCGGTCGTGATACTCAGTGTGCGGTCCAGGATAGCACCGGCAGTGCTTGGTCTTGACTCGGTCGTAGCGCTGCGCGATGAGCTGCGTCCCAACGACGTAGGTGACATGGCATCGCCATCAAAGCTGGCAGCAATCGACGCGTTAAGCGAGATGATGGATGTGATGCTGCCGGACACAGCGTGATGGCCTCTTGTAGAAGGCCGCACCGTCATAGTGCTAGCCGAGTCACTAGACACTATCGATAGGGGGCGCGGAATAAACTCGAGAGTGTCGGAAAAGCCCACTCGCGTACGCTGGATTGCCTGCGAGTCGTTGTCGCTGGGGTCAATCTCGGTAGCAGGCTCTGGCGATAAAAGATCTTGGACCGGAACATCATCGTCGTTGTTTTGTGCATTGGCAGTGGCCACGGTCGTGCGCTGCAGGTCAGGGATTCTGCCACTGGAGACGTCAGGCGTGGTATGAGACTGCAGGTCAGGGTCGGTAGCACTCCGCTCGGGGAAAACCCAGTCCAGCTTTTCCACGTGGCCTAGGACCTTGGGGCTTGAAGGAGCACTGCTTCCACGGACAGGGCTGGGGACATTGGGTATGCTGGGAATGCTTGGGACGCCGGAGATGTTGGAAATTTTGGGAACATTGGGAATGCTGGGGATACCGGGGATGCTAGAGCCGGTCGGTATCGGCTTATTCGGCTGCATCATGGAGATATCATGAATGGAAATCGCAGCCGATCGTCTGTGAGCGTGGCCACGACGACCACCTGGAGGACCTGAAGATTTTGATGCGCCGGCACTAGGGCCAGGGCCCGGGCCAGGACCAAGACTGGCGCCGGCACCGGGACCAGCACCAGTCCCAGGCGCGGATGGACCCGCAGGACCGCTCACGGGAGACAGTAAAGGCGAGGCCATGCCGCTCTCTGATTTTGTAGGGCTAGCGCTCAAAAATGCAAAAGGATCTCCAGAACGCATACTGCCACCGACAAACTCGCTACCGCCACGCCTGTGTCCACCACCACCCGGGCGTATTGGCAAAGCTCTTGTCGTTTGGGGTGATTGGGGCGGGCTGAGGAAAGCATGGCTGGGGGTAGGCGACGCGGCAGCGCCAGCACCCGGGTTGAAAGCGAAGTCGGGAAGGGCAGGCGAGCGACTAGGACGGCCAGAAATGCCCGGAAAAGCAGCAGAATTAGGCGAGAGGTTGCCGCGGTCGTGTAAGTCTGCGACGGACTTGGGCCGCCTGCCGGTGGCTCGGGAATATGAAGAAGGAGCCGAATTGGACCCCGGACTTGAAGGTTTGGCGGGGAAAACAAAATCGGGGATTGGCGGGGGCGGCGGGTGCTTGACAAAACCAGGTGAGATACGCGGACTCTGTGAAGAGTCATCGTTACTGGCGTCCTCCATGTGCAGGTCGTCGGCGTCGAAGCGTGATGGAATAGTGACCGGCGACGGGATAGGGCGAGGTGAGGATGCTTTCATGAAGGATTCGCCAACGACTGCCATTGTGGTTGGAGAAGGATCGTCGAGTGTGTGAGAAGAATGGGAAGGGGGGACGGTGGGAAAGTCCATGGCGAGAGCGGCAGCCATGTTTTTTTAATCCACGCCGCTCTGCGGCACCAGAGTAAAAAAAGCAATGAGCAACCTAGATAAACCGCCGTAACATTGGGGCGGGCGACGTTGCGACAAAGAGCGAGGAATGCAGGTTGAAGGTCGTAGTAAGAAAACCGTGAAGACGAGAGAAGCTGTCGTTGAGCGTAAGCGTGGTATCGTAAAGAAGGGCCTTGACCTGTGGCTCTCTATTCAAACTATCGGGAGTATCAGTAAGCCGTCATCCTCATCTAGCGCGAGAGAAGGGTGAACGGTATTGGCTTTGTTTGCGAAAGGGACGCGGGAATTGACCGCCAGATCAGTCCTTTTGTCAGGCGCAGGAGAAAGTAAAGGACATGTTTGGGGTGACAAAGGAGTGTTGGAGATGAAAGGGATAGGGTCGAGCACAGGTACAGGTACAACCACAGACACAAGGTTAAGGTGATTGGAGGTAGAGAGGCAATGACAGATGGCGGAAAGACAAGATACAAAAGACAAGACAAAAGACAAACAAAATACAGCAGCCAAACGAATCGGTGCCTGGTCCTTTGTCGTGTATCTTGTGTTGTTGGGGGAAATGCAGAAGATGGCGGCAACGGTAGATGGCGAATGGTGAATGGTGGGATGCAAACAAAAGCAGAAGCGTACCTGACTATCGAATTGAAAAGTATGCAGCAGCGAAAATGTCAAATGTCGATCTGAAGTTGCGATCCAAGTGCAATGGGTGCACAGGAGAGGGCGTTTCGCAACAGGAGGGCGGACAGAGAGTCGCACAAGGGAAATTAGGTTATGTTGCTATGCAGCACTTTGTTGAAAGAGAAAACAGTTGCGATGCGGACAAGAGAATGCGGCAATGAAGATAAAGCAGTTCGGTTGAGATGCGATCAAAAGAAGGACGAGAAGGCGAAGCGAAAGAAACAGGCGAGCGGCCGAATAAACAGATTGCGAAAGGAAATAAGGAACGGACAGGCCAGCGATAGGCAAAGGGCGAACAGGTGCACCAAGTGAAGCAAAGCGACTGGAAATGTCGAAAGTCGGAGAGATGAAAAAGATGACAGATCGAGATATCGAGATATTCGAGATATTCGAGATGGCGATGCCAAAGTGGTGACGAATAGCCGGATAGACAGACCCAGGAAGGGATTGTGGGCGGCCGTATGAAAGAAAAAAAGGTCGAGAGACGAAAGGAAGACGAGACGGGAGAAGAGAAGCGCAAGGCAGCGAGCGGGAAAAGAACGCTGTGTTGGCTGGGGAGAAAGGAAAAAAGGGAAAAAGGCCTCTGAAGGAGGAGGCAAAGGCGAAAAGAGGAGAGAGAGGAGAGCGGGAAGAGGAGAAGAGAGGAAAGAGAAAGAGGAAAAAAAGATGGTAATGTTTTGTAGGATGCTACGCCGGAGTGAGGCAGGAGCGATAGGCTACAGTACGGAGTATTTGTTAGTGGCCGTAAGATACATCTGTAAGATACGGGGAGGAAACGCTGAGACGATGAGACACAGACGCTGAGACGCAGACGCTGAGACGCTGGAACAGGGAAATAAGAGGAGCACTGGGGCGTTCACTGGGGTGGTGTTTGCTCCCCAGCGGGTGGCGTAAAGACAAGTTTAGCTAGCGAGCGAGTGAGCGAAAAGGGAAAGAAGCAGCGCGGAAGGAACGAACGAGCGAAAGAACAAAGTTTTCTACGTACACACTACTATCGCAAGAAAGAGCGACCTGACAGGCCCAGCAACTGTGTGGGGGTGCTACAATATCAGGAAAGAGGGTATACAAAAACGGCAAGAGCGACACGATACAAACAAAACAGGAAACCGCGCTGACAGCGACATATGCTGACATATTACTACGCATACGGCAGGAGCCAAAAGCGATGGAAGCGTAGTATCAATTGCTTCTGCAGAGCAATAAACTCTGATGACAATATGAAATTAATATAATTGATGCAATACTGCAATGCAATACTGCAATGCGCCGCCAGGCGGCTAGAAACGGGACGCTAAAGAGTCCGAGGGTAGATAATGTGTGCTACGTAAACTGTTGGGTGGTTAACGTGGGAGAGGAATGCGACCGTTGAGAGGGAGGGAAAGGTGAGAGAAGGATGATGGAAGAGAGAAGATTAAGAGAAGGAAGATTAAGCATAATGGAGGAGATTATGAAAATATCGATGGAGATATGGAAGATTGAAGTATATTAGAAAGATTGGTGGAAAGGAGAAGCAAAGGTCAAGACGGGGAGACGGAGACGGAGGCAAACCAAGAAGACCCAAGAACAATGAAAGGAAACTACGGGGTCGTATATGCACGAGCAGCCGGTTTCTGGTGCACGTTTGCGCAGTTTGTTGGCGGTTAGTGCGCTGGGCGTAGAAGGAAGAAAAGAAGGAATGGAAGGAAAATATGAGAAAGAAAACAGTATCTACAGCGACGACGACTCTAGCACTCAGCAACTCGTACTACGTACATAGTATGTGTCCAGACCAGGCATTGCTATGATTTGCTGTACACGACTTCATACATATTGCCGAGGGCCATACTCACCTTTCAAAGATGCGAAACTGCTAATAAGCATAACCGCTTATGTAACACGCGTCTTTGCCTTCCTTGCTCGTACCTGATTTACATCCACCGTCCTATCTTCTCCATTCGCCTACTAGAATAGCACATCTCCACCTGCATACCACCTTGACCGAACCCCTGTAATTCGTCGTGATGACTTCAATTTCAGCCAATAAGGAGCGCAAAGAGCCAGATACACCAGATACTGACAAGGCACTAATCAGGTACGGAGGTGTCTGGGATAAGAAACCACTCCCTTCCCATGTACTCTGTGGATATCTTTTTATCCACAAGTACCTAGAAAAGGCATAGTATCTGCTTTCACCCCTTGTGGCATTGCCCCTGTCGTGTTATTGATACATGGTCGAGGAGTGGTTTCTTACCCATCCTACCTCCGTACATGCACATGTACATATGTCTGGTAATGTAGTACGTACCTGGCAGCGTACCTGAAGTACCTGAAGTACCTGCCTAGCGGAAAGGGGTCACGCACTAATGCAACAGTGCAGTAGCGTGCTGATTAGCTAAGATGAGATGCTGTAAATAGGTCATATTTGGAGTAAGATACATATGTACATATATACGTATACATAATAGGAATGTCTGTATCTTAATAGTACTCCGTGCACACATTATATTCACTACCGCGCGAGGCTGCGGCTGGGCAGAAGGACTGTCAGCTCGGTCTGTCCGGCTGTTGGTGTTTGCTTACTATTTGATGTACGGAGTATGCTTACGGAGTACGTATCTACATATAATTGTCTGGTATGTATTGTTGTAAGCATATGTACTGTACTCGTTGTTGTGTTGTTGTACGGAGTAGAGTCGATGCGCGATCAATCACAAAGATACCAGACAATGCCAATGTTGCGTCGAGTAAGCATATATGTACAGTGAACCAGGTCAATTGGTCCAGCACAGCAACTGTGAAACAGTGAGACTCGATATGCCGTAGATAGCAGAACCAAAGATACGTTCTATCGGCGTCTGCGCGGCCTGTTGGTTCTTTTGTCATGCAGTGTCCTTTCGTTGGGCTCAGGAACAGACAACACTGCTCTTGCTACAGAGTATTGCCGCCGCCAATAGTGAGATGCACAGGTCGGAGTTGTCGTGTCTCACCGCCACTGTCTGTCTGTGTCTTACACACTGTCTCTAACTGTGTCTTACTCTCACGCTTGTCTTGTCTTACCTCCTCATGTGCTTAGTTCCGTCAATACTTGGTGTCCACTCCTCGTACAGCACATCATCCCTTGCCTCGAAAAGAAGATGGAAGCAGTGGAATAAGCATAGACGAAAAGACGACGGCAACGACATTGGAAGGGGCAGGGGTAAGAGAAGAAGGAAAGAAAAGAAAGAAAGAAAGAAACGGCAACTCACGATACACACTACACGGCAGCGGAGGATTGCTCACGCCGTGGCAGTGGCAAGATGACAGCAGTGCCACGGCAGACAGTCGCGACGAAACGAAACGCGTATTGATATGCTTATGCTTACACAGCAGACGATTCACGGCACGCGCTATCTCAGGTACCCGTCACGCACGCACTCGGTGAAAGTCATCTCCCCTCACAGCACAGCCTCTAGCAAGGGGGTTCTTTCGGCGATGTTATCCACTGTGGGTTTCCATGTAAACAGAGTGATTATCTGGAGTATGGAGTGGCATATTGAAGAGGGGGTAAGAGAGCAAACAAAGAAGCACGTATCCCGTCGATATCAGCCGGACGACAACAACCAAAACTAGTCTAATAACAACAATGAAAACAATGAAAACAACGCAGAGTGATGACAACACCGACTTCCCCTCTTTACTCGGGCGCACGGACACCCGTCCTATGATGTGTTTTTCGTAGCGAGGCCAGCGTACGTCGTATGGACATGCTGATGTCGACAGTCAAGGTGGATTCGGTGAGGCAATGACGACGAGGGGATGCAACATGGTGCTCGGAGAGACGTCGGGTAGTACATACTACAAGAAAGGCAGGTGAGTATCTTGCAAGCATGCTTACATATATACGGAGGTGTCTGGGATATCCGTACATGTAGACTGTGTTGTTGTTTTGATTTACATATGAATACACTGGTGCCTATGCTGGTTGCCATTGTCACTGCTCATCAATAGTACGCACGAGTACTTTGTTGCCGTCCAGGGTGCAGATTCCACGAGTTCTCCCGCACGCTTCCGGCGGTGCTTAATTAGCACTCGTCTATTTTGGTCCTTACTTTGTTTCTTTTTCAGTACTCCGTACTTACGACGTTGCTGGTGCTGTCGCCATTGCCATCATCCGATCCCCGACTCGGGCTTGGTCCAATGTGTAAGATATACGATAGTACTTTAAGCACCGGGAGATTGGAGCCGGTAATTGATTTCAACCCTCCCGAGACAGCGATATTGGTGTCTCTCGCGCTGCTGGCCAGCCTTTGTAACTACATGTAAGCATATGCTTGAATGCATGATACTTCTGTACCGTGGGCATACGGAGCAGATATGATCGGCCGGGACTGTCCCTGTATCAAATAACTTACCGACGGTTGTTGTATGCTTAGGAGGCATAGTAGACTTTTTATCAACGAGGTTGCATTGTTGCGAATCATTGCTTGTTTTACGCTTCCTGTGCACTGAAAGACATCTTACATCCCCGTAATTGCCTTGTTTTGCCCTGAAACTGGAGTCTGTTGTTTATGCTTATGCTCGTCTCGTATTTGACCGTGTCCTCTTGGCGCACTTTTCAGCTGGTCGGTGCTTGGTGTACGGAGTAAGCATATATGTACATCTTAACGTAAGCATACATACATAGTCTATTTTGGTGAATCCTGGCCGAGGACAACACGACAACTACCGAAATAGACACGGGTTGATTGATCAGTCACGCAGATCACCAAGCACGAGGGTTATGATATTTGTTATGATATCGTAGTTTCTGTGCTTATGAATTGTAAATCACGAACAGTGTACAATATTGATCAAATTAATTGAATACCTCAAATCAAACTATTCAAATTAACAACCAGAAATCAGACCTAGAATAGAAAACAACAAACAGCTGAAAGTCATATCAAATTTAAAGCAATACCAGATCAAAATCAAAATCATAGCCATAAGCATAATCATAACAAATAAACATCCCCAAACCCAACCCAGCTCATTCAAACCAAATCAACAGAAATCAAACCAAATTAGATAATAACATAGAAATCAACATAAATCAAATCAAAATAAATCAAATCAAAACAACAATAGAATCACCACAATACCGTCCCAAAATAAACAAAACTACGAGATAATGACGACATCGAGATCTTCACTAGTCTCCAGGAACATCACGAGTACGGATACTTGTATCGTAAGCATACATGGAAGCATACTCCGTACTCCGTACAGGACTCGCGAAAGAACAACCTTCGGTCGGAGCGATACTGTACTACTCCGTACGTCGTCAAGTGCTTACTCCGTACGAATGACATGTGGCCTTTTGTTGAGTGACCCAACGCCGAATCAAAACAAGCTCACTGCCCTAATTTTCAGTGTATTTCGGAGTCGTCACCTAATGCACACCGTAGTCGCCGAATATCTTCACTAATGCACGCGATTTCCTAGCCTTTTTCATCTCACCAATGCTATCATTGGCATACTTGGTAAGCTGGTATTGATGACAGACGAATCGGTTCGGCATATTGTTCAGGTGCAGTGCCTCTCAGTGCCCACTGACCCCTGTCCGTTCCCCACAGCGGATATTAGACCCAATCTCTTCCAGGCGCTTCAAAAGTGGAAAGCGGAGCCAGGGGCTTTGTTTCGTATATGTACTCGATTGATACGTTTTGACATTCGCCACCCATATGCACGTGACTTTATCGATTTGGGCGGTCAGAGACGGCAGTCGAGCGGGAGCGGTCAGATGCGGCAGTACATTTCCCCACTGAAAAGTCGGCAGAACGGCCGGGCTGGTAAAAGTGTCGTGGGAAAAAGTTTGAGCAGACGCTGCCAGATCAACGATACCGACCACCCCGCCACAGCCACCATCATGTCCGATACAGCCACCCCCGCCGCTACGGCGGCATCCATTCAGTCGCTCGGCCGTCGCAAGAATGGTAATTCTCCCTGGCACTTCCATGGCGCAAAACTCTCCCGTGGACCACAACTAACATCACAGGCAAGCAGTGGCACGCACCGAAAAAGGCGTTCCGCCCGAGCGCCGGCCTGACGTCGTACGAGAAGCGCACAAAGGACCGTATCGCGCTGGCCACGATGAAGGCCAAGGAGAAGGAGCTCAAGGACGAGAAGGAGGCCGCACACGAAGCGCGCATCACGACCATCCGCGAGCGGCGCAAGGCCAAGGAGGAGAAGGCGCGGTACGAGATGCTGGCCGCCAAGATGCACAAGAAGCGTGTCGAGCGGCTAAAGCGCAAGGAGAAGCGGAACAAGCTGATCAACACATAAGCGGCTGGCTGTCTGCCGTCCTGTTGTCGTGCCGGCGCGCGGGATGGGGGTCAGCTGAGTTGGCCGTGTCGGCCGTGGTGACCGTGTCGACCTCTAACACGCCGCACAACGACGCTCGGTACATTATCATACACGACCGATACCTCTCGCGCACTCGCTTTGATTCTTCTGGCTCAGCTCCATCCTGTCGTCTCCGGCTTGTCTTGCCGTCTTCTGTTACTTTCTGTTCTGCGCTTTGCACTGGTCTCATGAATGGCGTTTGGGGTTCTTGGGTTAGATACATTTCGTCTACAAATCGTCTACAAAAAGCGTTTTATTGATTACAAATTTAACTGTGAATTTCCTACATGCTATCAATCATCTATCATCTCTTCTATTGACTTGCGGTTGATCCTGGTGGGGCGCTCCTATGATGGTATTACAGCGTATCTTACTAAGCCTCCTACACTGTAGCCTTGTCATTACCTTCACCTCATCATACACACCCTGCCTCGACCACAAGCTGCACAACTGCTGGACTACGACGACAACCTATCCCCGACAACTTCTTTTCCGCATTTGACCGTGCGACTCAGCAATACACGACTCGGCGCAATCTACCATCGCCGTCGGCCGTCGACTACCCTCGCCATCGGCCGTCGTTCAACAACGACACGACAGCGTCCGACCGACACATCCATGGCCGGTGACCGTGCCCGACTCGGCGCTACACCGTCCTCGAATAGCGCCGCAGCCGCAGCCGCATCCGCATCGCCCCGCCGTCCGCGACACAGCTTTACGCGCTCGCTGTCGGAGATCTCATCGCCGCTGCGTCTGCGCCGGCACAGCCAGAGCCAAGACCCAGACCACCAGGGACAGGCCCCGTCGGGCCAGGCCACACCGGCTCTGATGGAGCACGACCAGGATGATGGCCCGGGCACGCCGCTCGCCAAGGCCAGGACAACAGGGACGCTGACCTCGGGCACGTCGGGCACGTCGGGCACGTCGACGCCCACCGAGTACTCGGCGCCGCCGTCGATGCGCGACCCTGCGTCGGCCACGGCCAGTCCCAGCTCGAGCCGGCGGCCGAGCGTGCGCACCAGCCGAGATTTTGTCGAAGAGCAGCAGCTGCTGCAGCCGCCACATCTACAATCACAATCGGCGCCGCAGCCACAACCACAACGACAAACACCACTACCCGCGCCGCCCTTGCCCACCCCCCACCACCACCACCATCGACCCCATATACACCACCGCCATCACCACCACCACACCAGCAGCAGTGCCGTGAATGGCCTCTACCTCGGCAGCCACTCGACCACCATGGCCGCGTTCGCGGCGGCCACCACCGCCGTGGCGGCTGCGTCGCCGACCGGCACGTCCATGCCGAATCCGCTGTCGAGCGCGGCGGGCGACAGCGCGGCCGACCGTGCACACCACCACGACGACGCGGACGCGCCCGGCGATGCGTCATCACACAAAGTCCCGCTGTCGGCCATTGACGCCGAGACGGTGGCCGCCGTGGCCGCGACGCTGCGCAAGATGCAGCGGCGCCAGAGCCGGCAGGCGGCGCGCGTGCTGCAGACGGCCGTGGCCGACATTGACGGGCTGTCGACGCGGACAAGCGAGCGGCTGGACGCCGCATACGGCTCGATCCTGGGCCGCATTGCGACGCTGCAGGACACGATCCTGGCGCTGCGGTCGCTGGCGGCGGCGGCGCGCGCGACCAATGAGCGGTTCACGTCGGGAGCGGACGCGCTGGCGCACGATATGGACCAGCAGATTGCTCAGCTGGAGGGTTTTTCTACTGAAAATAAAGAGAAAGAGAGTAAAATAACACCCGACGAACAGCAGGCGCGCCTCCAGCAGTTGAGTGCGCGCGTCAAGGCGGGCCGGCAGGCCATTGAGAGCTTGAGCGCGCGCGTGGACAGGGTGCGCGGGCGCGTCGATGCGTGGGAGCGTGCCGACAAGGGCTGGCAGGAACGCACGCGGACGCGCATCCGGGTGCTCTGGGTGATCAGCGCCGGCGTGATTGTGGCGGCGATTGCCGTGTACGTGGCCGTCCGGTGGCTTACGGGCGCGCCGCACGCGACGCCGGTGGAGGCAGCAGCAGCAGCAGCCGAGTCTACTGCCGATGCATCCCGGCCTGGCCCGCCCGACCTGTCTGCCCTTTCCAAGCTGACGTCCCCCGCGGCGCCGACAACGGGCAAGTTTTACCTCTCGTTTCCAAACAGCACGGCGACCGAGCCGGCGCCAGACGGCAAGCTGCAGCACCTTTTTGACGAGCTATAATGCTCTTTGTTTTCTTTTCCTTTGCGCCTCGTACCTTGCATTTGCCAGCGTTCGTGCCTGCATTACATACACTAGCGCTTCCATCATCATTAAGCATCACGTTCAGATACATCATAATCTAATCGATACATACTGCAGCGACAGTAATGACACAAAACCAAATAAACCTTTCATAAATACCGGGTTCAGCACAGGACGGGTATCGACAAGAAGCAAAGAAGCAAAACAAAATTGATATAAGCAAGATAAATGGTACAGATCCCCCGCGCCCCCTCCCTAGTATAGACCCGCCGTGGAGGGCTTGTTGTCGTCGACAAACATGACGCGCTTCATGTGGCGCAAAAACTCGGACACAAAGTCCTCAAAGTTGATGGTGATGAAACCGTCGCGGTCGTCGTCGTACTTTTTAAACGTGTCCGTCATGCGCTTGAGCGTGATGCACGACTGCATAAACAGATCAAACGTGATCACGCCGCGGTTCTCCCGGTCGTAGTTGCGGAACAGAAACTCAATAAAGCTGTCGGACAGCCGGTACTGGAAGGACACCAGCGTGTTCTTGAACTCGGCCAGGTTGATGTTGCCGCTGCGGTCCGTGTCGAACCGGCTGAAAATCGTCCGCCAGCGGTCCAGAAACTGCCACAGCCCGACAAACTCGCTAAAGTTTAGGTCGCCGCTGCGGTCGCTGTCAAACATCCGCACCATCATGTTGACCGTGTACGCATCAAACTTTGTGCGGTCGCTGTTGACCAGGTTCTGTGCCAGCTGCTTCTCCGTCACCACGCCCAGCCGGCTTGTGTCCAGACCGGTGAAGATGTCGCGCAGCTGCTCCGTCGTGAGCTCCTCCTCGCCCTGGTAGACGAGCTGGGGTGCCGCCGGGCTAACGGGCTGGATAGGCTGCTGGGGCTGAAGCGGTTGTTGGTATTGCTGCGGCTGCTGCTGCTGCTGGATCGGCTGCTGCTGCTGCTGGATCGGCTGCTGCTGCTGGATCGGCTGCTGGGGCTGGAGCGGCTGTTGGTACTGCTGCTGCTGCGGCGGCGGTGACCGAAGCTGCGGCGGCACGGGCGAGCGCGGCGGGGGTGCCTGGCCAGCGCCGGGGCGCGGACCCGTGGGCAGGCCGACGCGGCCGCTACCAGAAGCGCCGCCGTTGTATTGGTCGCGCGGAGGCACGGCGGGTGAGTGACTGCGCATGTTTTGTTGCTGCTGGGGCGGCTGGTGGTACTGCTGCTGCTGCTGTTGATGTGGCTGGTGGTACTGTTGGTGATGCTGCTGATGATGCTGCTGGTGATGTTGCTGGTGATGTTGCTGGGATGGTGGTTGTTGGTAGTGCTGCTGCTGCTGCTGAGGGCGATAGTTTTGCTGGGGCGGCGGCGAGGTCGTGGAAGAGGCTTGGGCTTTCTTTTGACCTTTCTGTTTTTGTTAGGACAACTGGAGAGAAGAAGGAAAGAAAGAAAGAAGACGTGCCTTTTCGGGTTCGGCAAACCTATGCAGCATGACGTTAGCACACGGTAAACCTCATACACTTGCTCTCGGCCGTCCTGTGAGATCTGCGACAGATGCTCTGGCCCTAGCTCCAATATTCATCTCGGATGTGCATAAACACCTCCTGATCGTCTTGCTGCTAGACTGTTTGATGTGTGCTACTTACCACGGGAGCGCATCCGGGTTATGGGGGTTTTGGTAGGCCATTTCGACGGTGTTGTGCTGACAGATCGATGCTGACGGACAGCTATGTGCAGCCCTGGGCTATGGGCTATTGTGTGTAAGCCGGAGGGATGTCGGCGACTTGCGATCTTGCGCGTCCTTCGTATGGAGGAAGAGACGTTGGCGGTGCTTTGTGTCTGCAGTATAGGACAGAGCCAGTCGCAGATCCCGACTAAAGCTGCGATTAGGCTAGCCGAAGAGGACTGTAGAGACGAGAGCGCGAAGACGATGAGGCCGAGACTGAGCAAGCGCGATAAGCCCAGGAGGTGTTATGCGTTTCAACTGTTCGGTGGCGGGCACGGAGTGAGAGAGAAAGAGAGGAGAGAAGCGAAAGAGAGGAGGAAGAGAGGAAGGGAGAAGACGAGGAGGTGAGAAGAGGAGATGAGGAGAAGAGACGATGGACGAGAATAAGATGAGTAAGCAGGGAGGAATGGGGCTGAGATCTTCGACAGATGCCACCAAGGACAACCCCTCACAAGGCGCCTTGGTCTTTTCAATGTCCCTCCCTGCCTTCTACCAAGCCCCTAATTCATGTCAAATTAGACGCCAAGCGACACAGATAAGCAGTGCTCGTCACCGTAAGCTGATTCTATTTCATTGTCTATTTTCCTATGGAACTATATGTACGGTGCGATAGCAAAGAGGGGACGTGGGGCATGTGATCGTACCTAACGGTGAGAAGGAGCTACCCTGAATGCGACGGAGCCACAATGAAAGAGCCTCTGGAGTCTGGCGGCACGTCTCAGGGACACGTTCCATTTGCATCTGAAGTCTAATTAATGCCGAAATCTTTAACGCCTTCTTATTCTAGTAGCTGATGTTTCTACCATACTCCATAAATCAAAAGCTACGATGTCTGTCCGAGGGGCAGTGTCGCTGCGCCCCTGGCTGAAACAGCACTGCAGATTTGGGAAGGCTTCCTTCATCCACCACGGTGACCGGCACGGGTCACACATGTGCACGTGATCTTGACATGTGAGCTTAACCTTGTTTGCTGCAGGCATCTCGTTCCGCCTCCTCTCTCTCTCTCCTCTCCCCTCTACGTGTATGCTTACTCCCTAGGACATGGCCTCCGTGTCAGCACCAAGTGGACTGCGCAAGGGGGACTGATGTCAGACTGTCGGTCTGTTGCTCTGCAGCATTTGGCGTTGTAGCCGCAGCGGCTGTCGCACTGCGTACTTTTTGCTTGCACCTGCAGCTGTACTTGCGGACTTGAAGGTGCATGTATGCTTAGTGGTGTGTGTAGGGTTTGTAGTTGGGTGCGTTGGTGGTATTGTGCCAGCGGCGATGCTGATCAAATGGTTTACTGGCTTGATAGCTGTGATGGTGTATTGTGGTGACGGCCTGATATGTCCGATGATGATAATTTCAAGAGCTGGCCTCGTAGTCTACATACCCAGTGGCACCTTCACCGGCTGACTGGCTGTTCGCCAGCTGAAACAACCGTGCTGTCCGTCAATTGTGAGTGCTGCGACTTGAGATGTTTGCCTGTATCACGTAAGCAATAGGCACAGGTAGTCCTGCTCTCCGGACGAACCTATCACGTAAGCAGAATTTACTGCAGTAGTGCTCTGCTTCCGGCCGAAGCAGCTAGCTAGGCTTGCCGAAGCCGGCTGCGGGTTGCGGCACCTAGACCGGCTGCCACGTCGATTTTCTATTTGTATTTACAGATTATATTTTCCACTCCATGGACTAGCTCGCCGTCGTTTCTTTCCACTGCCTTTCTACCTAGAACTTTCTACTCTCTTGTTGCTGCCTACACGCCACCAATACAATCGAGTGCCGCCTACCGAGACAGCACACCGCGCAAGCCACGCCGCCCCCAGCTTGACAGATATTGAAATTTGGATACTGAGTACTGAAAAAGAATACAGGACGCTTTAAACGCCAACCCGCCATGCCGAACACTGCGGAACAACCCGAGGTTGCGGCTCTTCTTGGCCACGAGTCGGCAGCAGAGCCGACTGGCGAGTTTTGGATCTTTGGCTACGGGTACGTTGGCTTTTATGATTTCTTTACACTCTTCTTGACTTTTAATTTCTTGATCTCAATCTTATGTTATCATTGTCTCTTTATCTTTCGATGTTGACTCTATTTTTGATTTCACCATCACGATCCCTTGTCACGTTCTCCTATGCCCCCCCGGAACCCTGCCAAATTGCATTAACATGTCTCTTATTAAATATACATCCTCTCTAAGCATACATTACTCACCATGGCAACCTCTGTCACCTTTATTACTCACTCGTGCTCACCATCCCATAGAAGCCTCATCTGGAAACCACCGCCGCATTTTGGTACCTCATTCTCTCCCTCTTCTCTTCCATGCTATCGATGCTGACTCAAACCTTTGCAACTGTCAGACCGTCGCGTGCCAGGATGGGTCACTGGCTATGTCCGTCGATTTTGGCAGGTCAGTCATCACACCACCTCTGCTTCTGCCGCATCGTCTCGTCTCTGCTGACTTTCTACATATAGGCTAGGTATGCACCACGCCCGTAGGACCTCTTCCGTCACCCGCCGCATCGCTTACAACCAACCCCAGTGAGGACCACAGAGGCACGCCCGAGGCGCCTGGCCGCGTCGTCACCCTGCTGGAGCGCTCCTTTTGGGCCAGCCTCAATGACCACCACGAGTCCGCGCCCGACAGGGTCTGGGGCGTCGCCTACCGCATCGCCGCCGACCGTGCCGCCGAAGTGAGAGAGTACCTCGACATCCGCGAAATCAACGGCTACACCATCCACTACACGCCGTTCCACCCGGCCGACCAGTCCGTGCCGCCCTTTGCCACCATGGTGTACATTGGCACGCCCGAGAACCCGCAATTTACCGGCCCGCAGGATGTCCAGAACCTGGCCGAGCACATCTTCCGATCGACCGGTCCCAGCGGGCCCAACCGCGACTACCTGCTGGGCCTGGAGACGGCTCTCAATGAACTGAGCCCTGCGAGCGGCGACGAGCACGTCACCGATCTCTCGAACCGATTGCGGCTTCTTATGGAGTCCGAGAAGTCGAAAGAGTCGTCTGCTTTATGATGTACCGTGCAAGATCGATCCTGACACATGGCAGTCAGCCTATCAGCCTACTCGACACATGTGTGCGCTCCTCTTTGTCTCTTCTTTTAGATCAAATCATATGCATTTGTCTGGATAGCACGTAGTTGAGCATAGCATATGACCAACTGAGCAGTGAGACCAAACAGACGCGCCACGACCCTGTGCAATGCAAGAGTGAGTAAACTGAACAAGAGTTGTTGATAAAACTAAAAAGAGAAAAATACACACAAGACAGAGACACTAAAGAACTGCTTGAAAGAAGAGGATGCGGCACACTTGTTCAACTGAGACCATCTCCCAGGGTATCATGCAAGACGCAAACATTGTCAAGGCCGTCAAGTCGTCGTTTCCATATCGACGACACACATCAAAGCATCACGAAAAAGCAGCAACTGAACCGCTGCCACGCCATCTCGCCACTAGAGAACAAGAAGGAAGAAACAAGAACAGAAAAGCACTCGACAGCTACCGGTGCCGCGTCCTCTTCTTAACCATGCTCGCACGAGTTCAACTCGCAAAGAGGTTAGTATGCGAGGGCCAATGGCCCCCTGCCGAGGGGGGCCATTAACCTCGCGCTGCAGCTCTCTCCTCTCGGCCTTGTGGATTCGAAAAGAGGCACCAAGTGTGGCCCGGGCCTAGTAGCCCTGGCCGTTCTGCGGGGGCTGGCCCTGCTGCTGGCCTGGCTGGCCCTGCTGCTGCTGCTGCTGCTGCTGCATGTCCGGGTAGCCGTACATTGGCTGGCTCCAGCCCTGCTGCTGCTGACCGCCGTACGGCGGAACCTGCTGCTGCTGCTGAGGGTAGCCGCGGCCGTACGGCTGGGGCTGGCCGTATGCTGCGTATCCCTGGGGCGGGGCGCCGTACGGCATCTGGGGCATCTGCGGGACGCCGTAGCCTCCTCTCGGGGCGAACCCGACGGGGCTGCCACCGCGGCCAGCAAATCCTCCTCGCGAGCCGTTGTCCGATGCTCTGTCGACACGAATGGTACGTCCGTCGAATCTTTTGAGAAAAAAAGTTAGTGACAGACACTAAAAGGACGGGGCAAGTGTTCTCACTCAATATTGTTCATCGCTGTGATGGCGTTTTGCGCATCAAGGTCGTTTGTGTAACGGACGAATCCAAAGCCTCGGCTGCGGCCAGTGTCGCGGTCCTTGACGACTACCTATATGAAAGAAAAAACGAGTTAGAGATGGTTGACTTTGGCGTCTTCTTCTGCTAAATGGACATACCGCTTCTTCGACGACGCCGTACTCTTCAAACTTTTGCCGCAGCGTGTTCTCGTCTGTGTGCCATGCAAGGCCGCTGGAGGAGTTGTCAGCATGGTGATGGCCAGTCGGAGATGGGGTTATCGGCCTACCCGATGAACAGTTTCGCCATATTTTTGGTTTGGCTGGGGCCTAAAAGTCGTCGGACGGGTAAGCTATCTGCTGTCGTCCACTTTCTTCCACTTTCTCTTGTTAGCCTCACGATCGCAATCAGATAACAGGTCCGGGGTCCGTCGGGGACCGTCCGAGGCTCTGTGCACTGGCAAAGTTGTTATTGCGGTGGATGGTCTAGCTGACAAAGCGTGGAGATTGATTTGAAATGAGAGCGTGAAAAGGTAGTCTCCTTCTCAGCCGACCAACGTGCTGGTTTTTCAAAAGGGGGTTTTCAAAAGGGGTTTCAAAAGAAAACTGATGAGAGCACCATTGTTTTGTTTTGCCTTTGTTGCCATCTACAGTGTAGATGTGACCTCCAATATTCTTGTTGGCTGTTGCACGCACCTAAGTATAAGAACAGTGCTCTACTAGTGATAGCAGAGGTACTTTCTCGGGCGCTGTGGCGTTGTCGTTGGGCTGGTTGTTGGTTGTACTCGGAATCGAAATCCGAATGAACAAACAAGCAGAGAAAAGACAACAAGTGATGTCGAGAGAACAAAGGGAGCAGGTTGACTGCGAGTGGAGAAGAGTGGGAGTGAGGAGAGAGGTGAGATGAGAGAGTTGGGAGGTGCTGATGGGATGAGGACGAATGATCAGAAGAGAATGAGTATCGGCGGGGTGAAAGTGAAAAGAAAGTGGTTGTTGGCCGAGTTAAGTATCGGATTGTCTTGCACTTGTGAGGTGCAAGGTACAAGGTGCAAGACGCAAGGTGCAAGCATGCAAGGCGTGCGTACAGGGGGGGGGGGGCAAGGAAAGAAGGAAAGAAAACGAACGGCAGAGGGAAAAGCAACGGCCAGGACAGGGCTTGACTGTCAACGTGCATGTCGAGCTGGGCGGTCGGACTGCAGCTGCAGCTAGGAAACACAAGCAAGACAAGGCGAGGTACATTTGAGCTTGGGGAGAGACGGCATAGAAACGCGGGTTGATCCCGATAACGGGAGCATAGGGGCCTGAGAAGATCGCTTATGTCTCTCCTCTCTCCTGTGCCTGCTCAGTCCCGGTCTCTCGTGTACTTTTGTCCAAGTCCTTGTCATATTCTTACTATTGTACGGAGTATGCCCATGCTATGTCCTTGCTACGTCCTTGGCCTGTCCATGCCACCCTTGCCTTTTTGCCTTTCTTTGCTCTGCCCGACTTCGCCTTGCGCCCCCTCCCGATGATACCTAAAACTTGCACGCAAGTCAAGGCCAGGGAAGATGTACTTTATATGTTTCGGCATCAATGGCCCACACAGCCCCTTCCCCTCCACTCTGGCTCTGCCCTCCCAAACAAGCATCAAACTCTGTACGAGTACATATGTGCATATGTATATGTAGAGAGGGCTTATGTGGGAGCAGCACTTACGGAGTACACTTACGGAGTACGCATACTCGTACAGAGTGACATCCCCTGGTCCTACTCTACCGGAGTACTATTTGTGCTCCGTTGACACGAGTCTGGGGCGAAGATGGGCGTTGCAACGATAAGCAGAGCACACACAAAGGAAGACTAGACACACTTGACCACATCAGGTAAGCTACGTTAAGCTCAGTGTAAGCTACGTCGTATCTGGCGACATCTGGCTTGTGGCCATCTAGCTCCGGGCTTGTGGCCGCACACTTTCAGCGCCGATTCGCCTGACAGGTAATCCCTCAGCTGCATGCCTCTTCTATATGTAGACAGGTAATCCCTCAGCTTGCCTCAATTCTATGCTTATATGTAGACGAGTTATTTTTTTTTATAATAGCAGCCCAGGGGTCTCTGCTATAAACGGGCTCATACTAAATACTAAGCATCGACTTGGCGGACGACCAGGTGCCGAGGTAGCATGTAGCGGCCACGTTACCGGTACTGTCTGTTGGTAAGCTAGCCCATATGTTTTATCTGTCACACACCTTTGTGTTTTCGTGGCATTGCCTCCTTGATTGGTGAGCATCCATATGATCCATATGATCCATATGATATGCTGCCTGTTCCCGCCGCGCCCAGTTTCACCCGACCTCGCATTCTGCTTTTTGCTTTTTGCTTTTGGAAATACACGATTGCCATTTATATCTCACACCCCGAAACCGTAAAGGCTGTGAGAGTGTATCAATACAACGGTCTTGCTGTGCACCCCGGCGGTGATCCTTAAACCGCGCTGTCCGTGCATTGGCACGGAGTAGTCGCAAGAACAATGGAACCCGGAAGAGAAGAGTATGCTTATAAGACTGTTGAATGGCTGGCTGCATAAAGCGGCTTCTCCATTCGCTCAACGGCACACGGAGTAATACTTTTTACTTTTTAAACTAGGCAGCGGGGATGGCACTCTGGCGCGTGGAACGTTGACACACAGACATTCGTTGAGCCTGCAACGGATATATGTGAAACGGCCGTGGTCTTGATTGCGGAAGTTCATTGAAGCCGCGGTGCATGCATAAGCATATTCCAACAGACAGCCAATATCACAGCTGGTGACCTTGACCTTGATTCGTTGACCAGTAGTATCTCTCACAGAGGTCGAAAGGAATCACATCTTCCGTAGTGATCAAGAAAGAGGCCCCGAAATAAACGCACAACGTCGCATTGCGTGCGTGCTGGGATCGAATGCCCACTTACCCCTGTGATGGAGTTGACAAAGTCGGCAATGCAGACTGTTGGAGGCCACGACAGGATACGAAACTGACAGGGTACATCTGGATGGAGTCGGAATCTGCAGATGTGAAACGGTCACCTGCTGGCTAGTGTAGTGATTCTCGTCTCGGTATCGAGAAGATTTAACGGGCCTTTTACGTTAGGTCTTATACTCCGTAAGCATAGCTCTAGTGATGGACGCCATACGATTACGTATGTCCGACAAACGTCAACTTACCCCATGAGGAATGGCAAAGTGACAGTGCCAGAGTCGCAGAGAGATCGAGCCTAGCAAAGTGCCGACATCAGAACCGATGCCTTGCTGCACTACTGGTCAGTGTAAATACTGATAGAGTAAGCCTGCGAGTGTAAATATTAGAGTAAACCCGCCGGTGTGAATTGAGAGTAAGCCCGCGGAATGTTCTTGAAAATGAAACGAGGGGTATGGCATGTTGACGAGTGCAGGAATAACGGAGGAACAACTGGCAATCACAAAACAAGCACTTTGTTTTGGAGAGCCCGCCCAGGCGCAGAGCCGCAATGGAGTCGAGGAGGAGAATAAGCATAGATAAATTCAAAGAAGCCATGGCGTGATGGAAGGATTACAAAAATAAAAGATAAAAATAAAAATAAGCTCCGTACTGGGAGCTCGACACACGGTCTGTCGCGCCGGGCCAGCGCCGCATATAGACGGGGTTGGGTATATGTGACTCGCGAGTGCATGGTGCGACCGCATCCTGGATGGAACCTTGCGGATGGTATCCTTGTGGCCGATCGCCGAATTAGCCGTGCAGTAGGTGAGTACTCTCAGTGAGCTGCATGGATGCGTGACGACAAGTACATGCCGTGGTAAGCAGCTGTCTGTACCTGGGATATACGATGCAATGACAGAGTTCTATGTCGTGATGCTGTGGAGGTGCTCACACCCGTAAGCATCACATAGATTGACAAGTATATGTACATATAGAAGCGAGGAAAGGACCTCACCACTTGGCAAATCAAGCTCGTTTTACCTTTAAAGTTAAAACAGAAACAGAAAACAAAACAGTTGCTTAAAACAGTAAAACACTAAAACAGTGGAATACATACGAAACACAACGGCTGCAGCACACTGCTGGCCAGGCCGTGGAGGCTCTGTGCCGCGACCTCGCGAGCCTGTGATGTGCGCATGGCATCACGGTTGAAACGTGACAAGTATTGTCATAAAACTCCGGGCAGTTTACCGCTTACCGCAAAAGTGACATGTCCAGTCTGCCTTGGGGTAACGCAATGGGAACGTCACTCTAAGCTACGGTTCCATCGACATGTGCTGCTTCAAAACCTTGTCCGCCGGTCGGTGATGCTATCACAGTCATCAAGGATCCATGCACATTGTTTTAACTCTGTTCTAGCCTGTTTCCAAAAAGAAACGCTGCAAAGGCATGCCAGCCCGTTGATTGTCTGGAGACTCGACTTAAGCATATACGTACAAAATCTCGATCCTTTCGGGCCATACATCTTTCCGCTATAGCCGCGAGTGTCCACAGTCATCAGAAGCTGCTGATATTCTCTGGCATGTACATGTAGCATTCAGCATCGAACGAGGGCCGGCATGGCCAAGGCGTCAGGGGAACAGAGATGGCTCGCATGCCATGTGGAAAGCGACCGGGCCCTTGGCAGACAACAGCCAGGGGAAGGCGTGGCAATATACCGCATCGTATGGCTCGATGGCTCGTGGCTCATGGCTCGTGCCAACACACGACGAGACGAGATGCAGCAGTGTGTCAGAGTGGCGAGTGTACCCACCGCGTGCACGAGGGGTAGAGGCGAAAAGGCGCGGCGATGTCTGGCTGTGAAGCTCCTGTTCCGCCATCCAACACGACCGTTTTGTCATTAAATGAGATTGTATATGTAGAAAACATAAGTGTAAGCAGTAAATATGGCTAAAATAAATGCAAATGCAACAGTATGCGCCTACTCATGACATCGTAAATCCTAGATAGTCCGAATATATCCAAGGTAAATAGCCAACACAGAAATCAACGCTATGCTTGTAAAGAAAATGAAAAGATAAAAGAGAAAAGAAAAAAAAAGGCTATGGGCCGAGCTGTTCGAGCTCCTCGGGGCTGACCGACGACACAAAGGCGTGCCGCAAAAAGTGCAGCCATACTTTGTTTGTCATCGGGGTGTTGACGACGGGGGGATCAGTGGCAGCGACATCATCGGTGACGACGACATCAACGACATCATCGACATCGACATCACCATCACCAACATCAACATCAACATCACCGGCCTTGGCCCTTCTGCCCATGCGGTAGGCCATGTCGAGAAAGCTGTTGACCGTCATGTCCGTCAGACCATAGATCTTGTCGGTAAATGTGCTGTACTCGACCTCGAACTGGAACTTGCGCGGCTTGCCCTTTTTCGGCTGTTTGTCGCCGTGCTTGCCCTCGCGCCACTTTTGCGCGTCGATGCTGTCAATGCTGTTGTGGCCGACGTTGTCCTCATCCTCGTCTGGCGTCATATCGTTGTTGATGTAGGTGAGGTTGGCAAAGTACTGCGTGTAGCCGAGAAGAGTGAGTGTCTGCGGCGAGTAGGCCGGGCCGGGCCCGGCGGTCTTGGAGGGGCCGTCGGGGATGACCAGGTTTGGATCTTTTCCTTTGCCCTTTTTGCCTTTGCCCTTGTGCTTGCTCTTCTTCTTTTGCGTCTCCGCCGCGCCATCACCGCCATCACCAAAAACGCTCATCGGCGTGTCTGTCCAGACGGGCGCGTCCTCAATACCAGAGATATTGTACTCCATGACGCGCAGCGAGGGCAGGTAGTTGGGCACGATGCTGGGCGCCACAATCGACAGCTGGAAGCGCTCTGACCACTTTTTCGACAGCTTTGGCTTGCCGTCTTTGCCCTTTTTGCCTTTCCCGCCTTTCCTGCCCTTTCTGCCCTTTCTGCCCTTCTTCTGGGCGTCGACTTCGCTTTGAGCGCTCTGCGCAGCAGCCACTGGCTTGGGCAGGTTTGTCCAGCTGCTGCGCAGCTCCAGCAGGTAGTCGGCCGTGGACCGGATGTCCAGCTCGGTCTCCATGGCCGTACGGACAATCGTCTGTGGTGCGTCTGCGGCGAGGCGATCGTCATCATCATCATCATCATCGTCTTCCTCCATAAAAGCCTCGCTGCCGAGAAGACGGTAGTCCAGGTCCTTGGCGTCTTGCAGCATAAAATGGTCAATGTTCATGTGACCGTAGAGACCGCTGACAATGACGTCGCGGTACTGGCGCAGCCACAGCGTGTACTTTTGCCAGCACGTCTCGTCCCAGAGCCGCTTGCTGTCGGTGCGTGCCGGCGGCACGTGGCCCATCAGGATGGCCTTGATGCCGCGCTCGCGCATAAACTCGAGCTGGATGCGCAGCCACTCGAGCTGCTTGAAGCCCGGCTCGGCCGGGTTGACACAGTCGTCAACGCCGGCATTGCGGTCAAAAAAGTAAAGCGAGTTGAGGCTGAAGACGGCAAGCTTGTTGGGGATGACCTCGACGTAGAACCAGCCGCCAAACTCAAAGGAGTGGCGCTGCTCCTGCGGGATGAAGCGGTTCCAGATCTCCGTGTAGCGCTTCAACCACTTGTTGGGGCCCGGCAGCAGCACGTTGTGCGGCAGAATGTCGTTGTTGCCGAGCGTGGGGATGACGGGCACACGCAGGCCCTGGCCGGACGGGTAGTCGAGCAGATCGATAAATTTGTTGGCGATGAACTCGTTGGATGCCTGGACCTGGGCGGGCGAGCGCGGGATGGACTCGTCGCTGTCGTGGCGCGCCGAGTCGCCCGTCCAGATGACAAAGTCGATCTCGTCGCGAATGTTGTCGCGGATCCAGTCAAAGGTGGCATTGACAAGGGAGTATGGTGAATCGCAGTCGGAGGTTTCGGCACCGTAGATGCCGGCCGGGCCGTGGCCGCTGTGGCAGGCGTTTTCTTCCAATGTTGAGGAGTGTGCCTTGTAAAACTCGTCGGGGTGAAAGTCTGACGTGTTAGTATGCAAGCTGCATCGGATGCAGTGTGTGCGCTGGAGCGTGCAAACGTGGTTGCAGCGGGGTGCATCGGGCTGCAGCGGCGAATAACGTACCGGTAATATGCAGGAACTTGCCATGCAGCTTGCGCTTGCCAACGTGACCGCTCACTGGTGTGGCAGCTCCTGCGACGCCACTACCTGCAGTGTTACCCAACACCTGTTGGGACTCGCTGTGCTGGCTTGCTGACAGCCGCGTCAGCGCAAACTGTGGTAGACGCAGTGGACTGGCAAGCACCGCCGTGCTGCACAGGAGTAATGGGACGAGCCTTGTGAGCCTCATTGACTTGTAGGATGAGGTTGAAGTTTTTGAAGTTTGTGAAGATTTTGAGGTTTTCGAGGTTTTCGAGGTTTTCGAGGTCGACGTCCGGAGACGTCGCGCTGTATGCAACTGCATAACAATTGACTTGTGCAGCAAGACAGTTGGGCGGCCAAGGACGAGTGATGAGGTTCTTGCTATGCTATGAAGCTGTGTGGCGCATTGGGCGTGAAGCGGGTGTGAAGCGTGTAGAGGTAGAGTTTGGAGAGTCGGGAGGTAGGATGTTGCAAGAATGAGATTGGTCTTTTGGGTTTGTGTCGTGTGCTGTGAATACCAGGTCGTTTTCGTTACTGTTGTATGTTTTATTGTCCTTTTTTGTTACAGCAAGGCAGACGAAAAAACGGGAGATGAGGTCGTGTGTCGAGGAATGTTGCTGGACACTAAGATGCTTTGCATTAATTTCAATGCCCAAAATAGAATGATTGGCGCATCAGAGTCGAATGCGACAGGCACGTGCCGAGCTGACAGAAGCGATTGGGGCAGTGACGTAGTGCTGACACAATTAGTAAAGCGGCGACTTTGGGAACCTTGACGGCACACGAAGACAACAACGAGAGGTGGCTTTGGAACCTCTAGATCTTTTAGATATGCAAAAGGTAAAGTAATTGTGAATGAGAGGATGGAATTTAAAACTATATTGCGAGATCAGAGCAGTCGTTCACCCAGAGTAGCGGTGGCAGCGGTAAACCGACAATAGTCAGACCTGAGGCAAGCAGAGGTCGACAATATGAGGGGAATTATAAATAGAGAATACGGAGTAGATAGAAAGACAAGTACTTGATATCATGACAAGAGATAATCGAGTGGTACCAAGTACTTGGCATTATGGCAAGCGATCACGTACATGTATGCTTATCCTAAGCATACAAGTACCAATCCAAGGGTTCAACCGCAGGCAATGCACGATCCACGATCCAACCCACCTTCCGTACTTTGCGCCTAGGCTTAAGCTTAGCCAACCTCTCGCGCCCAGTCGTTTCGCCCACCTGCTCGCGCTCTGGCGAGATCTCTCGACTTAGTGTGAAAGATGGTGTTGGTGCTGGCCAATATCGGTCGAGGACGGTCCCACGTGTAGGGGCTGTGGTGATCTGCACTCGAGCTAGCAGCTAGAAACAGCCGTGCATACCGAGCGAGAGCTGAGACACGATCACATGAGATTCCATGTAGATAAGTGAAGTTGAGGAATATCAGATAGAAGACGCATCCCACTGTTACTATCATACTGACCACTGTTGTTATCATTTGAAAGAGTGATGTCTGCTGCATCGTTACACATGATCGAGACCCTTGGACCCTTACGGGTTTGGCTCTGGAGTACCCCAATACAAACTATTGCCCTCGCTATTGATCGAAATCGAAATAGTCGGATGAAAGGACCAGCCCCGCCATCACATCATCAGCATACACTAGAGCATGGTCTCGTGGACAGTATCCTCATTCTGCCTCGCTTCACGGATGCACCACTCGTACGAGAAGTGATCGTCTCTCCACATCGTTATTGTTGCAGACGACACTATGTTTTGTGACCACTAGACCGTGTTCGACAATGTAGACCGGGTCAGCGATGTCGTCAGCGATAGACGTCACGGCAGAGGTCGAGGCGGTGCTTGCGAGCAATAGGCATCTAGCTCTGTCAGGTGACTACAGCACTTGTGCTTGTGCGCTGAGATCGTTGAGTGAATCAGTATCCACTCTGACGCCACACCAGCCACATCCGTCCCTATTTATTCCACACCCAAAAATCTCTTCGCGTCCCGTCTTCTCCTCCTACATCAACGCACCGCCGCGCTCTGGACGGCCACAACAAGTGGCCGTCGGCTCCCATCACGACACGATGGGATCCTTTCGGGTGCGGGTGCTAGATGAACTTAATCCGCTCGTTTGAGGGTTCCCTGAGAGAGACACGTCTCTTTGTGATTGGTTCCCATGGTTTTTCGTGGATACATTGATGCGTTGATTTATGTTTGTAGAGTTGGGGATCATTGATGACCTTTTCATTTGATTGTGAAGCCGCTCGTGCTTCACTAATGACCTTGATTGTAGAGTCGCCGGCCGGCACCACGCCACCTAGCCGCCCGTGCATCCTGCTACTCTGGTGCATGCAGCCGGCCCGTGTGCGTGCGTGATGCTGTACGTGTTGGCGTGCATCGCATGGCAGCGAGACAATCCTGCTCGTGAGGTGTTACCAGTGTACAAAAAGATCGGCCGGAAGCACAAATAACGAATGGAATCATGTGGCACGTCACAGCATTTTTCAGACGATAAACAGCAGGAATCACTGTACGGCAGATGGGCAAATAAATTGCATTCAACGTCGAGACGAGGTAGACATGAGTATGAAAAGAGAGTGAAAGATACTCGATATCAAATAGGAATCAATGAGTGTAAGAAGTAAAAGTGAGGAAAGAAAAGAACGGCCTAAAAGATTGAACGCCGTTGATGCCTGAAAACCAACTGGAAACTCGGATAAAAAGGGATATCGAAAAAGTATGTGCAGAGAAGAAAAAGAGTCGTAAGAGATGTCCAGAAAGGGAGCGGGCGGGAGAGATGCGTGGATATCAAATCCACACGGCCACGGGCCGGTCAACGGCAAAGAAGCTGCTCATCAGGTTCTGGATGTCGCTAATGTAGGACTCTGCACTGTACTTTTTCAGACCCTCCTGAGCCAGGACGCGCTCCTCCTCGACGTAGAGCGGGTTGGCCGACGGCGCCTCTTCCACCTCTACCTCCTCTTCCTCCTCAATCGTCTCGTCCTTGAACTCCTCCACAAGCTCCGAGACCTTGGCCAGCTCCTGGCCAAAGGGGTGCGCCTCTGCGTACTCCTTCTTGTGCGCAAACTCAGGGACCGATGCCGCCAGCGGCGCCGACGAGGACACCGCCAGAGGCGCCGAGATCATGGGCTTCATCGACTGGTGGTGCTGCTGCGACACAATCGACGAAACGCTCGTGCTCGTGCTCGAACTCGACGAGCGCGAAAAGCTGAAGCTGCCCTTGCTCGACAGCGAGCGCGAATGCTCCGACATGCGCGACACGGACCGGTGGCGGCTCACGCTGTCGTACGACTTCTTGGTGTGCGAGGGCGCGCGCTGTGGGATCATGGGCGGTGCGTCAGTGGAAAACGGCGAGGACGCCAATGACGCCAAGGACCCCGTGGACGCCGAGAGCGACACGCTGCGGCTCCGCGGGGCGACCACGGTCGACGCCGTGGCCGATGCAGATGCGTCGGTTCCAGCCTGGCTGGCTGGCTTGGCCACCGTAAAGTAGCACGACAGGTGGTTGGGCTCGACGCGCTTGTCGTCGCTGCGCGGGAACGGCGTGTCTGGGCTCGTGGGCGGCGTGGACGCGCTGGTCTCGCCCGACTCCGACACCTCATCGTCCGACTTGATGCCGGCGCTCATCGATGATGACGAAGAAGACGATGGGGTCACCATGGCGGGGCTGGCAGCGGGGGCCGTCATGCCTGTAGTGGCTGCAGTCGGAGGGGTCGCCTTAATGCTGATGGTCTGCTCCTCGCCGGGGAAGATGCTAGGCGCATTGTACGACAGCATGTTGGTGGTGTGCGTGAGCTCGACAGGGCTGGAGATCTTGTTGCGAATAGAGCCATGGGTAGCAAAAGCCTTGGTGGTCTTGCTGCGGTGGAGGAAGTTGTCAACGGACGAGGCGATGTTGCCGGCGGTGGAGGGCGCGTTGGGGTCACGCTCCTTTTGCTCGAGAGTCCGCGCGCGGCGGGTGGTAAAGGCTCTTGCGATAGACATGGTGAGCGAGTAGGAGTGTGAATAGAAAAGTGTTCTGAAGGAATGAGATATGAGATGCTTCGCTGGGAAGCGTGGATGATACTGGTGAGAATCGTCGAATATAATGAAAAGAAAGAAGAAAGAAAAAGACAAAAGAAGATAAGAAAAAAATGAGGCAAAGAAAAGAGCAGAAGAAAAGACAAGAGCAAGTCGAGTCAGAGAAAAAGATGGCAGAACAAGCCACAACCCAGTTGTGCAATGTTCGTGCGATGGGTGACGAGGCGACAGATGTCAGATGACAAGGAACAACAGTACAAAAGACGAAACGTTCTTTTGTCTGTTTCTGTGCTTCCGTTCTTGTGTGGTGAAAGAGTGCAGCGTCTTTGTCCGGCGTCTATGCGGTGTATGTGATATATATGGTATATCTCTCTCTGATAGACACAAAGAGCGACTAATGGCGGTTGTGCTTTGATGATTGGCTCGGCGGGACGTTGCGCACAGGAACCCCTCTACTATCCTTTAGGAAAGGCACGGGCGGTTATGCGGAGCAGAGAACAGGAAGAGGATGTGGTGCGAGATAAAGGCGATGCGACGCTGTCACGTCGTAGTTGAAAAAGAAGCGTTGATGGTGAGTGGTGCGGGAAAAAGTGAAAAAAAGAAGGATCCAGTCCGATGCAGCAGGGTGACTGCAGTTTGTAGTAGCTCGGTGTGCGTGCTTGGTAAGTATGACTAAGTTGAAGTCGTGCGAATGTGAGGCGAATGTGAGCAGAATGTGAGCAGATGCCTGGAATGTGTTGCTAGGCGAGTAGTGGTATTTGTTTATTCTTGATTGAGTTTTGTTGATTGTTTTGATAAGTTCTGCTGGCAGATAAAATAGTCGCTAGCGACAAGGAGTGTGTTGAGGTTGGAATGAAGGCAAGATAAGTTGAGTTTGTTGATGTTGGCAGAGCGGTGCTGTTGTGTTGCTGTTATGCTGTTGCGTTGTGCAGTGTTTGAACGCGTTGTGCGACTGGTGACTCAAGAGTATGAAGAGAAAGGAAAGGAGAGAAGAGAGAAGAAAGAATAAGGAAAGTGATAAAGAAAGATGAAAACGAAGAAACCGAAAGATGACAATCCTAGGATCAGGAAAGGATAGAGGGAAGAAGAAGAGAAGAAGAGGGGAAGTGAAAAGAAGAAGTATTGAAGAAGAGAAGGTTGAGAGAAGGAAAAGAAAAAAGAGAAAATACTACAAAGAGACGAGAGGCAAACATCTGGAGAAACAATTGCATATCAACGTCGGAAACGCAACATAAAAGCCGCGGATGAGATGCCTCTGGCCGCTGATGCTAGGCTCACATTAACACTCGCTAGCCAGGGAGCCTACCCTGTTGTCCCTGGCCTCCTTGGGGTTGGTCGCCGATTTACAATGGGCCTTGCCCCTGGACCGAATATGATGAAGTAGCAGTACTTGTTCATGCACGTAATATACTACATCACTAGGTATTCAAGACAAGCTGTAAATCCAGGGTAAATCCAGGGGAAAGCAATGCACTAAAGAAAGGACGGCGGAAGGACGAAAAAAAGAAAGCAAAGGACCATTAGCATGATCTAGGCTGAACTAGTGGGTTGAGATTTTTAAGCCCTGGGTTGCTTCTAGTATTATGTACATTTGTGTATTATGTCGTGAACGGGCTGTGTATCGGCTCGAGCGCCACGCCTTGGCCAGCCCTGCCTCTTATGCGTTCTTTATTTGGTTGTGCCATTATTACAACAATATTACTATGTGTATATTTACATATATGCGTCTATGCGTATGCGTAGTACAGCTCAAAGCGCAGGAACAGCACCTTGTTTCCTCCGGCTAAACAACAGCTCTTCAAATATTCCGTAGAACACATCTTACTGTGTATGCTTAGCGCTGTCTTCTCCACTGCAACCACTGATGATCCCCTGTGGCTGCGCCCCGTCTGCCGGTTTCAATTTTCAATGACCCCTGTATTTTCCCGCGAATATAGTGGACTACGCACTATGCGTCCAACGTCCTGGGCCGCTTATTGGTTAGCGTCTGTCCTTAGCCAGGGGTGGCTTTTGGTTTCTTCCGACGGTCTTCAATAGTGTATGTAAGCATACGGAGTAGCTACAGTAGTTATGCACTATTGACGTGTCTCCTCTGATCGTCGATCTTGATCGAAATCGTCTTGATCAAACACATAGAGTGCCTTTTCTTTTGTAGATTCCTTCTTTTGCTGTTCTGTCTCATCTGGTCTCCCTAGGTCGCACTGAAATTGAAAGGAAGAGGCCTCAAGGTCACCCTGCCTGCGGGTGGAGAGAAGTACGTATACTTGTATCTCACATACGGAGTATGCTTATATGTAATGTACATATGTACGTACTACGGAGTACAGACTCTCGGAGCATCTGACTGGCGTCGCTACATTGGACAGTGGAACCACACGCTTGCCAATGGTGTGTGGTGACGTGGAGGGGACTCATGCAGGAACACTTTGCACAACAAAGAACAATCAGAATTGCCACGCAGTCCACGGCTCTAGACTCTGAATGTCGTTCTAGAATCTAGATTGAGCCATTAAAAATTGAGTTGATACTAACGGAACGGAGTTGTTCTATGCTACTATTCCATACAAGGACAAAGTCAAGCACCAATAAGCATACAAAGAACAAACAAAGGATTCTCATATGCTTAGACGCAGCAGCAAGACATGTATGCTTACGGAGTATACGCACTCTTATCGAGACTGCCAACCAACTTATCTTCCCCTTTGTGATCCCTTGTGATGAAACAACCGAACCCCTTTGTGGGTGCCAACAAGAAGCCGGCCAAGCTTTGTTTCAACAAACACCGGGGTGATCTTGGTCTGCCGGAACTGGAGAGCGCAGCGCGCCAGCGGCAAAACGTCAGCTACTCGAAACGTGAAACAGGGTGAAAGACAAAGGCCACGAATAGGAGACGCAGGACCTCTAGCGCAGGAAAGCGTCGACCATACAACGTACATATACATAGAAGAGCCTGCATTCTTGTTTAATATATGGAGATGTCCAAAGACCACACTGTGAGACGTGGCTTTCAGCCGCTGACATTATCTGATCCAGGCTCATGCTTGAAGCTCGCTTACATACATATACTTATAGTGAGCATCGGCTGCGGTGGCCGACACGGACCAAAACGACAAGGAGAGGCAACGCGGACCAGGTGATAGAGGTTTGAGGATCAGATGTCGTTGCGCACGGGTTCGGCTACAGGCCGTGTCCAAGCGCATGCTATTTCATCCGTGTGTTGAGTTTGATGGGCGATTGAAATTAAGAGGCCTACGATAAGGGCCTACCATGGTTTTCACTGTATTACATAAGCATAATGGCACCGTCCGTAGCCTCAGCCGCACGTAGCCAGGTTCCGGCAATGAATTGCTACCAAAAATACAAAAGAGAGAGACATCGAATCGCCTGCTGGAACAGAAGAACGATAGACTGGCTAATAAGTACTAATGTCGGCGAAACAACTGCAAGACAGTGTACAGCGGGTTAATTCCAACGATAATTACATGTGATTAGCGAAATGGCACACAAAGGAAGGAATAGTCGATAAGCAATCACACTAAGCATATCAATTCTAAGATCGGCTCTTGATGGTCCGGGCCCGGTCGACGGCTTGTGCGTTGCAAGGGTCCTCTGTTGATAGCTTGATGCGTATCATTTTGAATTTTGAGTATCCAGTAGAATTACCATAGCTTCAATTTTACGTAAAATGCTATCCTTGTCCTAATCCTCCATCTCGTCGTCGGAGCTGCCGTTGACCGCCGCGCCCTCGTCGTCATCATCGTCATCGCTGTCCTCCTCTTCGCTGCCGTCGTCGGCAACGCCCACCAGCCGCTCAACGACCTCCTCGTCCTTGTTGGCAATCTTGCTGGCAAACGCCCGGCGCACAGCTCCGTTGGTGCTCGTGTCCCACACTGTGAGGCCGCCCTTGCTGCCGGCCACCGACATGCGGAAGGCCACCTCGGCGTCGGGCGCAAAGTTGGCCGAGAACACGCGGCCGACATCGAGGTTGCGCGACACCACCAGCTGCGGGCCCGTCGTTCCAGCCGCGCCCGCCGCGTTGACGTTCCAGAGCTTGACCGTCTTGTCACCCGAGCCGGTGGCCAGGAAGCCGGGGATGTGTGCGTTGACGTCAAACGACGACACGGACTCGTCGTGCGCCTTGAGCGTCCAGACCGCCTTGGTCTGTGCCGGGTTTGTTGGTGCGTTGCGCACGTCGTGGTAGTGCACGTAGCCGGCCTCGGTCGTGACGTAAAAGTAGTTGGCGTCGTGCGGGTCCCAGCGCACGTTCTCGACGTCGCTCTCGACGCCCCAGCGCGCCGACACGGCCGCCTTGCTGTCGGCTGCGCGCATGTCCGCCGCCACAATGGTGCGGTCGTAGCTGCCGCTCAGCAGCACCGTCGACTCCACGGCGTGCCACGCAATCGAGCACACCTTGTCCGTGTGGTACGTGTACGACTTGGCGCACGTTGCCGTGTTGAGGTCCCAGAGCTTGACCGTCTTGTCCGCCGACGCCGACGCCAGCAGGTTGCGGTGCTTGCGGTTGGCCGCCAGCGACAGCACCGCGTCCACGTGGTACGCGTCGTTGGCCTGCTTGCCCTTGCCCTTGCTCTTCTTCTTCTTCTTCTTGTCCTCCTCGGCGCCCTTGGCGCCGCGGCCCAGGATCGCGTTCGGGTACATGCAGTCCACCGTGTCCAGGTCCCAGATCTCAATGTCCGGGTCCACCGTGCCCACCGCCACAAAGTTGGCCGCCGCGTCCGGCGCCACGCCGTCCTTCTTGCCCACCGGCACGTCCAGCCACTCCAGGCACAGCGGGATCGCCGGCAGCATAATGTCGTGGTGCACATACAAATTGTCCGCCTCGTCCTCGTACACGTACACCTCGAGGTGCGCAAGCTCGTCCTCGATCTTGGCCGCCAGCAGCATGTTGTCCGTCGCCAGCACCTGCAGCTCCTGCCGCTCGTCGTCGTCGTCCTCCGCGTCCGCGTCGTCCAGCGTAATGTACGGGTCCTCCTTGTTCGACTCGTAGTACGCCAGCGACTTGACGTTGCCAAAAATGGACAGCGGCTGTCCGTCCGACACCGTCACCGCATTGCCGTCCTCATCGTCGTCGTCGTAGTTGTCCAGATTGTACTCTTTGAGGTCGTCGTCGTCAATGTTGATCTGCTCGCCGCCGTCGCCGCCGGCTTTTGATTTTTGTTGTTTGCGGCTCTGCTTTGTCACCTCGCTGGCAAACGCCTCGGCCTTGGCCTTGGCATCGAGCTTGGTCTTCTCCGTGTCTGCGCCCGCATCCGCATCCGAGCCCGCGCCGTTTTGTGCGTCCTCCAAGTCCTCCTGGGCGTCGTCCAGCTGCAGCTTCGCCAGCTCGGCGATGCGCGCAAACTCGTCTTCGTTGAAGTCGTACTTCTTGGGGAACGGGGCCGCAAAGCCCCGCGGCACCCATGCTGTGGTTGTGATGGTAGAAGCCATGTCGACTCCTGGTAGTTGTGCGGGAGTTTTGAAGAACAAGAGCAATGCAATGAAAATGTTTGGCTCGTCTTGAGTCGTCCGTCTGGGTTGCGACAGAAAAAATCATCTTTTCCTAAACTTTTTAGCGGATCCCCTCCAATTTGGTGGGGTCTTATCTTATCGCATCTCTTGTAGCATACACAGCGCAGACAGGCGCTAAAGCACGAGCGTGTACCAACAGATCAACGTCACCTCCTTCGAAGCATCGACTCTTTCTGTCGCCCCCAACAGCAATTCTCTGCAGCACATACATAATGGATCGCGATAGTGACCGCTACCACGACCGGGACCGTCGTCGGGACGATCGCGACTACGACCGGCGCGACAGGGGCGACAACAGACGCGACGACAGACGAGACGACAGACGCGACGGACGGGACAGTCGGGACAATCGGGACAATCGAGACAGCCGGAGCTATAGAGACCACAGAGACAGCCGGGACAACCGGGACAATCGGGACAACGGTCCCCCGCCCAATTTCAAGCGGCGAAGGCTCAACTTTAACCAGTCTCGCGACGAGACTGGCGGCGACGACGACAGATCATCACGAGACTTTTACGGCGGCACCGACACGAGCAGGAACAATACGAACAACAACAACAACAGAAACAACAATCGGTATAATCGCAATGACGCACACAGCTATGACCGGACAGAAGCGCCCCGCGACCGGCGCGGCGACTCGACGCCGGCCCAGGAAGAGTTTGACGCGCGCGGCGAGGACGGCGTCACGGCCGAGGACGAAAAGGCACTTGACCGCGACTGGTATACGGGCGACGAGTTTGGCCACACCTTTGGCGACGAGGACCACAACCCCTTTGGCTCGACATCGTACGAGGAGGACGCGTCGTGGGAGGACAAGGAGCGCCAGGAGCGCGACATGGTCGAGAAGAAAATGGGCCGCTTCGACCGCGTCAACCCGCGCGTGGCCCAAAAGCAAAAGGACGTCGATGCCTGGGAGACGAATCGCATGCTCACGAGTGGTGTTGCGCAGCGCCGCGACATGGGCGCCGACTTTGAAGACGACGAGGAGGCCATGCGCGTCCACCTGCTCGTCCACAACCTGCGCCCGCCCTTTCTCGACGGCAAGACCATCTTCACCAAGCAGCTCGAGCCCGTGCCGGCCGTGCGCGATGCCCAGAGCGACCTGGCCGTCTTCAGCCGCAAGGGCAGCAAGGTCGTGCGCGAACGGCGCCAGCAGCGCGAGCGTGCGCGCGCCGCCAAGGACTCGATGAACGCCGCCGGCACCACCCTCGGCACCATCATGGGCGTGCGCGGTGACGCCGACGACGACAGCGCGCGTCCCCTGGGCGGCGAGGGCGAGGGCGACGGCCGTGATGTCAAGACAGACGTGCCCGACGACACGAAGCTCGAATCCAGCGCCGCCGGCCCCAAGGGCAGCAACAAGTTTGCCGAGCACATGAAGAAGAACGATGCCGCGAGCAGTTTCAGCATGACCAAGTCGCTGCGCGAGCAGCGCGAGTACCTGCCGGCGTTTGCGGTGCGCGAGGATCTCATGCGCGTCATCCGCGACAACCAGGTCATCATTGTCGTGGGCGAGACGGGCTCCGGCAAGACGACGCAGCTCACGCAGTTTCTGCACGAGGACGGCTACGGCTCGCACGGCATGATTGGCTGCACGCAGCCGCGGCGTGTGGCGGCCATGAGCGTGGCGAAGCGTGTGAGCGAGGAGATGGAGGTCAAGCTCGGCAGCACAGTGGGCTACGCCATCCGGTTCGAGGACTGCACGAGCAAGGACACGGTCATCAAGTACATGACGGACGGTGTGCTGCTGCGCGAGTCGCTCAACGAGCCGGACCTCGACCGCTACTCATGCATCATCATGGACGAGGCGCACGAGCGCGCGCTCAACACGGACGTGCTGATGGGCCTGTTCAAGAAGATTTTGCAGCGGCGCCGGGACATCAAGCTGATTGTGACGTCGGCCACCATGAACGCGAAGCGTTTTTCCGATTTCTATGGCGGCGCGCCCGAGTTTACCATTCCCGGCCGCACGTTCCCCGTCGACGTCATGTTCCACCGCACGCCCGTCGAGGACTACGTCGACCAGGCCGTGCAGCAGGTGCTGGCCATCCATGTAAGTATGGGTCCCGGTGACATTCTCGTGTTCATGACGGGCCAGGAGGACGTCGAGGCCACGTGCGAGCTTGTGCGCGAGCGGCTCGACGCCCTCAAGGACCCGCCGAAGCTGAGCATCCTGCCCATGTACAGCCAGATGCCTGCGGACCTGCAGGCCAAGATCTTTGACAAGGCGGCGCCAGACGTGCGCAAGTGCATTGTGGCCACCAACATTGCCGAGACGAGTTTGACCGTGGACGGCATCATGTACGTCGTGGACCCGGGCTACTCCAAGCTCAAGGTGTACAACCCGCGCATGGGCATGGACACGCTGCAGATCACGCCCGTGTCGCAGGCCAACTCGTCGCAGCGGTCGGGCCGTGCCGGCCGCACGGGGCCCGGCAAAGCCTTTAGGCTCTTTACCGAAAAGGCGTTCAAGGACGAGATGTACCTGCAGACGATCCCCGAGATCCAGCGCACCAACTTGAGCAACACGATCCTGCTGATCAAGTCGCTCGGCGTCAAGGATCTGCTGGACTTTGACTTTATGGACCCGCCGCCGCAGGACACCATCACGACGTCGCTCTTTGACCTCTGGGCGCTCGGCTCGCTCGACAACCTGGGCGAGCTCACGAGTTTGGGCCAAAAAATGAACGCGTTCCCCATGGACCCGCCGCTGGCGAAGCTGCTCATCGAGTCCGAGGCGTACGGCTGCAGCGAGGAGATGCTGACAATCGTGTCCATGCTGTCGGTGCCCAATGTCTTTTACCGGCCCAAGGAGCGCCAGGACGAGTCGGACGCGGCGCGCGAAAAGTTTTTCGTGCCCGAATCGGACCACCTCACGTACCTGCACGTCTACACGCAGTGGAAGGCCAACGGCTACTACGACGGCTGGTGCACGCGCCATTTCCTGCACGCCAAGTCGCTGCGGCGCGCCAAAGAAGTCCGCGAGCAGCTCGCAGACATTATGCGCATGCAAAAGATGGCCCTGACCAGCTGCGGCACCGACTGGGACGTCATCCGCAAGTGCATCTGCTCCGGCTACTACCACCAGGCCGCCAAGGTCCGCGGCATCGGCGAGTACATGAACCTGCGCACCAGCGTCACCGTCCAGCTGCACCCCACCAGCGCCCTCTACGGCCTCGGCTTCCTGCCCGACTACGTCGTCTACCACGAACTTATTCTTACTTCCAAAGAGTACATGTCCACCGTCACCGCCGTCGACCCGCGCTGGCTCGCCGAGCTCGGCGGCGTATTTTATTCGGTCAAGGAAAAGGGCTACTCGGCGCGCGACAAGCGCGTCATCGAGACCGACTTTAACCGCCGCATGGAAATCGAGGCGCAAATGGCCATTGACAAGGCCCGCCAGGACAAGCAGCGCCGCGCCGAGGCCGAGCGCGAACAGAAACTGGATGACGCCGCCGCCAACGGCGTCGCCAAAATTGGCAGCACGGCCACCAGCGGGCCCAGGAAAATTGTCGTCCACGGCGCCGTGCGCAAGCCCGTAGCCCGAAAGCGCGGAAGGGGGCTATAGCTTCGCAGGGTCGGTCATAGTCACAAAATGGGTTGCCTTGGGATTACAGTAAGCGTATATTATCTCCGAATTTCAAACGCGCTGTCGGCCTCGACAACCTCCCGGACCTCCTGATCAAGTCGCACCACCTTGGCCGCACTCGGACCGCGGTCCAAAAGTACCATCAGCTTCGCAATCGCCTCCGCATCGCCCTGGACTTCACCCTCGACCTGTGGACACGCGTTAGCTCGATGCGCCCATGCATTGCCCTTATCCTGTCCATGTGCACGACCGGAAACTCGCCTTGTTGTTTGGCAGGTTGCGCACCCAGCCCGTGAGCGCATGCTCCGCGGCATGCTTCCGTGTAAAGTAGCTGTCGATCAGCAGCTGGACATGCAGTATTGGCATTGGTGCTGTACTCTCAGTACTCACCGGTATCCGACGCCCTGGACTGTGCCGCCGTGGGCCAGGAAATAGACCTATAGAATCAGACAAGAGATCTAAAAGGAGGAGCACTTGCTATATATTATACCCGTTTTATAGTCATTTTGTATATATGAATCTTGCTGGCAACGAGTACGAGTAATCATTTAGCGAGGCTATCTACGACAGTGGTTATGACCAAGTTAATGACGACGTCCATTCATGCTGTGGAAAAAAAGTACATGCACGTGATCTAGATTCACGCCCCTCCTTCCAGCTAGGTGCTCACTACAATAATGGTTCTCCCGCTGTAATGGTCCGATGATATTGATAACAGCTTTCCCCTTGCCACCAGTTTGCTTCATAGATGTTTTCAATACCCGCTGCATGGCCGTGGTGATCTTGAGGGCGGCCTCATCCAGTGCACATGGCTCGGTGCCATAATCCAGGGGCACCACATAATGAAAGCGCCAGACTGTAGCAATGTCCGTCATGCGCAGAAGCGAGCCATGTCAACAAAACCGCCTGATTGTCTGCCACCGCCCGCCTTGCTTCTCGCAGGTTGCAGAAATGCAACGCCGCAACAAGTGACAGCGTAATCCTGCCATCGGTTGCATCTGCTTCCTCCGACTCTTCCTGACTATGGTTCACCTCGCTTGCCCTTCTCTCCACGTCCGATGCACACGCGGAACTCGAGCCCGGTGCATGCAAGCTCCCATCATATGTCGACTGCAGCAGTCTTGCAGACTGCACATACCACGTATAACAACAAAAAAATAAACGGCAATCAATACGACCAGCCCACAAAGCGCCTTGTCTTGGCTGCGTTGCGTCTCATACATAAGAACAGCACCGTCTCTTTTCCATTTGAAAATCCCTGCTACCAACGGCGTTTTCTTTCCTTTACCAATAAATCCGCAGTAGATGAACCAGCAAAAGTGCGGACACATAAAGTCAAACATTACCATATATAAAAGACAGTCTGCCATACTTGGACATGTCGGACAAAGCCGCACCGCCGCCGCCGGAAAAGGCATCGTCGCCCAAGGCCGCCACCACCACTGCCGGCACTATACCGGCTCCCCTGCCCGCCGACCACTGGGCCCAGTTTGCTAACGAAGACGACGGAGACCTTGACTCGGCGCTCGGCACCGATGTGGAGTCGTCGACCGCATCGATTTCTTCGTCCATTCTACGCTACCGGACACTGCACGGCCGCACGTACCACAGCGAGCGCGGCAACGCCAAGTACTGGGGTACCAACGACGATCGTCACAACAACTCTATGGACATGTTGTGCGTACTCGAATTTTAGTTGAACAAAAAACAATGTATACTCTGATAGAATACCAGCGCTAACCTATAGCCACCACGTGCTCACGCTCTGTCTCGGTGACAAGCTGTATCTCGCGCCCGTCGACGATCTCAATGTACTTCTGCTGACGCTCCTGTACTTTTGTGTACATACTGACCATGGCAGTTGAAAAAAGTCGTTGATATCGGCACCGGTACAGGCCTCTGGGCAATGTACGTCGTTGGTCCACTACACACGACCGCTGCCACCTGATCTAACAATGTAGCGACTTTGCCGACGCCCACCCCGAAGCCAAGGTCATTGGCACCGACATTTCTCCCATCCAGCCGACATGGGTCCCCCCCAACATTACCTTGTACGTTTTCTTTTTTATTGTTTTTTCTAAAGCCACCCCCCCTGACAAACAGCGAAATCGAAGACTTTACACAGGACTGGACGTTTGCCGACAACTCCGTCGACTACGTTCATGCCCGCTACCTCCTCGGCTCCGTCCCCAACTGGGACCACCTGGCCACCGAGGCCTACCGCACGCTCGTGCCCGGCGGCTACTATGAGAGCTACGAGGGGTCCCCCTTGATCCGCGCCGACGACGACACGCTGCCGCCCGACTCCGCCATCGCCCAGTGGGGCTCCCTCTTCTACGAAGGCGGCAAGAAGATTGGCCAGACGTTCCGCGTCCTCGAGGACGACCTCCAGGTCAAGTCCATGGAGGCCGCCGGCTTCGTCGACATCAAGACGTTTGACATCAAGTGTCCCATTGGCAACTGGCCCGCCGACCCGGCGCAGCGCTCCATTGGCGAGATTATGGAGATTACCATGCTGAGCGACCTCGAGGGCTTTATTCTGTTCATAACTAACGTGCTCGGCTGGTCGCGCGAGGAGGTGCTTATATACCAGATGCAGGTGCGCAAGGAGATGCGCAAGGGCGATGCCCACGTCTTCGGCAGCTGCCGCGTCGTCTGGGCCCGGAAGCCCGCGACAGCCGCGTGAGCAGCAGCTACGTCTTTTTTTTGTTAGCTATATTATGTTTTCTGTTTTCTGTTTTCTGTTTCTCGCCCTGCGCCCTCTGCGACTCGTATATGTTTACACCACACAATGATAGCCGGCCATATCACACATTCTTTCATACAATCTTTCTGATGCATCGTGCCTAGTTTGTCCTTTTGTACAGGCTCCAAAGATTTCCTGGTCATCGCTCTGAGCCAGCGTGACATTGCCGGGGTCGGTGGACAGCAGCTGCTCAAAGTACCGGCAGGCCCAGGTGTCGCGCGGCAAAGGTGATCTACTTGTGTTACCCCGTACTGTACGATAGTTGAATAACATCATCGAGGACGACCACACAATGAAAGTGCCAGACTATAGCAATACCCGTCATGCACAGAAGCGAGCCATGTCAACACAACCGCCTGAGTGTCTGCCACCGCCCGCCTTGCTTCTCGCAGGTCGTAGAAATGCACCGCCTCAGCAAGTGATAGCGTAATCCTGCCATCGGTTGCATCTGCTTCCTCGGACTCCTACTCACTACTCTCTGCATACGCCCTACCTAACCGCATTGAATCTTTCAGAAGCAGGCCTTGGGCGCAGATCCTTGGCTCTCTTCTCTCAACATGCCATTATTTTCCTCTTTCCTCGGTTCTTCTTTGTTTCTATCTTATATATTGACTATTCCCTAACTATTTCCTGGTTATGGTTTACCTCGCTTGCCCTTCTCTCCACGTCCGATGCACACGCGGAACTTGAGCCCGGTGCATGCAAGCTCCCATCATATGTCGACTGCAGCAGTCTTGCAGACTGCACATACCACGTATAACAACAAAAAAATAAACGGCAATCAATACGACCAGCCCACAAAGCGCCTTGTCTTGGCTGCGTTGCGTCTCATACATAAGAACAGCACCGCCTCTTTTCCATTTGAAAATCCCTGCTACCCACGGCGTTTTCTTTCCTTTACCAATAAATCCGCACCATCGCACACCCAACTTGTCATTTCGCCGTGTTACAGCATTGACCCGGAACCGCAGTAGATGAACCAGCAAAAGTGCGGACACACATAAAGTCAAACATTACCATATAGAAAAGACGGTCTGTCATACTTGGACATGTCGGACAAAGCCGCATCGCCGCCGTCGAAAAAGGCATCGTCGCCCAAGGACGTGGCGACCGAGCCAGCTGCCGGGTCACCAGCTGCCGCCGCCACCACTACTGCCGACACTATACCGGCTCCCCTGCCCGCCGACCACTGGGCCCAGTTTGCTAACGAAGATGACGGAGACCTTAACTCGACGCTCGGCACCGATGTGGAGTCGTCGACCGCATCGATTTCTTCGTCCATTCTGCACTACCGGACACTGCACGGCCGCACGTACCACAGCGAGCGCGGCGACGCCAAGTACTGGGGTACCAACGACGACCGTCACAGCAACTCTCTGGACCTGCTGTGAGTCTCGATTTGGATTAAATCCATCAACAATGTCGATGATAGAATACAGCTAACCTATAGCCACCACGCATTCACGCTCTGTCTCGGCGACAAGCTGTATCTCGCGCCCGTCGATGATCTCGATGTACGGTCTGCCAACGCTCCTCTACTTTGTGTACATACTGACCATGGCAGTTGAAAAAAGTTGTTGATCTCGGCACCGGAACAGGCCTCTGGGCAATGTATGTTGTCTGTCCATTGCACACGGCCGCTGCCACCTAATCTAACAATGTAGCGACTTTGCCGACGACCACCCCGAAGCCAAAGTCATTGGCACCGACATTTCTCCCATCCAGCCGACATGGGTTCCCCCCAACGTTTCCTTGTACGTTTGTTTTTGTTATTTTTTTAAAAAGTAATTCCCCCCCTGACAAACAGCGAAATCGAAGACTTTACACAGGACTGGACGTTTGCCGATAACTCCATCGACTACGTCCATGCCCGCTACCTCATCGGCTCCGTCCCCAACTGGGACCACATGGCCACCGAGGCCTACCGCACGCTCGTGCCCGGCGGCTACTATGAAAGCTACGAGGGGTCCGCCTTGATCCTCACCGACGACGACACGCTGCCGCCCGACTCCGCCCTCGCCCAGTGGGGCCCCCTCTTCTACGAGGGCGGCAAGAAAATTGGCCACACGGGCCGCGTCCTCGACGACGACCTCCAGGTTAAGTCCATGGAGGCCGCCGGCTTCGTCGACATCAAGACGTTTGACGTCAAGTGCCCCATTGGCAACTGGCCCGCCGACCCGGCACAGCGCGCCATTGGCGAGGTTACGGAGCTTGCCTTGCTGAGCGACCTCGAGGGCTTTATTCTCTTCATGACCAACGTGCTCGGCTGGTCGCGCGAGGAGGTGCTCATATACCAAACGCAGGTGCGCAAGGAGATGCGCAAGGGCGATGCCCACATCTACCACTGCTATCGCGTCGTCTGGGCCCGGAAGCCTGAGACGGCCGCGTGAGCAGCAGCTACGTCTTTTTTTTGCTATGTTCTGTTTTCTGTTTTCTGTTTTCTGTTTTCTGTTAGTCAGACCTGACTATTATTGGCTATATTGACAGAACCCTCTGCGGAAAAAACTGTCGCTAAACTAAGTTTGACGGGTGCCAGTGTGATACCGTGGAGGGGGCGGCCAGAACTGGGGCGGCGGCAGCCATGAGAGTCTGTGCAAGGCCAAGGGCCAAGCATGAGGCTGGGAGGACAACCATTGCAACAGGACTGTTGGCAGAGAGGGCAGAGAAGGGGGGGAGGTCTATTGCCTTTTGGGACAACGAACGCGAGTAAGGAAAAAAGAGAGAAAAAGATATCAGAAGGGAAGAAAGGAAGGACGGAAAACGAGAGAGAAGGGCAAGATACTTATAATTAAGGGACTCGGGGGAGAGGGCAAGTCTACCACGTGGGCTATGCTAGTAGACTCATACAATAGTGTCTACAAGAGACTGTCTTCAGGTCGTCCTTACGTTACGGTGACCCGATCAACTAAGACCAAGCAAGGACCTCCTGGAATAATGGACTGAAGACGCTGCCATGGCCATTAAAGGAAGCTCATTTACGATACATTAGAGATGATGAAGGAGAGAAGGGCGAGATGCTTGGAATCGAGAGACTCGAGGGAAAGAGCAAGTCTTTCATGGGGGCTCTGCTACTAAACTCATGTTATGAATACATGAATTTCACTACTGCTTATGTTAGACTCGGAGTAAACATCGATTTTAAATTCCAAACTGTCGGAATGTTGGCCATGCAGCCACTTGTTTGATACAGAGACATCGTGGAGCCACCAGCAAACAGGATAGAACAGGCGATATGACTCATGAGCGAAGACCAAACGCAAGAGGAGGAACAAACAAGGTAGGGTCGGCCTCAGAATAAAAGCTTCGAGCATGGCCGCCCATGGGGTATAAGTAGACAGGGGGCAGGCGCCCTGCACCACAGATTAGAAGAAGAAAGCAGACCAGTTTACAAGAAGATCATAGCATCCCGCCTACAGGAGTGCTCGGCCTGACATTAACAGTGTCGACAACGACAAGAACAATACCATCATCTTCACTTGCAGTCAGTGCCTTGCTAAGTCAACCCACAAAAACAGCTAACACCGTTCTCGAAGCAGATAAAATGACGTGAATAGTCCCAACGAAAACTAACTCGAGCATAAACAAACAGAAAGTGCACACAGTAATGTCATCCGACACGAGCAGACAAACCAAATGCATTGCCTCTGGTTTCAGTCACAGGCTGGTCAAGATAGGCCACGAAACGGTAACAGTGTCAGAACAGCCGAGAAGGTCTGTCTTTGACTCTCCATCACATCAGCACGACCTTCTTCCCTAGCTGTTTTCCAACATCGTCGAGGACGAGCGCTGCTGGTGTGGCATAGGTGATGTCGGCAGATAGACCCGAGTCCGGATTAGTACCACTAGTGATAAATCCGCCTAGGCGGCCGTCGAGACCAAACACAGCTGCACCCGAGTCGCCGGGAGCCGAAAACGGCACCGTTTTATCCCCCAGCGATCCGTGAATGGCCCACTCCTGGGCGGTAAATGTGCTGCCGTCCGGCATGCAGTGGCGCACCGTCGACAATAATCCCGACGGACAGCCCCACGTGAGGCCGGTCCCGGCCCCACGTTTGCCGACCGATATGCACTCGTCGCCCTCTGCATCCACCATGGGTCCTGGCGGGTTCCGAATCTCTGACAAAGGGATCACGCCGCTGATGTGCAAGAGCTTGTCCTTTGGAATTTGAAACTCAGGCCCGCTCTTGGGACTCAGAAGATCAACCAGCACCGTTTCATTCATCGTTTCCGAGCGAAGGTCGACGAAGTTTGGTGGACAGTCTCCACCAGAAAACTTTCCCTGGTCCAGCTGGACCAGGCACCAGTCCCGTGTCCAAGAGATAGGGTCCGACTGCTTGCCAATTGGCGGCGACAAACACACTGTGCCCACTCGGCGGGCCTCCTCTGGCTCAAAAGCCTTGATGGTATCATAAAGCGTGCTTGCCTCTTCAAGGCGCTGACGGTATGACTCGCCGTCCTTCTGGAAAGCCTCGAGCATAGTATCTCTGTGTCTGCGTAGTTGTCTAAGAGATTGCGTGGCGACAGACTGCCCCGCAATGCCCATCGGGAGTGCCAAGCTGCCATCATCGACCAGTCGAGAATAGGGGGCATTCCCAGAGTGGGAAGACTTTGGAAGGCCCACGTGCCGGCACGTGAGGGCATACACCGGCGCATGTCTATCGTTCCCGTCAGACTCGGCGCGGAGATAAACCCCCAAAGTCCCCTTTAGGCCAGGACTCGAGAAGGGGTAGAAAGTCTGGCCAATCGCTGTTGTGAACGGCTGAGAAGAAAAATGCTCCAGGTTGAATGACCCAGCAGTCTCGGGCCGGAGCAGCCGTGGACCAGCCAGCGGTGTCACTTTATGAACGCGGAATCGGCAGTCGACATCCCTCAGCTGCGCCGCATCCAGGGCCCGACGACAGGCCCGCAGAGCCAGCGCCACCTCTTCCCAAGGAACGCCATGGTGCTCCAAGCCCACCCAGACGACCACTGGCCGTTCCAGCAGCGCCGTCTCCGTGTTCCCGATCCGGAACACGTCAACAGATGTCCACGGCAGTCTACTAATGGCCGTGATGATGCGTGGCTGGACTTCTGTATACCAACAACGCCGAATGGCGTGTTCACCGATGACACCAAGCGCCTTTCGAGCTAACTGGAACCACGCGGATCGGTCAGGATCCGCGGCCCAGCGGGCATGCTGGATTGCCCTATTCTCCCACACAGTGATGCCTGATGAGGCACGGCCTATTAGTCGGGGCAACGATGGAAGCCCGTAATAGAAGGACTGGGCCTCCTCCGCGTCAGGAGGCTGGAGGAGGGGCAGTAGCTTGCGGGACGAGGGCGTGTCCAAAACGTAATCAGCTACTGTATCGCCGGAGGAGGCGCTGTCAACGCGAGAAAAGGTGCTGTCCAGGTCGCCGCTGGTGGTCGCCGTCTCGCCGGAGTCACCACCCCCCTCTTTTCGATTGGAATGGGAGGCCATGGTTGCAAGTGAAAAAGTGAGAGGTAAAAATAGAGAGGGGACAAAATAAAGTCGGCCAACGGAGTGACGAAAGACAGATGGATGGGAGAAGGTGAAAGATATGGATGTGAAAAGATGAGAGATGAACAGAGTTGGGTGTAGGAAGAGTATACTTATATTGTCGTTGAGCTAAAGCCTCTTTCCTTCACTACATTATGTAGGCTCCAGTACAGTAATCATGTTGAAGTCAATTAAAACTGTTGGAACAAACCGCAATATATAAGGACCGCTGGAAGATTGAAGAACAGTGTTACGTGATTGGCCACTTGGATCATATATATGTACTGTATTCGCACTGTAAACTTCGCCGCTCAACAGAGTGCGGAGTCCATTGTGACTGTACTTTGATGCACGACCAACAACTACTGGTCAGAACACTGCATTACTCTACGGGATGTTAGTAGTTCTTCTTTTAGTACTTTTCAGCCTCTTAAGACACGGCTTGCATGTGGTCGCCTCTGGTACTGCTCATGTCAGTGTCTCGTCAGCCTCTCGCGTCTCTTCAAAGATCATCGATGCATCGACAGGTACTTCCTAAATGAGGAGCTTCTTCAGCTTACAACTCATCAGATGCTCACAGGTCGTGGTAAATTGATGGCATGCCATCAGGCATTGGGCATCATATCATGGATAGTGAATCATGACATCATGAAGCATCCATCATGAGACGAATCACAACCCCATCACGATCGCATCATATCATCACAAACCTTGATAAGCAGTAGCATGTGCAAAACATATGATAAACATGCCAGCAATATTGGCCTCCACGCATACCTCTCTCGGCGAGGTCACCGAAGCCGGCGTGAGACGACGCCCATCGCAGACAAGATACCGCCCATGGCGTTTACTTGGTGTTTTTGCCGTTTCATTACTGTATTCGGAAGCCGGCGATGATGTTCTGTACGCGCGGTATCCCATCTTGCCACCATGTGTTGTCAGCCGGGCGGTCTTGATCTATCATCTCCATCTTATCGTAAACAAGCTCTTCATAGAAAGACCATGACATATCCAAAGTCCGTTCTTTCAGTAGGTCCTGACTCCTTGCGTAGTTTCCAAGCGATCAGACCATGGCAGCATAAGAACGACCAGAAGACTGTTCTTGTAGACTTGCTGATTACTGTAGATTTGCATGAGTTTATAACATATGTAGTAGTGATATTCATGTATTCATTACATGAGTTTAATAGCAGAGCCCCCATCAAAGACTCGCACTTTCCCCCGAGTCTCTCGATTCCAAGTATATCGCCCTTTTCTAGTTTATCATCTCTAATGTATCGTAATTAAGCTTCTTTCAGTGGTTATGGCAGCGTTTTCAGTCCGTTGTTCCAGTAGGTCCTTGCTTGGTTTAAGACGATCGGGCCACTGTAACGTAGCCTTTAGACAGTCTCCTGTAGACGCTATTGTAAAATTTTATTGTTTATAACATGTGCAGTAGTAGATTTGCATGTGTTCATTACACGAGTCTACTATGTAGCATAGCCCACATGATAGACTTGCCCTCACCCCGAGTCTCTCGAGACTTGAAAGTATCTCGCCCTTCTCTCGTTTTTTCTATCCTTTCTTTCCTTTCTTCTTCTTTTCTATCTTTTCTCTTTTTCTTGCTTTTCTCCTTGCTCGCGTTTGTTGTCCCAAAAGGCAATAGACCTTGCCCCCCTTCTCCCCCCCCCCTTCCCTCTCCTCTCTGCCCACAGTCCCGTCCCAATGGTTGTCCTCCTAGCCTCGTGCTTGGCCCTTGGCCTTGCCCAGGCTGTCATGGCTGCCGCTCCCCCAGTTCTGCCCCCCCCCCCCCCCCCTTGGTATCACCCTGGCACCTGTCAAACTTAGTTTAGCGACAGTTTTTTCCCCGGAGGGTTCTGTCAATATAGCCAATAATAGTCAGGTCTGACTCAGTACGGCGAGAAATATAATGATATTAATCTGATAAACGATTTGTAGTGCTGTGCTCTTTGTGAGAGATGTTATACTGTGCTTGATAATCAAACTGAACGCTTTTCCGCCATCGCGGCCGTCTGTCCTCTCTTGGCCTCCGTGCCCTGCTGTCCTGAACCGAATGCAGCTGCCCCCCGAACGCTAGTACGTAGTAGTACATAATTCGCGTAAAGGCATGATGCAATAGATGATGTGGACGATTTTTATATCCTGATCTGGTGCTTTCACTTATACTATAATCTTCCCATCCGCCCTGCAAGAGGTTTGTATGATTTGATGTTTGAACAGTCGCAAGTCTTGTTCACATATTGCTCTCGGATGTTTATGTTTTAGCAAAGATTGACCCATGGCACTGACAAAGTCCAGAATCTTGAGCATGGATTTGTGCACTACGTCCAGCCGACTCCGGCTCCAGCGCAGTTCTCGACTGAATATGAGCGCCATTCTGGGGAGGCCCAGCAATGATACGACGGACAGGGACCGCAGTAATTGGTGCCATTTGAATATTGTGTTGTATGATTATTGTTTAGCTACGTTTTCTTGTATACTTATTTTGCCATAGTCGCAATCATCAGCATTTATATGTACGACCAACATGGACCACATAGAAATCTAGGTCATGGATGGATGCTAGTGGTGCCCCGCACGGGAATCAACACCTCGACCTACGTATACAGTGGGTTTGCAAAATAAAAGTGGTAAAGCAGTCCTTCCAGACCTTGTTGAAACCATGAATCACCGCCTCCAGGCGGTTATCGACGCGAACGGGTGGTATACAAAGTATTAATTTATACTGTTTTATAGCCCTGCTTCTGGAATACAAGATTGTACTAGTTTTAATATTTTAACGATTGAAATATGCTGGAAATTGAAGCTCTTATTGTGTGAAGCGGGACAAAAATGGACTACTAAGCATACTTTTATTTCATAGACTGGTGTAACAACAGCATCACCAATGGCCAGCTCAGAGATAAACTATCAGGAGCTTGTTGTTCTCTTCCAGCTATATCACGGATCCTATCTAAGCGACCATGTTCCATTCAAAAGTGTATTTCAGTGCAACGCTCCTTCGTGAGATGCAGAGTGTGTGATGGTGAATTGCTGCATACACTCCCATCTGCCAATCACAGTGTGACCTAAGCGCCGTCTTGGTTGGGCATCTACGGAAGACAATTCTCCTCGTTGGGCCATCGTACGGTATGGTTTAAACAAACAAAGCCTGCCTTTTGAGATGAGGAGTTTCAATCTTCACGACAAGCCCTCTCACGATCACCACACTCCTGGAATTACAGACCATGCGACACTTTTGCGGCAAAGGCAAACGGTTCTTCCGGAAGGGAGCAGTTGGCCGACGGACGCAGCAAGATATTCCGCCGGCAGCCCCTTCTGCCACGGGCAGAAATCACATCCCACAAGAGCAGTCTAGCTCTCCCTCTGAATATTGACATGTGTAGTCTGTACAGAGGGATAAACTATGCACGATGCATGAGAAAGATTGTATGGAAGGATGTGTGACATGGCCGGCTATCATTGTGTGGTGTAAACATATACGAGTCGCAGAGGCGGCGGGACAGAAAACAGAAAACATAATATAGCTAACAAAAAAAGACGTAGCTGCTGCTCACGCGGCCGTCGCGGGCTTCCGGGCCCAGACGACGCGATAGCAGTGGTAGATGTGGGCATCGCCCTTGCGCATCTCCTTGCGCACCTGCATCTGGTATATGAGCACCTCCTCGCGCGACCAGCCGAGCACGTTGGTCATGAACAGAATAAAGCCCTCGAGGTCGCTCAGCAAGGCAAGCTCCATAACCTCGCCAATGGCGCGCTGCGCCGGGTCGGCGGGCCAGTTTCCAATGGGGCACTTGACGTCAAACGTCTTGATGTCGACGAAGCCGGCGGCCTCCATGGACTTGACCTGGAGGTCGTCGTCGAGGACGCGGCCCGTGTGGCCAATTTTCTTGCCGCCCTCGTAGAAGAGGGGGCCCCACTGGGCGAGGGCGGAGTCGGGCGGCAGCGTGCCGTCGTCGGTGTGGATCAAGGCGGACATCTCGTAGCTTTCATAGTAGCCGCCGGGCACGAGCGTGCGGTAGGCCTCGGTGGCCATGTGGTCCCAGTTGGGGACGGAGCCGATGAGGTAGCGGGCATGGACGTAGTCGATGGAGTTATCGGCAAACGTCCAGTCCTGTGTAAAGTCTTCGATTTCGCTGTTTGTCAGGGGGGAATTACTTTTTAAAAAAATAACAAAAAGAAAACGTACAAGGAAATGTTGGGGGGAACCCATGTCGGCTGGATGGGAGAAATGTCGGTGCCAATGACCTTGGCTTCGGGGTGGGCGTCGGCAAAGTCGCTACATTGTTAGATTAGGTGGCAGCGGCCGTGTGCAATGGACAAACAACATACATTGCCCAGAGGCCTGTTCCGGTGCCGAGATCAACAACTTTTTTCACCTGCCATGGTCAGTGTGTACACAAAGTAGAGGAGCGTTGGCAGACCGTACATCGAGATCGTCGACGGGCGCGAGATACAGCTTGTCGCCGAGACAGAGCGTGAATGCGTGGTGGCTATAGGTTAGCTGTATTCTATCATCGACATTGTTGATGGATTTAATCCAAATCGAGACTCACAGCAGGTCCAGAGAGTTGCTGTGACGGTCGTCGTTGGTACCCCAGTACTTGGCGTCGCCGCGCTCGCTGTGGTACGTGCGGCCGTGCAGTGTCCGGTAGTGCAGAATGGACGAAGAAATCGATGCGGTCGACGACTCCACATCGGTGCCGAGCGTCGAGTCAAGGTCTCCGTCGTCATCGTTAGCAAACTGGGCCCAGTGGTCGGCGGGCAAGGGAGCCGGTATAGTGTCGGCAGTGGTGGTGGCGGCGGCAGCTGGTGACCCGGCAGCTGGCTCGGTCGCCGCGGCCTTGGGCGACGATGCCTTTTCCGGCGGCGGTGATGCGGCTTTGTCCGACATGTCCAAGTATGGCAGACTGTTTTTTATATATGGTAATGTTTGACTTTATGTGTCCGCACTTTTGCTGGTTCATCTACTGCGGATTTATTGGTAAAGGAAAGAAAACGCCGTTGGTAGCAGGGATTTTCGAATGGAAAAGAGGCGGTGCTGTTCTTATGTATGAGACGCAACTCAGCCAAGACAAGGCACTTTGCGGGCTGTTGGTATTGATTGCCGTTTATTTTTTTGTTGTTATATATGGTATGTGCAGTCTGCAAGACTGCTGCAGTCGACATATGATGAGAGCTTGCATGCACCGGGCTCGAGTTCCGCGTGTGCATCGGACGTGGAGAGAAGGGCAAGCGAGGTGAACCATAGTCAGGAAATAGTCAGGGAATAGTCAATGTACGAGATAGAACCAAAGAAGAACGAAAAGAGGAAAATAATGGCATGTTGAGAGAAGAGAGCCAAGGATATGCACCCAGAGCCCTGCTTCTGAAGGATTCAATGCGATTAGGTAGGGCGTATGCAGAGAGTAGTGAGTAGGAGTTGGAGGAAGCAGATGCAACCGATGGCAGGATTACGCTGTCACTTGTTGCGGCGTTGCATTTCTGCGACCTGCGAGAAGCAAGGCGGGCGGTGGCAGACAATCAGGCGGTTTTGTTGACATGGCTCGCTTCTGTGCATGACGGCCATTGCTACAGTCTGGCGCTTTCATTATGTGGTGCCCCTGGATTATGGCACCGAGCCATGTGCACTGGATGAGGCCGCCCTCAAGATCACCACGGCCATGCAGCGGGTATTGAAAACATCTATGAAGCAAACTGGTGGCAAAGGGAAAGCTGTTATCAATACCATCGGACCATTACAGCGGGAGAACCATTATTGTAGTGAGCACCTAGCTGGAAGGAGGGGCGTGGATCTAGATCACGTGCATGTACTTCTTTTCCACAGCATGAAGGGACGTCGTCATTAACTTGGTCATAACCACTGTCGTAGATAGCCTCGCTAAATGATTACTCGTACTCGTTGTCGGCAAGATTCATATATACAAAATGTCTATAAAACGGGTATAATATATAACAAGAGCTCCTCCTTTTAGATCTCTTGTCTGATTCTGTAGGTCTATTTCCTGGCCCACGGCGGCACAGTCCAGGGCGTCGGATACCGGTGAGTACAGAGTACAGCACCAAGGTCAATGCTACATGTCCAGCTGCTGATCGACAGCTACTTTACACGGAAGCATGCCGCGGAGTATGCGCTCACGGGCTGGGTGCGCAACCTGCCAAACAACAAGGCGAGTTTCCAGCCGTGCACATGGACAGGATAAGGGCAATGCATGGGCGCATCGAGCTAACGCGTGTCCACAGGTCGAGGGTGAAGTTCAGGGCGATGCAGACGCGATTGCGAAGCTAATGGTACTTTTGGACCGCGGCCCGAGTGCGGCCAAGGTTGTGCGACTTGATCAGGAGGTCCGGGAGGTTGTCGAGGCCGACAGCGCATTTGAGATTCGGAGATAATATACGCTTACTGCCTGTGCTAGATGTTATACTGTGCTTGATAATCAAAATAAACGCTTTTCCATCATTGCGGCCGTCTGCCCCCCCCTGGCCTCTGTGCCCTGCTGTCCTGAACAAAATGCAGCTGCCTCCCAAACGCCGGTGCGTAGTAGTACAAAACTCGCGTAAAGACATGATGCAATGTAGATGATGTGGACGACTCTTATAGCCTAATCTGTCGGATCATTATTCACGTGACTGTGATGGACGGAAAACCACGAAGTGGTTTGGAGTCCTAACAAACGGCATGAAAGGAAGGTTGGCCTCAAGAACAAACAGACAGTAGGAAGGACAAACGACGTGAAGTAGACTTGGCCTCAGAATGGAACATGGCCTCCCATCATGGGGTATAAATAGGCAGGGCGCTGGCGCCCTGCATCTCAGATTAGAAGAAGAGCAGACCAGACTTACCACCCAGATTGATACACAGCTTTAGGAAACCCCTTCTGACTCTGTATCGATCACGGTAACAGTGTCGATCACGTTCACCAATCTACTTTCTATTGCCATCTCAATAAACCCCTTGCTGCAAACCCACATAATCTGGTTCTTTTCTTACAGTCACTCCAGTGCTCCCAGTCTCATATCTACACCTGTCTGCTTAGTTGCCCCCTCGATGACCATGTACTTTGACAAAAGTAGTTCAAAGCGAGTATTACCGATATCACAGCATTAACCCCCACTGCACTGTTTATCACCGTGGATCACCGTGGCGAAGACAGCAGACTCCTGGATAAAATCAATTCTAAATTTCAAAACAGCTAACAATGTTCTCGAAGCAGATAAGATGACGTGAATAATCCGGACGAGAATAAACTCGGGCATAAACAAATAAGAACTGCACAGAGAGACGGCGACAGTGTCAGAACAGCCGAGAAGGTCTGTCTTTGACTCTCCCTCACATCAGCACGACCTTCTTCCCTAGATGTTTTCCAACATCGTCGAGGACGAGCGCTGCTGGTGTGGCATAGGTGATGTCGGCAGATAGACCCGAGTCCGGATTAGTACCACTAGTGACAAATCCGCCTAGGCGGCCGTCGAGACCAAACACAGCTGCACCCGACTCGCCGGGAGCCGAAAACGCCACCGTTTTATCCCCCAGCGATCCGTGAATGGCCCACTCCTGGGCGGTAAATGTGCTGCCGTCCGGCAAGCATTGACGCACCATCGATTCTAAGCCTGACGGACAGCCCCATGTGAGGCCGGTCACGGCACCACGTTTGCCGACCAATATGCACTCGTCTCCATCTACATTCACCATGGGTCCTGGCGGGTTCCGAATCTCTGACAAAGGAATTATGCCAGTGACGCGCAAGAGCTTGTCCTCTGGAATTTGGAACTTGGGCCCGCTCTTGGGACTCAGAAGATCGACCAGCACCCTTTCATTCATCGTGTCCGAGCGAAGGTCGACAAAGTTTGGTGGACAGTCTCCACCAGGAAACTTTCCCTGGTCCAGCTGGACCAGGCACCAGTCCCGTGTCCAAGAGAAAGGGGCCGACTGCATGCCAATTGGTGGCGACAAGCACACCGTGCCCACTCGGCGGGCCTCCTCCGGCTCAAAAGCCTTGATGGTATCATACAGCGTGCTTGCCTCTTCAAGGCGCTGACGGTATGACTCGCCGTCCTTTTGGAAAGCCTTGACCATAGTATCTCTGTGCAGGCGTAGTTCTTCAAGAGATTCTGTGGTGACAGACTGCCCCGCAATGCCCATCGGGAGTGCCAAGCTGCCATCATCGACCAGTCGAGAATAGTGCGCATTTCCAGGATGGGAAGAGTCTGGAAGCCCCACGTGCCGGCAAGTGAGTGCATACACCGGCGCATTCTTGTCGTTTTGGTCGGACTGGGCACGGAGATACACCCCCAAAGTCCCCTGTAAGCCAGGACTCGAGAAGGGGTAGAATGTCTGACCGATCGCTGTGGTGAACGGCTGTGAAGAGAAATGCTCCAGGTCGAATGACCCAGCAGGCTCGGGTCGGATCAGTCGTGGGCCAGCCAGCGGTGCCACTCTATGAACGCGGAATTGGCAGTCGACATCCGTCAACTGTGCCGCATCCAGGGCCCGACGACAGGCCCGCAGAGCCAGCGCCACCTCTTCCCAAGGAACACCATGGTGCTCCAAGCCCACCCAGACGACCACCGGCCGTTCCAGCAGCGCCGTCTTCGTGTTCCCGATCCGGAACACGTCGACAGACGTCCATGGGAGACGTCCAATGGCCGCGATGATGCGTGGCTGGACTTCTGTATACCAGCAACGTCGGATAGCGTGGTCACCAATGGCACCAAGCGCCGCCCGGGTTAACTGGAACCATGCGGATCGGTGACGATCGGCTGCCCAGCGGGCATGCTGGCTTGCCCTATCCTCCCACACACTGATGCCTGATGAGGCACGGCCTATTAAACGTGGCAACGATGGTAGTCCGTAATAAAAGGTCCGCGCCTCCTCCTCGTCAGGAGGCTGCAGGAAGGGTAGTAGTTTGCTGGGCGAGGGCGTGTCCGGAACGTCAAGCACTGTATCGCCGGATGCGGCACTGAAAGTACTGTCCATGTCGCTGCTGGTGGTCGCCGTCTCGCCGGAGCCACCACTCCGTTCTTTGCGATTTGAATGGGAGGCCATGGCCGAGAGTGAAAAATTGACTACTGAATATAGAGAGGGGACAAAATAAAGTCGGCCAACGTTGTGACGAAATACAGATGGATGGGAGAAGGTGAAAGAGATGGATGTAAAAAGATTAGAGATGAACGGAGTTGGGTGTAGGAAAAGTGTACTTGAGCTTTCACTAGGTAGACTCCAGTACGGGAGTACAGTAATCATGTGTAAGTGAAGCGAGCAAGGTCCCACTCTTTTTAGAGCTAGCGAGTCTTTCTCAATTGATGACACACTGCTTGAACAAACGCCTGAATCGTGCATAGCTTGAATGGCTGCAGGTCAAATTACTGCATTTGATTGAATTTAAATCCACGGTAGTCGTTTCGTTGTTTGTATTTGGATCATGTCGGGACATCATTCACGTGACTGTGACGGACGGAAAACCACGAAGTCGTTTGAAGCCCTAACAAACGACACGAGGAAAGGGGTTGACTTCAGTATGAAATCTTCGAGCATAGACGCCCATCTCGGGCTATAAGTAGGCAGGGTGCAGGCGCTCTGCATCTCAAGATAGGAAGAGGACCAGACCAGATTATCAGAAGGCCAGAGCATCCCGCAGAAAGGAGTGCTCGGTCTACCGGTAACAGTGTCGACAATGACAAGCACATTACTATCTTCTTTACCATCAACCATTAACCTCTTACTAAGTCTACCGACAGATCTAGTAAAGTCTATTAAAACTGTTGGAACAAACCGTATATGGACCGCTGGAAGATTAAAGAACGGTGTTACGTGATTGGCCACTTGGACCATATACTGTATTCACACTGTAAACTCCACGGCTAAACACAGTGCGAATACATTGAGACTGTGCTTTGATGCAAGACCAGCAGCTACTGGTCAGAACACTGCATTACTGTCAGGCACTGGGTGGAGACTACACAGTGCTCCTAGACCACTATACAGTATGCCCTACAGTGTGAGAACTGTGGGTATGCTACTACTATTATCCTAGGCATGCTATGCCCTTCCCAGATAGTTCCCCATCGATATTCATTCCAATAAACTACAGTACCGGCTCAAGCCCTCTGATAATTACTCTACTGGATGTTAGTAGTTCTTCTTCTAAAGCCTCTATCCTGGTACAAAGACAGAAAGGTCTCGCAGAGACTGACAAAACACGAGGCCTCGTACCTAGCGCAAGCCAGATCAGGGCACATTGGGCTACGGAAGTCTTGTACTGGAGAAATGTACAAGACAAACGGAGGTCCTAGCCAGAGAGCATTTTCTGTGCACTTGAACAAGACGGACGAGAGTTTTTTTGTGCTCATAGCTTTTTACTTGGTCATTCTAGATCCGTGGCCACACCAGCCACGATTGCATAGTGCACACAGCCACTGTAAGCACGTTGATCGAATCGATTGATTGAATTACAATGTCAACAATAGCCAAAGCATCGCCAGCACAAGGACCCTTTGAAAACGTAGAATTTCTATCAAGCGATATTGTGTAGAGATGTGTGGAGAGCAAGATCTCATAAACCGCTGTGTTGTGACATCACGGAATAACTAGACTAAGTATCTCATCTCATCTTCATCTTCATTTTCATCGCCTCCCCGCTTTTGCCACCCTTGTCTTGGTCTTCTTGCCATAGGATCGGCTGTTGTGATTCTGAGCACTGTGCTCGACAAGCCCATGAAGTCGTTCGTTGAAGATACTAGTCGGTCTATCGTCGTTGTCGTCTGCAAGAGGGAAGTCATAAAAGGCCTGACGACGAGCCGCTGCTTCGGCAACGGCCTTCCGACCTTTCCCGATCCAAGACCGCACGCGCAAATCAGTTGCATCACGGCCTTTTTCCATCGACCTCTGCAAGTCCTGGTACTTGGCCAGCAAACATTGGAGATCGTCGACCTTGCCGTCGACCTCAACTCTAGCTTGAAAAAGGTCTTGGAGAACGCGGTTATGGGCAGCAATGGCTTTCTCGAGCTGGTCTGCCAAGACGTCTTCCTCTGCCTGATAGGACTTAAGCAGCGTCTCATCTTCCTTTTTGTAGAGTCCTGCCTTCTGGACATTCCAATTCTCTTCAATGGCGGCCCAGTCCTCTTGCTCGAGCTTTTCCAGACTGGCCATCATTTGACATCGTTGTTCGGGGCTCACGCCATAGTCGCTGCTTTGGCATCCGTGGGTTGACGGAAAGATCAGGCCGGTATTGGCCTCTGCTGGTGTTGTGCTGGGTTCATCATTGCCCATGGCTTGCGGCATATGTTTTGGCTTTTTGCATTTATCGGACCGAGCTGTGCTGTCGCCATTTGCCGGTGTGGCAGGAGAAGGACGGTCGCCGTGCGCGCCAGAGTATGCGTGTTCATTGTGGTCACTCTGGCGACTCTGAGGCATAGATGTTTGCGCTGCATCCGAGACGGCATCCGCCATGGTGATGTCAAAGGTGGAGGTCAGATAGGGCGGCAGACAAGGCAAAAGAAACCGGCCGTGACAGGGGCTGTCACTTTTGATGTCTTGCCTGGCCTGGTATATATGTAGAGTATCCCATATTCATGTTATCTTATGTCATCTGCATGTCATGTTCAAGTCACCTTCATGTCATGTTCAAGTCACCTTCATGTCATCTTTATGTCACCTTCATGTAATCTTCACCTCTATTTCCATAAAGGAGCAGTGCTTAAATTGTTTTTAGTTCTAAAAAAGGGAAAGAGACAGGAGCGACTTCGGTAGATGGAAGGAGGGCGCAATACAAGTGACGCAAGATTGTAGGAAGGGAAGGAGCGACCGGTAAGCTCAAGTGAGGAAGGGGCGAGTGGTAAGAAACTGCCAATCTCGAAGGACTAATGATGTCTTATCAGCTCGAGAATGCGTGGCACATAATGCGCTTCCGAACCGAGTTCGCGGCGCTGCTGATACACATTGTCGACCGCCTCGGACTCCCGAGGTCCTTGAACAAGGCAGTCTTGGAGTTTGACCACGACCTATGGTGCAACAAGCGCCGCAGAGACAGGCCGCCGATTCTCAGCGAGCGGCAAGTGTACCAGCCGTACGGTATGCTGGGCGGCGAGCCGGGGCAGTGTGGCCTCAACTTGTGGGTGCGCCACGTCGAAAAGCTGGGAGACGGCTCTGAAGCGGGTCGGCACGGGAGGAGATGGCCTTGCAGGCGTGATTGATCTACGTACTATTATGTAGCGCGCCTTTTTCCCGCGATAGATACCAAATTTACAAATCATCTCTTTTTAATACTTTATTGGGTGCAACGCATCGAAGTGAAAGGCTAAAGGACATCATTAAGAAGCCTTTTTACATTCACCCAGCAAGTAGTATCAACCAAAGCATGTGACCATAAGTGGTAGTGTCGTGCTCACTCTTCCCTCTCTCTGGCCTCGATCATAGCAAGCTCCGCCTCTCGGTTCGCAAATGTCATCTCATGTCTCTCGAGCGGGGTACTTGTTTTCCAATATGGCAGCTCCCAGCTGGCGGGAAAGAACCCTGCCGTCTCCCAGTCGATGATGGATACAATCTGAAACGTGTCCGGGTCGACCATGATGTTCTGACGTCCCAGATCTGTATGGCAGAACGTATATGGCTCTTCATCATCGCCCTTTGGCATCGACGACCATATGCGCGTGTCCTTCCACTTCCAGAACCGGTGGGGTGGAACGACGGGCAGGTTCGGGTCTGCACAGCCCATGAAGCGCCTAGTCAAGCGCCGCAGCTGTGGGAGAATCTCGCTTTCGAGCTGAGCTTCGACTACTGCCAAAGCAGCCGTGAGTTTGTCCTCGTCGACACTCATGAGCTCGATAGCATCCTCCACTAGCGATGTCTTGAGACACCATACCCCGTGTTCCTGCCAGAGATCCAGGACCTTGGGGACGGGAATGGTGGTGTTTGCAGCAATGAACTCCAAGTTGGCAGCCTCGATCTGGATACGCTCGGCAATGTACTGGTTGACGATCGGATTCCCATATATGTCGTCTCCCAATTCAACAGCGTGCGGCTGGCGCTTGATCGCAGTCTTGCTTGTAAAGTAGTGGCAGCCATGTTTTGATATCCAATACACTACCAACGGCCCGTCTTCGCTCTTCAATGTCGGGGGATAGTCGTCAGGCACGATACCTTTACGATCTTGTGCCGTCTGCAGGAGATTCTGCATGTGCTGGCTGAGTTTTGGCGTGGTTGTGCTGTCGCTCTTGACAAAGTAGTCGCGAAGCCAGGCTAGAGCATTGCGAAATGACTGTGACTTGCAGAATGACAGCAATTTGCCCATAAAGCCGAAAAGGCGTAGAAACAGGTGTGCCATGTCCGACGGTGGTGCCTCCGAAGGAGAAGTGATTGAAGGGAGATGTGCAGGTTCAGGCAGACGCACACTCTTATATAAGTAAGGTGTTACTGAGTAGGTCATACCCAGCGGTGCGACACCCACAGCTCATTAATTTCAGGTCACCCTTAACGATGGACGAATGGCCGAATACTTATCAGCTACCCCTGCGAGGCACGCCTTACTTGTTTCAAAGCAAACTGACCGTACTTGCAATCGAATGCAGACCATCAGTCGGGGTTTATTTTAGTTTAAACCAGTTGATTACTTGGATGAGAGAAACCGGCCGCTTTATATATCCAGATGTCAACAGCCAGAGAGAAACAACGAAAAATCTACAAGGGCCATCACAGACATATAAGCATACGTATGCAGTGAGAAGCGAGGTGCCGGGTATATAGCGGCCAGGATTGGGGCCAAGAAAAAATCCATTCTTGAGCCCCCAGTGACGTGTGCTACTGCTTCGGCCTTTTAAGATGAAAAATCTAGGCAGTATATTCTTAGAGGCATTGGGTAGCACCCGATAAGAAGTATGCAAGCCACCATTTTCAAGAAAAATCACACAATGACAGCTTCTTCACATGCTGACAGTTTTCAGCACCAGGTTAGGATTAGGGTGAGCGGTTAAGATGTCATCGTGGTGCATAGGTAAATACGAGGGGTAGTACAGATACGATGCCACCTAAGATCTCGCCCGCCACCTCCAACTCGCCGCACATCCTCGATGAGAAGAACGTCGTCACCGAATACTTTGTCGGCTCCGCCTACGCCCTGCACATCGACGGTCCCAGCACCCTGGTGCTCAGCTACATTATAAGTGCAACGCATCAAAGTAAAAAGTGCAAAACTCGACCAAGAAGCCGATTCATCTTCACCCAGCAAGCAGTATCATCCCAGGCACGCGACCGTTAGAGGTGATGTCGTTCTCACTCTTCCCTCTCCCAGGCTTCAGTCATAGCCAGCTCCGCCTCCCGTCCCGGAATTGTCATTTCATATCTCTCGAGCGGGGTACTTGTTTTCCAGAGTGGCAGCTCCCAGCTGGCGGGAAAGAATCCTGCCGTCTCCCAGTCGATGATGGATACAATCTGAAACGTGTCCGGGTCGACCATGATATTCTGCCGTCCCAGATCTGTATGACAGAACGTATATGGCTCTTCATCATCGCCCCTTGGCATTGACGACCATATGCGCGTGTCCTTGGACTTCCAAAGCCGGTGGGGTGGAACGACGGGTAGATTTGGATCCGCACAGCCCATGAAGCGCCTAGTTAAGCGCCGCAGCTGTGGAAGAATCTCGCTTTCGAGCTGAGCTTCGACTACTGCCAAAGCAGCCGTGAGTTTGTCCTCGTCGACACTCATAAGCTCGATAGCACCCTCCACCAGCGATGTCTTGAGACACCATAGTCCATGTTCCTGCCAGAGATCCAAGACCTTGGGAACGGGAATGGTGGTGTTCGCAGCAATAAACTTGAGGTTGGCAGCCTCGATGTGAATCCGCTCGGCAATGTATGGGTTGACGACCGGATTGCCGTAGATGTCGTCCCCCAATTCAACAGCGTGCGGCTGGCGTTTGATTGCGGTCTTGGTAGTAAAGTAGTGGCAGCCATACATTGATATCCAGTACACTACCAGCGGCCCGTCTTCGCTCTTCAATGTCGGGGGGTAGTCGTCAGGCACAATACCTTCACGGTCTTGTGCCGTCTGCAGGAGATTCTGCATATGCTGGCTGAGTTTCGGTGTGGTCGCGCTGTCGCTCTTGACAAAGTAACCACGAAGCCAGGCTAGTGCATTTCGAAATGACTGCGGCCTGCAAAATGACAGCCATTTGCCCAAAAAGCCGAAAAGACGTCGAAACAGGTGTGCCATGTCGCCGACGGTGTACCGCTGTATGGCGGAATCAAAACGATGGGGAAAAAATGTGCAGGTCCAGGCAGTCGCACCTGTTCTAGAGCGTCATCGAGTACGACCCCGATGAGACGGTCGTCGTGCTGGACCCAACGACCAGAGAGCAATGACGAAGGATCAAGCATAGGCGCCATCACAGACATAAGCAGTGAGAAACATAGCGCCGGGTATTCAGCGGCCAAAACTGAGGCCACCCGAAAGATTAAAGATTACTGGTGCACGGTCCATTCGCGAGCCGCCAAAGATGGCATTATGTGCTCCTTTCGGCCCCCAAGGGTGACCAATCTAGGCAGTAGAGATCATATCCTCCAAGCAGCAGAGGCTTTGGGTAGCATTCGATGAGAAGACTGCAGAGCCCAAGTTCTTCTCTTCCGACTGGTAGATGCCGTCTATTACATTCGTCGAATGGCCAAAGCATGTCTGCTTTGGCGGCCACCGACTGCTAGAACACAAAGCAAATAAGAGAATGCGTCCGTACTCTATTATTCACGCAGCATGGACTTGTTCTTTATTCCGCTTCCTCTCTTCATGAGGCGGAAAAAGAGTTATTCCAAGGTCACATGCCGATTAGTCAGCTTATCACGGGACCTGACTTTTGGGACGTCGAATGATGTCACTACCGCTAGCACTCGCAGCCTTGTAAGTTGTGGATGGACCTTTTACGGGCCATTTGCGACGCGATCAAACCCAACACGACACTGTGACAATCATGGACGCGACAACAGAGGCAACGGATATAGTGCCTGTTGTATTTGGACGATCAAGCAAGAAGCGCAGGGTCTACAGGCAACGAGGTGGCGACGACGCGCCCGCGCCTGACATAACAGAGCCTAAACCAACCACAACAACATTACCAGCATCAAATTCCGACAGCGGCAAGCTACCAGATACCCCTAGGACGACAGAAACAAGCAAAGCGAAGGAGGGCGACACAACGACGACAAAAGATACCCAGGATAATGACCAAAATGGCGATGAACAAGGAACAGATAATGGCCAGGACGAGATGGAGGGCGCCGACGAGCCGGAAGAGGTCGACGCCGAGGACGAGGACGATGCCGTCGGTGTCGCTGTGGCCGAGCTGATACGGAGGCGGAAACAGCGCAAGCTCAAGATTGGCGGCGTAGGGTTTCGCAATGACCGGCGCCTGGTGCCGTCACGGGCTGGCGATCTCGACATGGACGACATGGACCTCGACCTAGCCGAACCCGTTCATATGGGCATGCGGTTTGCGCCACCAACAGGCCTCATTGGCGACGCCGTAAATAGGCACATGTAAGTGGTGAACGCGCATCACGCGACTGGTGATAGGATGCGCATGCACAGACCACATGGACAGTGCTAACCTGGCAGGGAGGAATATGTAGAAGCGCAATTGGCCAAACGACAACAGCAACAACAAGCGGATGCGACGGCAAAGGCGCGCGGTGCCGGCCACGAGCAGGGCGATGCCGGCTCTGGCCTCACAAGCACAGCCGGCCCTGCGTCAACAGCCGGCCTCAGCGCCGAAGCACGCAAACAACACGCCATGAAGGGCAAGCTGCACGAGATCGACCTCGGCACGGAGGCCAAGCAGCGCAACATTGCCATGACACAGCGCGCGACGCAGCAGCTCGGCGGCACGACGACGAGTCAGGCGACACCGACCGGCACCGGCGACGATGCGGCGGCAGCGAGCGCGCAGACCAAGCTTGGGCGCAATGGAAAGCCCTTCAAGTCTAGGCCCCGGCACAAACGCCGTGCAAGCGACGATGTGGAGCGCGACCAGATTGTCGAGCAGTTTCTCCACGAGAACAAGAGTAAGCACCTACGTCTTTTTATTGTATTTTTTTTTAAATGCACCGCTGACTGTTAGTGGACGTTGATGTGTACGATGTGCCGCTCGAGTCTGGCCCGGTAGTGGAAGGACGGCCGACAGACGACCGCATTGCCGAGCAGTTCCGTCGCGAGTTCATGGAGGCGGCAGCGCTGCGGAAGCGGCGCAAGCACAAGCCGCTCGGCCCGCCGCCGAAGCCCAAGACGCGGACCGACGAGGAGGTCCTCAAGGGACCCAAGCTAGGCGGCAGCCGCAATGTGCGGTCTGTGATGCGGGACAAGCTGCTGCAGAAGCAGGAAGAGCAGCGGCAGAGTGTGCCCAAGTATGAGCAGGAGCTGCTCGAGCAGAGACGGCGCCAGAGCAAGCGGCGGTAACACGGGGGGTGGATGAAGAATATTGGAAGCATATTGAAAGCATCACGTATGCCTAGTTGGCCAACGAAGAGTCATTACATCATGGCTGCATACAACAGCATATTTAGATACTATGAATGATCTCTGAAATAAAAAGCTAAATACAAGCAGCGATCGAATGCGCGCAGCTACGAAACAACTCTCAGCCCTTGATGATGGTATCCACCTCAGGCAGCTTAAGAAAGTCGTCAAACAGACTGCGGTGCGGCTTGGGCGGCCAGTCTTTCGCGCTGTCCCACGTGCTCTCGAACCGGTACCGCCCCGACCCGACCCAGTGCCCGCCCTCGCCCTGCTCATTCGGCACGTGAATGTGCGCGCGGCTGTTGGGCGGCACCAGCACGTTGAGCACAAACTGGCTGCCATTCGTAATGGTCCAGTGCGACTCGAGGCGGCCGTATGCGGTCTCGTAGGTCGCCTTGGCCGACGTCAGCGCGCCGCCCGGCATCGGCTTCACCTCAAAGGTCTGCCAGCCCGGCGACAGCGGCCGCACGCCGGCCACACACGCGTGTAGCCAGTCGATGACGGCGCCGGGCATGTAGTGGTTGAAGCTCGTCATATCGCCCGGGTTGATCCGGCCGTCGGGCAGCATGCTGTTCCAGCGCTCCCAGATGGTCGTGGCGCCCATGGTGATGGGGTACATCCAGGACGGACATGACGACTCGAGCAGCATGCGGTACGCCACCTGCACGTAGCCGGCATCGCTGAGCGCGTGCGTGATGACGGGCGTGCCGGCAAAGCCGGTGGCGACGCGGAACTTGGCGTCCTTGACGAGGTCGACCAGACGCGCGGCCGCCGTGCGCGTCTGCGCGTCGGTGGCAAAGAGGCCAAAGGCCAGGGCCAGGCCGTTGGCTGTCTGCGTGTCGCTGACGAGCCGGCCCGCGGGCGTGACGTATTTGGCCTGGAACGCGGACAGCAGGCGCTCCGCATCGGCCTCGTACCGCTCCGCATCGGCCCCGTACTCGTCTGCATCGGCCCCGTACCACAACGCCTCTGACAAGTACCGCGACTCATCTTCCAAGTACCGTGACGCACCGGCATGCTGCCGCAACCCATGGGCCCTGTCCCGCGCCGCTTCGGCCGTCTTGGACAGGATGCCGCTGATCTGCGCCAGCACGCGGGTGACGCGCACCAGGTACGCGTCGGCCACGAGCGTGCTGTTGGTGCGCGCATCGAGCGGGTTGTCGGGCGGCGCTGTGGGGTCCAGCCAGTCGCCCAGCTGGGGGGCGTACGGATGCCACAGGCCGTCGACGGGGTCCCGCTTGACACCGCGGTCGATCCATGCGCGCATGCTGTCGTACTGGCGCCGGAGCACGGCGATGTCGCCGTACGAGCAGTACAGGTCCCAGGGTGTCAGCACGGTCACGTCGTCCCAGATCGCCAGGGGCACGTGCGGCCAGAGCGTCTGCAGAATGTTGGGCACCACAAGGGGCGGCACGCCGTCGCTTTTGCCGGGCTCGTCGACAAGGTGCTCCGACGCCAGGTCCTCGAGCCAGTCGCCGAGGATGCCGGCTGTGTTGTAGAGAAAGTTGGCCGACTTGCAAAACAGCTGGATGTCGCCCGTCCAGCCGAGCCGCTCGTCGCGCTGCGGGCAGTCGCTGGGAATGGACAGGAAATTGCCGCGCATGCTCCAGAGCGCATTGCTGTGGAGCGCGTTGACCTTGGCGTGCGAGCATTCAAAGTGGCCTGTCCGCAGCATGTCCGTGTGCAGCACCTGGGCCACAATGCCGCCGTCGAGCAGCGCGCCTTGGGCATCGGACGGCCATCCATCGACCTGCGCATACCGGAAGCCGTGGAAGGTGTAGTGTGGCGTCCAGTCGCTGTCGAGCGCGGACGCCTGTCCCGGCTGTGGCGTGATGATGGTGTCCTTGCAGTCGGCCAGACGCAGCGGCCGCGTTCCAAGCTCGCCGTTCTCGAGCACTTCGGCGTGCGACAGGACAACCGCGTGCCCGCTCTCCTTGATGCCCGCAAGACTCCCGCCGCGGATGCAGAGACGGCCGACCAGATTCTGACCAAAATCGAGAATGGTCTTGCCACCGGGCGTCGTGATGAGCTCGACCGGTTTGAGCACTTCGGTGACACGGACGGGCGGGGAGTTGGGCGACACGAGCGCAGCGGTCGGCAGGGGCAGCGTGCGCACACCCGTCCAGGTGGCGGCGGTCGCATCCAGGGCCAGCCAGTCTGTCTCTTCGCGTGCATCGTACACCTCGCCATTGTAGATCTCGGAACGCACAATCGCACTGGGCGAGCACTGCCAGGAGTCGTCGGTGACGGCGACCGGTGCACCGTCAACCTCGACCTGCGCCATCACGGCAATATCAGACCCATAAATCTTGCGCATGCCGCCGTCGAAGCCAAGGTGGCCGACGTACCAGCCCTCGGCCGCCTCAATGGCCAGCACATTAGCGGAACCCGGGGCTGTATTGAGCAGAGAGCCAATGTCAAAGACCTCGTAGCGCAGTCGGTGTGAATAACTCGTCCAGCCGGGCGCCATGAAGCTGTCGCCGACCCGCTTGCCGTTGAGAAACGCGCGGTACACGCCGTAGCCGGTAATGTAGAGGCGAGCCGGTGATGCTGTGGCGGATGCGGGTGTGGCAAAGGTGGTGCGGAAGCGCAGTGGTCGAAGGGACTCTGCCACGTCGGGAGTGGCAATGGGATGGGTGCTTGTAATCGGCCGGGCCGTCCAGTCACTATTTGCAAGCAGGCCACACTCAACAGCCGTCCAGGGTGTCCACGCTGTCGGCACTGGCTCGTCGGTGGCTTCGCTGTCGCCGCCAAACGCCCGCACGCGCACATTGACGCGTTCACGCGCGACAAGTGGTGCACTCGGCCATCCAACCAGCACAGAACTGCTGCCGGCCACACGGTAGGACTCGACCGCGACGTCTTTGCGCTGGACCTCGACCTCATAGGCCGTCTGGGTCCAGTTCTTGACCGTGTCGTCGCTCTCATTGTCGACAAACCGCCATGATAGACGAGGAGCGGGCTCGCCGATGCCAAAGCCTGTCGGATGCTGTTCAAAGGTCGGAGGTGTAAGGACAACCATTGTCAAGACGGAGATGACGGACGTGGAGAGTCTGACTGAAGTGCAGACAGAACTACGTCTTAGAAGTAGGCGTTACAAACATTCCCATATGGAGAAGAGCACATTGCATATACGCATACGTAGTTCCCACTACCCCAACTGTCTTGGCATCGTCGGTCGAAGACGAACCGATGATTAGCCACTGGCAGAGGTTCGGCTGAATTGAGTTGCAGTCTAGCATTTAGGGGATGGACCCGGAGTGGAGATGTGTTTTGTGGACCTCCATCTCCATAACGGGCGACGCGGGGTTGATCGGCGCAGCGGAATGTCATATTACACAACCACCAGTTGAAGACGACAAATCGAGAAAGCAGACAGTTGACTGGTTGTTTTAAATAGTAACGGACTGTCAGACGTCACGTATGTGTAGTGGTACGAACGACAGCATGGCACAAGTAGTACAGATATTATATCCCGGACAGTACGGAGTACAGGTGCGGAGTGTGCCATCAAGCACAGCAGTTTCCACCATTTCATGATCATTTCATAGTTCTATTGAATAACAATCGACATAACCGAGCTCAACCGATCATCACTAAATGACTCATGGTGAGGGAGGCTGCCAAGTTCTGGATATGTTCTCGTAGTGGGGTGTCGGTTATGATGAGTCATCATGGCAAAGCTGCAAAATGCGGTCCGAGACCGAGAATTGCATCATTTGCGACCCACCAACAACGTCACAGTCCAACGACGCCGTGTATCTGACCACCACCGAGCTTTACCGCCTTGTTGTACTCGCCAGTTATCTCACGATTTCGTTGTCTCACTCTCAGCTCTCATACTATATCTTGGGCTATCAGCTTTGCAACGACCCTACAGAGTGGTAGATTCAACAACAACAGCAATAACAGCAATAACACCAACAGCTCCAGCTCCCCTCCAGCTCAGTCCAGCTCTATCCAGCTCCATCCAGCTCCCTCCAGCTCAGTCCAGCTCCGTCCAGCTCCGTCTAGCTCAGCTCAGCTCGTCACCAGGGTGCCCAACATGCCGAACACCAAGCCGTCTGAAGAAGTCACCAGATACCTCAAGCAGAGCCACGACCGCGTGTTTGAAAACAACCGCGCGTGGGCTGCCAAGCAGCGCCAGATCGATGCGGGTTTCTTTGAGAAGCTGAGCGCCGGCCAGGAGCCCGAGTACCTGTGGATTGGCTGCAGCGACTCGCGCATCCCGGCGGAGCAGATTACGGGTCTGCAGCCCGGCGAGGCCTTTATCCACCGCAACATTGCCAACCTTGTGTGCAACATTGACGTCAACGTCATGTCCGTCATCAACTATGCGGTCGAGCACCTGCACGTCAAGCACATTGTCGTCTGTGGCCACTACGGCTGTGGCGGCGTCAAGGCCGCCATGACGCCGCAGGACATGGGCCTGCTGAACCCATGGCTGCGCAACATCCGCGACATTTATCGTCTGCACGAGGCCGAGCTCGACGCCATTACCGACGCGACGGAGCGCTACAACCGCCTCGTCGAGCTCAACGTCATTGAGCAGTGCCGCAACGTGATCAAGACGGCCGACGTCCAGCGGTCGTACGCCAAGAAGGGCTTCCCCGTCGTGCACGGCTGGGTGTTTGACTTTCACGACGGCCATCTGGAGGACCTCAAGATTGACCATATGGCGATTCTGGAGAACATCCAGAAGATTTACAACCTCACAGACTAGCCGTGGGTGCTGTGTGGAAGATTGCAGTTTTGTATGACTGTACGAGCATCGTTACTGGGCATGGACTGGCACTATGGGCAGGCAGCTGTGCACGCCTGGGCCCTCGGAGAAGCATTGATATTCTGAATATACACTTTGATTAACTATGAAAGATGAAAGCAGACTAGACTATACGTCTGGCAGATGCATGTCCTTCTTCTCGGCCGTGTAGGCCTCGGAGGCGCGCTGCTCGGCCACCGTCACATACGACTTGAACTGGCGCGTGGCCACCTTGTTCATAAACAGCTCGTCGAGCTCCTCGTAGGTGCGGCCGCGCGTCTCGGGCACGACGTAAAAGGCGACGACCGACCAGATGGCCATGATGGCGCCAAAGATGAAGCTGATCTTGGCCTTGAGGTTGCCGTAGCCGGGGTTGAAGATGTACGGGCACACAAAGGACCACATGGTGTTCATCGCGTTGGACGAGCTCATGGAGATGGCCAGCGTCTTGCTGCGCAGGACCGACGTGGGGATCTCGCCGGCAATGGCGTAGACGCCCGAGCCGAGGCCAAAGTTGTAGACAAAGTTGAACATGGTGTAGAAGCCGACCGAGGCTGTCGTGCCGGCCGTCGTAGTGACGGACCCGGAGATGGCCATGCACAAGAGCAGTACCGTGATGCTGGCGCAGCCAAACAAGAACATGGGCCGGCGGCCGTACAGATCTGCGACGAAAAAGGCCAGCGTGGCGCCGGACATGGACAGCACCTCGGCGCCGATCGTGTAGTGGAACGACTTTTCGTCCGAGATGCCGAGGTACTGGTACATGAGCGCGCCGTAGTTGCCAATGAAGCCGAGGCCGGACATGGCCTCGGCGACGAAGACGAAAATGGTAATGTTGGTGCGGCGCAAGTTGGTGCCGCGGAAGCAGTCGAGGTACGAGCTGCCGGCGCCGCGCGCCGCCTCCGACAGCGACGCCTCGGCGCCGGCCTCGGCAATGGTGAGCTTGATGCGCTCCAGGTGGCCGTCGGCGTCGTCGGGCTTAGTGTACATGCGGCCGAGGGCCTTGCGCGCCTTTGCCAGCTGGCCCTTGCGCACCAGGTGCACGGGCGACTCGGGCATAAAGAGCTGGCCGGTCAGGGCGACGGCGGCAAAGCCCCACTGGGCGCAGACGACGGCGCGCCACGACCAGTCATTGTCCCACTTGGCCGTGTAGTTGGTCATGATGGCGGCGATAAAGGGGCCGATGCACTGGGCGAGGTTACAGAAGCCGATGACGGATGCGCGGATCACCAGGGGCGAGATGTCGGCGACGTAGGCGGTGCACAGGTTCTGGTAGGCGCCAATGGCAATGCTGTTGACCATCTTGCCGGCAAAGAACATGCCGATGGACGTGGCGCCGAACTCGATGCCGACCGAGGCAATGTTGAGGAGTGTTGTGACCACTGGGATGTTAGCAAGAGGCAAGAGAGAAGAGAGCACGAGAGAAGAGAGCACGAGAGAGGAGAGCGAGAGAGAAGAGAGAAGATGGAGGCGACGTACCGATGAGGCTCTTGAAGCCGGTATAGTCAACCACCGACGAGGCCAGGGCAGCGCCGATGATGGAAAAGGCCATGCCGCCGCCGCTGAGGGCCGACTGCCAGTTGGTCGCAATAAAGTAGCTGCCGTCGGCATTGATCTCGCCGAAGCGCTGCTTGAAGTAGGTGATGCTGATGATGGCGCCGCCGGCCTTGCTCTCAAAGCCGCGCACACCAATCGTCCACAGCATGACGCCGATCCAGAAGAGCAGCCAGGGATCGCTGCGCAGTGTGAGCCAGTAGCTGCGGTTGTGTTCCTGCTGCTGAATGGCACGGCCGTGCATCTCGGCGAGCTCCGAGCTTGTCTTTGCGGCGGCCGCAGCCGCAGCCGGGCTGGCCACGGCGACCTCGATATGCTCGTCCTCTGTCTTTCCTGTCATGGTGATAATGAGAAGAAGTGAAAGAAAATGGAGAAGGGGAGAAACAAAACTGTCTTTTGATGATCAGAGGATAGACAAGCAAATGGCAACAGATCGGAGAGGAAAGCGCAGATCTTTATACAACTGCCACCCTTCGCTTAACGATTTTACGTTGCCTCACCCCATACGGTTGCATCTTTATCACTTGTCATTATTTCAGTGTTTTAGGTTTCTTTTCTTTTTTGGTTCCCCATAGCACCGTGCGCATTGCTTCCCCATGGGGGGGAACATGGGGGGGAAGGGGGACATGGGGAAAGAAGAACGAGTCCACTTGCGGAGAACATGGAGTCAGGGGCGCCTGGACAGACCGCTTGGGCGAACTTCGGTGCGTGATGGGCCGAATATTAGCCTGCCGAGGACCCAGCTCGTTCGATGGCGTGCCAAGCATGCTGGGCATCCTGGACGGTTCGTCTTGCGTGGTGCGTCTTGTGATTCGTCTGCTGCCACTATTGCCTCGTGGTTAGTGACAAGCATGGCTTGGCAGACCGCCTCGATCGTCTGAGCCTTTTCTTAGGAAGATGCTTTGAGGATTTTGTTGTCGTACTTGGGCTAATCCTGACATCTTGATCCCACTCCTATATTCACTGAGTTGCCGCTTTACCCTCTCGTCCGATTGGGCAAAAGACGCCAGAGGGAGTCCAGTGTCTGCCTTGGCCAGGGCATCGACGCCAGCTGCAGCATCGACTAAGCATAATGTGTACATATATAACGTAAGCATAGTGCATCTTTGGACGCGAGCATCGCAGGATAGCATAGATTATCACTTGACCCCTGTCCTTTTGATCTTATGCACGACCCCGACAGTCTGGTGTCAGATGACATCTGTGCATATCTGTGCATAAGAATCTAAGATGCCTGCATGCAGTCACCTGTCCGGATCCCGTACGTTGCATGCTGTTTCTCTTTATGCTTACTCGATATGTATGCTTACTCTTTTTCCACCACGCACGACGACGCCGACTTTCCTGTTTTCATCCTAGGCCGCCCCCGCCTCCCCATTCTTCCCCAGTATTGGCAGTCCCCCGTGTTTGTTAAAGTATAAATATTCCTCGTACTTCTTGAAAGGGCTCCGCCGTCGCCAAGGGATGGATGGATTCGGTGGCGAGAATGCAGGGACTGGCAGGGACTAAAAGCGCCCACAACTCTCAAGATGGCCTCGAACAGCCCCATCGTGGCCCCTAAGATGAGGCAGGGTCGCTGATGGCGCGCTGTCGGGTCAAGAGATCGAGAGGTTCAGCCGTTCCGATGTGTCGACTGATACATGGACTGCACATACTAATATTAGGTCCACTCACATACTCTGTATGCTTACATATACTCCAACGCGTATCTTCATATGTTGTATTGGTCTTTATTCTATATCCTCCATGCCAGGTTGAACTTTAACGCCTTTCATAGTCCCATGCAACTTTGCAATCAAAAGTTTTGAGCTTGCCGCTGATGTCGTTGAAGCATCAGCTATACTCCTTTGCAGTCCGCCTTGTGCTGGACGAAAAAGTCTAAAAGACCTTCTCGACCTTGGCCTTGGGCGGGCGGTGGTACTTGGTCTTGACAAAGGGCAGCTTCGTCACAATAGCACGGCGCGGCCGGCCACGCACCACGACAGCCACCTCGGTACCGGGCAGGTTGAGGCCGTCCTTGATGTACGCCATGGCAATGTTCTTGCCGAGCGTCGGGCTCGGGCAGCCGCTCGTGACGCGGCCAATCGTCGGGTTGGGCGGTGCGCCGCCCTCAATGATCTCGGCACCCTCGCGCGCCGGCGCGCCATCAACAATCAGGCCGCAGCGGCGCCGCGGCACCTTCATGCCGCCGCCGTCCTTGTGGCTGGAGATCTGGCCCAGCACGGTCTCGGCACTCAGGAACGAGTAGTCGTTACGGCGCTCCTTGGCAATGACCCAGTTCAGGCCCGCCTCGGCAACGGTCGTCGACTCGTCCAGGTCGTGGCCGTACAGGCACAGACCGGCCTCGAGGCGCAGACTGTCGCGCGCGCCCAGGCCAGCCAGCCGCACGCGCTCTGGCGTGCCGATCTCGAGCAGGGTCTGCGTCACGGCCAGCGTCTCGTTGGGCGGGATCTGGATCTCAAAGCCGTCCTCGCCCGTGTAGCCGCCACGGCTGACAAGCAGCGGCGACGACTTGCCATTGCCCATCTTGAACTCGGCATAGAACGACTCGCCAAAGAAGGTGTTGCGCAGGTTCCCTGCAATCACCTTGTCAACGAGCACGTCGTACAGAATCTTCTTGGCCAGCGGACCCTGCAGCGCGACGAGACCCCACTCTGCCATTTCTTCGTGGATGACCTCGCCCGGCAGGCGGCGCAGCAGCGCCGGGTCGTTGAGCCAGCGGTTGAAGTACGCGTCGTCCTTCTCGCGGCAGCCGGCGTTGGTCACGACATAAAAGTAATCGGGGCCCAGCTTCGTGATGACCGTGTCGTCGACAATGCCGCCGCCCGTCTCGGTCAGGAGACAGCTCAGAGTGCTCTTGTGCACGCCGAGGTTCTCCAGGCCCGAGGGCGTGATGCTCTCGAGGAACTTGGTGGCACCGGGACCGCGGAAGATCCGCTGCACCATGTGGCCGACGTCAAAGATGGAGGCGTTCTCGCGCGTGAACTTGTGGGAGTCGCCGACCGACAGGCCGTCGTACTGCACGGGCATGTAGAAGCCGCCAAAGGGAACCATCTTGCCGCCGTTGGCAACGTGCAGGTCGTAGAGCGCAGTCTTGCGCAGCGGCGCTGCCTCGGTCGCCGATTCCTCGGCAGGCGTAGAAGAGTAACGGCGAACGCTGGGAGTCGAGAAGGTAACCGGGGTCGTGCGGCGGCAGAAGAGGCGAGGGGATGAAGAGGCGACCGTGGACGAGGACGACGACGCGAAACGGGCCGCAACGGCTGCCGAGACGGAGGACCGGGCAGCCGCAGCCATGGCGCCGGACCGCATAGCGCCGGACCGCATGAGAGCGGTACGAGCGACGAAAGCCATTGTGGGAGTTGTCGGGTGTTGAGATGGTTCGATTGCGTCACGATACGAGAAAGATGAAGATAAGAGAACGATGAGGTGACGAAGGAGAGAGGAGAGAGAAGAGAGAAGAGAGAAGAGAGGAGAGAGGACGATGTGGCACAGTAATAAAACAGAAAAACACAGATGAAAAATCAGTCGCCCTTTCTCAATGCTATCTATCAGTCGTACACCGTGCTCAATCCCCCGCGAACATGGCCTGTTCGTCAAAGTCCCGATAAACGGCGAACAGCCCGCTTCTCTCTGCCGATCCGCCAATAAGCGTCTCGCGTAGATCAGTGCACGGGCTGGTACATACACTAAGGTGTAGTTTGTGTGTGAGACGATGTACCGTCAAAGCATTTTTATCTTACGATATTTTCATGATGCCGTATTGGGAATAGTTTCCGTATTGAGCAATTGGAGCATTTGAGACATCGCGATACTCGACGGCTGGTGAGAGCAAGGACTGATCTTCTATCATCGGCCTGTGTATATCATTACAGGGTACGACGAGAACGAGGCGGAGAAAGAGAGAACCAGAGTTCTGATTACTAAGCACATCAGGAAACAATCAAGCATGACATGAACAGAAGAAAAGATAGACATAAAAGACGAACTACAACTAATCATGCTTTCTATCTCGTGCCGAGCCACCAGAAGGACCACGTTTACCCGATGGTGTTGACCTGCCTTGTACGCTTGCCGGAGCAGAACCCGGCCGAGTGATGTTTGTCAGCTCAAAGTCGTCGGCTTCACCCAGGGTACCAACGAGAAGCGGCTCATAGAGAGAACTGTCGCTGCTTTCCCCCGCCCCGGCGTCCATTTCCGGGGACGCCAATGCACGACTGCACCAGCTGTACATCTGACGGAAGCAATTGCAAATATTCGAACGCCATAGCCGGGCAACGAGATACCCGACGTAGACCATCGCGCCTCCGACAGCCCCCCAGACGATGTTCACGCATCGCATCCAGCGAGACCAAATGTCGCCGTAGTCGCCGTCCTGCCAGCCCAGACAGTGGTACAGGATCATCATCGGAGGCGTCATGACCGTGACCGTAACCGTGCAGGCAAGGTAGAGGCTGGCAATGGTAAAGCAGATCATATACACCGTCATGAACGGGACGGCAAAGCCATAGTACATGAACGACACAGTACTTTTTTGAACGATGACGGGCACAAAGTACACGAGAAGAATGAGCGAGACGTAGGCGTCAAACAAGACAACCGCGACAAACACAAGGGACAGCAGGTAGTCGGACGACGACCCCGACTCCCTGACCTCGCGGTACCACTGGCCAGCCCAATGTGCGACCAAGATGCACATGGTGAAGCAGCCGGTGAATATGTTGCCTTTGCGGATGCCATCAGCACGGTCTTGCACGGGATCCTATCCGTCAGACTCGGGGTTGCTGGTCTGTCCGTTTCCGACATCATAACTACCAGCGCGGTTGCCGGGAGCAACGGCGGTGTTCGGAGAAGCAAATGGTCTGCCCGCGTGGTCGAGGTAGGCGCTGTTGACAAAGAAGTGGTAGATGTGCGGTGGATAGATGAGGCTGTATCTGCGGCGATGGGCCAGGATGACGGGTATGCCGTTGTCAGTGATGTCGAACCGTGGATAAACCATTTCATGGGATATTTTAATGTGGTTCCGTGATGTTGTGATGTTGCGATGCTGCGATGTGACGATGACGGGATCCAAGGAGATGCTTTTATCGACAGAGGCTGGAGGCTGTTCACTTGGGATACAGGTATCAGTAGAAGAGCATTGTTGGAAAGCGAGAATGATAGAGCGCTAACATTCTGTAATGTGCAAAGGTGGAAGATGGAAAAGACAATAGACGGGCAGCTGACTGGGCAACTCTAGATTTAAAAGGTCTTTAAGGCAGTCATAGTGTTAAGCAGTGCTCCTTCTCCAAATAAAACAGCGACCTGTCCAGCGGCAGCAGCAGCAGCGAGGCGCTCTTCAACATGCACGCCTTTGGCATGGACGCGCAGACGGCACTGGATGCGCCGCACGTATGTGAGGCCCAATAACTTTTGGTCGCCGGACCGACAGGCTGCCAGTCACAGCGACGCACACGACAATGGACAAGGAAAACCAGCTGTTTGTCGAGCACGGCATCGCGCTGTCGGAGATTGCCCGTCTCGAGAGCTATGGGTGTGCCGTCACTGAGGTCAAGAGATTTGCGCGATCATTCTTTGGCTGCAGACTGGTCATCTGAGCGACAAGGGACCCGGAAATTGCGTTGATGAGAAGCCATAATTCTTATACACTGTCCAGGTCGAGCCGCACGACCTCAGCCTACATCACTAAATGCTTCAATGGCTTACGTAATGACTGTAAGCCTTACCTACACGAATCCGTGTCGTCTCATCTGTGACATGCAAGCTACTCGCCGACCGCACGCGTCTCTGTCTGCTTGTGGTCTGTTACATCTCGTATCCATTTAAGCTATGCATGCTTGCTACAACATAGCACAGGTTAGAGGTGACACATACGAGACACGCATAACGATACCAACAACACTACAGGCCACAGACCTATCACAACAGGCCAAACCAGAGGTACAGACACGAGCTGAACCAGGCACGAGCTTGAGGTCAGTTACACAGAGCACAAGGCAGAAAATCAAGTCGCGTTACACAACAGATCACCGCCTTTTATCTTTTGTAGCGCGAATATGCTTCGCAGACAGACGCCCCTGACCAGCTGCTTGACGCTTTCAAACCATCACGAACTCTACTTGGCCCATTCCAACCACCATGGGCGTCTTCTTTATCTCCTGGCAGCTCTGGGAGGAGATGACGTTTGTGAGTCTCTCAATCGCTCTCGCGCTTTCGCTTGTCAGCGACTGATTACTAATCAACAGGTCCTCGCATGTGCAATTGTCGTCGTCTTTCTCATCGGCATCTTCAAGCTATGGCGCACCAGTCGGCAGGTCTGCCGCCAAGAGGCCATTGATGAAGAGGAGCGCGCACGCCTGTCCGAGATGCGCAAGGTCGGCCTGTCGCCGCCGCGGACGCGCAAACAGCGCGGCAACAGCGACATTCCCTTTGGTGTGCGCGCCATCCAGACCGGTGTCGAGGTCGATGGCATCTGGATCTCGCAGCCGACGACGCCGAGCGAGGGCAGCAGCGCGGCGTCCAAGACGAGGAGCCTGGCAGGCAGCCCGGCAGGGAATCCGGCAGAAAGCCGTCGGCTGCTCAGCGACTACCAACCGTACGCAAGCTCGCCTCTCGGACACAGCAATACCGTAGCAGAAGAGCCCGACGCGTCGAGCAGCGAAACCCCTCCTAGCGCCCTGCTCATCGACACGCACTCCAACACGTCGAGAGAACACGCCGTCTTGACGCGCACCAGCAGCAGCCTCGATGAAGATGCGCTGCGCCGTCTCGAGGGCATCTACGCGCCCACGGGGTTGGGGGCGCTGGGCGATGGCAGCAACAGCAGTGTCGTCCTTCGACCGCCCTTGATAAACACGTACATTCCGAGCTCGCGCGTGTCTAGTCCCAGCCCCAGCGTGCGCCAGGAACGCCCACACCACGACCTGTCCACACCAGGCGGCGCCAAGACGGGCCCCGACAGCAACAGCGCCAGCAGCCATGACAGTTCTACATCGCGACAGGCGCCGTCCCAGACAAACATGCCCACGACATCCGCAGCCTACGCCTCGTACCGCGGCTACCATACACAGCCCATTCCATCGCGTGTGCCGCAACACTTTACTGCACCCCCGCCGTCGACGTCGGCGTCGTCGCCGCACGTGTCCGTCCCTGCCGGCAGCGCATTTGTCAACCGCACAGCACGCAGGGTCAATTCGTCGTTTGAAGTACTTCCGGCCGGCACGTTTGCAGCCGAGAAGAACAAGGTGCAGACGGCGGCGCAGACGGCATCCAGCAACGGCAGCAATGCAGACGACGAGGCCGACGCGCTGCCACAGGCCACGGAGGCGGCTCCGTCAAAGTCCATGCCACGTGGCCGAAATAAGCTGCGCAGGGCCACTAATCCGGTGCGGTAAATGTTATTTGTACTTTGATGTTCTTTTGTTTTTCTTATCTTATCCTGACTTCTTTCCTTCTTCCCGTCATCTTTTCTGTTTTCGCTTCCTTTTCTCTTCCTTTTGTCACTATCTTTACCGTGGTCGCCTGTGTTACTTTTTTTACTCCGTTCTTTCCAAAAGTTGAAATAATGAGTGTACAAAGTGTTGTAATTTAGTTCAGTTTTTTGTCGATAAAATAAAATAATAACTCACTAGTGATACGGTGTCATGCGTAGGCAGACAATTCCACTAACAGCATCAGCATCACTTTAAAGGTAGCACGTGCAAACCAGAAGTACCGTCTGCTTATTTGCTTATTTTTACGCCGGTACTTTTATCATGTACCCGCAGAATACTAGTAGACTCAACCTCGCTGTATATAAAGGAGACACTGGCGGACATTGCTTCAATTTATTGTTGCTTTCTATCATCAACACAGGTAAGTTTTTCCCACTACACACACTGCTACCATTCCTGCTGTACGGCTGTCTTGCTTGTGCGGCCATTTCCGCTCTCCATCTCTGCAGTCCGTTCCGCGGCTTCTTCATCGCGGTGTGACATAATGACACTCCAGCTTGCTTGGTGAAGCCCATGTCTAGCCAGCCTAGAACCTCGCGTTCTCTTCGAGGACCCGATGGACGCTTGCTGGTGCTTGGATGGGCTCCCGAACCTGTTGAGTGGGTGAGTTTCTTATGTTAGCTTTCGCCGTTATGAATCATGCCAAAGAAACCGCGGAGGGAAAAGAAATGCGTGGAAATGTCTGCCCGAGCAAGACACCGTATGATCAGACTATTTTGGTTTCATCAATATTGATTAAAAATCTTCAGATTCGAACCATCGAGTTGTTTTTGTTGTCATCATTTGATACCACTTTCCACATATATATCGCAAACACCCAACAGGTCGAACAGGTCGCACAGGTCGAACAGGTCGAACAGATCGAACACAACGTCAAGTCGAAGCGGTCGAAGAGGACGAAGAGGCCGAAATGGTTGAAGAGATCGACAAGTCGGGCAATGAAACATATTTGACTCACCATGCAATTGGGACAAAGCGTCTCGGTTGTCACCACTTGTGGGAAGTGGTGGAAGTTTGAGATTGTCGGCCGCGTTGTTCGATTCTGTGCCGACAGAGAAACGGGAAGGCATCGGGGGTTGGAAAATTGGTATCAAAGGACGCTTTGGTCAAAGAAGATTCTGGACTTTGTCAGTGCCATGGGTCAATCTTTGCTATGAATCCAAGCATCCGAGAGCAATATGTGAACAAGACTTGCGACTGTTCAAACATCAAATCATACATACCTCTTGCAGGGCTAGATGGACGGGGATGGGAAGATGAGAAGATGGAGATGGGGAGAGAGAAGAAGATGAAGAGGAGAGAGAAGAAGATGAAGAAGAAGGGAAGATGGAGATGAGAGAAGAAGATGAAGAGGAGAGAGAAGAAGATGAAGAAGAAGGGAAGATGGAGATGAGGAGAGAAGAGAAGAAGAGAGGAGAGAATGGAAAGACAGCAATAATATAGCTCTTCGAGAGTGGCAGCTTTCACTGCTCGCTCCTTCCCTCTCTACAATCTCGCGCCACTTGTATTGTCCCCTCCTTCCATCTACCGAAGTCGCTCCTGTCACTGGAACTTGTTTTTTACGGTCCAGAGCATTTCTATCTCCTTCTATTGACGTTTTCCCCCGCTTTCCCATTTGCAATCGTACGTTTCCTCATCATATCTTGCTCAACATTTCGTAGACCGCTGGCGTTGCTGCAGTTTCCTCATCCGCCATTGTTAGATATCATGGCGACGAGGATGACATTTTGGGAAAATGCAGATTCAAGCACGTCACGGTCGGCTGCCCAGGTCACAGAGACAGAAACATCTTAAAGGGCCAATCCCGTATGTGATATTGAAGAGTTGAGTATAAATGCATCTAAACAAGAACTGTCGTGATGTGGTTTGTAAGTCATGGCCCACTTTTGAATAAGACATCTTGTTACAAGCGATCTGACAGCTGTCAAAAATACTTTCGGCAATAAATGTGCAAAGCATAAAACTGTTGACCTAAATAGATATCTCAAAGTATCACACAATACAACAAAGGCAGCATAGTCGCATAGTCTTTCATCTAGATCATCACAAGACCTTTATTGCAACTTCCCACGCTTACATAATCCTACGATGGATGGCAGACTCTTGTATCTAAAGCTGCTGTGATGATAGCTTACCACTATCTGGCGTGCTATAGAATGGAGTGCATTTAAGCATATTAAGCCATAGCTCATTCTCGGTACATTCAGTGGCCAGTATCGTGCCTGTGTAATCAAGCTGGTGCAGCAGCCGTCTCATGGCTAGGATTAGAGCTACCGCCTCAACGTATTCTGATGCGTTTTGTGATCTGCGCGATAATAAAAACAACGGTCAAAACTATCTATTCAACATGCACTGTACAATCGTGGTGAAACCACTACCAAAAAGCTTGAGTTTGATAGACTAGTATGCTGCAGCCCAGCCCTCAGTTCGGACCCTGCTTACATAAGGATCGCGGACCCTAAAACGCCACTTCTTCAAAAGGTAATTCCAGGGCGCTCTAAATACAGACGCCCACACATAAATCGATATCACGTGGACTAAGTAAGAACACAAGAAAGTAGACGTCTGTGAAGCTTGGGTACGAGTCTGTAGAGAAGTGTCGATTCCATGTTGGCAAGACTGTCGAGTTGAAACTGATCGATCTGTCACTAGTCATTGTGCAGCAGACTTGGGAATAAAGTAAGTATGAGGCGGTGATTGGATGGTATTGATAGCTAATGAGTGAGAGCTAGGTGTAAGTATGCAAACAAAGAGACATCCCCTGGCCGGTACAGAGGCTTACTCCGAGTGGTCAATGAAACTGCAGTCACCTACAGTGTCCCCAATCTACGTGACCACCAGAACCCCTTTCATGGCCGCAATATCCTCCTGAACACGCATCTTGCTGTCGAGCTCGTCCTAGTTCAGGTGTGATTGATTTGTCTGTTTTAGAGCACCTCGGAAGTACCTTTTGAACCAGGGATGGTTTTGAGGTCCGCAATACATATGCTTACATAGGTGCGCAGGATATCTCCTCTGTCATAGACAACCTCCGAGCACGGCCGGCAGTCACGGCCATGGCCCCACCATCCTGCCTAATTCCCCAATGCGTAGTTCTTATGCAGCAGGCGCCGTGCTCTGGGTCAAAGGCGTTGCGTTCACCATGGCTTGGCGCAGCCTCTCTGTAAGTGCTCGTCATCAGAGCCTCGAGACTAGATACGTACCTCTGAATCTGCAATCGATTCTGGCTCTAGCGGGCAAAAGCCTTTTGCTCCCTTCTTGCAGTCTGTATATGCTAAATCTAATGCTCCATCTGACTGACAGATATACATTCTTTGCTCCATCTTCTTCACCTGGTATCCCAGAACTTATTAGCCTGCACCGACCTCCAGATGGCGTACATTAACCGCACTCATGATAATTATTTCACCAAATACGGCTGCTAACTTGGCGTGTTTTTGGTATACACACACTGTAGCTTGATTTCACAGTCGCAACAGCCACAGCTGTTAAGTTGATATGTGCTCTACAAATTTTATCTTTTATTTTGGTAAATCATGGATAAGATTGCTGCCTTTGTTGTATTGTGTGATACTTTGAGATATCTATCTAGGTCAACAGTTTTATTATATGCTTTGCACATTTATTGCCGAAAGTATTTTTGACAGCTGTCAGATCGCTTGTAACAAGATGTCTTATTCAAAAGTGGGCCATGACTTACAAACCACATCACGACAGTTCTTGTTTAGATGCATTTATACTCAACTCTTCAATATCACATACGGGATTGGCCCTTTAAGATGTTTCTGTCTCTGTGACCTGGGCAGCCGACCGTGACGTGCTTGAATCTGCATTTTCCCAAAATGTCATCCTCGTCGCCATGATATCTAACAATGGCGGATGAGGAAACTGCAGCAACGCCAGCGGTCTACGAAATGTTGAGCAAGATATGATGAGGAAACGTACGATTGCAAATGGGAAAGCGGGGGAAAACGTCAATAGAAGGAGATAGAAATGCTCTGGACCGTAAAAAACAAGTTCCAGTGACAGGAGCGACTTCGGTAGATGGAAGGAGGGGACAATACAAGTGGCGCGAGATTGTAGAGAGGGAAGGAGCGAGCAGTGAAAGCTGCCACTCTCGAAGAGCTATATTATTGCTGTCTTTCCATTCTCTCCTCTCTTCTTCTCTTCTCTCCTCATCTCCATCTTCCCTTCTTCTTCATCTTCTTCTCTCTCCTCTTCATCTTCTTCTCTCATCTCCATCTTCCCTTCTTCTTCATCTTCTTCTCTCTCCTCTTCATCTTCTTCTCTCTCCCCATCTCCATCTTCTCATCTTCCCATCCCCGTCCATCTAGCCCTGCAAGAGGTATGTATGATTTGATGTTTGAACAGTCGCAAGTCTTGTTCACATATTGCTCTCGGATGCTTGGATTCATAGCAAAGATTGACCCATGGCACTGACAAAGTCCAGAATCTTCTTTGACCAAAGCGTCCTTTGATACCAATTTTCCAACCCCCGATGCCTTCCCGTTTCTCTGTCGGCACAGAATCGAACAACGCGGCCGACAATCTCAAACTTCCACCACTTCCCACAAGTGGTGACAACCGAGACGCTTTGTCCCAATTGCATGGTGAGTCAAATATGTTTCATTGCCCGACTTGTCGATCTCTTCAACCATTTCGGCCTCTTCGTCCTCTTCGACCGCTTCGACTTGACGTTGTGTTCGATCTGTTCGACCTGTTCGACCTGTGCGACCTGTTCGACCTGTTGGGTGTTTGCGATATATATGTGGAAAGTGGTATCAAATGATGACAATAAAAAACATATAAATGTGGTAACTCTGACAATTGGCCATGATAATAAAAAAACTTCTGATGATACGGTGTCTTGCTCGGGGAGACATTTCCACGCATTTCTTTTCCCTCCGCGGTTTCTTTGGCATGATTCATAACGGCGAAAGCTAACATAAGAAACTCACCCACTCAACAGGTTCGGGAGCCCATCCAAGCACCAGCAAGCGTCCATCGGGTCCTCGAAGAGAACGCGAGGTTCTAGGCTGGCTAGACATGGGCTTCACCAAGCAAGCCGGAGTGTCATTATGTCATACCGAAATGAAGAAGCCGCGGAACGGACTGCAGAGATGGAGAGCGGAAATGGCTGCACAAGCAAGACAGCCGGTTTATTGCTGTTAGCTGTGTGCAGCAGGAATGGTAGCAGCGTGTTGGTGGGAGCAACTTACCTGTGGTTTGGTTATAGAAAGCAACTTAAATTGAAGCAATGTCCGCCAGTGTCTCCTTTATATACAGCAAGGTTGGGTCTACTAGTATTCTGTTGGTAGATGATAAAAGTACCGGCATGAAATAAGCAGTGGTATTTCGGAGTTGCACGTGCATAGTGGTAGATTCTGTCTCTCTAGGTAGTCGTCTTTTCGTTGACCTATCTTTGACTGTGTAGATGGTGATAGCATTGTGTCTTACACACTTCTTTTTTGGTACCGCGGAGGCATGATGTTAGTGATGGTCCCCCGTATGGAAATTGCCCGTAGCATGCCTAAAGCCGCTCTGGGTGAGTGTGAGTCTGTATACGTATCTCCGTATATGCTTTCTGATCAAGCAAATGGAATGATCAAGTATTGAAGAGATGTGATTTAGTTAATTTTATTTATCGCGAAGAACGACGTGTTAAATGATCAAATGGATCGCTCATGTGTGTGCACTAGTACAGAATTGTGGCTGATGTGGCTGTACAGTATGACGACGGACCGTAGCTCGAATCCCATATCGGTCAATACTCAATCAACGACACGGCATCCCATCACCAACGATAGGTACTTTACGGTTAATATTTAAAATTGTGTGGCTGTTAACCTTGAAGTATGGTTCTTGCCTGTGTATTCTACTAAGATGCTGTGTTACACTAGGCGGCACTTTCCGAGGTTGCTTTACGTATAGCAAAACGCATCACTTCTTGTCATTTCAGCATGAAAGAATCTTTTTAAAACCTCCTCAGGTATGTCATGGATGATATAAATGCATTGCAGGATATATGCTTGTACACAGTGTTGTATGTATGACTAGATTCATACTAGTAGATATTCATCAAGCTGAGTAAATGGTTTTTCCTTGTATCCATTACCAAAACGAAGGTCACATAATCCGACTGAATATCTTGAGACGGCAAACCTAGTACTAGATGCGAAGGGTTGCATCAGTCTTCTACTAGCCAGAAACTGGCATGGATCACATAGGCACGGGATTGGCCACTCAATATAGTGAGAAGGATGCCACGGTTTGATATGCAACACAGGCGCACTCCATAATATCTCACCAGCGAGTGTTCCAGGTCATCACCACAGCATCCTTTTAAATAAAATGCCATCCGTAGAATAAGAAAAGCTGTGGGAAGGTGCAATAAAGATTTTGTGAGGATCTAGAAGAAAGGTATTGTCGTCCGACTCGCGCAACAAATTGCTCCCCATCTCCATCACCATCTCCATCACCATCTCCATCACCATCTCCATCACCATCTCCATCACCATCTCCATCACCATCTCCATCACCATCTCCATCACCATCTCCATCACCATCTCCATCACCATCTCCATCTCCATCTTCGTCTTCATAATTTAATGTCTGAACAGTCGCAAACCTTGTTCATGTTGCTCTCGGATGCTTGGATTCATAGAAAAGATTGACCCATGGCACTGACAAAGTCCAGAATCTTCTTTGACCAAAGCGTCCTTTGATACCCGTCCTGTAGCCCCCGATGCCTTCCCGTTTCTCTGTTATCACAGAATCGAACAATGCGGCTGACAGTCTCAAACTTCCACCACTTCCCCCGTTCGACTTGCTTGTCGTTTTCGGTCTGTGCGACCTGTTCGACCTGTTGGGTGTTTGCGATATATATGTGGAAAGTGGTATCAAATGATGATAAAACAAAACTCTAGATGCTTCGATTCTGAAGATTTTGAATCAGTATTGATGAAACTCAAATAGTCTGATCATACGGTGTCTTGCTCGGGCAGACATTTCCACGCATTTCTTTTCCCTCCGCGGTTTCTTTGGCATGATTCATAACGGCGAAAGCTAACATAAGAAACTCACCCACTCAACAGGTTCGGGAGCCCATCCAAGCACCAGCAAGCGTCCATCGGGTCCTCGAGGTGAACACGAGGTTCTAGGCTGGCTAGACATGGGCTTCACCAAGCAAGCTGGAGTGTTATTATGTCACACCGCGATGAAGAAGCCGCGGAACAGATTGCAGAAATGGAGAGCGGAAATGGCCGCACAAGCAAGACAGCCGATTTACTGCTGTTAGCTGTGTGTGCTAGCTGTGTACAGCAGGAATGGTAGCAGTGTGTTGGTGGGAACAACTTACCTGTGGTTTGGTTAGAATGCAACTTTAACTAAAGCGATGTCCGCCAGTGTTCCCTTTATATACAGCCAAAGTGAGTCTACTAGTATATTAAGTTTTTTATTCTGAAGATACACTGCTGAGTCATCAGAGGCTGCTAAGTATCTAGAATTTCCTAGCTAGTCACCGAGATTTTGCCTGTCGGGTCAAAAACCAAGGAATAATGAGTCTATTAGAAATTAAATAATGCTGGATGTCCGCCGTCTCTTCCTGGACGAGCGGCGGAGGGAGATGACCTCGGCTTGCTGAGAAGCTGCCACGTGTTGCTGTTGCTGCTGCTGTTCCTGTTGCTCCTGCTGCATCATTGTGTCGAGAAAGTGGCGCACCTGGATCAGGCGTGGGCCGTGGCTCCATTCTAAAATGTTATGTACCATACGTCGGAAGCGGATGAAGTGGTCGGGATAGTGAAAGCAAAAGACGTCGACCAGGTGCATATGAAACTCAACGTTGTCATGCTTCCAGGCGACAAAGATGCGGGCCTCCGTGCCGTTCATGGCAATCGAGAAAGCGGCGCTCCGCTCCGTCTGAGCGTGAGGTTGCTGCTGCTGAGGGTGCGGCTCCGTCTCAAAGAAGCGGACGGCAATGTGTACGCACACAGCAGAGGCACCCAGGCACTGGTTTGTCGCAACCCACATGGACCCGTGGCTGGCTGCACCATCCCCCTTGAACTCCACCGCGAGGAAGGGAAGGGCGAGGGCCTCGCTGTTGGCATAGACAGCTTCTCGCGAAAAACGTCTTCTGACGCATTCGCGGTGCTCGGCCGAAAGGGCCACGGTGGTGTTGTAGCCGTACAGCATATTAGGCGCCGGCTTTCTGATGCGACCGGAGGTGGCGGTCGGGTCGCAGGGCACGGTAGCCGCGTCGACAGTCAGACGGTCGCTACGCATCCCAGCGCCGTGAGGCAGAAAGACGGCGGTGCTAAAGTACCGCTCTACTTCGGCTTCACTGGCGCCATAATCGAGCATGTCCTGCAGAACTGTATCTTGAGCCAACAGTTGGGACGACGGTTCGGGCGAGTTGCGTGGCGCTAGGCCACGGAGGCGGCCCACCAGCTCGGCCACCGCGTCCGGAAGCGGCTGCCGTTGAGGAAGCAGAAGGACATGGTTGCCCTCTAGGTTGTAATGCCGGTACAGTGGCTGCTCGACCAGGTTCCGCGAGCTCGCGCGGCTGGCGCTCCCAGTATCGTTTGCACTGGCCGACGGCGTCCGGCCACGGATGGGCTCCGGCGGGGGCAGCATGCTTCCCGTGCTGGAAGCTGCAGAGGCGGGCACATAGAGGGGGGCGATGTCCGACATCGACATGAGCGGAACAGACTGGGACCGTGTGCTTGTGACGCGCTGGACGGTGGTGGACGATGCGGATGCGGATGCTCTGGGCACGCTGTAGGAACGATGGTGCCTATCTCGTCTCTCCCGTCTCTCCCGTCTATCTCGCCTCTCTCGGCTATCTCGTCTGCCGGTGTCCAGCGACACCAACCACGCGGTCACCAAGTCGTGAGCCCGAGTTTGAGTTGCAGGCATTGCAAGGAGTGTGTCGTATATCCCGAGTACCGAGAGTTTCAATGGTGTTACCAATGACGCGTCCGCCGCTGGCGCCAGTCGTCCTTCGGCTGGCAGCGCTTAGCACAGCTTCTGAGACGAGCGCGGATTCTGTCTTCTGACGGCAGCTTGGGCCATACCGTTGCGGTCAGTAGTAAACACGGCGCTCTTTCCAGGCGGCAACGAGGCGAGGCGAGTTGGCTGTTGTTGCGTTGCGTTGTGAGAGAACAGAGAAGGCGGGATTACGATATGTATGGTTGATGAAGTATTGCTGAGAGATGACCATTAGTTCTGTCTATGCTGAATCAGAAGGGACACTACATATGTGCAGTGGGAAGGAGGGTAAAGTGAACGAGGCAAGTAGGTCACCACTTATATTTGTTAGAGGTACAAAAAGGTACCTTCAAGGCGCTCTATCGGAACCAGCCATCCTAGAGCAGTTCTAGACTCTAGTGCTCTAAATACAGGTACGTAATATATGTACTCATGTCGGAACGTGACTCAGCAATATTCACGTGACTGTGATGGACGGAGCACCACGGAGTGTTGCGGAGTCCTTAGGACGAGCAGGAGCGAGAGTTGCAATGTCGTTGCAACGTGTTCAGGACTGAGGACGGATCATTCCACCTTCCGGCTGTCGAGAGGGAGGCTGGGTACCCCTCCTCAGGTATAAGTAGCAGGGCGCTCGGCGCCCTGCATCTCAAGATAGAAGAGAGACAAGACCAGAATGTACCACCAGATCAACGCATAGCTTTAGGACACCCCTTTTCATTCTACGCGTGAAGTTACAGAGGCATCTTGTAAGATGGCCTCAAAGCTTATATCGTCAATGTCTTGATGACGTTGAGTACAATCAAATCAGATCAAAATCAAATCGAGGTGAAGTCTACTAATATCCTAATACGGTATGCAGTGGGTCTGTGGTGTAAGTGTTTAGCGGGGCACACTTTAAATTGCTTAGTCATATCAAAATCGGTTCACATGCTTGTACAGGCTACTCGCCTGGCTAGCATCAAGATGCTTCAGTAAGCTCTACAGAACGGCCTTGACCGGCACGTCGCGGACACTCTCTTGGACAGTACCAATCTGCGTGCCCTGTGATGTGAATGAGACTGTGACAGTAGCATCGGGCATACTTGTGTGGTAAAATGTGTTGGTTGTGCTGTTGTGTGGGCCAAAATTGAGAACGAGGTCAGCCTTGGCAGTGAAGTCCTGCACAATCGGGTCATCAAACTTGCCCTTTGCCAAGCCGTGGAAGTAGTGCCGCCCCTCTGCGACGAGGCCCTTACCATATGGTGTTACAAACGTCGGCCACTGAAGTGCATCGATGATGGCCTGCACTTCCTCGACAATACTAAGCGGGCGGATTTCGCCGTCGACAAGAAGATAGGGCTGCTTGGCTGCATAGATAGCATCTAGGACCTGGGCTGCTATGGTATCAGCTGCAAAAACAGCAGACGGAAGTAGAGGCGGCAGCTTGATGAGCGCCTGCAAACGATCTGATGGCATTGGCACAGCAACAAGGTCCACGGGAACCTGCAGATATACAGGCCTGTGGTGGATGAGGCACTGCTGCAGCACTTAGACAATCTGCTCGGCACATGTTCGGATGTCGTAAAGCCGTGTTTGAGCAACTGTCACATGGGCATGCATCTGAGCAAAACGGCCATATTCTCCATCACTGGATGTGTGATGGACTCGGGCATGGGTGTCCTGGGCTGTGCGCGACGGAACACCCACAATGTGAACAACGGGCGAGAACTCAGTGTAGGCACCGGCAATGGCGTTGATCGCCGACAGCTCGCCAACACCAAACGTCGTGACCACGGCAGATAGACCCTTGATGCGGCCATAACCATCGGCGGCGTAGGCAGCGTTCAGCTCATTAGCATTGCCCACCCATCGCGGACCTGCTAGCTCGACATAGTCCAGCAGCTCTAGGTTGTAGTCGCCGGGCACACCATGCACAGACTCAACACCAAGCTGGCGCAGGCGGGTGAAGAGATAGTCTGCTAGCCTAATGGACTCCATTGTGATAGTCTGCTAGCCTAATGGACTCCATTGTTGCCGATGCAAGAGTGATTGAATGGCTTAACTGAAATTATCAGCGAGTGGTCCAGGTTATCACCACAGCATCCTTTTTAGTAACATGCCATCCTTAGAATAAAAAAAGCTGTGGGAAGGTGCAATAAAGATTACGTGACGATCTAGAAGAAAGGTATTGTCGTCCGACTCGCGCAACAAATTGCTCTCCATCTCCATCTCCATCTTCGTCTTCATAATTTAATGTTTGAACAGTCGCAAGTCTTGTTCATAGTTGCTCTCGGATGCTTGGATTCATAGCAAAGATTGACCCATGGCACTGACAAAGTCCAGAATCTTCTTTGACCAAAGCGTCCTTTGATACCCGTCTTCCAGCCCCCGATGCCTTCCCGTTTCTCTGTCTGCACAGAATTGAACAACGCGGCCGACAATCTCAAACTTCCACCACTTCCCACAAGTGGTGACAACCGAGACGCTTTGTCCCAATTGCATGGTGAGTCAAATATGTTTCATTGCCCGACTTCTCGGCCTCTTCAACCATTTCGGCCTCTTCGTCCTCTTCGGCCGCTTCGACTTGACGTTGTGTTCGATTGTTCGACCTGTTCGACCTGTGCGACCTGTTCGACCTGTTGGGTGTTTGCGATATATATGTGGAAAGTGGTATCAAATGATGACCAAACTAAATCTCGTGTTGACTCTGACATGGTCATGATGATAAAACTATTCTGATCTGATGATACGGTGTCTTGCTCGGGCAGACATTTCCACGCATTTCTTTTCCCTCCGCGGTTTCTTTGGCATGATTCATACGGCGAAAGCTAACATAAGAAACTCACCCACTCAACAGCTTCGGGAGCCCATCCAAGCACCAGCAAGCGTCCATCGGGTCCTCGAAGAGAACAGGAGGTTATTGGCTGGCTAGACATGGGCATCACCAAGCAAGCTGGAGTGTCTTTATGTCACACCGCGATGAAGAAGCCGCGGAACGGATTGCAGAAATGGAGAGCGGAAATGGCTACACAAGCAAGACAGCCGGTTTATTGCTGTTAGCTGTGTGCAGCAGGAGTGTTAGCAGCGTGTTGGTGGGAGCAACTTACCTGTGGTTTGGTTATAGAAAGCAACTTAAATTGAAGCAATGTCCGCCAGTGTCTCCTTTATATACAGCGAGGTTGAGTCTACTAGTATTCTGTGGGTAGATGATAAAAGTACTGGCATGAGATAAGCAGTGGTATTTCGGAGTTGCACGTGCATAGTGGTGGTGGATTCTGTCTCTCTAGGTAGTCGTCTTTTCGTTAACCTGTACTTTGACTGTGTAGATGGTAATAGCATTGTGTCTTGCACACGTCTTTTTTGGTATCGTGGAGGCATGATGTTAGTAGCGTTTTCTTGTATAGGTATTGCCCGTAGCATGCCTAAAGCCGCTCTGGGCGAGTTTGAGTCTGTATACGTATCTCCGTACATGCTTTCTGATCAAGCAAACGGGATAGTCAAGTATTGAAGAGATGTGATTTTGTTGGTTTTATCTACCGCGAAGAACGACGTGTTAAATGGTCGAATGGAATCGCTTAACATGCTAACTGCTAACATTGCCTGAGTACGGTGTAATAATCGTGGCTGATGTGGCTGAGTATGACAAAACATGCGTATATCATGTGACTTGGCGTTTTGGTTTGTAATCAATTTCGCCAGTCGCGCATTCCGCGGCGCGTCAATATCAAAATAGTTCAGAAGGCGCGACCCAGACTACCACACGTAACCCCTCCGTGGCTGCCTTGTATTAATATTGTGCCCAATTCATTTTTGTCTTCTTTTAAAGCTTCCCTACTTTCTTCTACTCATCAGCTTGTCTCTGCCACCTGACTCAGTCACCACCACACTACACGGATACCATAATGACGCAGGTTGAAGAACACGACGAGAGCGCCGAGGATGCCGGTGGTGGCGTCAATGTGGGCGCCCCCATTTCCGTGGCCGAGCTTGAGGTATGCATCGACATTGCGAGCATCAGAACTTCAGAACGATTTGCTAACTTCTGTTCTTATTATATAGGGCCTGGCTGGCTTGACAAAGCGTGATGTGCAGTTGCTGCGCGACGGCGGCTACTACACCGTCGAGTCCATTGCCTACACGTCGCACCGCGTGCTGGAGCAGATCAAGGGCATTTCCGACATCAAGGCCAACCGCATCATCTCCGAGGCTTCCAAGCTCGTGCCTATGGGCTTCACAACTGCCACCGAGGTCCACCAGCGCCGCAGCGAACTGATCTGCATCACAACCGGCTCCAAGAACCTCGACACCATGCTCGGCGGTGGCATCGAGACTGGCTCTATAACCGAGGTTTTTGGCGAGTTCCGTACTGGCAAGTCTCAGCTGTGCCACACACTCGCCGTCACCTGTCAGCTGCCCTTTGACATGGGCGGCGGCGAGGGCAAGTGCCTGTACATTGACACCGAGGGCACGTTTCGCCCCAGCCGTGTGCTGGCTGCCGCCAACCGCTACGGCCTGTCAGGCGAGGAGGTGCTTGACAACATTGCCATTGCGCGCGCACACAACTCGGACCACCAGATGGCCCTGCTGCGAGACGCTGGCCGCATGATGGCCGAGACGCGCTTTAGCCTGCTGATCATCGACTCCGCCACCGCTCTGTACCGCACCGACTACATGGGCCGTGGCGAGCTCAACAGCCGCCAGATGCATCTCGGTCAGTTTTTGCGCCAGCTGCAGCATATGACCGACACCTACGGCATTGCCGTCGTCATCACCAACCAGGTTGTGGCCCAGGTTGACGGCGGCCCGGCCTCCATGTTCAACCCAGATCCCAAGAAGCCCATTGGCGGCAACATTATCGCTCACGCCAGTACCACCCGTATCAGCTTCAAGAAGGGCCGTGCCGAGACGCGTATTGCCAAGATATACGACTCGCCGTGTTTGCCCGAGAGCGACTGTTTGTTTGCCATTACTGCCGACGGAATCGGTGACCCTGCTCCCAAGGATGACAAGGAGAAGGAGAAGGAGTAGGCTGGGGTGGTTGTGCGTATTGTTCTCAATTGCTTTTCTCTGCTTTTTTTCTCTACATCCTTCCTATGTTTACTATCTCGGAGTCTCCTGGTGTTCGGTCTTGCTGTTGTCTAGCGCGACACAGTCGGCGTTTTGCATTTTTGCGATATCTCTGCTTTTTATACTGTATCTGACGCTATATTGAAAGATGATAATGAATAGACGAGTCGTTTTCATTCTGTATACAGAGTATCTTGAACTTGCCCTTGTAGATTGATTACATAAGCCAACGTACCAGCGCCTGAGCTGATTGCCTAATCCGGCTAGCGCCGCTGAACCCTGACCTCTTGGGTTTGTCCTGGGACGCGTTTGGCAAGTGGTTTTTTTGCGGAAAAAGTGAAGCCAAATTGACCATCGCGATATCAACACACGTTGACAACGCCGACCCGAGCCACCATCTATATTGCATCTACGCTATATACTTCAACATCCCCCCCGACCTTTATCCGTTCAAACCCTCCCGACGTTGATTGACTCGCCCGAACGCACGTCGAGGCAGCCATGTCTCGCGAGCTGTTCTACGCCTACAAGGAGACCCGGCTTGGCCTTGAGCCCTCGTCGCCGGCAACCGTTGTTCACGCACACGTCCCTGCCATCAATGGCAATGCTAGCCGGCGGCTAACGCGGCTCGTGGGCCGCAATTCGGGCAACGGCAGCAGCAACAGCAGCAGCATATTTTCCAGCGGCAGCAGCAACGGCCACACATCCGGCCTGTTGTCGGGCGAGAGCACATTCACAGAAGAGGAGCGCATTTATCGCCACAAGAACCTGTCGACCGAATCGGGCATCTTCCATCGCCAGCACCACGACGCGCCGCGCAGTTTCCTGTGGCGCGTCCTCGAGGGCGGCCATGTCATCAGCATCCGCGTTGTCGACGTCGCGCGGTCAGAAGGATCGCTGTCGGCGTCGGCCTCATCGTCTACCGTACCGGCGGCGGCGGACGCGCCCCTGATCCTCTACCTGCACTTCCCCAAACCGGTGCGCCCCGGCTGCATCGCGCTCGCCGACCCGCCGCAGCACGACGCACTGTCCGTCTTTGCGCTCGACGAGTCCTGCCACCTGCACCACCTCCAGCTGCGCCCCGACGTCTTCCGCAAGCGCGCATTCACGAGCGAGGCCGACCTCGGCGAGGCCTGGAAGCCGTACCTTTCGGCCACGTTCAACTTCAAGCAGCCGCGCCGCCTCGTCGCCGTGTCCGCGAGCGAGTTTGTCGTCGCACTGCACGACGGTGGGCTCATCAGCTTCCGCCGCGACCACGTCCACGACGCCACGGCACACACAACGTCGGGCGGCTGGAAGGAGTCGTTCCACAGCCCCGTCGGCCTGATGCAAGGCCTGCGCAGCATTTTGCCGTTCAGTGGCGGCCCGACGATCAAGTACGGAGGCACCAACCTCGAGATCACGGCGGCGGCGTCGGCCGTCACGTCCCGTCTGGGGCTGGACGAGACGACGTTTATGTTCACCGTCTGCCTCGACCACCGCTTGCGCATCTGGAACGTTGAGCGCGGCGAGATCTGCTACACGGGCGACATTCTCGGTCAGCAGCGCGAGCCTAACGAGGCGCTCGGCAAGTGGACCATTGACCCGAGCCAGACGAACCTGCTGCGCGTGCTTGTGCTCGGCGCGGGCACGGCTGTGATTGTGACGTACTCGCCCGTGGGCGCGGGTGCGTTCAAATTCTGGAAAGCGACGGCCAAGGTCGACGGCAGCGGCAACATTTCCGTCGACATTGACGACGTCGACAGCGCACCGGAGCCCCTTTTGCCGCCGACGCCGTCTGCCGCAGACGTGTGGACGCTGGCCGACTTTGCCATTACGTACACGCCGCCGCGCAAGCTGGGTCTGTGGGTGCTGTGGAAGAACAATCTGATCTACCGCGTGATGCAGATGGACGGCGACTTTGACAGTCTGTCGACAGCCTGGACGAACAACTGGGTGGGCGTGCAGACGGGCGGCGGTGTACCGACGGCCCAGACATCGGGCCCGTGCGACCCGACGGATGCGGCCGAGAAGTGGCTGGACACGATCTTCTTCCCCGGCCGATTCTCGCGCGCGACGCTCGAGACGGCACTTGCCATGTATGAGCGCGGCCTCGGCGCGGCCAGGGAGAACAACCGTGCGGGCGCCTCTGCCAGCGCGGCGCTGCCAGGATCGGCGTCCACTAAGAGTCTGATGGAGTCGATCTGCTCTGTGCTGGGAGCGACGGCCGTGCTGGAGCGCAGCTCGTCGAGTGCGATGGACTACGACCTGTTCCGCAGCGCCAGCGAGATCCAATGGCGCCGCTTCTACCGGCTGCTCGTGGAGCTCGACAAGCAGCGCGGCGAGGCGCTGGCGCTGGCGCTGGATCCCGAGCTTGGTCTCGCGTGGATTGTGTGCACCGACTGCATCGCTGTGGCACGTGAATGCAGCGGCCTCGAAAAGGTGTACCACAACGCGGCAAGCGGCAACTACACGAGCACAGCGGCCGCCAGCACGCGCGGGCGGGCGTTCTCCAACGCGGTCTATCAAAAGGTGGGCCGGCTGCTGGCGGCGGGTACGACATTTGTGGACAGTTTCTCGGACGGCATGCTGCAGTCGAGCGAGGCGGCGCTGCGCGCGGAGCTGTTTGGCGAGTGCGCGTCCAAGCCGGACGAGGAGCGCATCCAGTACCTGTCGGACAAGGCGGGTTTCTGGCGGCACCTGACGGAGGACGAGTGTGCGCAGGTGATTGACATTCTGGGCGACAATTTTGAAGACGTGGACATGGCGACGTACCGGGCGCTGTTTTCGCTCTTTGACGATGTTGTGCAGCAGCAGCTGCAGGGCGGCCACGACGTGCGCTACCCCTTTACGCAGTTTGGCCAGAAGCTGGTCATCCGCGGGCTGCAGGACACGGCAGAGCTGTTCTGGCAGATTCTGTTCCGGCAGCTGATTCTGCTGGTGCACATGGAGTTTGAGATTGAGGACGAGCGGGTGGCGCTGCGCAGCCGCGTCGAGGTGGGCCAGGTGTATGCGCAGCTGATCGAGGCACTCAAGCGTCTCGAGCTGGTCAAGTGGCTGTCGCGCACCGAATTTAGTGTCGCGCTGTCGCGGTCGGAGCGCGAGTCGCTGTCGGGCTCGTTTTCGGGCGGCGCGAGCGGCGGCTCGTTCTCGGCCAGCGGCTCCTTTTCCAGCGCGCCGGGCGCGGGGCCCAACGGCACGACGGCGTCGGGCGGCGGCGGCGACAGTGAGAACGCGACACAGATCATCACGGCACTGGAGGGCAGCGTCGGCCACCTGCTCGGCCTGGGCGAGCTGGCGGACAACAACACGAGCCTGTCGTCGCTGCTGACAGACATGATTGTCGACATCTGTTCGGCGCAGAGCACGATCCAGCTGAATGCGGCCATGATCCAGTGCATGCTGCTGAAGCGCGGGCGTGCCGACCTGTCGCAGCAGCTGGGCGCATTTGCCAACAACGACCCCTTCTCGACATATGTGCAGGGCCGGACGTACCTGGCGCTGCGCGACTACGACACGGCGGGCATCTACTTCCAAAAGGCGGCGATCGGGCTGAGCGGCGGCGTGCTGCATGCCTTTGCACGGCACAGCGCAGGGCTGATTGACGATGCGGAGTGGAACCTGTTCTACAGCGGCCTGCCCAACTACTATGCGCACATTGTGTCGCTCTACGACCGGCACAAGGCGTTCTCGTTTGTGATTGACTTTGCGCGTCTGTCGCTGCAGTTTGTGCGCAGCAAGGCCAACGGCATTGCGGGCGCGGGCTCTCTGAGCAACGGGAGCCAAAGCCAGAGTCAGAGCCAGAGTCAGAGCCAGGGCGGCGGCAAGGGCCATGCGAGCCGAAGCGGCAGCCTGGGCGGTAACGACCCGACGGCCGAGGCGGCCGGTCTGGCGTCGACACGCACGGAGATGCTGAGCCGGCTGTTTACGGCAGCGGCGGCGCTGTCGCGCTTTGACGTCGCGCACAGCGCGCTCATCTCGATGGGCCAGCCGATTCTTCCCGCAGGCGCGGCATCGTCTGCGTCGTCGGCTGCACCGCCACCGTCGCCATCGTCGCTGACGGGCTCGGGCGCGGCCACGGCGCTGCAGCGGTCGGGCCTGCGGTACCTGGTGGAGCGCATGTGCGAGACGGGCGCGGTTGCGTCGCTGCTGGCGCTGCCGTTCCCGGCCAGCCTGCGGGACGCCGTGGACGACGTGCTGGAGAACAAGTGCCGGGCGGCGATGGAGGTTGTGCGCGGCACGCCGTGGCACTATATCTTGTACAGCTGGCGCGTGGCGCACAACGACTACCGCGGTGCCGCGAGCGTGCTGCTGGACCGGCTGCACAAGCTGCAGCAGGCGGGCGAGGGCGACAAGTTCCTGGCGGCGCCGGGTGGTGGTCTTTTGGACGGGGATGACGAGGCGGCCAGCGACGACATTCTGGACACGCCGGTGACGCGGCAGTACCTGATGCTGATCAACACGCTGAGCTGCGTGGAGCCGAAGCAGGCGTGGATCTACACGGAGGATCCCATGGGCGCGCCGCCGTCGGCCACGCGCACCAAGGCGCCGTTCGATGTGGGCACGGAGTCGGCATCGCAGTCGCAGTCGCAGGATGCCGAGGCCAAAGACAAGGCCAAAGCGGCGTCGCCAATGGCATCGTTTCTGAAAAAGGCGGCGGCTGCGCAGCGGCCGGCATGGCGCAAGGTGGTGACGCTGGCGGACCTGCGGACGCAGTACCAGGCGGAGCTGGACCGGATTGCGGCGATCCAGAACAACCAGTTTGAGTTTGCGGCCGGAGACGTGGCCATGGACTGAGCGTGCCTTGGCTGTTGGTGCAGACGGACATACGCCGTCGACGGCGTTGGGATCTTTTGAATGTTTACTGTTTATTGTCACGTTGTTCTTAATACATGTTATTTAGTCTACTCTTTGGTTCAAGATGATCTATTCACGGTGGCAGTGTTGCGAGTAGGATGTATTATATTTATAGCAGTAACACTCTGTTAAAGAAGAGACAAAACTCACCTGAGAACGGAAAAGTTGAGGACGTGTGCTTCAAACGCCTCGTAGCTAGAGATGGCCTCGAGGTCCACCGACGAGAGGTCGTTTGCCGTGTCTTTTTCTGCCTCGGCTGTCTTGGCCTCGGGGCGGTTCCACGCCTGCATGCGGCGCTCCAGGTCCTCGCGCAGCAGACGGATGTTGTCGCTGAGCTTGCCGACAGGCCGCGGCTTGGGCGCCCGCACGGTGGCATCGCTGTCGCTGGAGGAGGAGGACGGCGCGGTCTCGTCGCTGCTGATGTAGCCGCTGTCGTCCCGGGTGTGCTTGACGAGGGATGCGACGGGCGGCGGTGCGTCGGGCCATGACTCGTCGTCTGTGGTGTCCTCGGGCTCCTTGGCGTCTGTCTCCTTGGCGGCGTCGGCGTCGGCCTTTTTCAAAATACGCCCCAGCCGGGCCTGCAGCGCTGCCATTTTCTCACGCACCTCGGCGGCATTCTCGCGGCAGCGGTCGTAGACGGCGGCGCGGGCGCACGGTATACACTTATCGGACAGCCGCAGGGCGAGGAACAAGGGCACGGGCGGGCACGCAGTCGTAAAGCTAGGCCCGCGCAGGTCCCGGATGGGGTAGATGCGCTCGGTCGTGTGGTCGCAGGCAAAGATGACGCAGCGCGTGAAGAAGCGGGTGTTGACCGGCGGTCTGGCGCTAGCGGGGGCTGTGGCTGACATGTTGTCAGCGGTTTCTGGGAGGGGAGAGGACGTACCTGGCTAGAGATGGAGATGAAGATGTGATGTTGTCTGTTGCTGCGATGCATTGTGGTGGCGTTGCTGGACTATATAGGTCAGTGTGTGGCCGGCGTGAACAAGACGAGCGAGGCGTTGCAGCACGGCATGCAGTTCTCTTTGTCAACCATTCTATTGTAGTCATTGTTCATTGTTCATTGTCATTTGTTCATCTGTTAATCTGTCCGTCTGTATCTGTCCGACGGCTCTGTTCATCTAGATGCACGCCGAACAAAGACCACAACGGATGAACAAGGGCCTACTATTCTACACGTTCAAAACAAGCCCGTCTACGATCTGCGACGCCATTATCTCATCAAAGTCGCGCGCCCATGCCAGCCGGGGCGTGCTGTTTGTGCTGTTTGTGCTGTCTGCCACATCAATCTCGCGAAACCGGCCCGGCCCGGCCTCGGCAACGTGCGGCACGCTGTACCCCAGCCGTGCCAGCGTCTGCAGCAGCTTGCTCGTCGACGGCCCGTCGCCGTCGGCCAGAATCAGTCCGCCGCCGCCACGAGGGTCCTGTGCGGCATGCAGCAGACACGCCAGGTCAGTCGTCGAGTCGCCCAGGTACACGACGGGCGCGTTTGGGGCGGCCGCGACCGTGAGCGCCTCGAGCTTGTCGCGACACGACGAGATGGGTGCTGTGCTGCGGTCTGTCGTGGCGCGCTCGTAGTTGGCCGTGATGGCGCCGGTGTCGCTAATGGTGTTGGTATAGACCTTGATGGCGTCAGCGGGTAGTGTCTGCGTCGCGACGACACCCCGGATCCAGGCATCGGACCAGTTGACCGACACAATCGACACCGGCCATGCGTGGCGGTTCGCGGCCGATACAAACTCGGCAAACCCAGGCCGTACGCGAACGCCGCCGCTGTTGTCTGTATGCACGGCAGCCTGCGCGGCGTCGGCAAGGTGGTGTGCGGCCATGCCCCTGAAGAGGCCGGCTGCAGCGAGGGCGCGGATGGAGCCGCCGTCGACGTCGCGCAGACTATCGAGAAAGGCGAGCTCCTGCGGCAGGCCGGTGCGGTCGGACTCGACGGGCACATAGTCGGCCTTGTGGCGCGCGTGGCCGGCCATGTAGTCGTCGAGGATGCGTTTCCAGCGCCCGTCCCAGTCGGCGGCGGCGGAGCTGCTGCTGCCGCTGCCGTCGGCCTGGGCGTCGTCGCGTGCCGTCTGAAAGGCGACGGCGGCCTCGGCCAGATGGCCGATTGTGTCGCTGGCAGTAATGGTGCCGTCAAAGTCGAGGACGATGTGCATCTTGGCAGGACAGTATACGTTACGCGCGAGTAGTGTGTGCAGCGGGAGAAATGTCCCTTGTCATGAGACAGACAATAGACAGTCAACGGCTGATCACAAGTTGGGGTAGGATTAGCTCCAAGGCGGTGATGCTCCACCTTTCGGTGATGTCATAAGTTATGTTCTTTCATCGGTTCAGCAGTCGATGCATTTGTCTATTCTTTTGTAGATTTTGATATAAATATGATCTCCTTGAAGCTGTCAGGAGAACATAGGGCAGCCATGGTCGTCAGCGAAACAAAGGGAGGAAATAAACGACGAATAGAAGACAAGAGATAGAGAATCATAAATAAAAAATTAAAACAGCAAACTGTGCCCTGCATAAGTGCCCCAAGACCAAACAACCAACGCCTCGACCGCGACCGGCGGCGATGAAACAGATAAAGTCGATGTATCGACAGAAGCCAAGGTAGAAGAAAGGTGCCAACGTCGAAAAGGTGCAACGTCGGCCAGAGAAAGAAATCAGACTACACGGACGGCATGACAACGTCCTCGAGCTTGATATCCTCGTCGTCGTCGTCATCGGTGTCGGCCGACTCGGCCACAAACTCGGACGCCTTGACCTCGGCCGTCGCGGAACCGTCCTTACGGTTCTCCGACTTGAGCTCCCAGTTGTTGGCGAAGCGGCCGCTGCGGTGCAGGTCGGCGACCTTTTCGAGCGTCTGGCGCATGTAGATCTCAGGCTGGGGGATCTCGGCGCGCAGTGCACGCATGGACCAGAAGCGGAAGCGGCCAAAGCAGGAAAAGATGAGATCGAGCAGCACGTTTTCGGGCATGCGGGCCGTCTTGGCCTCGAGCTTCTTGGCCTTGGACATGGCTTGGCCAGTTTTCTGTTCAGTAGTATTAGCAACGGCTCAACGGCAGAGGGAGGGAGGAGGCGGCGTACAATAAAGTCGGTGGCGTAGTTTTGGTTGGCGATGCTGCCGTTGCCGATGATGCGGAAGTCGGCCTTGGTGGCGTCGCCAAACTTAACTTGCGACTTGGGAATCATGGCGGCACGGGCGCGCTCGTTGAGGATGTAGTCGCTCTCGACGTTCTTGACGGGCGCGCAATTGAGCTCGTGCCGGATGCGCCCCTCGACGATTGTGCGTTCTGATTGTTAGTTGTTGTCGTAGTCTTCCCAGAGTCTTCCCAACATCACCAGATACGCACTTGGAATGGCCTTGCGAAAGTACTCTTGCCGCGGCGGGCGCCGGCCATGCTGCCAGTGGTATGCCGGCTTGTCGACGCGCTCCGGCTGCTTCTGGCGCAGCAGGTGTGCCGGGATGCCTGCCGCCGCTGCCGCCGCGCGCCGCTTGTTCTTGGCCTTGAACCCGGGCAGGTCCTGTTCGCTAAAGATAAACGTGTTCTTGATCTGCGTGTTCTGGTTCGTCTGCTTCGGATTGCTCTTCTGGTCCAGCATGGGCAGGTCCAGCTCGTACTCCTTGGGCAGAGCCTGGTGGCTGGCAATGTCGCCACGCAGCAGCATGCGCATGCGGTACTTGGGCTCGCCGTTCTTTCCCGTCTCGGTCCACTGCCGCAGCGTCGCCACCTGGATCTCCGTGTCGTCGTCCATCTTGTCCCACGCCTCCCACACGTACGGCGGCACGCGCACTAGGTACATGCTGCCGGCGTGCTCGTTGGCCTGTGTCGCGTTGTAAAACTCCAGATCGCCGGCGTCTTCGTAGATGTCGTCTTCGGTGCCACCCGTGCCCGTCGCCGCCGGGATGTTGGACAGGTCGCCGTCGTCGCCGTCGACGTCCATCTTGACGGCCATCTCCGACTTTACGGCCGCGTCCGCCATGTCTTTTGGTATTTGTATATCGTGTGGTGTCGGTGAGTAGTGATACGGAGTATTCTGTAAAGGCGCAGTCGAGATGAAACGTAAACGATGATGCACAAAGAGTGCACGCTGACGAGGTTGTCAAAGAACGCGATGCGATAGCTGACCCGATGCGGCTCTTGATAAGTGGGGATGAGTGACTAATCAGTGAAAGGTGGATATACAGTCATTCACTGTATTGGCACTGTGTATCACAACATCACGAGTTACCATCTGTACAACATCGCACAGTCACTGCCGCAGAAACATCTGCTCGGTCCATAGCTCTTTTGGTAATAGGCGGCTATGTGCATAATGCTTACTTAAGAGCAAACTATGCACTATAGTGGCCTGCTTTGTGTACTCCGTTCTGCTGTCATCTGTACCTGTGATGAGGACTTCTTGACTGCTTAACATCTCTGCTATTGCTGACTAATGTACACTCGAATCATGCGGTAAGCGGGTCTCTCAGCTGGAGATATCAGAGAGGCGGTGAAGAGGACGCAGATAAAAGGAGGCATATGCTTATGTAGTGGAAATGGCCGCCATGCCAACTGCTGCTGTTTTTGAAAGAAATAAAGATGAAAAAAGACATGTGGAGAGTGAAAAGCTATGCGAAGAGTTTACCCCTGACGGTCAACAAAGAAAAACAAAGAAGACTGTAATATCATGGGGCAACTAGCCTTGCTAATGTTTATCGATCTCACTAGGTCGACAACTGTACTCCGTAGTCTTGATGTTTCTATCTATTTTGGTAACGCTGGTAATAAGGCTTTGTGCGGACGGACGGGGTATGCTTAAGCATACTTATATGCATCGCAATGTTTTTGTTTCTTTAGCATTTCGAGATATCAATTTTTAATTTAAAATTATTCAAAAAGATAAAAAAAGAAGTAAAATATTCAAAATCTGATTACACAAAGCCATACCAGACAAACAAATCCCAATCAGCTCGGTAAACACGATCACCGTCGGCCACACGTAAGCAGACATGATATGCATTGTTTGAGTGCTACAAAATTCCCCGGATTAAACAATATGACTTGCTTAAGCATACTTGGTATCCGCCAAGCAGATAAGGCTGTAAGCATATGCTTACTCGTAAGCTGATGTGATGAGATTCATGGTAAAGACGGTCCGAGGTTTACGTTATTTCCCGTGATTCATTGCAGATGTGATGAGATTCACGATAAAGTCGGTCCGAGGCATGTAATTCACTGATAGTACTGATGTGATGAGATTATGATAAAGACGGTCTGTGTGCTGGGTAGTACGCAGATACACGCATGTGAACGTGTGACAGGCGGCAGTGTTTCACCCCTCCGCTACAAAAGGTCCAAGCTGCCGCCACAGCAAGCAGGTGGGGAAAGGGGCATCAAGCTGGCTGCAGGGGTTGAAGACAGCCAGGCGGCAAGCAGGCAGGGCAGCGTGGGCTCAGCAGCATGGGCTCAGCAGCATGAGTCTGTACACATAAGAACAAGCCCGAGGAAGGAAGAGGTGGATGATACCTGCCAGAAAGTCTGACAAAACTCGGTCGGCTTAAGTGCGTATCTTGCTGTCATCCTGCTAGTGATATCACGTTCAGCTCGCTCGCTTCCCCTCCCTTTTCTTCCCGCCCCTCCTCCCGCAAGCGTCTTTTTCTTTCTTCTTTTTCCTCTTTACCTCTTCTACTACATACTATACATACTCCGTACGTATGTACTAAATGTAGAGTATCACGGAGTTTCTGTTTTAGCAACATCACCTGAATGCCCTCCTGTCTTTGCCAAATGTGCACGCATATTAAGCATTAAGCATACGTACGTACTCGTTTACTCCGTAGACCCGTACCCTGCTTTGTTTGTCTGTTGTGCTGTTTTGCATTTCAAAAGTTTTAGACCCCTAAACACAAACGTGCTGATCGACGGCGTTTCGTCTGTCACTCGGGTCTTTTCTCGTTTCTGCCACCACATTTGCACTCTGCTAGTATGTACATGTACATATGCATTCTTGCACTTTCGCATGTCAAGATTGTAAGCACCTTGACTACTGCAAGACGAGCACTCCCCGTTCAGCAATAACTCTCATGATATCATCGTCATGCGACAACTGCTTACATTATCTTACTGCTTCAGGTTAAATCCTTCACGCCATGCCATTGGGCTTCCTCTTCGGATGGCTTGGTGGAGCTTGTTCCACTAGACGCCACTGCTGCCACCAGTTCCAGCATATGGACATGTTACGTACGGAATACTCGCCCGTCCCTTCGCTTTTCCTTTTCTCGTTTTTCCTTTTCTACACTGTAATGCTTATGCTTACATGTGCTCCGTAATCGAGTCCCAATGCAGGCAACGTGTAGCTTAGTAATTCTCGTCGAGACGCAGCAGTGACGGCAAGTGCTACACATATGGATTCTTCTTCTGTAGCGTCTCCGTAGCGTAAAAACGCATCTCGCAATCGCACAAAGGGGCTGAACCCTGACAGTCCTGGTCGCTCTTCCTTGCGACGTTGCCAACGCTCTTGCCAATCGCTTCACCTGCCGCCAATCGCGCCTTCTGCATACGGACGACTCCCAAGTCCTGTTGCGTCTGTGTGTTGGGTTGCTCCTGCCCCCCCTTTCACGCAAGCTACCATCCACTAGAATCGCTGGAAACGCCGTCCTATGTTGTGCTCTTCCATCCCACCTCCACAGTCCACATCTGCCCCCCCCCCAACCCCATCGTGTCCTCCTTTTGTCTCTTCGTCTTGGTCTTCAGCTTCTCTCTTCCTCTCGTGCCTCATCACCACACTCTTTTGGTCCGCGTTTGGATTCTTCTTGTGCAGATACCGACATCTTCTCATTTTCCTTCTTGACTGTTGTATTTCTGTTCTGTTTCTACTACTGACTGTACCTTTTCTGTATTCTTCCCTCCCGGCTTGCCTGCTCTCTTTTTCTTTTCTTTTTTTTCTTTTCTTTTCTTTTTTCTTATTTTTTCTCTTCTCTTTTTACGTTTCATTTCGCTTCCATTTTCCTTCATTCTTCTTTTCCCATTTATTTTACTATTTCCCCTCCTTTTTCCCTCCTCAGCGCGGCAACCTGTATCATATATCTTGTTCTATAAAGGTACGTTTGTCTCTGCCTTCCCCTCGCATGCGCAGTCTTTGCGTCGTCTCTCGGCTCCGTCTTCCCCTCACCCAACAGCCGGCGTGCCCATCGACACTCGCGCCATCGCCGCTCACCACTCGCCGCTCGCCGCTGCCACCCATCTCGACACTAAGGGCGGTGAACATATCCAGCACTAAAACTAGCACCGCAACGGCATTCTCGACCTCCGTTATCGAATTCCAGCCGAGATTACTGCTCGACTGCACCATTACGACCAGCGAACCGCTGTCGTTGTCTGTCCCATGGCAAAGACAGCAAGCGGGCAAGACACGACATGCATATGCACTGGCATAGTGCGCTCTGCGGAGCCCTGGTGCCCAACGTCAACGACATCGATGACCAGGACAGGTCCGATACAAACACCTGCGACGCAACCGCAATCGCAACCGCAACCGCAATCGCAACAGTAACAGCAACATCAAGCCATGAAGCACATCCAGGACCATGACTAGTCACCTCCAACAACCGTCTGGCCCAAGGCCGGGAGACGCACACGCACGCGCACACGCACGAGACATACTGAACCTCACTAACCCGGCGCAGTATTATATATTCCGCCGAGTCCATCCAGCGATTTGGCCTGTACGAAAGGCTACGATACGATACGATACGCTGTTGTAACAACAAGACACGACACGAAGCAACACGACAAAGGCATATAGAAGCCCAAGAATTCGAACGAGGAACGAGAAGAAAGACAAAGAACGAAAAGCATCAACGCGCGAGCAAGCACGTCTGCCGCAAACGTTGGCAAGCAAGCGAGCACCGCTGCTGTTCTCTTGTTCTTCACTGAGCGATCGTATCTCTGTTTTGCATATACCCTCCCATCCACCACCACCACCATCACCACCATGGACGATTTGCGCTACAGAGCGCAGCAACCGCCTCTCGGCGACGCCAATATGGCCTTTGCCTCCCCTCCACGAAACGGCAACCGCCTGTCCCAGCCGCCCCCCCCTCACGACCCAAGAGCTATGCTGCCTCGGCGGTTCACCACTGAATCAGGACGGTTACCAACACTGCCCAACCTCACGGCACAGCGCATGCCCGAGCAGCAAGACATGTCGACCTCGGCAGTATGTTTCCTCTACTTTGCTATTTATAATGTCTACTGTTTCGTTTTTGAATTTCAAAATTCAGTGTCGTGCTTGAATTTCACCATCTAACAAGATACTCTACAGGCTCTGCACAAGGTTCAACTAGTAAGATCTCCCTGGGCGCACCAAGCGTGGCGTTTGCATCTACAGCTGCATTGCCTTCCAGCGTCACACCGCGTCAAACCTCTCAACTGACACCGCGTAGCTGGAAAAGAAGAAGCTCGAGTATGAAAAGCTTCGTGAGCAGAAGCGCCGGTTCGAGGCCGAAATGCAGAAGCTAGACCGGCAGCAGCTGCGCGACGAGCAAGAACTGGCCGCTATGCAGGAGGATCTGGGTCGCAGTATGGGCGCCGCCATCAACTCGGGCCACCAGTCCGAGCCCACGACGCCGCCCGAGTACCGCGAAACATCTGCTGGCTTCCCAACCATGTTATCGCGTCCTAATCGCTACTCGACCTCCAGCTTGACCTCGCCACCTGGTCTCCTCTTCAACCGCCCCGGCCGGTCCGGCTCGCAGATTGCATCGCCTCAGTCCAGCATCATGCTGTCGTCCTCGGCCTCGTCTGTTCAGCGCTACGGTTTCGACGACCCCCGCTCTGTCCCTCTTACGCGCCGCAACAGTGACGACGATGACAAAGAAGAGGCAGTCCGTCAAGATCCTACGAGCCACCGCTCCACCAATGCGTACGTACTTGAGATCTCTTCCTCCCTTGCCCGTTTTTATTTTATTTTATGTTTGTTACTTTGTCCGCCTCATCAAGGCTCGACGAGATACATCCGAGCCGCACGCTTATCCTCGTACCGTCCTCGCTGCTATTGATAGTATCATGGCCCTGCTCCTTCTTTCTGCTGTCCCCGCTAGTGCGTGTATGAGAGCTGCTGCCTCTCGATCGATGAAAAGCTCCAGCAGGCCCGTCTGGTGTCAGTGCGTCAGACTGTGAGGTGTCCCGCACATACGGCCGTGCTCATGATATGCTCAGTCGGCTCACTTGATTCATCACACGTCATCGCGAGTGACTGGCAATGGCCTTTCACCTGAGTCTGTCGTGGGCATCGAAGCTTGGCTTACTTTGACGTCGAAACGCTCTCTTGTGTGCTTGTATCTTGAAAATTCTTAAGGGCTCGCTTCATTGAGTTCATATTGACCCACTTTCCATTATCATCACTCAAAAGCATCCCCGTTCAACCCAGCATCATCTTCCGTCGTCTTCAGTGTTACCATTCGCTATTCATCCCCATTGCAGATCCTAGCTCTAGCTGTCCTTGGGGTTTCGATAGTGACTTGGATCTGAGCTCATCGCCACGTCCTTGTGCCGTCTAGTTGACCCCATCAGACGTTGCCCTTTCTCCCGTCTTTCCTTCTTATTCCTTCTTCCAGTCTTTTCTGTTCTTCTCCTTTCAGTCTTCTCTTACCACCAACCCTGCTTCTTCAACTCCTTTGCGTGCCATTGTTATATTGTCGAGTTCTCTCGGACTGCAAATCATTGCTTTCAACTGGGTGACACTCGTGTCTTATCACATCATTTCTATTGTCTTTCTCTTTTTACTCTTCTATCCTCTTTCTGCCCTTCTGCCCTATACTCTGCAGCCAAAAGACATTCAACATCTTGACGAACCCAACACTCGCTCAAAATGTCCCACGGATCTCCTGCTACGGCTGAAGAAGCATGCACTGACTCGCTATCTACCTCCAGCATGAATCGGTATAGCATGCCCGTCACTCGGTCCAAAACGGCCTTTTACGACATCTCGTCTTTGGACCAGACCAACACCACTCGTTTTCTCTTTGGCGAGGACGAGGAGCACCGCAACGGCGAGGTCAAGCACTATCAGCCTGTACCCCCCGTTGCTCCTAGCCACGACGAGAGCTTCCCAACCCTGACTCGCCGTGAAGGTCAGCCCCACATGGTAAGTTTGCATGAATCGAGACCGCGATGGGCCCCGTTCACCCTGTTTTCACATTTACATCACCATCACCTTGCTCTCAGTTTTTCACATTCTCCCAAATATATTGATCAAGGAAGAGTAATCGGGATGACTACATGTTTCGCACAATTATAGCCCCGTTAGACTTCTTTCTTCTCCTTTTTATTGGCCTTTGGTCGTGTTACCCTATGGTCACTGCCTGGAGCCAAATACTTTTGCCGTCTTGCTCACAGATCCTGTCAATCATTTTTCTTCCCTCAATCTTCTTCCCTTGTATTATTCTCCTTACCTCTCTCCCCTCCCCTCCCTTTTGACTTCTTCTCTCTAACATTACTTTCTTTTCTTAGCTGTCTGCTTCATCGGCCGCTTTGGATCTTGCCTCTCAGCCCTCCAAATCGGAAGCCAACCAGAATCCAAGCACCTGGGCCAACGCTCGCCGTCATCGCACGCAGCCCAGCCTCACTGGTCTTCCCAACCAAGCCATGCCGTCGTCACAGTCAAACGCGTCTTCAGACGCTGCCGGCATGAACGGTGGCACTTCTGTGCGTCAATCGTTTGACATGAAGTTCTACGGTGAAAACTCCAACGACAACTCTGTGTCGTCCATCATGAGCTCGCCCGGCAACCAGGCCATGGCCACGCCCCCCAAGCAGCTGCAGCAGTCATACTCAGCCAATGACATTGCCACCATCAAGGCCACGCCCGGCTCGGTTATGGCCCTCAACGCCAACAATCATGCCCAGCAGTACCTGCACAATCACAATGCGAGCCTGGGCCGCATTCCCCCTGGTGCCATGCCCAACCGCCACAGCCGCGAGCTGTCTACAGCTGACATGAACAATGCCATGGCCGTGCGCGAGTATGCATCCATTGGCACTGCTCTGCAGGGCAACCCGGGCTCGTACGGCCCCGGCCAGCTCCCTGTCAGCGGCCCTTCGCACACGCAGGCCGCCATCACTGCCGGCTCTCTGGCTGCTGCCGCTGCGGCGGCGGCGGCGGCCTCATCCAGCACCGCCGTGGCCAACATTCCTTCTTCTGCTGCTGGCAACCCGTACATGGGCGGTCCTTACTACAATGGCAATGGCAATAACTACAACATGTCCAATGCACCTCCCGTCACGATGGGCAACCCGGCTGCGTACGGACCCAACTCGATGCCCATGCTTGCCCAGACGATGCAGACTCTGGTACTGGGCAACGGTAACAACGGTGCCATGTACCAGGCCCAGGGCTTTGGCAACTTTGGTCCCATCTACGGTGCTCCCCAGGCCCCCAGCGCCAACGCCCAGGTGGCTTCGCGCGACAGTCAGACCCGCGTCATGCAGAACCGCCGTCAGCTTGAGAATGATGGTAAGTCTTTTTTACGACTTATTTTGTCCTTGGTTTTCATCGAGTTTTAAGACTTGGGACAAAAACGCTAACTTGCCCTGATGTAGCTATGACCCGCTTCAACAACATGCCCCTTGAGGCTGTTGCCGGCACCATCTACGAGCTCTGCAAGGATCAGCATGGATGCCGCTACCTGCAAAAGCAGCTTGAGAACCGGATCCCTGAGCAGGTTCACATGATCTGGAAGGAGACCAACCAACATGTTGTCGAGCTCATGACCGATCCTTTTGGAAATTATCTCTGCCAGAAGCTTCTGGAGTATTGCAACGATGACGAGCGCACTGTTCTTATCCAGAACGCTGCTCAGGACATGGTTCGCATTGCGCTGAACCAGCACGGCACTCGGGCTCTGCAAAAGATGATCGAGTTCATCTCGACGGACAAGCAGATCCAGATCATCATCGAGGCGCTTCGCCACCGCGTCGTCGACCTTATTCAGGATCTCAACGGTAACCACGTGATTCAAAAGTGTCTGAATAAGCTCTCACCGGCCGATGCCCAGTTCATCTTTGATGCTGTTGGCGGCGCCTGCGTCGAGGTTGGCACGCACCGCCACGGCTGCTGCGTTCTGCAGCGCTGCATCGACCATGCCTCAGGCGACCAGAAAATCTGGCTTATTGCGCGCATTACGGATGAGGCTGTGACCCTGATCCAGGACCCCTTTGGCAACTACGTGGTCCAGTACATCATTGACCTCAATGACCACAGCTATACGGAGCCCCTTGTTGCCCAGCTTCGCGGCCGTATCTGCGCCCTGTCGCGCCACAAGTTTAGTTCCAATGTGGTCGAGAAGTGCCTGCGCTGCTCGCTGGATCCGTCGCGCGACATGATTGTCGAGGAGCTACTGACCCCTGGCGAGATTGAGCGTCTGCTGCGCGACTCGTACGCCAACTATGTCATCCAGACGGCTCTGGAGTACGCGACCCCTTACATGAAGGTTCGCCTTGTCGAGGGCATCCGGCCGCACCTGGCGCAGATCCGCTCGACGCCCTATGGTCGCCGCATCCAGGCCAAGATCCAGGCGTACGAGGCCCGCACCGGCGGCGGCCACACGAGCGGCCAGATCACGCCGGCCGACGCGTCGCAGGGCCAGGTCACGATGCACAACGCCCACAACGGCCACAGCCGTGGCGCCGGCGGTAGCAATGGCAATGGCCCCGCTATGATGATCCCTACGTCGGCGTTCTCGGCCAACGGTGTCAACAGTCTCGGTCCCCGGCCTAGCATGCCCAACCAAACCGTTATGCCAGCCCCAGGCCATGCTGGCCGCCCCATTGCCGCTGTCTACGGTGCGCCGCCTCCGTTTGGCCGCCCTGGGATGCCCCTCAACGGCATGCCTGGCATGATGCCGGTGCACATGCCGCCGAACATGGGCCCTGGAATGGCTGGTCCTGGTATGAACAACGGTGCTGACAACGGCGAGGCTACGTGGCTCTAGAATGGCGCGTGGTACCCTGCCCCTGCCCCTGGCCCGTACCCCTACCCTTACCCTTACCCATACATGATGCATTATTAGGACGCATCGTACTCGTCTCACTCATCACAGAAGCCGAGAAGCTGATGGGTCAACGACGGCTTGACGACGCGGCAATTTCACGCTGTCTGCTTGCATTATTACATCATTGCGTGTATGCGTTTGCGCGCGTTTGCTCTGTTCCAGCATTATTAACGACGTCACGGACACAAAAACATCGCCCTGTCCGATCTCTTCGGTGCAGCCGGCTTTCAATCTCCCAAAAAAAAACCAATGCCATCTGCTTGCGCGCTACAACCTTTTATCTTCTCTGATGTCTTTTTCTGTGATCTGTTCTCATATCATTCAGTTCTTTCTTCTGTGCCTCCTCCCTCGAGGCACGGCTCTATTTTGTCTCCAATTTGCATTTATATACATGTTGCCTGTGCCAGAACGCTCCAGACGCGTCAGACTCTTTTCATTCCTATTCTTCAGTCATATAGTGTGATGTCTAGTTGGATTGGTGGAAAGCGTGAGCCTCCTTGTCTGATTGCTTGTTTAACAGCTATGCAGTCTGCGGTATACGATGGTCAACGCTTCACGATTGTGTTTCATTCTTTTCTCTTCTGTCTTTTTTTCTTTTTCATTCTGTCGTTACGTTGACATCTTTCTACAAGACGCCGGCAAACAACACCAGTGATAGTGGCTGGTGTCTGTTCTTCGCCGCCATGGCTGCTGCTTTGCTTCTATGTTTGACTTCAGCAGGGTGTATGCAAATAGCACGACAATCAAACAAATATATCTTATCGTGCAAGTAAAGTGACCTCGGTATAAACCTGACAATATTCTCGAGGCATGTCCTTGTCATCGCCGCTTCTTTTACCGCCAAAGGCATACCGTGAAAACTACAAATCCAGCAGCAATGAATAGCAGATATCATGGCAGGTCACAGTGGCAAGTGAATAGAATAAACGTAAACAGAGAGAGAGGCAGGGGTATGAAGAATAATGTCTGTCTCGACTCCCAGTTGGATAGCATTCGCTTTTCATATATTTTAACTACTTTTGATTTTTTTCCACTACTGACAACACATCCACGTCAGCAGTGCACCCTGCCGCCACAAAAACACTGCAGCGACGTTCTCAACAACGCGGCTGCGGCTGTGAGCGGCTGCACTGCTGATACCGTCCATGCAGTCTCTGCCCAGCCGACCAACCCCAAAAAGAAGAAGATGGTGGGCGAGGCGCGAGAGACTACATTTACCGGTAGCGCCACAGGGACAGGGTGTTGTGGCGCTTCCAGGTCTTGCGGCGGCCGGCACGGGTCTTGTTGAACTTGTGGCCCTTGTTGAGGCCGCGGGACTTCTTGCCGGTGGCGGTGAGGCCGCGGGACTCGCGGTGCTTGTGGACGGGGTTGACGATCCAGTTGATGCGCGGGTCGCGGCGGATGGCGGCGTGCTGGGGGTCGACGAGGATGACCTCGTAGTACTTGTACGTCGAGTCCTGGTTGACCCAGTACGAGTTGAGCACGCGCAGGTTGCCGCAGCGGCGGCCCACACGCTCCTCGGCGGTCGACTTGAGCGAGCGCTGGTACTTGAGCTGGTTCACACCCTGGTTGGTCGGCTTGCCGTAGGTGGCGCCCTTGCGGACGGGCTTCTTGCGGCCACCGCGGCGCACGCGCACGCGGTAGATGACGTAGCCCTGCTTGGCCTTGTATCCCAGACGGCGGGCCTTGTCCGGACGCGACGGGCGCGACGCACGGTGAATCACGTTGAGCTGACGGAACTATATTGCGCAAAAAAAACACTCTCGTCAGCATTTCAGGTTTCTTCTTTTTTTGTTTGTAGTCATCCTAGGCCAAAGCCCAGGACAGAACAAGAAAGAATCGACACCGAAAGCGAGCAAAATTCAACAAGTGCTTTTATGCCCGATCGTCCGGGGACGGAAGCCGACACTCAACAGCAAGGTACACCAAGACCAGAGCGGCGGCGGTGCAGTGAACGGGAAGTTTGGCATAAAGACACGGGTGCACACACGAGGGCGAGCACACAGCGGCCGAAAGGCAGACGATATACAGTCAGGAGAGGTGTTGACCCTCGCCCGCCACATGTCGTTGCCGTCCAAGACTGCTTGCTGTCCTCGCTCTCGCGACACATCCTGCTTCCCTCTGATAGCCACTGCGCCGCCGTCATCTCTTTCTGCACCGTTGGCAGGTAGTCTCGGTCCCCTTGCTGTCCGGTCGGCAACTCGGCCTCGGACGACTTCTTCCGTTCCATCTTGTTTCATGTTGTAACAACGTGTCATGGTCGACAGAGGACAAGAAAATGTCTCTTCTTCTTCTTTGTAAAGTGTCTTTTTTGTTCAAATCATGTATAACGTACTTCCCAGCAGCGGACGCGCAGGAGAAAGCGCAGCACATCCGACTGCTTGCGCTTCTGGAGCTCTTCGACGTACTTGAGGGCACCCATTGTGACGGTTGTCGTATGTTGTCGATGGTTGTCGAGGGGGGTGTTCGTTGGGTGTTGAGAGAGAAGAGGTAAATTTTCGAGGCCCAGCCAAAAAAGTAAAAAGCCAAAAAGATCCCAATGAGTAAAAAGTACGCTAGAGAGAGGGGACGAAAAAATCCGGCCGTCGTTGTCATTTTTTTTCACACACTTTTTCCGGGCCGCTCTCGCAGCCAATCAGACACGGCAAACTATCACTATTTTGTGGGTACCGCACCTGCACCAGCCCTAATTTCGAAACTGATGACTAAGTCGTTGCCGGTCACATGGGTAGCCGTATGACCCGTTTTCTGCTTACTAACGATCAAGTGCACCTAGCCAATGACGTCTCACTGCCGATGTCTGTCAACAATGCCCCTTTCAACTCACCACATAAAGAGTAGTCAAGATGCTTTAATTTATAGATGCAGCTCATTTCATTGATGCTATCTACCAGAATCATCACTGTTGTATTATGGCAAGTTTTGTATTAAACTACTCTAAAGGAAGATCTTGCATCGCAAGTATCCAAGGCGATACTACGGAAGAAATCAAAAGTATGCGCCATGGGAATATCCAACGGCTACGAACAATTAAACCAAAAGAATAAACAAGAAATGAGTCAGCTCAGGTTCGGTAGTCCAGACAGATGCCGTCGATCATGTCCTGTCCCATCAACGACACCATCTGCGCCAACTTGGACTTAACGCTTGCATTGTCGGTCAAGGTGCTGCTCTCCCACGAGCTCAATAAAGAGGCCGGAAAGGGCTCTGCCAGCTGGGAGGCCAGGATGGGAACCGTGGAAAAGTCGTCTTCGGACATTTCCTCGAGCGGGATCATGCCCGGCATTGTGCTCCGAAAGAGAGAGTGCGTTACGTTCTCGTTGCCGGCGTCAGGGTCGTCTTCGACGGTGGGCTCTCTCTGCTCATCGTCGTCGTGGAGGCCTTCGTCGCTTTTGGCGCGCCGCTCGCGCGAGAGACTCACGTACGGCTGGCGGCAGTACAACGCCTGCGCTTCCACGTCAAAGGCATCCCACTGGTGCGTCTCGGGGTCGAGCATATACTGCGGCATAAAGCCAAGCTTGTACCGCATCTTGGGACACCTGGCAATGTAAAAGCCCGAGTACCACCACTTGTAGCCACCCTCAACGGCGAGGGAAGTCTCGCGCATGGCGCTGAGCTTGCCCGGGTTAAACTGGTGGATCGACGCGTCGTACATAAAGTACACGGCACTGACACAGTGGGGAAGCAGATCGATGACGCCGACGGCGACGAGCTTCCCGTCCAGGCGGTAGCACTGGTGATACGATCCCAGCTTCTTCTCGCGGATGCCGCCGCTCTCGTCGTGCTCATGGACCACCTCGCGGCGAAGAGGCGAGTTGCACAGAAAGCCAGTAAACGTCCTTTTCGATATCTTATGGTCGGGCTCGTTGTGAATGGTTTTCTGGTAGTTGACGAAAATGTCATACTTTTCGTCCGAGTACGTATCAAGCTCGAGCGTCACCTCGAACCGGTGGGCCGGATCGACATGTTTGGCATCGGAGGGCGGCACCGCGTCTTCCTCTGCACTCTCGGTGCGCGCCGGTTCTTGTCCTGGTCTTGGCTTGCGATTTCGACGACGAGTGCGCGTGACTTGCAACGGTGGCAGGTTGTGCAACTCCGCCTCATGCAGCCGCTCGCCCACGTCAAACGTTGTATCGCGCCGTTTTGCTTCTTCTCGAGACAAGGGCCGTACGCGCTGTGCCACTTTGGTGTACTCGTCACCGATGACATGGCGGCTGAAGCGGTTGACCGTTTGTCGGTGGTCTCGCGAGGGCCGGTAGGCGTTGGCATCCAAGCGAATGGTGTAGTGCGGACAGCAGGACTCTCTCTGGTTGGGACGGTATATCAACGATCCAGATCGTCTCCAGCTACGGTCGACTAGACTCTGGTAGAATGAAGCTGTAATCGACTTTGTTGTGACGTAGAACATGAACCCTGTGGCTCGTCAGTATCTACTCGAGGGGTGTATTTTAGTTCTGGGCTATCATGGGATGATGGTGTCGGTGCACACTTACGCTTGACGGGCGTGCCATCGGTATTAGCCTTGCTATGACAATACCCGCATGATGAAGAGTTCATGTAACCTAGATGGCAGCATTGTTAGCATGTTGTCAAGAGACCATCATATGCAGGGCATGCAACGGATAAAGCATAGAGCATGTGGTTACGATATAACAACAGGCTGGCGAGAGTCAATGAACGATACAAGATGCAGAGCAGGGTCACAAGGGGCATGGGACAAGAAGGATGACATGTTGTGAACTTTCAGCTACAGCCGCTTCTTGTGAGAATAATGGTGACGGCAGTATGCACGAGATATGCACGCCTCCAGGAGAAAGAAGAAGTATGAAATTACTGACAAAAAGAAGTAAAAGAGGACAGCCAACTAGCAATACGTCAGAGGTCTTGTGCGGTGTTTCGGACAAAACACGAGAGCAGCAATAGAACGAGTGTGTAAGAGAGGTGTGTAAGAGTGTAAGAGTGTACAAGAGTACGAGTGGGTGGGGTGTACGCCATGCCTTGCAGACGAGGGGATATAAGAGCCAACGGACGGGGCCGAACGAAACACGGGGGAGATTGATTGGATGAGAGAGACTGTATGTTGCAAGGAAAGACGGAATAAGAAAAGAAATAAAGGGACGAGGAACGATGAAGGAGAATGGCGAGCTCGGATAATGCAGATGTGCGAGAGGACATGTACTGCCAAGCAAGTACCAGAAGATTAAACGACAAGTGACACAGTATGAGAAGCATATCGGCATTCATAAGATTCAGTAAGAGAATCAAACTCACCAATGGGCTGGAAGTAGGAGTAGGGTTCATCGTCTGTTTCTGAGAACGAGAGAGCCATAGCGTCGAGTGTGTGTCGAACAGCAGGTGAATGGCAAAGTCTGTAGATGCTGAGCGTGACTCTTGATTGGTGCCTGATCAGATCTGAGAGTGTAGGATACAGTGTATGTCGTTGACTTGAGAACAAAAAAAGCCTTTCCGTAGAGGGGCAGGCTAAAGAGGCGAGACAAGCGCCGAAAGGGGGATTTGAAGGCTAGGGAGAAGAACGGGCTATTCAGGCTCTTTAGCGAACGAGGTTAGATGGAACCAGTGGCCGTGTGAGTCGGCAGCCGGCAGGCAGTAGTGGGAAGAGGGCCGGATCAGCCGGGGTCGAGAAAGGTAAAAAGACTGCTGCTATTCTGAACGAGGCCGAAGCAAGTGAGGCGTACTAAAAATGGGTCGTGAAGACAACAAAGGGCGATATAAGACAATACAAGCAAGATACGGCACAATGGTCAAGGGACAGCAGGGACTACCAGTGTTTAGTGGTTGTGGCCGACACAGCAACAGGGTCTCAGGGCTGGGGTTGTGTGTGTGTGGAAGCGGCTGCAGACAAAGGAGACTGATGATGGGGAGGAATGAATGATAATGGAAAGACAATGAAGATAAGACAAATCTAAGACAACAGCCAGATCAATATGGTTGGGTAGATTGGATGGGCGGTGAGACCGTAAGATCAGAGACAAGCGGGAGAAGCTGTACAAGACGGTGAAGGGTGACAGGGTGAATGGGAATAAATGGCAGAGGAATGATGACAGGCACGAGAGAAATAGAAGCAGAATATAAGCTAATCCGTATGCTTACTGTACACTGTACTTTTATTTGTTTCATGGCGATGGCGGGGTTGGGCACACGACCGCGGGTGGAGGTAGGGGCGTCGAATACGGAAGAGTAAAGAGAAGACGTCGAATACGGAATAGATAGAGAGAAGACGTCAAATACGATGTAAAAGAGAAGACGTCGAATGCAGCATCATCACCGACAGGACAGCACTCGATGCAAGAAACACTGACTGCTCATTGCATTGGAATTAAGAAACAGCACGCGTTATTGCCGCTCACATGACCAGCAAGTTGTCGTCTCAAGACGATCTGCAAGGCACAGTATATCAGTGATGATTATGTAATCAAAGAGCATAGTAACCACAGGCAGAATCAGTTGAAGTTACATGTAATAAGAAACAATCAATCAAAGCCCGTCAATCAGCTTGACGTCCCGTCTTGCACGTGCTCATATTGCTGTTAATTGGTGCCTTACCGCACGCCATCATTGTATGATTTCATGTAGCTGCAGCATCGTACGTCGTAAAGAATAGCTGCGAGCATCTGGTGGGCTGCTTTTGGTGTTCTGACCAGTTGGAGAAGTATAAGTATACAAAGAATCGGCGTCTGCAAGAAACGGAGAGAAGTTATGATTCGTCAGGGAAGAACCGATGAAAGAGAAAGAAAGAAAACGGAAGAAAAAAAATAAAATAAAAAATTGAGAAAAAAAAAAAAGAAAACTCAGAGAAGCCAAAGAGCGAATAAAAGAAAAGAAAAGAAAAGAAAAACAAATAAAAAATAAAAACAGCTTACCACTGCAACCCAAAGCTCAATCTATTTATTCCTTTTTCCTCTTCGACCCTACTCCAACTTTTTTGGCCTTTTTCCTTTTCCTTCCCTTGTGCTTTTCTTTTGGGTCCCTTTCTTTTTCGTCCCTCAACTCTCTCTACTCCGTATATCAGTCTAGCTCTCGCCGACGGGTGTAGCCCCTCGCACCATTCCTTTGCTATGGCACGAGACTTTGTCTGCCATCAAGTCGGCTCTCCAGCCAGGAGAGTAAATATATTTCTGTGACTGCACTTTGTAGTTTTTGCCTAATGATCTGTTCTCGACATACTTTGCTCGACATACTTTGCTCTCGACGTACTTTGTCATCTCGACATCACTGAACCTCTCTCAACTCTCGCCTCCTCGTCTTCTCGCCGCCATCGCAGCCACCCTCGCCAATTATCCCCACTACTCCTGGTACTTACCGTGGTACTTTGACAGAGCCGCTCGACGTCGGTTTGCCTCATTCGCCCAAGGCCTGCTTCGTCACGACCCGTCCAACTCGTTGGCACCCCTCGCTCTTCGTCTTCTTTTCATTTTCCCCTCTCCAAGAGCTGCTGGCCCCAGTCCACGGGTCCGTCAACCTTGTACGCCGCATCTATCCATCGCCATCTAGACCTAGACCTTGTCCTTGTCCTCCTCGTCGTCTGACCTCTTGGCCATCTCCTTGGCCGCTCTCTATCCTGTCAGTCATTCGCTTCTGCATTCACATCTCAGCCCCTACACAAAACTGACCAGTTTAATAGCCACCAGCTCGCAAAGCCTCATAGCTCTCTCCGCAAACCCGATCCCCGATTATAGCATCGACAAAGTACCGTTGCCTTACGAAACGCTCATTCTCCCCTAGCGCATTGCGACTGGTGGCTACATACCCTCCCTTTGTTTGCGACCGCAAGTCCCGTCCTTCCGCCGCCACCGGCACCACTCTGTGCGGCTTAATCCAGAGTTAAGCTCCCACTCTACAAATAGCAAAAGATCGACAGCTCCCCCTGCCGACCCAAGACGTGCTCCTCATCTCGCATACAACCACCAACATCGCCCGCTCTTCTCATCTCACATCTTACATCTACTGTCTCGCTCTTTCTGTTGCCCTATTGATACTCGCGCAGCACAAAAACACTGTGCCTGAGCAGGATCAAGCTCGCAACAAGTGTACACGACTCGTCGCACCTCGTGAGCTCACTGGTTTCGCACGCACGCGACCACTTACCCCCCGTATCACAGTCGCTTTCCACCTGCGACAGCCTCATCGGCAGCCAGCAAAGTACAAAACGGACGAAGCGCACCATTTCGCTCTCTCTTGCACACACACACACACACTCTCTCTCTCTCTCTCTCTCGCATCTCGTCTCTGCGGCCACACAGCCATGCAGATTGCTAGACATTGAGAAGCCACGCCATTCTTGTGCTACTCTGCCACCGTTTCCATTCTCATTTCTAATTTCTCATTTCCCAAAAGTCGCATACGACGTCTCGCTCACACCTTACCGCACCACTCTCCCCAACAAACCACCACACAACCGCACATTCACCCCGCCACAATGTCGTCAAGTACAACAGCCAGTAGCCGGTCGATGGAGTCAAGGACGGGGCGGTCAAATCAAAGTATGTTGTCTTGGGCGCTTTGCGCTTTGCACTTTGCACTTTGCACATACAAAAATACACTCGACTAACACGGTACAGGATACAACGCAAAAGGCGAACGTCTTGTGGCCGGTGTCGTGCCGCTGACCGAGGACAAGCAGTATGTCATGCTGATACAGTCTGACCGCCGGAAAGGTTGGGTGCTGCCCAAGGGCGGCTGGGAGACCGACGAGGAGTGCCAGGCGGCGGCACAGAGAGAGGCCTGGGAGGAGGCCGGCATCGTCATCCAGATCGACTACGACCTCGGCGACATTATCGAGACCCGGCCGCCAAAAGCGCCGTCGAAAACGAAGAAGCGCGAGAAAGCGCTCTACCGGTTCTACGAGGCCACCGTCATCAGCGAGGAGAACGAGTGGCCCGAGAAGAGCAAGCGCGAGCGCTGCTGGATGACCTACGACCAGGCGCACGATGCTCTGAAAGAGCGGCCCGAGCTGACAGAGGCTCTGGAGCGGTCGACCATAAAGCGCGCCTGAAGCGGCGGTGACGCAGACCCTTGCAGCTCGTATCAGCTCTGGGCGCAAAGACTCTCTTTCATTCTGCCTGCATTTCTGCATTTCTGCAACTGCATACTGCATACTAAACTGCATTCCGCATCTGCATTTGCAGTACTGTTTTTTGCACTTTGCAACGCATTCCGCTTTTATACCTCGTCCACTCACCGACAGTTCGTGGCTGAGCTGTCCATGACCTAAGCGTTACTTGCATCTACCTCTACCCACTCTGTTTCCGATTTCCTTTGCCGCTGTTACATCTTGTCATTTACCTGCATCCCCTCTGGCTATTTCTAGAGTCTTGCATATACAGTGTTCCCACCCTACCATTTGGTTTCTGGTCTTCGGTCTTCGGTCTTCTGTCGCTGGCTTGGGTTGTATGGCCGTCACGGTATCGCTTGGAGCATTGTGGGCTTGGCTTGCTGGTGGCTGGTGGCGTATCAATGGCATGATCATGATATCCATGATATCCGCCAGGTGAGGTGACCGCAGGGGCCAATGGACCAAAGGGTACGTACGGTACATATACACATGGGGGTTCCTGAAGATCAGCAAACACATTCTGAGCATCTCGGCGACAAAGTTGACTGGGCTTTTGTTTCTACCATATCGATGATTACCAGCTCTTTGCGCTCGCCCCTGTCTCATGGTGCTGCTCCATCATGCAACAGAGATGCAAAGGCGACACCGTGCTATTCTATGCCATTTGATGACTCGGTTCAATCCCCCCCCTTTTGATTTTATTTTTGGTTTTTATTTGTTGCTTTGCTTTGCCGGTATAGATGGTGTCTGGTGGCATTCACTTCTTGCCTTGGGAGTTTCAGGTCTGGGAAAAGCATGCCTATATACGAGCCACAGAACCAAATACATTTTTAGACGGACGTATCTTGAGGGTGTCTGCTTGGGTGTTTGGTATTTTTGGTATTTCACATTTACGGTATTGGTTCGGGCGTTTGCATGAAACGCAGCTGCTTTTTTTTTTGTTGAATTGGTGTTATATTAGCGGTCTAGCAGCGGCGTTTGGCTTGTCTTGGTCTCTTCACTCTCGTGCATAAAGCATAAACCACATGGCAACGCATTCATTATATGCATACTGTGCTACTCAATACGCTGTACATACGCTGTACCTTAATCGTGAATGTGCAAATATATGGTGCAAACGATCGCTCACAGACCGCTGCGGATCTTTTGCAGCTGGCTGATAAAACCGTAGCCAGCCGCCGCATACCCCCTGGCACCGCCAGCCTCTTGTGTGCCCGATGCACCCCGTGCGTCCTGTCCCGACGACGACGACGCGCTCAGCGATGCTGCACCCGCCGCCGCCCCATCGCCGCCCGTCGCCATCGTCTCGCGCTCCCGCTTCTCCTGCGCCGCCTGCTTCTCCTGCTGCTCCTGCTGCTGCCGCCGCTGCTGCTCCCGCTGCTGCTCCCGCTTCTCGCGCTCCCGCTCCAGCTCCCGCTGCCGCTCGTCCACCAGCCGCTGCAGCCCGTCCACAAACTTGGTCCGCGCCTTTTCCTCGGCCGTGCCCCGCCACACCTGGCACAGCGTCTGCAGCGCCGCCACGCGCTCCACGGCCGTCTGCATGTTGTTGTCGTCGTCGTCCACCGTCGCCGCCGCCAGCAGCTTCACCACCTCGTCGCGCTTCGTCCGCAGCACCTGCTGGCCCTTGTCCTCCATACTGTTGGTGCCAGTTACGGTAGTAGTAGTGCCATCGCCGCCGACGGCGGTGTCGCTGCTGCTCGACGACCGCCGCCGGCTGTCTTGGTCCGGCCCGGACACGGACAAGAACGACGCCGTTACCGACATGGCCGACGGCGGCATGACAAACTCCATGGCGTCGCCAAATGTGCGGATGACGGCATCGAGGCTGGCGCGGACCTGTGCGAGCATGCGCAGCTGGGCCAGCGATGCCGGCTCGGCGGAGTGGGGCGTCTCTTTTGTGTCTTTTTCCTCCTGCTCTTTTTGTTCTTTTTGTTCTTTTAGCTCGTTTTGCTCCTCCTCCCCCTCCCCCGCAATGACGGCCGCTTGCTGCTGCACGAGCTCGGCCAGGCTGATCGTCTCGCCGCGCAGCAGCTCCACCTCGTACGCCAGACGGCTGCCGCTGCGCAGAATGTCGTCTGTCAGCTGCGTCAACACCGTCGTCAGCCGCGCTGTGTGTGCGCCCAGCTGCGACAGCGTCGCCTGGGCCTGGGCCGCGCGGTCAGCCGTCGCTGTCGCCGACGTCGCTGCCGCCGCCAGTCGGCTGGCCGCGCCCGATCCTGTGCGGCCGGCCGTGCTGGTGCTCGCGCTGGTGCTCGTACTAGGAGCGTTGGCCAGTGTGCGGTTCCAGTAGTCGGCGGCGTCAAAGCTAGGCTGCAGAAAGTCCTGCAGGAACGGGTCGGCAACGTGCGCGGACGTGGGCGGGGCGGCCGACGACGACGACGCAGATGACGCAGACGCTTTTTGCTGCAGCGTCAGGCTGGTCGAGAGCGACGACGCGCGGTTGTGTATGCTGTTTCCTCGCCGCCTTGAGGCGATGGTTGCCTTGGAGTCCCACGACATGGCGTCTATTGGTGTCTGCTGGTGTCTGCTTGGTGCGCTGATAAAGAGGTTCCGATTAGAGGTTGAGGCTCAAGCCGTCTGGGCCTGTGTTGGGGTCGGTGAGCGCAGTCAGAAAGAGTCTGTGGTTTCTGCGCGTTCAATTGGTCGGCACAGTAGTGCAGGGCGTACTTGTAGGTCGATTATCGTGTGTGGTGCAGCAGCGATGACGCAGGCGTTGCGTCGCAAGATAGCTGCGAGCTGTTCTTGGCCTAGAGAGTGATACGTGTTGTACTGTAATTGTAGCTTAGTCAGCCGTTATGCACTACAAGGCACAACGGGTACGCCCGCCAAGGCTATATTGACTGCTGTACGGAGTAGCCTTGCAGTGAGCTCTAGAAAGTGCAGGTGTAAATATAGATGCGACTCTGCAATTGGTTTCCGGCTTTGTACGGAGTGCTTACTTGTGCACATCATGTCTCACTCTCACACACTGTTTGCTGCAGCCAGGCGTGAATATTTCACCGATCATGCGCAGGCTCATTCGCACTTTCCCAAACGACGATCCCAGCCGTGATGACATGCCGTCTGCTAGCCAACGCTTGTAGTATCAGCCTCTGTAGACGCCAGTGTATCGTAATTTAACTTCTGTATGCAAACAAGCATGGATTCATCTTGTATATCAGTGAACAAGCCCGAATTAATGACACTTCATCGTGATACATCAGCTAATGAACCTCGGGTTGCAATACGGGTTGCAATACAGCTTGTAAGCAGCACAGCATCCCGACCTGCCGTTCTGCCCTAGGCGCCTATTAGTGGACGCGCCTACCCTGTACATTTACGGAGTATCTCCATCGTCGTACATATACAGACAACAACAGTCAGCATCCCCAACCCAAGCCTCTTCCAACAGGCAACAGTTTGGATCGGCTTTGTTATACCTTTAGTTAGCCGTCATTTGCTTGATATATATATTTTGACGTCATTTCATAGTCAACAGGTTCTTTATGCGTGCTACACTGAAGCCCGGGCACTGCTACACGTCACATCATCACCATCTCAACTCACGCGACTACAGAGTATCCTTACAAGATATACACCTGTTTCTCATCTTAAGTCTTACATTGTCAGTGCCATTGACATGCCACGCTCGTCATTTCAGGCCGACGTCCGTGAACTGGCCAAAACGGCCGGCAGCGGCGACCTCAAGAGCCTCAAAAAGGTTGACTACGACATAGACACCGACGAGGTGCATCTGTCGTTCCAATGTCGCAACCAGGACGCGTTAGTTGCCGTCAACATCTTGTGTGGAGGTAAGCATTGTTTCCCTGACGTGCCCTGACGAGTGTTAACGCTGGGCATAGACCTTGACCTGTACCCAGACTCGCGGCACTATTTCGTCGGCACGACGGACGCGTCACAGAGCCACAGCCGGGCTGTCAGCAATGTGCAGCAGGAAATACATAGCGGCAAGGGACGCTATGTCTTGCGGCAAGTCGTGCAGCAGATCATTAGAGCGCTTGGAGCCTTGGACCCGAAAGAGCCAATATTCATCAGCAGTGACGACAGCGACGGTAGCGACGACGAGGTGGAGGAGGAGGAGGTTGCGTTTGATATTGAAGTGCAGCCCGATCTCTTTACCGCCCCTGTGGCCGGTGCTAAGCGGCGGCGGTCCGGGATGTCGCATGCAAACAATAGCGGCAATCCAGCCACGGGCCGTCCAGTCGCCCTACGACCCGGCGCGAGACTGGCGGACCGACGTATAGCACGATGCAGCAGCTCGGCGCACGCACGCAAGATGCGCCTTGTACAGGATCTCAAAGCCGTCTATGCCGCAGGCTACTTCTTTGGCCTCGTGGACAAGACGGCTGCAGATGACGACGGTATCATTCTGGCCATCTCCGTCAAGATTGCCACGCTCAACCTCTCGCTGCCGATGCTGCTCGCCTGGGACCTGCATCCCGAGATGTACTACGTGCTCCTCATCCACTTTAGCCAAGGCTATGCCCCGTACGAGCAGCCGCTGCTGGGGATGACCAACCTCGACGCAGGCCTTGCGTTCCGTGTCGGAAAATGCACACACTACAAGCCGACCGCGGAGCAAGCATACGCTGCTTTTGGGCTTAAGTTCCGGCGGCCGTCTGCGTGTCACCCGGGCGTCCAGTTCTCTAAAATCCTCATCTCTAGTGCGGTGGGTAAGCTGATGAGCGATTCGTTCTTGACCATTCTACGAATCCGCAGCAGAGGCAGTTGCACCTGGTCTGATGCCCTGAAGCTGGTGATGAACCCCCCTCCCAGGTACGCTGAACAGCCGGGGGACGTCAGCGTAGCGTCCGTGCCCGTTGGGCCCAACAGCTTGCCATTGCTGGCCATGGAGTTTGCCGTCGAGCGCCTCCGCAACTACACAAAGTCGTGCCAGTCATGCTATAACGAACTCGACAAGAGCTGGCTCACCCTGAAGCCTACCGTGTGCTCGCGCGATCTCTGCTCGTACCAGCACACCCAAATCGGCCTCACGCAGTACCTCGAGTATGAAATTATATGCCAGCCGGCGGTCATTGATCTGCTCATCAACATCTGCTATGTGGCACTGGCGTCGAACAATACACAGCCGGGCACGCCGGCCATCCGGACGTTCCCGTCAGGCCTACGGCTGCGCGTCCCGGACATAACCAATCCCCACCATGGCTTCCTGAGCCAGACCGACAAAATGTGCTTTAGTGTTGTTTTGCGCGACGGACACATCGCTCTGAGCGATACCGCTGCGAGGGGAAAGTTTCGCAAGCACCAGTGGGTTGCCATCAGTATCGCTGTCCATACCGACACCCCTGTCACCCCAGCCACCATGACTGCGGCCTCAAGACGAGCTGCAGCGCAAAGAGTTGAGCGAGCGCCCGGCCACCCCCGGCCTGGAGATGCATCAATGCTACTAGATCAGGTGGTCCGGTGGCATATGGAGATCACACACGTTGACCACGTCAACTCGACGCTCTACTTGAGGACACACAACGGCGCGCCAGGCATCCCGCCGGCGGCAGAATGCTGCGTGTATGCGTACACACGAAAAATTGACGATCTCAACAACCTGTCCAAGTCGATCTTTCTCAGGGAGATTCTCAACACACTGCCGTCCGTTGACTACATTAAAACCCAATTGGAGAATCCGCAAGTCGGCAGCCTCCATTCGATCCAGGGCGTCTCGCCGTCGGCCGTCGCGCTTCTTGAAAACATTCTGGCCACGAATCGCTCGTGCATCATGCAGATCACGAACCCGGGCCTCAAGATGGTCGAGCATGCAGCGGGCAAATGGAAGCTGCCGGCCGGCTGGCTGCAGTTTGGCGTCGTCCACGGACCGCCAGACCACGAGGCAGAGTTTGAGCGCAATCTGCGCCAGTGCCTGGCGTCGGGCCGGATCGCCAACCCCGCGTGCCCGACGCTGCTGGCATGGCACGGCAGCCGGGTGCAAAATTGGCACAGCATTCTGCGCACCGGCCTCGACTACAATGTCACGACCAACGGCCGCGCCTACGGCAACGGCGTCTACTTTAGCCCTCACTTCAAGGTCAGCCAGGGGTACACACAGACCAGCACCATTCCGCAGTGGCCCCATGCCGTCATAGACCTCGCGTCCATGCTCAGCCTCAACGAGCTCATCAACAGCCCCCGCGACTTCCAAAGCTCCAATCCCCATTATGTCCTCCAGCATCGCAACTGGAGCCGGTGCCGCTTTCTGTTTGCGCAGGCCAAGTCGCACGTGCCCAGCTCCTGGTCGCAGGCGCAGGACACGGCCGTCGCGCCCCCTGCGACGGTGAGCGACTACTTCATGGAGGACCAAGCAGCACGTGTACGTGGACCGCTGGACGGAGTGGTGGCGTTTCCTCTGGCGTCGATGCCGCAGCGGACGGCCACGTTAACGACACAGGGCGATGTAAACAACACGCAGCTTGCGACAGCCGGTCAGAATTTGGCGCACACCATGGACGCGGCCGACATCGCGTTCCTCCAGACCGAGACGCTGTCCGAGACGCTGCCCAAGACGCTGCCGATCGAGATCGTCGATGCGCCTGCGGAGCAAAACAATGACAGCGATAACGACGACTTGGTGATCACAAAGGTTGTCAAGGTTCCACACCCCACCTACATCGAGATCATCGACGATGATAGCGACGAGAGGCAATCGACACCTAAGCGGCAAAAGACAGATGCCCGCCCACCCGCACCCGCACCCGCACCCGCACCCGCGCCCGTGCACATCAACACCAACGTTACGCCGTTTGTGCCCGGCACGCTCGACCACAGCACGCTACCCGTGATGGCGCCACCGTCGTGGGGCACGGCGGGGGCACAGCGCATGCTGGCGATGAGCGTGCGCGAGCTGCAAAAGATGCAGGCTACGACACCACTGCCGAACCTCGGCTGGTACATGGACTTTGACAAGATCGACAACCTCTTCCAGTGGGTCTTTGAGCTGCACAGCTTCGACAACAGCCTGCCACTCGCCGCCGGCATGCGCCAGCACGCCGTCAACGCCATCGTCATGGAGATGCGTTTTGGGCCCGACTTTCCCATCACGCCACCCTTTGTGCGCGTGATCCGGCCACGCTTCCTGCCGTTTCTACAGGGCGGGGGCGGGCACATCACGGCCGGCGGCTCTGTCTGCATGGAACTACTGACCAGCTCGGGCTGGCTGCCCGGCTACGAGCTGTCGTCGGTGCTCATGCAAGTGCACCTCGCGCTGTCGACGGCGCAGCCGCCGGCACGTCTTGAGGCACAGGCCGCGCGTGTGCGCTGCGACTACGGGATACAAGAGGCTGTGGCGGGATACCGGCGGTCGGCGCAGACTCATGGCTGGACCATTCCCGCCGACATGGACAGGCGGCTGCGTCAATGATAATAGATGTACTACTATAACATGTCTTATGAATCATGAGTGTTACCAAATCAATTGCATTTGATCATATAAGCAGGGCGAGCTGCAGGAGAGATAGCGGCGTGTGTCCGCTGGTGACGAACTCACTGGGAACAGATTCACGCAAGATTCTCTTCCAGCATATTGCCCAAACGTTCCGTGTCGGGGTTCGCTCCCAGCCATCGACGTCGATGAAGGCCGCGGCCGAGTTTGTGTTGTCCATCAGCACGCCAACTTCCTCGATCCAGACCAGCGTGTTCTCCTTGTTGAGCTTGGGCAGCGCGACTGCCTCATTCACCGCTTTAAAAGCATCGTTGGCATCGCTGAACGATGTGACCTTGGATGCCTCTGCGACAGACTTGATCAGTTGCGTAAGTGTAGCAAATTGTTTGCCAGCTATGAACAGCCCGTTGGGATGGTCTTGGTTGACCGAGGCGACGATGCCTGCATGGTCCTTGGTCTCGGGGCTTGCAGGCTCCGGCTTGACGAATACCGGATTGTTGAGAAGGGCGGCGGCCATGCTCCTGGTGACTCTGTCTGACGGAGTGGGCATGGTTGACAGCTTGGAAAGGACAGTGGAAAGGACAGCGGGAAGGACGTGTTAAGAATGGAGTGTTGGCACAATGCTGGTAGCTGTCGAAAGAAAGAGAGTAGGGAAGAAAGAAAGGGAATAGAATAAAAAAATAAAACTGTCGCTGCGGAAGCGGATGCAAATTATCAATTTGGACCGGAGGTAGAAGCAACGAGGACTTATAACCTGAAGTGGGAAGCATAAAGATTTGAATTGGTTTCCCCAGCCTGTAGAAGATGGGGATATATATACACGAATAAGTGGGGTCACGTGGTGAGGGTTCCAACATAATGCTGATGTACGTGGCTGCCTCCGGCAGATATGACGAGACGTATCACTCATCCTGGCGCAGGATGGGTGATGATGCCTCATCGTACGCGATGCCCCAGGCGCCAGCCAGCGCGCGACTCGCGTCGTGCACCATCCGCCGTGACAGCGCGTGGATTCCCGCCAGTACGAGAATCGAGTGCGTGCCGCCCGTGTAGACCTGCGTCTCGACGGCGACGCCGGCACTGCTCAGCTGCGCAGCGTACTTGAGCGCCTCGGGGCCCAGCAGGTCGCAGCTGGCGACGCCGAGAAACGTGGCCGGGCTTGCGGCGAGCTGTGTTGCGGACGCATAGCACGGCGACGCCTGCCACGCGGCCGTCGACGCTGCCACAGTGGGCGCGTCGGTGCCAAAGTAGTGGTTGCGGTACCATTGCATGCGCGCGGGCGTAAGCCAGGGCGCGTGCTGCGACGCGTTCCAGCCGGCGTCGGGCGCAGCGGTCTCGTCGACGGTGGCGGTGTTGTCGATCACGGGGCACATGAGCAGCTGGATGCAGGGCTGCGGCAGGGGCGTGTCGGGCGCGGCCGCTGCGGCCTCGGCGATTGATATTGAGACGCTCGCCGTCAGTCCTCCGCCGCTGTCAAGTTAGTTGTGAAGAAAGAAAAGACGAGAAAGACGAAAAAAAACCCACGCGGAAAGACCGCCGACGGCAATACGGCTTGTGTCAAGGTTGAGCTCAGCCACGGTCTCGGGCGACACGGCCCACTTATAGCCGGCAACAGAGTCGTCAAAGGCCGTCGGGTAGACGTGCTCGGGCGCGTGGCGGTAGTTGATGGTGATGACGACGCAGCGGATGTGCTTGCACAGGTGCGCCAAAAAGCCGTTCTCGCTGTTGAGACCGCCAATGACCCAGCCGCCGCCGTGGTACCACGCCAGCAGCGGCCACCCAGACGCCGGCGCCGCGCCCTCGGGCGTAAAGATGCGCACGTCAACGCGGCTGCCGTCGGCGGCGTCCGTGTAGATGACGCGGTCCTCGACGCTGCCGACGGCGACGATCTTTTGGCTGGCGTGGGCGACGGGCGACGCGGCATTGCGCGAGTTGACGGGATGGAAGACGAGCGATTCGGTGCGCGGGCAGTACTGCAGCACAGAGTCGTGGAGCTCGACGTACTCGGGGTCGAGCTTGTCGCGCATGGACGGGTGGAGGGGCTGGATGGGAGTGCGGTCCATTTTGTTTGGTTTGTTTTTGTTTTTGTGTTTTTGTGAATTATGTCTGCCAAGTAATATGAATTAAAAAGACAAGAGACGGCGCAACGGCACGACGACACGACGCTCGACGATGCTGGCAATGTCTGTGGAGTCTGCTATCACGAACCTCCGGCACGCGATAGGCAAATAAGGGCGCGCGCTAAGTGGCGGGATCCTGTAGTGCTGATACTTTTGTCTTTGATTATAACGAACCCGATAAAGGCACAACACCCGTTCGGCTGGCTACGCAGCCAGTCAACGGGCTGTCTCTTTTTTGTTATTTTGGATAGTTATGCATCGACGACGTCGTGTTCAATGATGTTATTAGGTGGATGCCGGAACGGGAAATGCCGCCTGTTCCCGCTGCCACATGATATAAAGTGGACCTGGTTAGCCAGCCGGCCGGGACGGACTCTCCATACTCGAGACAGAAATCACTCTTGTCCATGACCAGCTTCACTTTCGTCTACTATTGTATGATTATATAATCAGCCATGACTGCCTGACGCTGTGCTAGGTGTGGCAGAGACTTGATTTGTTTTACCATTGTGGCAGAGACATGCATTGCATCTGATCCCGAACTCATGATTCGACGCATCACTTACACGCTCCTTTCAGCCCTATGAATTGTTTGTCACCGAGCGATATGTGCTGTGGTAGATGGTGGTGTTTTGATCTAGAGTATGTACTTGAACGAATATAAACAGAAATAATAGAATAAAGATGTAATTAAAGTTTAAAGTATCGCTCTGCTGCGCCGACACTTGGTAACAGCAGTGTTTCGATTATTTAGACAAACGAGGATTGGACAGTAGTGTATAGCCTTCCTCTGTTTTTGGTATTTCTCTCAACGCCATAGTAGTAACAACAGGAAAGGAAAAAGAAGAAGAAACAAAGTAGAAACAAGAATACCATAACGCCGTCATAATGATTGTGAAAGCAGCCCCAGTGTGTATAGTATAACCAGGTCTGGGCGTGCTATGCAGAAAACGAGACATGAGCAGACCAGACAGCACACTGCTCTGGAGTCTGGACTCGACCGGATCACGGTAACGCAATGGTCAATGCTTTGGTTTGGTTTGAAAAAGGAAAAAGAGTCTAGATAGAAACCCTCTAAAGTCCAGAACCAGAAACCAGGAAAGAGGAAAGAACCAGAAAGCCAGTAAAAACAAAACGAAAGCCAGAAACAGAGACAGTTGCAAGCGCAACGCAAAACGTCATGCGAGCTGCCGCCGTCGTCGATGGGAATGTGGCTCGGCCACGATGCAGCCATCGCCGGATCAGCGAGTAACGAAAATCAAATCAACAACAAAAACAAGAACAAATCAAGCGAGAAAGAGAACGCTCAGTCATACTGAAACAGGACGGAGATGGACTCGCCATGGTGCACGCGGCGGATGGCCTCGGCAAACACGGGCGAAATGTCCAGCACGTCCAGCTTGGGGCACAGCGACCGGTGTTCTGACTGGGGCACCGAGTTGGTCACAACCATCCGGTCCAGCGCCGATGCGTTGATGCGCGGAATGGCGTCGCCGCTCAGCACGCCGTGCGTCAGCAGCGCGTAGCAAAACGTCGCGCCCTCCTTCTTCAGCAGCTTGGCCGCGCGCGTAATGGTGTTGGCCGTGTCGGCCAAATCGTCGACGAGGATGCACACGCGGCCCGTCACGTTGCCCACAAGCATCATTGTGGCGTTTTGCCGGTCGGTGATCTTGGTAGGCCGGCGTTCCTAGTTTGTTAGTCTTGAAAAGGAAAACAATGATAAAGAAAAAAAAAAAGAAAAACCCACCTTGTGAATCAAAGCAAAGTCCATGCCGAGGCTGTCTGCAATCGCAGTCGCCCGCTTTGCACCACCGGCATCGGGACTGACAATCACAGCCTCCTTGTAATCTGGAATGTGCTGCTGGATATACCGCTGCAGCAGCGGCTTGCCGTACAGGTTGTCGACGGGCACGTCAAAGAAACCCTGGTATTGCGGGTCGTGCAGGTCCATGGTGATGACGTGGTCGGCACCGGCGCACGTCAGCAGATCCGCAACGAGGATGCCCGCCTGTGCGACCCACTGCTTGTAGCCGGGCTTGGCCTGGAAGCCGTTGATCAGCGTGTGGTTGGCGTAGTCGTGCGTCGTAAAGGGAGGCGCCTGCGACGACGTCGACTCGCTGTGGCCGTGGCCATTGCCATGGTGAGGGGTGCTGTAGCCGTTGGTGGTGCCCGCCGATGGGCCGACGGCGCCGTTAGCGCGCGTGCTGTTGAGGGCTCTGCTCAGGTCGGCCGTGCTGTTGAGGCCAGCCGATCTGGGACCGTCGGGGCCTGGCGTCGCCGGCACGCTCTCAAACGTGTAGTCCTCCTTCTTGACGCCCGAGACGGAGAACGTAGGGCCCTTGCTCAGGGGCGCACCGATCTTGTTGTAGGGCAGATCGGGCTGGCGCGAGTAGGGGAAGAGGGGCATGACGGCGGTGACCCGTCTGGCAGAACCGGTCTTGCAGGCGGAGATCATAATGCACAGGTCGACAAAGTTATCGTTGACAGAGCCGGCGCCAGTCTGGATGATGTAGACATCCTTGCCACGCACAGAGTCTTTAATTTCGCAGCGGCTCTCGCCAACCTCGAACTTGCCGAGGATGCGGTTGCACGGCGGGACGCCCAGAATGTTGCAGACGTTCTCGACCAAGTGAGGATGCGAGTTGCCGCCGAGAATGACAATGTTTTTGACCATTTTGGCGGTTGGCGGTGCGGAGCGTGAGATTGGGGAGGTATCGCTTGGAGTTGGGGGGAGGGTGGGTGTGACGTCAAAGAGTCTAGTCTACTTGAGATCGGAAGAAGGTCTGGGCGACGGTCGAATCGAAAAAGGTGCCCGGATGAAGTGAATGGCGTTGCGCGCAAAGAAGCACGGTGTTCCTGGAGGGTAGGAGCGCGCCGAAACGATTGAGGCGAATTTTTAATATTTTATTTTCGGTGACTTTCCGGTCGGTACACTCTGATGGCGTTTTGGCGGGCAGAAAAAAATCGTAGCTGGGTACGAAGGCGGTCAATGCCGAGGATATGCGAGCTTTGTCCAACTCGGTGAAGAGCGCAAGACAAGTCGAAACCGCGGGAGGAAGGTAAGATTGGTGATGAAATGAAGAGGAAGAGAACGAGAATGAGCAAAGAGGAAAAAGCAGAAAGAACAGAGGAAGCAAAATGCAAAAAGGCAAAAAGAAAAAAGACCTGCAAAAAGGACACTGTTAGACCTGGGTTACTAAGCATGAAGCCGATGACGAATGAGGAGCGACTTAATGGGGTTGTTACTGACTGCTTTGGGGGAAGGAGCGAAGAATTTTTGCAGTTAAAGAAAATAATAAAATAAAAGGCTTTATTATGAGCGACGGATCCACTTTATGAATAAATGCCGGGGCACTGAAGCAGAGATGCTGTTGGAAAGGAGGATGGAAGAAGTCAAGAGAAGGCCAAGTGTGAATGTTTGCAAAGCATCTTATTTGATACGAAAAGCGGCGGAGATAGAACGCAGAATGTTCTCTCAAGTGACACCGAGTCGTTCCAAAGAGGTGCTTACATACTCCGCAAGTCTCAGAGTAAAGAGTAGGATGAAAGGAAGTGGATCAGAGTGGGAGTCGCCGACGGCTAGAGAAACAGAAACGAGCAAAGCGAAAACCGGCATGTATGGTCCAGACCGTTACTGCGGCAAAGCTTCTTTGATATCATATCTACCTTGTTCTGCCGTCGGCCGTGTTACCATGCGATTGGCGGGGTGTACGGAGTACTTGTAGTAGCATGGCGGGGCAAGTGGGCCATTGTCCAGTCCATTTTGGGTATTGAATATCGCTTATATAATCAAGATGCTATGCGCTTATATAATCACGAATTATTCGGTGCCCACCAAAAAATCGAGCCTGTCACTATCGCCAGTCGACGTTTTGCTTTCCGACCGACAAAACAGAACAACACGCCCTCCAACCACACAAAATGAAGATCCTCGAAGCCCAAAACGCCCTTCTCAGCAACTATGAGGTGTACGACTTCCTGGTCGAGCGCCAGGAGCGTCAAGCCAAACAACAGAAGCAGAACCGCCGTCGAGGCCCGGGCAATCTCGAGACCCTGATCCGCGAGGTATGCAGTTGTCAGAGGCAGATGCAAAACATACAATAAAAACACAAAAACTAACCGCACAGCTCCTGCAGTACTTCCGTTCGCCGCCCGGCCCGCTGAGTGAGCAGCCCATCAAGTACAGCGCCGACGCCGTCACGACCCTGGTCTCGCGCCTGAGCAGCTACGACCTGGCCAAGGGCGAGCTGATTATGATTCTCAACATGCGCCCTGCCGGCCCGGCGCAGCTGCACGCGTGCATCGAGGAGGTTGAGAGCCGTCTGACCGAGGACCAGCAGACCGACGTCCTCGACGTTGTCGCCGACGTGCTCGGTCATGCTGCGCCGCAGGAGTAGGCGGGCTTTGTCCAGTGTTCCATCTCCGGCTCCATTGTGCCGTCAAATATCACATGATCGCGCACCCTCCGTCGGACTGGCCGTCCTCTTCGGTCGTGCGCAGCGCGCGCTTGGCAATGTCGTCCATGACCTCGGGCATCAGCGCGCCCGTGACGGCCGAGCACTCGAGGTACATGTCGGCGCGCAGCTGCGACGACAGGTTGGACGCCTCGTGTGGAAAGATGCTCTCAATGTTGCCCTCCTCTCGCAGATCGCGCTTGAGGCCGAGCACAATCACGGGCATTTCGTCGTAGTGCTCAAACACGGTGCGCACCTGTTTGATCCAGACGTCCTGCAGGTTCACCAGGGACGAGCGCCGGTTGATGTCATAGCACAAAATCACAATGTCTGGCTCGAGCCGCCGCCAGTCGTCTGGGCTGGCCGTGTCCGAGAACTCGAGCTGCAGATGCGCTTTGCGTGTTTGCAGGTCAATGACAAACGGCTGGTCGACGTCGCGCAGTAAATGCGATGCCGCTTGCTGCGGGTTAGCCCGGTGGAGGAGCGTTAGGCGGCTGTGTGGATGAGTCAGCATGTACATATGCGAACAGGCGAATGTGACGAGACGCACGTCATAAAGGTCGACTTGCCGACGCCCTCGTCGCCGAGGAGGAGGATCGAGACCGTCTGGGCCTCCAACATTTTGTCGGGAAGGAAATGCAATTGAATGTGTTGAGTAGGACGGATCCGGGTTACAACAGTATGAGATTGACTGCAGTTATATGTCGTCGTGGACAATGGTGAGATGAGATGAAACGAGAGATGTGAGACGAGATGTATGCGACGAGAGATGCGATGTTAGACGTCAGGCGAGGCGAGAGGAAGAACGTCGTAATTGACCCAAGTAGTGGGGGACCAATACCCCAGGCTTAGGAGGGCTGTGCGCTAACAGTGCCTTGCCACAGCGCTTGCCGTTCATTCGTCGAAAATAGGTACAATTTTCATATGAAAAAAAACTTGACATTCGTAAACGTTGATCCTATGCTGTATATCGCTTGAATTTATTCACTTCATCTCGTCCTGCGTAGCGGCTGCCACACGCATGAATATACTCCGTTCTCTTCCTCTTTTACTCCATCGCCACTCCATCCTCGCTGCGTCTTCGTCTTCGGTCTCGATATCGCCAGTCACTGCATCCCGGTGGCAGCCTCGTCTGCATCGCATCGCCGGCCCATTTACTCCTTGTCGTCACACATCCTCAAAATCTACCCCACCTCCGGATAAAAAGACCGCCAGTAAGCATACAGTGGGCAGCAGCGTCAACGAGGACGCCTCTCCAACTCCAAAAGCGCCCAAGAAACGCTACCAGCCTCGCCAGACCCGCGTCCGGATCCTCAACCACCTATTGCGCAAGCCCGCGCGCCCGCCACAGCCGCACTCCCTCGCGCCGCCGCTGCCTACGCCGCACGCCGTCTCGTACCTCCCGGGGTTCTGCATGACCCCGCCGCACCTGTCGCCCATCTACCTCGCGCCCATGGTCGCCAAGACGGCCAACGGCGAGATGACCGACTTCTCCCGCTGGACCAAGGAGTCCCTTGTCGACCGCATCCGGCTACTCGAGCAGAGCCTGCAGCAGCACGAGCGTGCCAACCCGACGTCGGGCCTCGCCGACCCAACGCCCAAGAAGAAGCACAAGGGCATGGACCACGACCGCTACGCGACGCGCTTTGTCGCCCTTAAGCTGGCCTACCTGGGCAAGCGCTACGGCGGCTTCGAGTACCAGCCCTCGGGGGCGCTGCCGACCATTGAGGAGGAGCTGTGGAAGGCGCTCGTCAAGGCGTGTCTTGTGCGCCCGCGCGCCGGCCTCGCCCCGCACGAGGTCGACTTTGAGAACTGCGACTATGCAAAGTGCGGCCGCACCGACCGCGGCGTCAGCGCCTTTGGCCAGGTTGTATCGCTGCGCGTGCGCTCCAACAAGAAGCTGCGCGCGGCGGTTGCGCCCGTGGTCGAGACCGACACCGCCGCCGCCCCTGTCGAAGAGTCGACTGCGGAGACCGCACAGACGGCGCCAGCGCAAACGCCAGAGACAGAAACCACGCCAGACATAGAGACAGACGACGCCGACGTGCCATGGGAGCAGGAGATCCAGTACGCCAAGGTGCTCAACCGCCTGCTGCCCGCCGACATCCGCGTGCTCGCATGGTGCCCAGCCCTGCCGCCCACGTTCAATGCGCGCTTCTCGTGCCGCGAGCGCAAGTACCGCTACTTTTTCACGCAGCCCGCCTACTACGGCGCGGCGCGGCCACACACGGCCACGCCCGACGGCCGCCCGGCCGACGGCTGGCTCGACATTGACGCCATGCGCACGGCGGCCCGGCACTTTGTCGGCGTGCACGACTTCCGCAATTTTTGCAAGGTCGACCCCAACAAGCAGATCACCAACTTTGTGCGCCGCGTCTTTGCCGCCGACATTGTCGAGGAGCCGGGCGTCGACTCGGCGCTCGACCACTATGCGCACGCCGGCAGCCCCGGGCCCAAGGTGTACTCGTTTGACGTGCGCGGGTCGGCGTTCTTGTGGCACCAGATCCGCCACATGGTGGCCATCTTGTTCCTGGTCGGCCAGGGCCTCGAGTCGCCCAATGTCGTGCGCGCCATGCTCGACACCGCGGCCAACCCGTCGCGCCCGTCGTACGCCATGGCCGACGAGTTCCCTCTCGTGCTGTGGAACTGCATCTTTCCGCGCGAGGAGGAACAGCAGCAACAGGAAAAGCAGCAGCAGCAGTTGCCGCCCGAGGTCGAGGGCCGCGCGCAGTGGTCCAACAACACGGAAATGGCCGACGACGTGCGCGCCGACGCGCCGTGGCACACGTGGAAGGACTCGCTCGACTGGATCTCGGCGCCCGTGGAGACGCCCGACAGCCGCAACTTTGTCGACGGTCTGTGGCGCGAATGGCGCGCGGCCAAGATTGACGAGATCTTGACGAACCGGCTGCTGGACCAGGTGACGCGCGGCGGTGCGTCGGGAGGCATTATCGCCAACGCCGCGCCCGTCACGCCGCTCGTGGAGAAGAGCCATGTGTTTGAGGGCGGCGACGGGCCGCGCCGTGGCGGCGTCTACACGCCCCTGCTCAAGCGGCAGCGCGTGCTGGACCCCCAGACGGTCAACGACCGGTTCGCTCAGCAAAAGGGATTTGCTAGCTCGGCGGACATGCGCGCCGCCGGCAACTGGCGCGCCGTCATCAAGGCGCGCAAAGCCGAGGCCAAGGCGAAAGCCGACGCGCAGGCAGCAGCAGCGGCGCCTGCCGAGACAGCAAAACCGGCGGTAATGTACATGTAAATAGAAGAAACAATAGAGAACAGCACACGATGCATCAACATGGGACATGAGTCAAAACGCGCCGTCTGGTGGTATCATCAGTAGTAAATACAGCAGTGGTATTATGTACAAACAGAGCAACCACAAACGCCCCTTTATTTTCTTGCTCCTCGCCAGCCTGCGGTCAGCCCTTGGTCTCGGGCTCGTAGAGGCATCCTCGTGCTTCGCGCCAGACCGTCCGCACGATATCGAGGCCAGGCAGAAGCCTTGGGAAGACGACGACAACGTGCGCCTCGTCTTCTTCACTGCTGCCGCCGCTGCAGCTCCCAGGAGCATTGCTCTCTTGATCGTCATCCTCGTACTCGTACTCGTCATCCTCATCCTCATTGTAGTCGCCGCCGCGCAGCTGTTCTCCACGCGTGCCATAGTCGCCATACTCTCCATAGTCTTCGCTGTCCTCGTCCTCGTCGTCCTCGTCGACTTCTTCAGCTTCCTCGGCCGACATGCGTGATGTCTTGCCGCTGCGGCCACCGCGCCGCTCGCCGCCGCCCGGGCCGCCATGCGCAACGCCCGCACGCCGTCCGGCCATGACGACGGCCACGAGGTAGTAGCGCACTTCGAACCCGCGGAACGCCTCGTTGACCAGCAGGTCCTGCAGCTTTTCTGTCGGGATAAAACGTGTGGTCGCCGGCGTGGGCTCGCCGTAGTAGCCGTCGTAGTTGCTCAGGCTCAGGCTGAACAGCGCCGAGCTGGTGGGCGGCGGCGGCACGGCCGACGACGACGACGATGATGACGACGACGACGATGGCGATGACGGGTCTTCACGCGATATGCTAAAGAAGCGCGCGAGCAGCGCGATCGGCATCGCCAGCGCCCACCACACCACCGACAGGCCCGAGACGAGGTCGCCCAGGTACGTGACGCCCGTCGACCGCGTCTGGATGCCGAGCCCGCGCAGCACCAGCAGCGACTCGCTCGTGTGCACGCGCGCGACGCTGGCCCAGAGCGCGGCCGCACACAGCGGCAGCACAATCCACGGCGGCGCCTCCGCGGCCGACAGCGCCACCGATGCCGCCACCGATGCCGCCACCGATGCCGCCACCGATGCCGCGGCGGGGCCGGCCTGCTGCGACGACGCCAGCAGCACGTCGAGCGCGTCGAGCGCCAGCGCCTGCCACAGGTCTTCGCGGCGCCCGCTGTGGCTGTAGGCACGGCCGTACTCCTTGCTGTGCTCGCGGTACTCGGTCGACCACTGCTGCTGCCACGGCTCGTTCGTGGCGCCGCCGCCGCCGCCGCCTTGCTGCTCGCGCCGCTGGTGCCACTGCTGCAGGGCGCCCCATCGGCTCTCGAACCAGACCCAGAGGACAATGCTGGCCGAGGCCGCCAGCAGGATGCGCACAGCAACGACGGCGGCGACCAGCGCCCGGCCAGTCCAGCCCGAGCGGCGCGGCTGCGTGGTGACAATGAATTCGACCGTCGTCGGCGACGGCCGGCGTACCTCTAGATGCGGCGGACCAAACATGTCGAGATCGAGAAGATGTGTATATTTTTCTAGTTATATATACAGGGAGGCTGGTTCAGACGTGCAGTCGTCGTGTGCGCATCATTGCCTTGGGCATGTGGTTAAATTACCAAACAGCCGACGTCTGGTCAAGCTTGCTGCCTCTGGTAGGTCCCAGCCAGGGGAGCTATCAGATGAGACGGCAGCCGAAGAGAAAGAAAAAAAGAGAATGAGAAGAGAGACTGATAATGAGCGATTCGTGATTCGTAATAATGAGACAATTGAAGCAACGCAAGCTCGGCTCATCTATCACAATCTGGACCGGCGCCGCAATTAAGACCATTGCGCGTCGTGATAGGGGAGCTTCGCCCATCTCGCCAGTTCTCAGTTCTGCCACGCCTCACCGCCCGAACAGGCACACTGCCCTATATAAACCTGTCAGCAACGAAAAAAGTAACGGCTGTAATGGTCAAAGTGGAGGCGGCTCTTGCTACTCTCACTTCCTGCTGTCCCATGTCCGAGGGTGATTTATTACTCTCGACCCAGTGCGTCGCCCAGTGCGAACGTTGCGGTGGCCGCCCACTCGTATGGGAAACCTACGATGCTGGTACCCTTTGCGGCCCTAAGCAATCGGAGATGATACTTCAGGGAGGCTTCACTCTGCAGAGGCATCTTCACCGTCGCGTGGCGGACTGGATTACGATCGTACTGGGTTGAGGCAGCATTTGAGATGAAGAAGCCAACTTCTTTTTTGCACTGTGCTGCTTGCTAATTACTAATCGCAAATGCTAACATACTCGATTCAATTCTACATTTGACAACGTTGTTTTTTGCCAGTCGTCTGCCTCAACGTGATGAATTCAGCTTTACATACTTCAGTCATCGCCATGCTTTTTAATTGAAAATAATGGACTCGTTTGTGAAAGATAGCAACTGGTGTGTACAACATAACTAGAAGAAACAAGGTACAATAAAGAGGTCTTGTGGAAGACTGCGAATGTATTTAAAGATTTGTCGCTTCATTAGGATTCGAGAACCAGAGAGCCGGAGTCGAAAAAGACAAAGAGAACGTTTCAAAATCCGAGTTGAGATTCAAAATAAAACCAGCAAAGACAATGAATGAACAAGGATAAACAAAAGAGAAATAATGTAGGTTTCATAAATTCAAAGTACAAAAGTCGCAAGGGCACACCGAAAGAAGTAAAGAGTCGTGTAAACAACGCCGGCCGCCATGCACCAAAAGAAATCAACCAGAAAAGGATAGAAGAAGGGGGATATGAAAGGAAATGACAACGCAAAGACGCAAATATGGTCAACTTTAGAATGAAAATCAGCCTTCACCTCAGATCATCTCACTCTGGTGCAGGCCAGTGCGCATCTGCTGTTGGTACTGCTGCTGGTACTGCTGCTGGTACTGCTGCTGCGACTGGTGTTGCTGAGGAGGGCTGTTGCGCGCAGAGAAACTCATCTGCGCGGGGACGCTCTCATACGGAGCATAGACCATCTCGGGTGCCCGGCTCTGCGGGATCGGGATGCTCTCATACGGATTCATCACCATCTCAGGCGAGCGTGTACGGCTTGCTGCCGAACTGTTGTTAGGGCCACGACTGGCAGACCGCATACGCTCGGTCGCACGCGAGATACGACCCGCAATGCTGTTATCCGTGCTGCTCCGGCCACGCTGGTGCCCTTTGCGAGAAGGGGACATGTTCTCCATGCCCATGGACGCCATTGGCGGCGGCGGTGGCGGCGGTGGGACATTTGCATATTGGCCGCTGGCCGGCGACTGGCTCACCGTCACAATTGGCTGCACCTCGCCATCATCCATAACCACCTCAATGGTACCACTCGTATGGCCGCCATAAACAACCGGGGCGTTCTGGCTACCCATCGAGCCAAATGGAAGAGGAGCAGGAGGTGGCGGAGGAGGCATTGCCAGGTGCGCAAGCTCCTTGAGCATAGGCGGTGCCGGTGGTGGCGGCGGCGGCGGAGGGATCAGGTTATCCAGAGAGGGGCGGCGATAGGTTTTAGTCGACAGAGTGCCACCCAATTCCAGTTCAGGATTGCTGGCCTTGGAGCTGCTGCGGCCTATCTTGCGCGCTGATGCCATGTCCTGGGACAGAGAGCCATTGTGGAACACCAGCTCCTGGGGAGGTGCAGACATGGAGCGAGGTATAGCACCACGACTAGAAGAGGGAGGCTGGTATACAGTGGACGGCAAAAGTGTGAGGGTATGTTCCTCAGCAGGCCGTGACTCGGTAGCTACTGGTGCCGGCGCGGGCTGGAAGTCGTAGCTCGAGTTGTTTGGTGAGCCGCCAGCCTGTGGAGAGGAGTTACCCGAGCTTGAGCCAGCGTGTTGTTGGTGCTGCTGCTGTTGTTGCTCTTGGTGTTGCTGGTGGTGGTGGTGCTGCTGCTTGTGCTGCTGCTGCTGGTGCTGCTGCGAATAAAATGTGTAACCAGAAGGAATTGGAGGTGCTTCAGTCAAATTTCCAGCACCGGCACCTGGCTCCATGACCAAACGCATGGCTTTTGGTGTGGCGGGAAGGCCAATGGCGGCGCCGCGTGGCGCAAACATACTGCGAGTTCGAGTCGCTGAAGTCGACGACCTCGAAGTGGAGCTTGGCTCAGTTGTCTGACTGCGCGCAGGGAGGTCCGTAGGTGGCGTGCTCACTTCGTGAGCTTCCGGGATCTGAGGTGCAAGTCCCGGAGACAAAAAGTCGGGATGCATGATTGGTGGTGCCATTGGGTGGCGGACAAGTGACTTGCGGCGGTTCTCCAGTTCCCGCGCGGCGGCGGCCTTGCGCTCGGCACGTTCATCCTTGGAAAGCTGGCGCAGATCACCACGGTTCGACCGGTCTGACATGGCAGACTGTGTCCTCCGTCTTCCTAGCTCCTCTCCAGCAGATTGCTGTGTCAAAGTAGAAGGAGCCCGATCAATGCTGAGGCCAACTCCAGAAGCAACTGCAAGTGCCGATGGGGCCGGGGGCGGGCCAGCTGTAGCCCGATGATTCCGTGTTGCAGGATCAGTAGCAGTAGCCGTACGGTCGATGGAGTCGACACCAACAGGCGTACGGCGGCGACTTCGGGACCTATCACGTCCCTTCACAGAGCCCGGCGAGTTGTCACGGTGGGCTTTGTTCGAGGAGCGGCCACTGCTGATACTGTTCCGCTTGCGGTTACGGAACCGCTCTTGGTCCTCAACTGCTTTCTTCAGATCTTCTTCATCTTCAACCGACTCGATGCCTCGTGCCTCAGAGTTAGTGAATGGGAGGGGCGATGAGGGAGAGCGGACAGTTGATGCAGTGCGCGAAGCGTTGCGCCCTCGAGGGATTTCCAGGGCAAGCGGGCGTCGTTCAGGGCTCTTTCCCCGGGCCACACGGCCACGGCTGGATGCACGACTCGTCGGCCGAGACCTGGATGCCGGAGGTTCAACCTCAACGTACTGCTGAGAGGAAGATGGGGCTTTTCTCACAGTGAGTGGTGCCACCTCTGCGCCCGGATTGGCCGTGTTATCGTCGCGACCAAACATTTTCGGGGTACTAAGATTGATGAGGTCTTCCGGCGACATGGGAACTGGGGACCGTGGCGACCGCTTGCCACTAGACTTGGTGCTAGCAAACCCGCGAGACGAGGTCCAATGATTTTCAGGCTGCTGCTCGCGGCCAGGGTACGTTCCCACAGTAATGGCCGATGAGGCAGACGGTGTCGCGCTTCCCACAGAAGGCTGGCGGTGGCGGCTTGACTCTCGGGACTTATGGCGACGCTCCTTGCTGCTTGTACGATCACGCGTCTTGGCAGCATCAATGCTGTTGATGTAATCGTCAAGAGTTTTGCCGGTAGTCAAGACATCGGCGGTGCGGAAACGGCTGCTCCGGGAACCATACAAGCTCGAGTTGGACGTCACGGAGCTGCTCACCGATCCTGGACCGCGGCGGCGGGTAGGCCAACGGTAGCGGCTGGTCGAGGCACCAGTACGCTCAGGTGACAAAGCCTCAATGTTGGAGCCCTGCTGGTCTGCGGAGCCAATCGAGAGATCAAGGCCAAAAGGGATACGGTTGCGAGGCCCGTTGCGACTGTTCCGTCCATCCATCAGCATGGCCAGCGACGCGGGAGACGGCGAAGGCATGGGCTGGTCTTTGCGGCGGTATAGAGGGCTTGAGGTGGACGCACGCTGAAGGGCCATTCCAATGGAAAAATTGTTGTCTGAAACGGAATCTTGATTAATCGGCGAGGCGGCGCGAGCGGCAGGCATGTTCTCATTGCGAGAGCTAGCTCTTGGTCTGGGAGGCTCATTGGATGCAGCTGCTACACCTTTAAGCAGATTCCGGGGATGGTTGGCATCGGCCGGCGCCTCACCAATCGATGAGAGTCTCTGACGACCAAATCCGCCGGTCGGACGCGCAGAGACAGGAGTGTTGAACGTGCTGCGCTGGGAAGGACGGATAAAAGCAGTCATATCGCCGCCAGGGCCATAGCCAGGAGAGATGGCAGTGTCAACGATAGGAGTTACGCCGGCTGCTATGGGAGTTGCACCTTCAGCGTCTTGGTTTGAATAGAACCTGACTTTGTGAGATTCGTCGGTAAAGTTTGTGATCAAACGGAGTGCCGAGGACTTGGCCACGCTGCGCTGGGGACCACGCTGCGTCACACTTGGTGGGGACAGAGGAGGACTAAGAAGCTCAGGGACCGTTGCGTGAATAGACGGAAAGTTGATTTGGGCAGCCGACGGCGAGGTCCATGGCTCGGTCGATTCCTTTCCAGTGCATGCAGCGCAGCGGATAGCCAGCTCGCGGTGACCGTTCTTGATGGCCCATTCGCCCCATTTCTTGAGTAGATGGGATTGTCTTTCCCAGACAGAGGGGTAGAACAAGCTTGCGACAAGAAGTGACTCCATGTACTTGTGATGAGAAGCATAGATCTCGATGGCATCGTTATAGTTGCCCATGCCAATCATAATCGTTGCAGCGGCGTTCAGATCGCCACTTTCGAGAAGGCGCTGTATATACGCGCGGCCGAGCTTGTGCTGACTAGCCTGGCTGCCGATGCCGCTCAGAGCGAGGAGCATCCAGTCAGATGAGGTCATCGTCTCGGAGCTGGCTGTAATAATGTCGGGATCAATGTCACCCAGCCATTTTGCTAGAAGGATGCGGTTTGCGGAATTCGCAGGGTGGCGATTCATCTCGTCCCGGATAAGATCCTCAATGTCCTCGGGCCAAGCAAACACAGTTTGCAGCATCTGGCGCCGCAGGTCGTCATTGGTGAGATGGGAGATGCTGTGGAGTGGAGGCGGCAGGCGATATGGCACATCAGTCAGCCGGCTGCGGGTAAACGTGAACAGGTCTTGCACTCTGGCGTCATCAGGGCTGCGGGGAATCTCGTTGCGGAGGCGCGATGGACGGGATGCGCCGGTGCGGCTGCTGTTGTTCGTGGAAAAGGTCGTGCTTGTTGTAGCTCCCGAGATAGCGGTAGCAGGGCTATGCATGTTGCTGTGGTGGTGACGTCTATGGACTGGATGGCGGCTGCTGTTTTGCGTCTTATACTGCTGATTGATGTTGGAAAGTGCAGAAGACTTGAGTGATGAGCCAATTGACATGTATGTGTGCTCAGTCAGGCCGCGAGACTGGATCGACCTGGGGTAGTTGTGGGGGGTCTGGCTACTGTGGCCAGATGTCGAAGACATCTCGGAATCTTGGCTTAGAGCCGGGCTTTCTGTCCGTCCCAGCTCAGAGTCCAGGTCTCCGAGGGTCATGACATGTGCCGCATGCTGCATGCGAGCGAATGGAGATAGGTGGTCATCATCGCTTTCAGAAACGGCGCCATCGAGGTGGATTGAGATTTCAGACTCGGATGTTGTGGCTGCGGAGCTGCCAATTGCCGATTCTGTCTCGGACATGGCACTGGCTGCCGCGGCTACTTCTGCTGCCTCGGCGGCCTCCTCGGCGGCCTTTCTTTCCTGCTCCTCGATCGATACAGGTGGTGAAGGAGGCAGCAAATTGGCCGGGTGCTGAACATCAGCAACTTGGAAGGCCGGCGCATTCAAGTCATATTGCTGCACAGTGTTGTTCGGTCCCAGGGTGAAAAGGATTGCGCCGGGGCCATACACGGCAAGACCTCTGACATGTTCGCGTGTTGGGATGCTGTCGAACGTGACATGCTTTGTGCGCACGTCCCATGACAGAGTTTGGCTAAAGATGTTAGAACAGATTTGTATAATTCGGTTTCATTGCTGTGGCTTACTTTTCTGAATACTGGATTATGCGGCCGTTTTTTGACCAGTTCATCCAGTTCGGTCCCGGAATGTAGTTCTCGGTGCGCTTCAAGATGCGAACAACCTTGGCAGGTTCTGACGAGTGGTGCGACTTGGCCACACTCCATACTCTGAGATCACCGTCATATGTCTGGACGGCGAGCATATCAGACCGCTGGCGGGCTGAGGAGGCATGCCAGGATAGGCCAACAATTGGCGAAGGTCCCCGCGAGGTTGTCAGGTTGTGCAAAATGGTAAATCTTGGTTGCAATTGGCAAATCAATAGAGAGCCGTTTTGATAGCTATCATGTGTTAGTCCAAAGCCCCTCAACAATTTAGGCCAACGAAAACTTACCCAATGGCAAAGGTGCGGCAGTCAGCTGCCGGTGCCAATGCCGTGACGGCAATTTGATCTATTGTGCGAAAGGAGATGTGCTCCGATGTCTCGGGCTCGAAAAGGATTATTGTTCCAGAATCGTTGCCTATGGGTTGTGTTAGCTGAATGTCTATGTGAAAATGTACCCCTTTGTAAGTAAACAACAAGTGCATAGTCAAACTTACCAAACGCCACGGCACCATTGCGCATCCACGCGACAGCTGTCAGATTGCTGAATGAGGCAATGCGAGCGACCTCATTGCCAGTCATAATGTCCCAGACAATAGCATTTTGGCTTGCATCGTAACTGACGGCCAAACGGCCAGCACCACGCTCGCTCATATTGTCGACCGCCAGCAATTGAACCTCGTCGGGATGTCGAGAGAAGCGGCGCTCGATTGTGAGCGTGTCATGCTGGCAGCAGACGACGGAGTTTCCTTGGGCGTAGAGAAACATGTCGGCTGTAGCGACGCAAGGATCGAAGTGACGAACCAATTTGCTAATTGTCGTGGGCGGCATGGTGTAATCCTGGGCGGCCGTGATTTTTTCGCGTGAGGCTAAAGACGACTCTGCAGCAGAGCGCTGCCTTGGTCTTGGTGCAGACATTGCAGAGGGTGTGCGAAGAGTTTCAGCTCTTCACCTATTTTTCTTGAGACTGTTGATCATAACATATCATGACTCTGGTTAGCTTTTGTACTCCGTCTTTCAAGTTAAAAAAAACCGGCAAGATAATGCAAGACTTGGGAAGAAGAAATAGGAAGATCAGAATCAAAGAGATAAAAAATCAACAGAAAGACATCCAGCAAGCATGTGAGTAACGAATGACTAAGGAACAGAGGGGATCGGGCACACAACGGCAAACAGACTGGGCTCGCGCATTCGACCCGAAACTCTATTGCAGCACAAGACGGGATCGGAAGGGATACAATGTGCGACAAGACCCAGAGTCGAATGTGAAAGTCCAGAAGAAGGAATGCAAGTGCAGCGATGTGGACGGTTGCACGAACACAATATAAAAACGTGCAGCGCCCACAAGAACAAGACAGAGCAGAACAGAAATTTGATGCATGGCATACCTGGCGGGAAATATAACGGCGCACGGTAACGCAATCGATTGACCGGGGCGAGTAGGAAAAAGAAAAAATGAAGAATAAAAAGAGAGACAACAGACTCCACACGACAGTCAAGGGACGAGCGGTGAAGCTACACGATGATGTCGAGTCCGCCTCCCCGGTCGTCACGTAGACAGGCTGTAAAGGCCGTGTCCCGGACAAGCAGGAAGCAGGTGTTGTTGCTAGAGGAGGCCGCGAGCCGCAAGCGGGGTGCAGCCAATATCAGAGGGTTGGTAGTCGATCTTCCGAGGAAAACCAAAAGCAATAACCACAAGGTGCCGTGTTGCCTGCTGTGGTGATCGATGCAATGTCTCAGCGGTCGGTGTGTTGCCTTGCCGTATGCGCTTGGATGCGGTTGTGTACGTGGTGTATTCTATATTGCTTGTCTCAAGTGTCGTTGTGATGCGCCGGGAGCCTTGGGGGGTCCTTGAGGTCCTGAACGGCAGAGATGCGTGAGGAATCCGGGTCACGATAACCGGGCCTGAAGGAGGAGAAACCTCTGCTGCGGCCGAGAAGTTGCACAAGAAGTGTAACGGCGGGGGTACAGAGTCGGACCTGACGATTCGAAGTCAGTTGGGTTCAGAGGATCGAGAGGGATTGACGCAGGAGTGTCGTCGACGTGGTCGTCAAGATCTGTAATTTCTGGTGCTGGTGTCAGAGGAGAAAGTAGCCGAACCGGAAATATGAGACAATAATTCAGGGAGGGATGGTAGTGGTAAAAATAGAAGGAGAAAAAGAGAGAAACTCCGAGTCAATCTGAAGCGCGCAACAGATTGGACAGATTGGGCAGATGGGACAGATGGGACAGATGGGACAGATGGGACAGATGGGACAGATGGGACAGATGGGACAGATGGGACAGATGGGAACTGGAAAGGGAAATGGAAAATCAGATGAGAGGAGGAGAGAGAAAGGGGAAGGGGTGTGGGAGTAGAAAAGCAGACTAGATGCACAGAACAGAGTAGTAAAGACAAAGTAGAGATGAAGAAGAAGAGGGAATATCGAGATGTAGATGGGCGGCAGAGCAAGGGCCGAGCACCAGACTCACCATGTATGCTTAAGCATATGTACCTTTTTGCGGGACTCGTCTAATTTGGCGCTGTGCGAGGAGGAGAGGACTGGACAGGGAAGAAAAGCACAGCGGCAAGCTGTGGTGATCAGTGGATGGCGTGTGTACAAAGTGTGCAGTAGCGGTTGTAGCTGTGAAGCTCCGGCTGTATCAGCTGGTGGGCGCGAGGCGAGAGAGTGTAGATGTAGGTCGGGGGGAGAAAGTGGAAGAAATGGAGATTAAGATGGATTGGGGGGGAGGGACGAGAAAAAGTGAAAAGAACACAAATTTGGGTTTTCAATGTGCACTTTGCATTCGTACGGATAGAAGGAACGAACGACGGGCTGGAGATGGCGAGGAAGGCACAGGGGAATGCACTTTCCGTTTACTGTATATATCTTTGTGCATAAGGAAAGAGCAACCCAAGTAGGAGAGCGGCTACATTAGTTTCTTTATCAGGAATTTAGTAAAAAGAGCAGGGGAGACATCACTCGAGCGCATATCCATACAATGGTGTGAAGAGAATTACGGGGGTCGGATGTGACCAGGATGCATGTACTTGTATCTAGCAATGATGGCCTCTATTCGAGGACGGGAAGAACGGGGCAGATGCAACGGACGTCACTAGTGCAGCCGGGGGAACGAATTACGAGTGCAGCACTGTTTGACGCAAGTTTGCTTGAGAAGAAAGAGCGAACGAGTAGAATGACAAAAAGGGAAAGAGAGGCATGCTGCTATGATCTCGTGCGGAAAGAGCGAGGCACGATGACCATCCGTTGATATCACGGGACATTTGAGCACGGGATGCTATGCCGCGATGCTGTAGGACAGAACGTGTGGAAACAGAACGAGGCGGGAAAATAGGCAATGGGCTGAGGGTGGTAAGTCGCAGATGGCAAGTGTCAATGTATCGTATCTTATCAGCAAAGCATTAATGTAACGAAATCACCGGTAGCGATGCATCATTGGCCGAAGTTGATGCTCTTCAACATCGCTTGGATCGACCCCTGCCGGCGATACCACTCTACGGAGTACGACAGAGTGATGAAGAGACTAAGAGCAAGATCCACCAACAGGTCTTCCTCTCTTCCTACTGCTATGTGCTCTCAAGTCGAGTCTGCGCTGCTTTGCAATTCATCTTCTTTAGTACAAATACGTACATGTAGTACTCCGTACATACACCTTAGCGCCGAGTGGATCGCGCGTGCTGAGCGCAGGCTTGTTGGAGCTAGAGATTGGCTGCCGTCAGCAAGGATGGCTGCACGCCAGTGCCCGGCCACGAGCGAATCAGATGGATCCTCTAGCCGCCATCGCCTTTGACAGGGGTCGCCCGGTGGGGGGCCACTAGCACTTACAGCAGCATGTGGGGAACCGCCTCAACTGATGAGAGTGGTAGAAGCCAAAGTGATGGAGAATACTAGAAATATCAGGAGAAAATAAGACATGTGACTGCTGCAGCGGTCTTATATTGAGGATTGGGCAGAAGTGAAGCGGCGCGAGAACAGTCACGCATCGTCCGGATTCTTCCTATTTGTCTGCAATTTACGGTGTGCTGTCATTCTGTAATCACGGGATGCTGTCGGTGTACAAATGCTTTACGAGTAGAATAAAGAAAGCCGGGAGCTAGACGATGGCCTTTCATACATTATGCATACTCCGTACACATAGAATCTTGGGGGCTGTTGGTGGGAGCAGCCGAGGCACGGCGACGGCCCTTTGCTGATAGCGCACAGGGACCTCCCCTGGAGCAATCCGGTGGTGATTGTTCATTATACGTAATCCGTTATCACTAACCTCTCATGATTACTGTCCCTATATCACTGACCTCTCATGATTATTGTCCATACTATCAGTGATGAGCCTATATTGATGATCAATCAGGCATGTCCTAGCCGACAAGGCCTCTAGGCAATATGATGACTAATCATATGCTGTCCTAACCGACAAGTACTCATGCAGTGGCAGTGCATAACACAGAAACACAGAATACATTGCTCTCCCAATCAAGACTGAAAGCCAGAGACAATCAAGCACCGCGGCGGGAAACACGGAGATGCAGAGGCATGCAGTACCTGGCATGGCCATGGAACAGAGGACAGCATAGAGGGCAGTGATGGAAAAGCCTCCAATCCACACGACGTACAATACGGCAGCCTCGCATTGGTGCTATCTCTGCTCTTCACGACAGCCATATATTGAGTACTGTGCAGTATCGGACGAGAATACAATGCTTCCGTGTGCTCTTGTCGTAATGTGCTGTATCACATCGTATACTTGACGACACATATCGTATATACTTGACGACACATGTATCTGAATTAATACATTCAAGAATTTGAGGTAATGTGATCAGAACCGTCGATTCGTCTCTGTATTCTCGTCGATGCATTGAATATTGTCTTTGGAGATGATGCCTCTAAAGTGCACTTTATGCACTGCTACCCCCCTTCAGCTGCCCGGTCACATCATCCGGCATCCGAGTCCGTATAGCCATATATAATAGATATCACACCGTACTTTGTGACTACGATTTTGTAAGCTTACCAATCTGCAACTGCACTTGACAAGACATGGCCCGACAAGGCTGTCAGCAAATATCTTCAGCAGATATCATAACACCCGGTAAAACAATGGCATGTCTGGTCTGTGCTCATGGCTCCCGCACATACATGCCCAAAAGATCTAAAGACTAAGATCAATCTAGCTAAACAAAAGCCACAAGGTTGAGGAGGCGCTGCAGATGGCGTTCTCTTGTGTGATTGTACTCTTAAAGGTGAGCCTGATAAAGTAAAGGTAAGCGGTGAAGTGTGATGTGATGTATAAAATATAAAATGAAGACACCCTCCGGTGGAAGAGTTGAAGGTGTCGTGAAAAAAGAGCTTTCAGCTCGATCCTTCTGTGCCCTATATGTCCGTGGGCAAGGACGGAAGAGGAGAAACCGAGAATGTCATGCCATCAGTGCCACCCTGCCCAATTTTGTTTCCTGTGACTGCTATATTACATTAGGCCGTAAGCTAATCACACCTTGCATCATCACATCACACGTCTGTGCCGACCGGGGTGTCTGGAGGCAGAGTCGGATAGCAAGAATGCAAATCAGACGGCAATCTCCCACGGCTGAGCTCTCATCGTGCTTGCGGCTCCTATGACGACTTTCTTTCTTTTCTTTTTCTTCTTCCTATCAATCACGGCATCATCGGCATATGGAGCTGCCATCGTCAAAAACAATATTAACAACGGTCGCTAGACTGAAGAGGCATCACACCGCAGTCTCGTTCGGGATGTGATGTGATGAACGGCAAGGATGTCACTGCCTGGATCTATCACACTCCAGCCATCTGATTTCTATATGTAATGATACGGGTAAATCGACGGGACAATGAAAAGAGGGAAAGATCGACGAGCTGAATGTCCAGTCTGCTAGACATTGACCTGCTCGTCCACTTTCGTGAGAATGAGTATCGGAAAGGGCGTCTTACCGCGTCTTATGCTCCATGTGTAGCTATCGTGACGTTAAAATCAATCAATCAATCAATCAGAGTCGGGATTGCGGTCGGCGATGACGGCCATCCATTCATGGATAGATGCAAGTTCGCGTGTCTAGACTGTCAATGATGAACAAAATGCCAGTGAAAAGAAAAGCTCAATCGACCAACTCGGCTGAGCAGAGCAATAACGCTGACGTAGCATCTCGTTGGCTCTTTTATTTTTAGAACGCAGACTTGGGTGCATGATGGAACGTCGACTGCAGAGATGTTGCGTTGGGGGTATCGAGATGATGGAGAGAGAGAAGAAGGAAGAGAGAAAGAAGCAAACAAGGCTACATATCGATGAAAATAGCACATGCTACCATGGTTGCGATGCACGCACGCATGCACGCATGCACGCGATGTACGCGATGCACAGCAAGCTTTAATTAGATTGGGCATGTCAGCGTCGCAGAGCTTGACGGCGCGGTGTGTTGAGCTTCTGCACGTTGTCGCGGAGTCTGACGTCTCGCCGTAGCCACCATGCAGATTGTTCGTCCCGCCGTGCCACGCAGTCTTGTCTTTGTCCATCCGTGCCGAGCAGTCTTGTCTTCGCCCCTCCGTGCCACGCAGTCTCCTCTTTGTCCATCCGTGCCGTCACAGAGTCTTGTCTTCGTCCCTCTGTGCCTCACGCAGATTGTCTTCGACCTCGCCGTGATGTTCTCTTCCTCGACTCGACTCGTCTTGGAGCGACCGCGATCTCGGGCCGCCGTGGGCTCCCTTTGTGAAGGCTTCTCGGCTGGTCGAGTCGTCAAGCGGTGAGACTGTCGTGGTTGGTTGTCGTCACTCGTCTAGTCTCTCGTTCTCGTCTTCGTCGTCGCCTCGGTTCTCGTCCGCCGTGTGCTGTTATCGTTTCTCTTCTAGCACCGTCGTACCGCATACACGCACAGTCAGTCGATTCGCATAGAGAGATAGCACAAGACCAGAGAATAAAGTGCTTGCATGTCGTTTCGTATTGCCCTCTGTCGGAACGGGTTCCTGCAGTTGGGCTGCGCGGTGCGACAGCCGATGAAAAGCTATTGGGCTCGAGTTGCTGGGTTCGAGTTGCAGAGTGCACCGGTGCCAGCGTCCTGACACATGTCAGTCGAGGCGCAAGTCATTGTCGTTGAGGTGCCTGGATGGACAGGTCATCGTCGTCGAGGTGCCTATGGACAGGTCAACGCTGGCCACGGCCGCGCTTGACGTGTTGAAGAGGCCGCCGTCTATTTGCACTGCGGCAGAGCCTCATGACATCCTATGGTGGCTAGGTGGCCATAACTTTTCGACAGGAGTGTCGTGGCATCCTCGCATCAACTCTGTGGGCTTGCATGTCAAGACATTTGTCGACATGGAGGAATGGCAGTGACTCGACATGGAAAGGAGTGGCAGTGACAGTGACAGTTCCGACCGCGTCTGTCATCAGGCCTGATGAGGCGGTGCAGAGGCGATGCTCGAGTGAGAAGGACGGGTCGAATCAGAGGCGGCCATGTCGAGCGATGCGTTGTGCCGAATCAGGGTGGGCATGACCGTTGCATTGGAGTCGAATCAACGTGGCCATGACGATGCGTTGGGGTCAGATTCGGGTAGCCATGACGGGGGCGTTGGAGTCAAGTCAGGGTGAGAATGACGCATGTTGGGGTAGCTGCACGACACTCGTCTCTGGCTCCTACTGGCTCAGGATATACTGGACAGGGCGTTGGGCATCAACCTGGGCTCGCCTCTTGTATATTTACTCACAAACGACTACGATCGACCGCATCGCCCACATCGCCCGCATCGCCCACATCCGCATCGCCGCCAATGGCCGTCGCCAACGGAGGCAAGCCGTGGGAGGCGTGCAACTTGCCGTTGGTGCAGACAGCGATAGGACAAGAGTCCATTTCCGATACCAGTGTGTTCCACTGAAGGGAAGCATCGATGCCTAATTGCGTACATATGCAGGTCCCGTGGAGGATATTTTGTGGGTGCATGGTGATCGACAACGGCCGTTGCGTCACGATTGTGATATTGTCTACTATCGGCCTTTGTCGTCTACCGTCGGCTGTCCGACCGGTCTTGGCGTCTCAACGTGGTATTATCTGCTATCGCCCTTGTCATCTACCGTCGACTGTCCGATCGGTCTTGGCGTCTCAACGTGGTATTATCTGCTATCGGCCCTTGTCGTCCGGCTGGTCTTGGCATCTCAACGGCCACGACGAAAACAGTTCCACCCAACAATGGTCGACTCGGGACCGACGGCTGCTGGCCTGTGTTGGACGTGTTGGGACCGGCGATGAAAGAGACCTTGGCAGGGGGGGATAAGGGTAGGTGTGTAGGAGAGACAAAGGAATGATGCGCAGCTAGACTCTTTGGAGGTCCTCAGTCGCATGAACTACCGCAAAGGATTAGACGCGATGAATAGCTACGAATGGGGAATATATGCTCCGTTTTGTCTTGCGAGGCATCAGCATGTCATAAACGGTGATGCTTTGGGACAGCTGTTGGTTGTCGATCACAGATGCGTGCACTGCTCAATGCCAGTCTGGTTTACGATGCACTGCGCTGGCCATGGACATACATGCAATGGTTATTGCTGCTTAAGCATGCTCGCGGTGGTGATGGGACGGCACCAGTTTTATCTCTTCTCTTGGATTTACTGGCAAGATGGTCGTCGAGGCCATTGTACATGCGATACTTGACGGACGACGAGGAAGAGGCAGAAAAGGGGAAGCCAAGACCAACACTGGCAACTAGTCGAAGCGTCCGCATCCAGCGCTTGCTAGACGATGAAGAAGCGAGCTGAACAGTCCCCCAACAGTCCCCCAAGGTGAGCATTGACTCTACTCGGTTGACGCGATCATCGCAACAGCGTCCTAGCCCAGCCGCGTTGTGTTGCCCTCTAGCTGATACGCGCTAATAAGGTCTGTCGCTTATGAAGTCTGTTGGACGAGGCTGTGGCCGGATAAGGAAAGACATTGCGCGCACACACGAGCGTATCGAGGCTAACGTCTCGAATGCTAACGTCTCGCGTGCTGTTGGGACTAGAAGGACAACGGGCCGTTTGACGAGAACTAAGCATTAGAGCGGCGAAGAGACTGTTGGTGTCGATAAGGGAAAGGAGAGAAAGAGTTCAATTAATCAAGGTGTGAAAGGAGAGAAGAGTTGATAGAGAGTTGTAACTCACATCACAACATCATGACCCAACATTGCTCCTTCACATCCGGATATCATGCACATACAGTAGATACTGGATCATTTCAGACTCGACAACGAGTTCCAGCTGCTACTGTCTTGCAGCTCTTATTTTGTCCACTGTCTCCTTCTTTATCTCTACGCCTCTCTACGCCAGCCTCACCGTGATGTACTTGCGGTAATCACTGTCTTTTTATATTGGGTTAAAGAGGCCTCTTTTCGCCTTGTCTTTGCACCTTGTCTGATCTCTGCCGTGAGACTTACCTCAACACTGAGACTCATTCGAATCTGAGACGACTACAGACAATGCATCCGCGTGCCCGATCTACGTCGTCGGCGGCGGGATCGGACGCATTCCACTGCCGATCGGCCTTTGTGGGATGTGCAGTACTTGTAGTGAGACACAACGGGTCCGATGCAGATGTGTAGATTACTAATCGATACTCCCACAAGAATTAAATCAGACCAGATCAACAAATCAGACCAGGTCAAATCAGATCTACTCTGCATGTACAACACATCACTTTGTGGGGATGGTTCATATTGATTTTCTTGCATGCCAAAAAGTGCGTCATGCAGGGCATGGTATACGTCATGTGCGGTTGTCACAGACCAATGGCAGAGTGCAGAATTGAATGAGTGTAGAGGTGAATAATTGATTGTGCGAGATGCTGGGGTATCACTATGGAATCGCTAAGCTAAATAAGAGAAGAAGAAAAAAGGAAAAAGAAAACAAAATTCAGAAAGCCCGCTATGTCCTTTGGTCAGTGAGACCACCCAATATGCCCGTATATGCATTAATAGACAACAATAAATGGAAACGCTCGCTATGTGCCGATCCGATCCATCCCGTAACAAAGAAAGAGTAATAGATACAAAAGAAAATAAGTGACGCGCTGATGCGTCAGGCGCCCATCTGAAGAATCGAGACAATTAAGAAGGGGTATCAAGTAAGAGGGGTATAATGCAGAAGCGAAATGCGAAAAAGATGCGGTTGCGGCTCTGCCCCCGGCGTTGGTATGCGTAAGAGTAAGAGAGAAGGGAGAAGTAGGGTGTTGATGAGGATGCGGATGATGTAGGAAGATGTGGAGGTAGAAGCGGTGTAATTGCTTTCTGTCCAATAGCGCCATGTGCGCGTGGTAGTGGTACTCTGTAGATAGAGTGTGGTAGAAAATGTAATGTTTATCACATTTTCTACCATACTCTACAGAGCACCACTATAAGCAATGACTTAGATGGCCTCTGCAATGGCAGTCAGCTTGTTCGACTTCTTGGTCGAAGGGCCGGCCGCGGCGCGGCGCTGGCGGCGCGCCTGCTTGCGCGACTCCTTCTCCTTAAGGACGGAGCGCACAAGCTCGCGCTGGTATGCCTGCTGGTGGGCGTGGCGCTGGCGCTGCATCTCGAGCTCCTCTTCGGTGGGCTGCTCAACAGGCGCCAGGAAGGCGGGCTGCTGGCGCCATGCGGGCGGCGAGATGCTGCTGGCGTTGCTGCTGCTGCGGCTGCTGTGGGCGGAGTATGACGAGGCGTCCATGTCGTCGAGGAAGAGGTCCTCGTCCGAAAGGAACGAGGAAGCCTGCGTGTTGTGGTCGTCGAGGCAAGAGCGGCGCGGCCACGAAGGGAACGCGCAAAGAGTGGAGCCGGCGGTGCTGGCGCTGATGTCGATAGCAGAGGCCGACATGTTGACAGAGTTCATGCTCATGGAGCTGTACGAGCTGTAGGAGCCGAACATTGTGAAGATGTGTTTGGAGTTTTGTGTGGGAGGTAGTTGTAAATAAGAGTAGAAAGTGTGTGAGAGAGGAGGGTATTCGCGAGTCGTTCAGTCAAGTCAAGTCTGTGGTGGTGCTGTGAAGAGTGCTGATGGTCCTTGGGAATACATATGTAAGATGTAGATTGGAATGGGAGTGAAGAGTGTCAAGAGATGATGATGTGAAGTATTGATGTGAATCTGTGGAGAGAAGACGACGAGAGACGAGTCGAGAGGAAGCGCGAGTGAATATATATCTTGGGACGGGACTGTATGCTTACCAGCGACCGAACGAAAAGGACAAGGGAAGGGGGAGTCCAGAGTGTGGCCGGGGGGGTGTGGGCTTTCACGCTTGGGCGTGCAGTTTACACGAGGCGACAGGGTGTGTAAGGGCTTCTGGCGGTGGAGGGGCGTTGTGCAAGGATGGAAAACGGAACGGCTCCCGACGCGTGGGGTGTAATAGCAAGGGCACAAATGGTCCACTTTTTGCAGTGTTTGCAGTGCTCGGAAACGGTGAGACGCAAACGGCAAAAACGGTGTGCGAAATATTAGCTGCTGAGAGACCTACCATGTCCAGGGAGGAAGCCATCCGCACAATCCTCCCTCCCATGCTGGGTGACCGCCCTTTCTCGTCTCTCGTCTGTGTTCAGTGTCTTTGACGTCCTCGGCCCTTGACACTGACCTCTCTTTGGTTTGACCGCTTTGATTACGTCAAGTCACATCTACGCTTGTAATAAAATATTCGATGAATGCAGTAATAGTTGAGAGCAATGTGAGTGATCAGAGAGAGACTCGTCACCGATCACAGTGTCACAGGCCACAAATTACAGATCACAGCACCAACGGGCTGTACGGAGTATACGTAGTAGTGTAATGTGATGGCCGCATAGTGCTGCAATTAGGCAGCAAACAGCATTTTGTAGTGTTGGCGTGGCGTTGGCTGTGTTGGCTGGTGGTCGCCGACCATCTCCGGTAGACCGCCACTCACAAGCGAGAAAGTACGGTTAAAAATAAACTAAAAGTGATGCTCACCGCTAAAAGTGTGTGCGATGCATTGCATACGGGAAGCGCAATGCAAACGGGAAGAGGGGTTGTCTACTACGTAGTTTTACGCGCTGTTGGGGATAGCTTGTGATGGTGTTGGTTATTATACGCTCATGCTTACAGTTATTTACAGCCGTAGTTGGAGTCACTGTTACAGTCTGTTATTGTCTTTTATTGTCTCTTCTGTTGTGCTCTTGGCCGTTGGAGGACGGTCTGTTTCTGTTTGCGACGAGTGTCTGTTGGATATACTTTGGATATATTTTGGATATATTGTTGGATATGCTGTTGTTGGATCCTTGTTCATTATCTCATTTCTTGTCATTGTATCATCTCAAGACACAATTATCCCTATCGCAAATGCCTGCAACTGCCTGCAAATGCCTGCACACTGTAATGCTTGCAAACACTGCAATCAGCAATCACGAATGAGGGGCATCTCCACATGCAACAAACATCATATCTACACATACTTTGCCCCAACATCGCACACGTGTACTGCTTTCGCACTTTAGCAAGTGACGTTTCCTCCCTCGTCTCGTGCATCCTGTGCATCATCACTAATGTGCAATACGGTCAGTTCCGTCATGCTGATCTTTTGTAAGCTTAAGCATATTGTCATGACTGTATCCAGGGTGACACGGCCCGGGCTTCCCCAGACTGTCTGTCAGCAAGGGTATACAGTCTATGCTTACAGTCGTCCAGGATACAGTCATCATCTCAAATACAAATACACTCGTCATCATGGATACATAATTGTCAGACTCGCCATCGCGACGCGCTCGCGCTCGTAGAGGGGGAGGGGTAGCTCTTGTCGCCCCCCTCCTGTTCCATCCACCTAAGCGCATCGACGCCCAATGCACGCGCCGTCTGTATGATTCTCCGACTACAGAGTCACCGCTGCCGATGACAACACCGACTGGCCAGCGCACAGCGAGTGTCGGCGAATCATATCTACGGCATGTGATCCGGCGGTAACGATGGATAACGATACGTAGCGGTCAGGTTGATTTACTTGATTTTCACTTGAGTTGTTCCTCTTTACTTTTACTTTTTTCATCGGATATTTTTTATTTACATCAGATGATGGTTTTGGGTCAACTTGAAGTTATAGATGACAAAATTTGATGTATATAAAAATACAAACATATCCCAACAGAAGACAAAAAAAATTAAAAAAGGCAAGGGAAAAAAACGAAGCCAAAAGACGAAAAATGAAGATGAAAACGACAAAAAAAGAATAAGAAAAAGAAGCCAAAAAATACAGAAGAAAAAAGGTCGAAAAATGAAGACGAAAGGAAGGAAAGAACCTCATAACCACCAACCAAAAACGAGGAATCGGCAAAACGCACAAAACACAACGCACAACATCGAGATAATACACGAGGGGTAACTCACCGTGCCGCAGACACCAATGATGTAAAATACCACATCCATCACCAATACGTACAAGTACCCCCGCGGCTCGTCACCGATGCGCATCCGTGCTCGGTCGTTGACCGCTTCTTGAGGTGCCGTCTCGGGCGCCCATTTGGTGCGGAGTGGGGCACTTTGCTCGTTGACTCATCGTTGGAGGTGGCCCATATGCACACGCCTAGCATCGCCCAGCACCGTCCATCGCATCGCGCGTGTTTTTGTGTTTTTCCGTTTTCCATTCATGCAAGCCATACTAGAAGACTGTCATAGTGTGCCGGCGATCGGCTAGCAGCTGCATATTCCGTACATGCGGCAATGTCGAGGATGAGAGGATGAGATTGATTGATTGATTAAAATTTAGCGTGAAAAGAGGATGAGATTGAGAGGACGAGACGTTGTTTACCAACCAGACTGCTGCCGGGTTTGGGCCGCGGCGTGGGCTATCAGAGGTCTGTGTACGATACTCCGCACAAAGTAAAGGTCAGTCTTGCTATGATGTGCTAAGATCCAGTGTAAATACTGTACTGATCCAGTGTAATAGCTCGCACAGTGTGCTATGCAACCATTCAGCGGCACGGTTTTAGGCTATACAGGGATAATGTCACTGTCGTTATCGCAGTAGCATCTTCCACTCGTTGATTGGCGGCTTCGAGCACGTTCCGACAGCCAGAGCGTTTGATGCACCTTTTGGAACGTCTCTGTAAGCATACACATAAGCATAGGCCCTGACGTCCCGTGGTATTTTCGTCACAGCGAGTGAACAGCTTTCTCGTCACAGTCACTCATAATCTCATATAGTATGTATGTGCCGAGGCCTTGACCAAACGAGTAACCGATTCGCTGTGCCGATGCCATCACAGCCGAGTTACCACCGGAGCGAGAGAAGAAAACGAAAAGAGAGGGAGGAGATTCCGTTTGGTGTGATTAGTGGAGCCTGTACAAACGGTGTTGGATCGCTCCGTTTACGTTTACATTGTGGATATGAAAGCGCATAACTTACCGACTATGACATGTATCCACATTCTAGCACCCTGTCTCTGTCACCCTGTCCTCACTGTCACCTCTGGGTCGACGGAAAGTGGAATCCATAACGCGATGCCCAAGGAAACCACCCCCAGGTTCTCTTCCTTCTTCTTTTTCATTCTCTTAGCTTCTTGTCAGATCCGACACAGCGGCTTCCGCGAGTGCGACCCCCTCGCCCTCTGATTGCGAGCAACATGAGACAAGCATAGCGTCCTCTACCCAGGCTCGAGTGTCGCGTACAATGGAACGGTAAACAAGGGACTAGAGAATGCCATCGAAGCAAGACAGTCAGACAAAAGAGAAAGTAAAAAGTAGAAAATGGAGGGATCAGCCTGGTAGAGAGAGACCTGGACACAGACTTGTACCAGTACGGAGTAGAGCATTCCGTACACCCGGGATCGCTTTTGTTTCCGGGGTTTGGTGTTTACTGGCCCAGGAGTCGGGGAGGTCTGAGAGCCAGCGCCAGAGACATATGCTTTTAGCCCGAGAGACGAGAAACGTGCCGCGGCCATTTTACCCTTTATCGCTCTACTACGGTAAATGCATATCACCTCTGCTCTGACCTTTTGCTGTACCGTCCCCGGACTCTAAATGGTACGCTGTGGGCTGCTGGACACGGTTGTTCAAAAATGTTTAAAATGTGCGAGATAGTATGTGCGCGATCAGAGGGCACAGAGGTACTTGTGCGGAGTAAAGTGCATTGTCGCCGATAGTGGATTGATAGGGGAATAAAGGTTGGGTAAAATGGAAGTCCTGAGAGAAAACTTCCACGCATGAGAGATGGAGACATTCCTGTCAAGGGTGGGGTAAAATGAGAGTGGGAGGGGAAGAGCCAAAAAAAAAAAAAAAAAAAAAAAAAACAATAACAAACAGTCGGTACGAGAGAGCAAAACAATTCGGACACCAGACACATCGGGTCCGAGCATAATGCGACCGCTACAGTGATGAGATAGTACTGTGCAATAGAGCCCGAGGCTGCCTGTGCTCAACGCCACGCCGCGATCCTTCTCTTTCCTGTTTGGGTACTTGATTGGAACCCCCACTATGGAAAAGTTTGAGCATAATTATGGACTCTGGAAATTAAAAAGACACGGTGACAGGGGCCGTAGACGGTGACTGGTACTGGTACTGCAACGTCGGTGAAAGACCCGGGAAAGCCATGCCAGATGTATGCTTACTGAGTAGAGTTAGCCGTCCCGGATCCGCTAACAGGGCTTGACATATTTGACTTCTGGCCCAAGTCCTCCCGCCACCCGCACTCCGGACTAAGCATATGCTAGGCCCGCCATTTGCACCAAGACCAGAGAGGAAGTTCTAGAACAAGATAGCGTCCGAGTGAGGGACACGGAGCAGCTGTCAAGAAAGGAAGGAGGTCAATATTGTGTGTACTCCGTACGTAAGGGAAAGATGGTAATATGGGATACATGACGCAAGGAACCATGCGAGTCGAGGAAGAATGAGAACAATACAAAATAAAATACACATGAAGAACTTCATGGAACAGAAATTGGGTAAATCTCAGACGCCATGTTTGATAAAGTTGCAGTGATATGATTTGACATTACGACGGCAACACTACAAAAGTTCCGAGATGATGCTCCGTAGCAGAAAAGGGAGAAGAAATAGAAGCGCACATACCTTGCACGATGGTCAATCCCGGGACAAGGGAATGGGCACACAGGCAATAACTCTGTTATGATGTGAAGCATGTAAAAACTACGCTGCACGATAACCTAATTCCCAGCATCTGTTTGAGTTTTGAGTTTTGTGTCGTGCTTTCACATGGATCCCATTACCAAGTGAAAATTTTGAATTCTTTTCAGCTTTCTTTTCTCTCTTAATCGTTCTTCCTTTTTACCTTTATTCTTTTTATTGCGTCCAAATAAAAAGACAAAAAGACCACCCGCTTCCCCGACAGCTAGTTTTTCCTAGCTTCCGCCGGCGACTAAAAACACTAAAACCAGAAGACGGTAGCAGCTGCTACTTGATTCAAGGTGAAGGACACACCTTGACCAACGTACCTGTAAACCACCACAAGCCACGTTTAATAGTGCTGCTAGTGCTAGAGCTAAGCATAGTGCCGCCGGCACCCACCCAATATAGTAAACGCCGACGCGTGGCTATTTGCCTCTACTTTATTTGCCCTTTGCACACGCCGATGCTCTCTTCCGCAAGCGCACTGATCAGATCTAAACCTGTGTGCTGGGCTGTTCAGTTTGCCTTCAATTCAATCGACAGACTGAGCCGAGGTCGAGCATACCAGGGTGGTAGAGACCCTTGCTGACCAACTCACCGAGGGTGTATTCTGGCGGGTTCTCTTATTACGGAGTAGCCTATCTACAACCCACTGTACCGACCAGGATGCTGCTCCCAGAAAAGGGACACCAATTTACCAGGAATAGGCGACCCATATTCCGTAACGTACTTGCATGGACACCCGCCAGCGGGAAGTCTCCCCGCGGGCCCACGCACCGTTTCCCCGTGACCCACTTTATGTCCCAAACATTGGTAAGAGGCAAAGACTTGACAAGCTATGCTAACCATAATCAGAGGGAAATCGGTTACAATACTACTCACATACCAGTGGGATAGCCTGCAAAGCCATTCCATATCTGTTTAGCCGAATACCAGTAGGCCCGACCAAGGGGTTCTGGATTGCTGGGCATGTGTCAAACTTTTCGCTTGTACGGAGTATTGTAAGCATTACATACCTAGTACGTAAATACATATGCTTAAGCATATGCTTACATATGTACGGAGAAGCACGTGTTTGGGGTTGCAGATGGGGGAGTGGAAACACCAAGTGAGTCTTTGCATGATGATGTAATCAATGCGAATAAGATGACGCGAGTTGGGTAAGAATAGAACATTGTGATGCGCGATCGAGGACAGCAAAGAAAGGGGAGGCGATAATCGTGAGAGGCAATGGATGCGCGACCGACTTCCGATTTCCAATGGCAATGCTCTATGCTTACTCCGTAGGAGTACGGAGTAATGTAGACTGCGACGTGAAATTTCCAGACCGCTGGTATGGATACGAGATGAAGAGAAATACCAGTACGGAGCCGATGAGAGAAGAGAAGGAGTGGATCCGGGAGCCATCCGCGGCGGCGGGAGGGAGCCGTGGTAAGCATAGTCTTGTTGCTAGTCGATGTGTTAGAGTGCCCCGTATTAGCTAATCAAATGAAATGAGAGTCGGAGAATAAAGTACGGAGTACTCCGTGCGTCGTATTCTCTTGCGTATGTGTAAAGTATATGTACGCATACCAGGAGTAAGTCTGAGGCTGGCCATGGAATGTTCGTATTAATAATGAGGTGTAGTTCTGAGAATACTCAACAATTCAAGGTGAGTAATGAGCAATGCGTAATGTGCAATGCGTAATGCGTAATGAGTAATGAGAAATGAGAATATTGCTTGCGTTTCGGCTCCGACATTGTTTGAGAAATGCATAACAAATCAAAGAAACGACGAAATTGTAATTACTCCGTAGAGCTGAGAGTTGGTCATCCACAGCACGACGTATCATGCCACGACGTATCTTTGCTTGGTTTGTGATAGCCGCTGGTACTGTGGCTGAGAGGAGAAAAAAAGAAAGAAAGATGGGAAAGATGAGCACTCTGGCCACCGCACTTTACGTCGGCTCCGTTGCTCGCACAGAAGCAAGTAAAGTACGGGAGTCGGCCGCAGGGGTCGTTGTCCGGATGCACTTCCGCCAGCAAGCGTTAACAACAGGCCAACAACCAACAGACCAACGGCCAATGAGAGGGTGATTGTGATCACAGATTATCATCTTTTTTGACTTCGTGCCTTTTCCAATATAGTGCTTGCATCTTGTGATACATCCTGTTTGAGGACGCGAGTGGCTTCGCCGTCACTCTCAGCTTGGCCAAACTATATGTAAGTATACTTTACGCCACTTGCTACAAGGTCCTTCAATTCCCAATCGACGGCAGACGAGACAAGGCCCAGCAGTTCCAGAGGAATGGTCTGGGTGGAATACGACCATAACCATTCCGTAGCTCAGGACCCAAGGTACCCCCATGAAAGTGATATTTGATACGAGTTGATTTGTTGAGTCTTGAGTGGTGATCACTGCAAGTGATAGACGAGCGTGGTTCGGTGATTGTCGAACGGATGGTCGATGGCCCCTTTACGATTAACCTCCGTACGAGTACGGCTTCAGCTGGACGCGCGCAAAGGAGGACAAAAAGGACAAACAGAATACCAAAAAACATGATATCTGAGATGCGTCGTAGCCGAGGTGGGCGAGCAAGGGAGGCGAGAGGCAGGAGACAGGAGACAAAACTGCAATATGCTTAGGGGACAGACAGACCAGGAACAGGAGACCGCGACCCACGCCTACCCCTGGCTATTCTGTTCCCTGGGTTCACTACGGAGAAGCATACTTGGTTCCTGGGACGCTCTTTTCCTCTTTGGCACGCGCCAAGTGGAGGGACGACGAGGGCGCAGAGCCTATCACCCCCCTCCCTCCCCATCATTCCCCCATTCGCTCATCTCGCCCAGTGCTACCGGATGGCTTGCGGTGGAGAGAGCCCGCGCGCGCCAGATGGACGCAAAATAGGAAACAAAATTCCCAGCGGCCAGAGGGTGAAACATTAGCTTCTCCCAAACGGAGCCCAAGTGAGAGTCGGGAAGAGGTCCGACCGGTAGGAGAGATACACCTTGGAATCACCTTGGAGGCTTGGACATTGTCTTGTTTGGAGATCATCGGCGTCAACGACGTACCGTCGATGCGACGACGACGGAGTGTGCTTACCGACAGTGCTTGGCTCCCCGGACGCAAAGCCTGCAGTCATGCTTGTAGCGATAAGATCGATTTGATCACGGCGGGCATCGCGTGTGCCACTACTCCGTATGAGCTACATATTCCCTTTTACTAATGCATTATGCTTACAATTTAGTCTCATAGAGTAATGTACAAGTACGGGTACAGAACTCACCGGACACTAGGCTCCCGCCCGCGGTCCACCGCTCCCACTGGCTGTTAAACCATGTGCGTCTTTTTCAAACAGCGGTATGATGGCTGCACTTGGCGCTCGGCCTCCCCACGCTACTAACGGCCTATCCCCATTTAAGCATACAATCTCGACATTTAATCACGACCACTACCACGATCACGACCACCCTTGCCTCGACCCCCATATCCCACGATACCGGTAGGGGTAGCGGTAGGTGCTCAGATAGCAAACGCAAGGTCAATATGCTTATATGTAGAGCCCGCCGCCATGGTCGCGAAAGGAAGGTGAGCGAGCGTCTTGCAACGGCTCGATTGTCTTGTCCGTGCTGTCCTCCGAAACGTTGGCGTGGGGGACAGTTCTGTGCGTCGCGATCTAGATGGTAGTGGTATCTACTCCGTATATTTAGTTGGTATCTGGTAATAATTACATATAGTATCTGGTAGTGGTAACTGGTAGTAGCATCTGGTAGTATCTGGTCTGGTATCTGGTAAGCTTAGTGGTAACTGGTAGCATCTGGTCTGGTATCTGGTCTGCGCACAGAGCTGCTGTGCCGCTGTAACGCCATCAGACTGCGCCGCTGCAGCGGCATCCCCTTTAGGCAGCTCACGCTCCAGTATTGCTATGCGCATACACTCTGAACACCGGCTGTCTGTGGCTCACCGAGCTGGCGGGCTACGAGGTCATGAGATCAAGAGATGCCATCGCGCAAGACATACTGCTACACACAGACTTCAGCCCGGATGCATCCATGGGTTCCCCAGAGTCCACAGCACAATCAGAAGAATACAGGGTCCTCGCTGATAAGAGCGTGGTGCTCAGAGCAGCTTCGCTGTCCAGTAAACGGCGGTCTGTCGCTGTTTGCTTGCTACAGTCCGATCGCGCTCGCTGACCGCCCCGACCACTCTGCCATACTCCGACGTGGGGGCTCTGTGTTTCCCATAAGTGCATACGTATACTACGTAGTAATAGAGCACACACAGTTATGGAGGGGTGTACGATATGCTTTGAGGAGCAGAGAGGCTGCAGAGGCTACACAGTATGCTTACAGCGCAACGGACGGACAATTAACGGAGGCTGTGTGATGAAATACGAGCACGGCGTGCTGGCGTGTCGTTTCCTGTCTTGTTATCAGTGTGTTGTTATGTTGCTGTGTCCTGCGTCGTCATACGTCATCGGGTCTGTGCATGTGTATTGTTATGCCCTGATTGGTGTCCTCGGATCAAATCGTGTCTGCTTATCGAGATGGTTTGTGTGCTGTAAGCATATTGATTCGAGTACGACCAAATGCAAGCCATGAAGAAGAAAAAGCCAAAATAAAGAACCAAGAACACTGCAATATTAAACACTGCATATATTGATGCTGTGTGCTTGACAGTGACGTACAAGTACTCGCAGCCTCGACAAATAACGTCGCAAAACGGTCATCCCATGTGAGACTCGATCGAGTATCCTTACAGGCCGTGCGAGCTCGTCACTGTTTGCCCCTCACGCCCGGACTCTTATCGTGGCTTGGTTGGGGACTCGACATTGGTCCAGAAGCCGATGCGCGGAGAGCCATATTGACAAATACCGTCGCCATCACCACTTTGGAAATCAATATCCAGTACACACCTGCGATTGGCCAAAATCACCACCACAGGAGCCAATAACCAGGCGCGAAAACGCTGACGACGATCTCGGAGTCGGATACTCTGCTGCTGCCGCCAATACCATCACCTGCGCCTGCTCCGGCGACGCGAGAGGTGCAGCAAAGGGCCTCATCTCCAGGCCGCTCTTCATGCCCCCCCCCCTCTTCCTAGTCACACAGTGGCCGTCATGGCCCCGGACCAGCCCAAGAACAGACCCAGACACATGCATCCTTGAAAGTATTACAGGATGGCCATTTCACTCATACACATTCTCAGGTATATTGATTGACTGTCCAACCACACCGGCATGCGCTTTCGGCTACAGAGCTGAGGCTGATGACGGCATCCTAAAATAGATGAGCAGGACAGAGCAAGAACGCACTGTCGTCGTACAATTCGATACGGCGCAGGGCTGATTATCCGTACGATCTGCACGCCATAAGCGAGTGCACATACGTAGATAGCGACGTGCTGAAAATAGTAGTCCTGAGCCTCTTACGCCTCACCGACGTCATCGCATCCGTCACAGCTCCTTCTCAGTATCTATATATCAGCCACGGCGGAACAACAAGAGCAAAAGGCTTCTCGAGTAGCGAATGGTTCCACAACATCCGTAGACAGCCTGTTGAAACAGCACTCTATTCCATCCCGATAGCGTACATCCTATATGCATTGCTCTAATGCCTGCTAGCCGTCAATGCCTGCGGATGTACCTGCATTTAATATGGCTTAGCGATGCCGGCTCGGCTCCCTCACCGTTTACCATTTCGTCTAGTATACGGCACAGTGCAAGACTAGACGAGATATGTACCATGATAGAGAGCCTACCTTATCTGCAAGACGACCACGGCATCATGGCATGGACAGGGTACCAGCGTGACAAGGAGCAAAGCGTACGTGATATATTCGCGATACGAGTTCAGCACAACAAGCATAAACATAAAGATAACAAGCACAAATACTAAAACGCCATGCGTGATCGCCGATATACAAATAGAAGAAAGAACACACGAGCTGACGGCCAAACAGCGAGAACGGCGAGCTTGGCAAAAAGACGCCAAGATCGGTAGATAGACAGGCAAGGCCATCTCAGCTGCGCAGCGACTCCAGCCGGTTCCGCATCTGCGCCATCATGGCCTCCGTGTCTTCCTCGTCCTCGTCGTCCTCCTCGCCGCCCGCAGGCACCGCCACGCGCGCCGCCGCTACCGGCTTCTCCTGCTCTGCCGCCACCGCGGCCGGCACGTGTACGGGCGTCGTCGTCACCGGCGCCGATGGCAGCTGGCCCGTCTTGGACATGCGGTCCTTGAGAATCTCACCGAGCACGCGGTCCACCTCGCCGTCGGCCTCGGCTTCTTCGTCCTCAAATAGCATCCCGTCGTCCTCGGGCAGCGTCTCGTTGACCATCTCCTCCACTATGCCCGCCTTCATGAGCTCGACGCTCAGCGCCTGCATCGTGCCCGCCAGCTCCGGCAGCCGGATCAGCTGGTTCACGTCGTGCATGATGCCCACGCTTGCGCGGATCGACCCCTCAATGCGCCGCACCGCAAACGCCTCCTGCACCTGCATCTGCACGCTGTTGAGCTGCGCCTTGCCCGTGATGAGGCGGTTCGACTGCCGCCGTGTGCGGATCAGCTCGCGCGCAAAGTCGCGCACCTCACGCTGCGCCTGCGCCGCGCGCGACGGGTCCCGCTGGGCGCGGCGGTCGGCCTGCAAAATCAAGTTCTTGGTCTGGATCTCCACGCGCTTGGTGTTGGCAATGTCGCGGTCAAGCTTGCGGATGTTGGACCGCAGCAGCGTGTTGCATTTGCGGAGCTGTCAACCGTGTTAGTTGCAAGCGATACCACTGTGCTCGGCGAAAGTGTCCTACCTGCGCCTGGGGATCCGGCTTCACAAAGAGCGCTCGGAGGTTGTCCATTGTGTAGCGTTGGCGATTGGCTTCTGTCGATTGTCGATTGGAACAGAAAACTGTCGGTTGTTGGAGTAGGCTGCCGCTCGGCTTCTTTCTGCTGCAGCGGCAAGGTCGTCGTCGTAGCACGCGAGAGCACAGACCACACCGACAAGATGCGCCGGCACCTGTTCTGCCCAAGTTCGCTTGGCTTTTTCGACAATCGACCGGCGTGCTGTTTCTGACGTGGAAACTAGCGCTGCGTTTGTGCGCAACGTCGAGACGCTCGCGCTTGTCGCTGTCGTGGTAATGACGTGATTTGTCGAAGCGGATGACTGTCTCGAGGTGCTGTTCTTGTGCGGCTGGCTTGCGGATCGGGGACGGAGCTGTGTGTTGAGTGCCGACCTGTAGATTAATAGTAGGATGCCCGGCGGTAGGGTTGCAACTCGTATGGACGTGCTGCGTCACCGTGGTCGTTGGTCGATACGGGCCAGATCCGCAATGCGCCGCCTCCGCTGTTCGTGACGTTTCGTCGTGGGGCTGGTCATCGATCACGTGCCGATAAGGAGCTTCTTTGTTATCGTGTTATCAATGCTGACATAATTGACAATGGAGGGGAGCAAGCCGCCGTAGATGAAGACGCCACAAGTTTCGAAGCATATTAGGTATGCTTATATATGCTTAATCTAGGGCTTAATCTATCGTCACTCCTCATTAGCGAGTCCTATCCGATGACACCGCTGAAGCTTTTCTGCCTTGTCAGTCTCAGCACAGCAACACTGCTAACGCCGACATCCCTCAGCTCAAACGCCATGTCATGCAGGGTACTTGTAGAGCCGCTTGCCAATATAACACTGCAGTCAGCCTGCATCGCCGCCCATTGGGATTGGCCGATAGTATCAGGCGGCGCAAAATAGAACCCAATATATCATATATCGCACTGTAAATCCTTGGCTACAGTCAGCTAGCACCTACTTCTCTTATCTCCACTTCTTGTTTGTGCCGTACTACGATTCGACAAGATACGATCAAACAAGGTAAGATACAGGGAAGGAGCTCTGTAAACTACAGGTAGCTTTTACACCAACGCACTATGCCAGCGCTACATACTGCTCACGCTAGGCGGGGTTCTTTCAAGCTGCAGTGGCTGCTAGCATGTTCTAGCGCATGCCGTGCTGTTTCCGCGCTGCTTCACCCAGCTGCTTCACTGCCTGGACTGCCTGCCTGTTTCCCCTCATCGCTTTGGCACGATAAGATAGGCCGTATTAGCGGGCGCGCGGCGGGAGAGCGACAGCGTGAATCTTTGTGGTTCCCTCCAGTTCTATGGAACCACCCAAACGCCTGCCTTCCCCTCGCATCCTAGAGAAGGCAAGAGAACCAAGCCCAGGCTCCACCATAGCAGACAAATGGCAAAATTCATAAACCACGACAACCTCACTTTCTCCCTGGTCTGTACGCGAACTTAGCACCCCTCACCTGCTTTAACAAGTTTCCCACAGATATTTTTCTTTCCGTCTGCTTCATTCGACCCTGTTAGTATTCCCGTCTCCGCGTCCCACGCCACATCTGAGTGTAATTCGACCACGAGCTGACCTTGCCAGTTCTTCTCGCAACCGTTTCAGTCGATCGCTCTCCCTTGCGCTTCTTCTTACATTCTACCTATCCTCTTCAGCCTCACATCAACATGGCTACCACCACATGCATCCCCGAGGGTAAGTCTTAGCTCGTACTCGCCATTGTTTTGGCCATGGATTGCTATCTGTAGCCCGCTGCCCGCACGATCATCACCATCATTCTGATCATGATGGCCGTGCTGGTGACGCGTGCGACTTCCTTAACATCTTGCTACATCTGCTAACATATTCCCTGCTGCAGTCCGCTGGGCCCAGCGCTCGTCGTCGACGGATCCCGAGCACAACTACATCTACCTGACAATGGTTGTCCCCGACGTCCCCCCCGCCAACGCCGAGATCAAGGTCACGTCCAACAGCGTCTCCTTCAAGGGCTACTCCAACACCCTGAAGCGCGCCTTTGACGTCACCCTGGATCTCTACGCCGACATTGACGAGACCGCTAGCAAGATCATCCACACCTCGCGCTTCCTCGAGTTCAAGCTCATCAAGAAGGAGCTCAAGGAGGAGTACTGGCCGCGCCTGCTCAAGGAGGCCAAGAAGGTCCACTTCCTCAAGACCGACTTTGACAAGTGGGTGGACGAGGATGAGCAGGACGAGGCTCCCCAGGAGGACTTTAGCCAGTTTGGCGGTATGGGCGGCATGGGCGGCGGCATGGACGGTGGCATGGGCGGCATGGGCGGCATGCCAGGTATGGGTGGTATGGGTGGCATGCCAGGTATGGGCGGCATGGGCGGCGACTTTGGCGGCATCGACTTCTCCAAGCTGGGCGGTGCTGGCGGCTTCGGCGCTGGCGGCGACGAGGATGACCTGGACGAGGATGACGACGACGAGATGCCTGCTCTGGAGGAGGCCGACAAGGCCGGCAAGGCCGCCGCCGCCGCCGCCCCTGCAGCCGACAAGGCCGCACCAGTTGTCGAGGATGTCACCGACAAGGCATAAACACTGTGATCTTGATTTGCTTAATGCTAGATGGCGCCGCGTCTCTTGTGAAAAGGCCGGCATATAGCTTGTAGTGCGCATAAAAGGCGCAAGAAAGACCAAGAACAGACAAGTCTTAATAAAAAGCATTTTTCTTGATCAATGTACGCGGGAAGTGGTCTATATACCACGGAAAGGTAGTAATATACAATCATGACTTCCCAGTTCTTCTTTCCAGACGACACTAACAAGAGCACATTGCATTCACTTTGATGACACAGTAGGCACACCACAATACAATCATATTATTTAGTTAAGGAGATGATGTCCGTGAAAAAAAGAGAAAACGACCAAAGCAAACCGGGTAACACGAGAACAGACGAGATTAAGAAAGCGTAAATGACAAAACAATAACAGGCGAGAACAAAGCAGCGAGTCCTCCATCCTCCTCAAAGTGATGCTGCATCTGTGCTGCGTACACTTTACATGATCTCGTCGTCCATGGAAGCATCACCAGCGGCAGCGGCCGGGGCGACAGCAGCAGCGGGAGCAGCCACAACAGCGGCGACGGGGGCAGTGCCGTTGGCGTTAGCAGCGGTGTCCACAAAGTAGTCGGCCATCTCAGAGTCAAGCTCCTCGGCGGTCTTCTTGGCGGGACGGCCGCTGCGGGCGCGGCGACCCGTCTTCTTGGCGCCGTTGGCGTTGGCAGCGTTGTTGCTGCCATCCTTGGCACCGGCACCCTTGCCAGCGTTACCACCACGCTTGTCGTTGGCGGCCGACTTGGGCTGGCCCTTGGGCTGCGAGATGCGCTGGCCCAGAGGCTTGGGCTTGGGGATCAGCTCAGCCTTGGCGACGACAACCTCAACCTTGTTTGTTAGTTCTCGCTATCATGCATACAGATAAACGGGGATAACGTACCTTCACGGCGCGGTTGTCGATAAGCAGGCCGTTGAGGCCAGTGAAGGCCTTGCTGGCACCATCAGCGTGGTGGAAGATAACCGTGGCAATACCGCGGCTAACACCACCAGGGCCGTAAGAAAGCTCGACCTTCTTGACTTGGCCGACAGCTTGCTGGAAGTAATCCTGTTGGGTTGTGTTGGTCAGCTGTTCGAGGGGAGTGAAAATAGCAAGCGTCGTCAAGGCTTGCATCGTGAAGTCGAAATCGTCGTGCTAGAGCAAAAAAAGAAAAAAAAGAAATGACGGGTCCGAAGTCGTGTTGATATCTCTTCAACAATCTACTGCTGGCGAGCGGTGGGCATTTCGGCCTCGCTCGCCCCGAGTAGTATCCGTTCCGCTCAAGAGAGCCAGGGACAGGGCAGTGCAGTGAGCGTCATAGTCCAACAACATCCGAGAAAACCTGCAAGCCAACCAAGGCAACAATAAAACCGTCCCGATCCCAAACTCCCAATACCACACACAGTCCATCCTGACCACAGAAATCCGGTGTATATATCCGCCACAGACATTCCAAAAAAGCAGCGTTCCAGCTACTCGTATCAAGCCAAGTATCTAATCCTTTTGTCGTCGCAACTGTGAATGTGTATCTTGCAAGAATGCCAGAGTGACTCTCCCATTCCAGGGAGAGAGACGTGCGTTGATGCCGAGAAACGAATAGATCCCACAGATGGAAAAGCCGCTATCACGCAAAGCTTTCCATCATGAACCAACAGCAGACAGTTTGTTCCACTTAGGCTATGCTCCCCTGCAGCATGGCCGACTGTGCTTGTCTCGTATAAACAGTTGCTCAAAGAGGATCGATCCGAGGTGCCGGGACGGAAAAAAGACAACGCGTCTAAACAAATACCGACTGATGGTGGGAAGGAGCAAGAGATATAGAATCTATCGAAAGAGCCCACATATACTTGCTCACTGCGTGTGCTTTCTGTGCTATACAGCAGCAGAGATCATGAAACTGGTGACCAGCCAGTTTAGATGACCATGTTGCCACACTGCCCGGCCATGGGAGGACGTGATTGCTGCCGACTTGCGTACCAGACGCTCGTCGTATGGATGTCCTCTAAATGCTGACGCGTGAAACAAAGACTAGTGTGGGTGCTTGCCAGGCTACCTCATATCTAGTGTTTGACGATTGCGTAGCGAGGGAAACCATCCTTGTGCTCAAAACTTCCGAGGACGCACCAGTACCGGAGTAACAGGCGACACCATCAAATGGAAGGAGTCATACAGCGATGCATCGACGACCCGACGGACCGGGACTTGGAGGGAGATGTAGCGCACCAGGCGACATTTAAAACATCTCGGGGCCCAAGTTCGAACACGATCAATCACGATGCGTGTGAACTGGCGAAATAACCCAAATCGGACATGGAGGGAGATAAAAAAGACGACCACGACGATTGCGGTTGACGATGTGACAAAACGATTGCCGAAAATTCCATAGGCGCCAGGCCTTAACGGAAACATACCTTGATCTGGGCCTCAGACACATCCCGGGGCTGCTAGGGTTAGTCTCTTGTACTTGCGCGCGATAACAGGTGACAGGGACGAAAAGACATACAAGGTTGCTGACGACGATCTTGCTCTCGCCGACCGCGCCGGTAGGCTTGGAGGGAGCGTTCTTGGCAGCGTTGCCACGAGCAGGCTTGGTGCTCTTCTGCACGCCGCCAGCAGGGGCGGGCTTAGCAGGGCCGGTCGAGCGACGCGTCGAACGGCGACGACCGCCGCCGGTCTTGCGCTGAGTGGAGAGCATCTCGTCGAGAGACTGGTCGAGCTTGCTGGCCATTGTGAAGAGTAGAAGAGTAGCTGGTTGGAAAGATTGGCGTAGTAAAAGAGATCAGTCAAGATCTCAAAGAGTACAGCGAGGGTGAAAAGAGGCGCGTTTTGGCAAAAAGACGCGATTGAAAGAGGTCAAAAAGTGGCAGGGGAGATGATATAAATAAAGTAGAGTAGAAAGAAGAGAAGACCGGCGAAGTTGGATGCAGTCCAAAGAAGAAAAGAAGTACTGTCGTTTGTTTGCGGATGGTTGGGCGGATGAGGAGGAAGAAAAGAGGAGGAAAGAGTCAGAAGGGCGGAGAAGGGAGAGGGTGAAAGAAAAGGCGACGAGAAGTGGGACAGGGGACGGGCAGGCGGTAATGCGGCAGAAGGCAGCCAGGCAGCTATGGCAGCAAGATAGGGGGTGGATCTAACTGTTTAGGGACTAACCAATAACATTCGTTACTATGTGCGCTAAAGGCGCCGCGCTGCATCATCCAGTAATTAGCTGCGGCTCGTTTGCCTCTGCATCTTATGTCAGCAATCGCTCGATTTGCGACTGTTGTAATATTCGCTCGCTCGTTACTTGTCACCAGGAACACCTCTTTTGTTACGGTGCGATGCTGTCAAAGGCCTGGAAAGAAGAAAGAGTCGCCTGTTTATTGAACATGAAAAAAGGAACAGAGAAACGCAGGCTGTAAACTGTCCTGCGTAGATAATTTTACAAGAGAAATCGGAGAAAATCAATCAAGAAGTTGTAGAGCACAGTGGATCTCTTTCTGGGTCTTTAGCTCTCCCAGAGTCTTGCAGAAGCTTGAAAGATCGAAACGATGCTGTAGCCCTGGCAAAAGGTGATCTGGCGTCGTGGTCCGGCGTCGTATGCTGCTCCGATGCGCCTCTGCTATCGCGCACAAAGAACGATACAGGCTCAGCCTTTTCGCCGCAACAAGCAAAGAGCATGACTATTGCACGTGTTGGCCGAATATCCCGACATGGATTTGTGGTGGCCGCCACTGGCATGCATCTATTTTGAGGCCTTCTTTTCTGACGTCGCGATCTTGACGGGAGCTGGGGGCTCATCGATGGCGTTGACCTCGAGAAAGGCGTAGACAACAATCAGGAGCATTGCCGAGATGCCCAGCAAGACGGCGAGATTGTACAGCTGGTCGTCGGTGATCATTGTGGCTTTGGACGAGTTTAATCTTGGTGACTGAAGATGGAAGAGGGGGTCGACGGGCGGAGGAGTAGAGACTGGATGCTGCAGTAAAGGTTAGAGACAGTGGACCTAGTGAATTCGTATAGCGCAAGTGTACATACGTGTTTGATTCGACTTGTGATGACGCGAAGAGGAAATTGAGTGGTGATGCAGAGGCGTAGCTTCAATGTCGTCGCAGCTAGATGTAGTGTATGCGTGTCCTATCCATACCAGCTTCTGATTCGCCGGATTTACAGACAGGGGCCCACAATATGATCACGTGCATTGAACTGACTTGGTGAGATTCAGTACGCATAAACAGCGATGAAACCGAGCGCACTATGTACTATGTCCTCCTCAGCATTGACAAAAGGTGAGCTTGATATTACCGAGACATGCATACACATACGTATGAACCTAAAGCCAATACTGTCTTGTCAACAGTGTTGTGTTGTATTGTGTAACTCGTCAACCGGTGGAGCTGTGGCGAACCCCACACGTGACACTCTTACTCATCAAGAGTCTTTCGTCATTTTTGTCCGCCCGCAAAAACCCCACGCTGTACAGCATTTTAGCATGCAAATTTCAAGGCGTTCTCTGACGATCTGTCGATAAATTTTAGAACAAGACCCCTCCCGACGACCACCACCTGAATACAATCTGACCTCTGTACCGACAGACGGACACCACCACCACCGACACCGACACCACCAACGATTTTCAAGCGAGCGACTGGCGACAAATCAGCCAGCGGGGTTTTCTTTTGTGACTTTTTTTTTCTGCATCTCTTTTTTCCTTTATACGTCTTTGTGGATCATCAGCCCAAAATGCCGCCGAAGAAGCAGCTGGAGAAGGGTGGTGGCAAGAAGCCGGGTGCATCGAAGCAGGTGGAGGACCGCACGTTTGGCATGAAGAACAAGAAGGGTGCGCAGGCCCAGAGACAGATTGCGCAGTTGACGACGCAGCTGAAGAGCGGCGGTAACCCGGAGCAGAAGCGCAAGGAGGCCGAGAAGGCGGCCCGCGAGCGCGAGAAGAAGGCGGCTGAGGACGCCAAGCGCGAGACAGACCTGCTGCTGAACAAGGCGGTGCAGATCCAAAAGGTGCCGTTTGGCGTGGATCCCAAGACGGTCCTGTGCATCTTCTTCAAGAAGGGCAACTGTGAGAAGGGCAAAAAGTGCAAGTTTGCACACGACCTGGACATTGACCGCAAGACGTCGAAGAAGAGTCTGTACACGGACACGCGCGACGACGACGAAGACGAAAAGGAGAAGAAAAAGGTCGAGACGTCGGCCGACTGGGACGAGGAGAAGCTGCGGTCCGTCGTGCTGTCAAAGAAGGGCAACCAGCGCACGACGACCGACAAGGTGTGCAAGTTCTTTATCGAGGCCATCGAGGACGGCAAATACGGCTGGTTCTGGGTCTGTCCCAACGGCGCCGACAAGTGCATGTACAAGCACGCACTTCCTCCAGGGTTTGTCCTTGTCTACCCGCTCTTGTGCATTATTAAAATTGCTTCTTGCTGACTTGCTGACTTGCAGATTCGTCCTCAAGACAAAGGAACAGAGAGCCGCCGAAAAGGCACTGCTCGACAAATCGCCGCTGCGCACGCTCACACTCGAAGACTTTTTGGAATCAGAGCGGCACAAGCTTACCGGCCCGTCGACGCCCGTCAACGCCGAGACGTTTGCCAAGTGGAAGCGCGAGCGCATGGACAAGAAGGCCGCCGAGGACCAGGCCCGCAAGGCCAAGGACGCAACTGGCCGTGCTCTGTTCGAGAGCGGCAACTGGCGTACCGAGGAGGACGAGGACGCGGAGTCATCATCCGACGACGACGACGACAACGACGACAACAACGACGCGTGGAACTTGGAGAAGCTGCGGCAGGAGACGGAGGCTCTGCGGCAAAAGACCGAGGACGACCGCGTGGCGGCGCTCAACGGCACGCCTGCTGCGGCCACTACATGAGCCGGCTTTTTTTTGCATCTTTCTCTCTTCTTTCTTCTTCGCGTCTCTGCTGTTTGTTACTCTGACAGTATCGTGGCGGGTAGGCGAAGAGAAAAGGCGGCCGGTTGCTCGATGACGGAGAGGGAGGGGAGCTCAGGAGTGCCTCCAGAGCGGCCGTACACTCTCGTTGGCGTTACGACCATCTGGGATTGTCTTGCGCGGCTGTTCTGTGTCCCGGGAGTCTTGTCGTTCTGTTGACTGGCTAGACGAAACGTCGACTTCTACTTAAATGCCGAGTCGATATCGAGTCAGGCTTTTTTTTAGTTTGTCCCAGCCGTCTCGACCCCCCCTCGAGGATGACACGAGAGGATTCGGCAATGGGCATGGCATGGGGCACATTTACGGCGTGGTGTGTTTCTTTTTACTGGCATTATGGTGCGCAAAACTGGAGGAAGGGGTTGGTTGGCATAATGGATTCCCCATTCCCACGGCTTCTGGGAGTTTTTGTCTTGCGTTCAGCACCTCGTTCTCGTTTCTCTCTACTTGACTCTCCTCTTCCTCTATTCACGCCCTTGGGCACCCGCAAGACATCGCCAGACTACCACCGGCATGGTCTTTTTCGCATTTGCTAGCAATGAGCGGATTTTCTAGAATGAATGAGAGATGTTCTCTGCATTTCGATGTGGAATTTATTCACATTATTGGCTTTCAATCTGACGTGCACATATCCATCTGCTTGGTGCCACGAGCGCCTAGAACTTCTCGACGTAGGGCCGCAGATCAATCTCCTGTGTAAAGCCCGACCGGTGCTGCTGATGGAGGTGCCAGTATTCATCGGCAATGGCATCGGGGCTCAGCTTGCCGTCCGGCGCGCCGTCGTTGACAGTAATGTGCCGCGAGCGTGGGATGTCGATGATGGCGTCGATGATGGCGTGTGCAACGTGGACGCCCTGCGGATGGTACTCGCGCGCCAGCGACTGCGCGAGGCCGCGCTTGGCAAACTTGCCTGCTGCAAAGAGTGAGAACCGCGCACTGCCACGCAGCGAGGCCATGGCACCGGTGACGATCAGCGTCGGCGGATGCGGCGACGTCTCGACCGACTCGAGCAGCAGCGGCAGCGCCGACTTGGAGAAGAGGTAGAAGCCGCGTCTGCACGTTAGTATTGCGAGCAGGAAAAAAGTAATGGACAACTGCAGAGAAAAAACGTACGGGTTGGCGGCGAGCGATCCGTCGAGCTCGTCAACGGTCGTCTCCAGAAACGTCTTGCGCCCGCCGATACCAGCGCTGACGTTGTAGATCGCAGCAGCGAGGCCGGCACCATTAAATCCCTCCGTCTTCTGCGCCGTCGCAAAGGCGGCCTCGACAGACTCGAGGTCAGTGATGTCTGTTGGGATGCCGACTGCCTTGCCGCCGGCTTCCTGGATCTCATTGACAATGGGCTCGTAGCTCTCGGGCTTGCGGGCAAGGAGGACGACAGGATATGTCTGTGCAAACTTGAGGGCGACTGAGCGACCAGTGCCTGCGCCGACACCGGCAATGATTGCGAAGAACTTGGACATTTTTTATAATATTGGTCTTGGTTGTGTAGTTGTGTTTATAAATGCATGTCTTGGTTCGAGAGCCCAAGTGTCGAGATGCAGAAATGAGACCTTTATAGCAGGCACTGGCTGACTAGATGATGTCATCTCGAGCCTTTTATTCTTTATCGCCGGCTTGGGCGCAACCATCTGTTAATAGTCTATCTAATATGTACATACCGTGATCAAAGGCGTCATCATTGTCTTATAAAACGTTAAAGTAAGATAGAATGAAGCGCTCTAGTGAGCTAGTGCTCACCGTTACGGGAAATAACAGGCACAAGCAGGCTAAGAAGAAGCAAAACTGTAAGTAATAGGTGACTGGGCTAGCGCTGTAGTGACCAACTGTAAGCAGTAGGTCACTGAACTAGCGCTGCAGTGCCCAACGACAGCGCAATACACGGCTGTTACAGTGGTAAGTCATGCGCCAGTCTGCGCTTGGCTGCTGTAGTTGCTTGCTTCTGGGCTGTTTGGGTGGAAACGCGATGTTTTCACTCGCGCCCAACGTTAGGAACATTTTGAACTTCACTAACCACCAAATCATCGACGTTCCGCAGCATCTTTGCCGCATAAACGCGTCCGCGAGCCCGTGATTAACCACTGTGCCGGCAGACTGCTAATTTCTCTCTTTTCGCGGTAACACTTTGCGCCACCGGGCTGTTTATTTAGAGGCCCCTTAACACACCAGCTCTCGGTCATCTGCCTACCCTCGAATGCCTACCCTCGACGCGACCAAACCCGCGATATTTACGACACACACGATACTCACAATACGCACAATACGCATACCAAAAATTGCGCCATGAGATAACAAGGCCGGTGTCTAATTGCGGCTTTCGACAACGCATGGCGGCGACTGGTGGCCCCGGCACCTCCCTACGACTCTGTTCTCAAGTCCAAGACCGTCCTCGTGCACGCCAGCAGCCATGCCTTACGAACCACCAAAGCCGCCGCCGTTGCCGCAGCTACCGCGGCCATCAGCAGCCATAACGAGCTCACAATATGGCAGTCCACCGCAATGGCTAGGTCGTCCCAATCAAGGCGGTGCCACCCTAGGTACCTTTGCGCCATTGGCCGGCCCCCTCCAAGCACCGGCGCAACCACAAAACGGGCCCGGCTATAGCCGCACGCCATCTGCATCTGCACCAGTGCATGTATATTCTCATGCGATAGCGCAACATGCGGTTAACAGCAATATTTCACCTCTACCACCAAACCATGGGCAGAGCACTGCCAGGCCGTCTGCCTCTTTGCCAACGAGCAATGGCCATGCACCACATAGCTCATACACACCACAACCACCACAAAAAGTACAAGCCCGGCGCATCTCGCAGACTCCCATAATACCTCCAATACCTCCAATACCGCGGCCAGCGCAATCTAGGCCGGCGCAGCCCTCCTCTAGTTCTCAACCTCAACCGCCACGGCAAAGCAGAATCCCTCCCCCGATATACGCAGTGAATGGGAATGGCGTCACTACTGGAGCAGCCACACGAGGTTTTACCTCTCAGATACTAAAGGTGCGCACACGGCCATCGACTACACCTTCCATAGCGTCTACGACGGACGCGAACGAGCTGGTAAACATGGACGACGACGACACGCCGCCGCTCATTGTCTCCGACCTCGACCCTCGGTTTGGCAAGCCATCTGTGAAGTCTTCTACGACGCCGAGCCAATCACAGGCTGCCTTCGTTCCTATTGTACCTGCCTTTTCGCCGAGGGGCAGCGGCGGCAAAGCCAAGGACTCAAATGTGCTGTCCGGCATGCCTACCCTGCGGCCGCCCATGCCTCAACCTAAGCCGCAACCTGAGCCACCCGTGGATGCGGTCGACCAGCGCATTATAAGCATCCCCAATCGGCCGGTGGCAAAGACCACCACGACGGTCACTGCCATGGCCGCCGCCGCCGCCACAGTCGACCGCCAGACCAAGGGCGGCAAGGGCGGCCGGGCGCGGCTGCAGCCTGTCGGCGACGCCCGTCCGCGGGTGGTCAAGAGACCGGTTGGCCGACCGCGGCTGCCCAGGACCACTGCGGCAGTGGCAAAAGACATGAGCTTTTATGGCAAGCAGGTGCAGCCCGGCCGGCGGCCCGTGCCGTCCATGGAGAGCGTGCAGCGCACCATCTTCCGCGACAGCAGTGTCCCGTTTGTGCCGTTCAAGTGCGAGTGGGCCGGCTGCCGCGCCGAGCTGCACAACCTGGCCACGCTGGCACGGCATTTGGACTTTGTGCATGGCCGAGGAGGCCGGGTGGTCAGCAAAAAGACGAGCAAAGCAGGCACAGCTGCAGGCGCAAAAGCAGGCAAACAGACGGAGGCGGGCACGCTGACGTGTCAGTGGCGAAGATGCGCAGCACGCGAACCGCCCGTGCAGTTTGGCAGCCACACGGCCTTTATGGAGCATATAAACTACTGGCATCTACAGCCGCTGTCGTGGCACCGCGGCGACGGGTTTGCCAACAGCAGCCACCTTGGGCCGCCGCCGACACCGACAGCTATTGTCCTTGCCGGCAAGGAAGCGGACCGCCGTCGCCTCGGCCAGCAGACAGGCCGACGCGACGAGCTTGACGGCGCTGCCGAGCAGTACGACAGCTGTGCTACAACGGCGAGGGCGGACATGGCGATCCGCGTACCGGTCCAGGATGTGCCTGGCTACCTGATGGACAATGGGCGGCAAGTGACGCCGATATTGCGGGACCCGATCCTGAGCGTGTCGTCTGCCTTTTGGTCAGCGGAGGAATGGGGCCGGCGCATCAAGGGGGCCTACCGGCAGCAGAACAAGAGGCCGGAGCGGAGATGGATGGAGTAGTGTATTGGAGCGTATGTGTGTCTTTTTTAGCGACGAAGCATTGCATATATTCTTACAGTAGCTCTTTGAGTTGTTGGAAAATCAACTAACGGAACGAAGGGCCTTTGATCCGGCTCTAAACTTTTGTCCGGTAACCAATCCGGCGGCTCATGCTCCCTGTGTAGTTCTCGTGACGTTAAATATTAATCAAATCATCAAATCAAGTCAAATCAACAAATCAGATCAGATATGAATGACATAAGCACATACAAATGCTTTGCTGACTAGTAAATCCAGATAGTCAAGTAGAGTCAGTACACCACGCCAGAATTACATCCGATGAAAGGCTCCCGCCGCGCTAACGTGCTGTGCCTCCTTTAGCCCCACCTTGCCACGACCTATCTGGCTCGGTGTGGCTTAATGCCTTTTCTGCCGGCTGACAAATGCTCTTCTCGAGTATCGTGGCTATTGCGAGATGCCGCATGGAAAAAGGATGCCGCGACATCCGTCGATAGGCTCAGCTTTTGGCTTTCGACCTGAAGAACGACCACACCGTACATTCCATGTTTCAGTATCTGTGCTCAGCTTCTCACATCATGCATCTGGTGCTGCCCCATGACGTCAGCCATGGAACTGATGCATCGTGTGAACGATACGATGCAGGTCTGATAGATCAAACCTGCATATCGTGGAATGGAATGCTGATGGAAGCCGGGAGAAGGGCCGAACAGGTGATGAGAGTAGGACCAGCTGGTGAGCAGGGCAGCGATGCCACCATTCACAGCCAAAGAGGGTGTGCCAATGTGAGTGCGGCTAGTCCTCTTTTCTGGCTTTGTTACTTTTGCTACTTGCACAGATCGACACAGCCTCTTCTACGGAGTATGTGCACATACATATGCTTACAGTACAGCTGCTACTGCTACGTCTCCTCGGCCATGCTTCCCTTCTCTCTCGGCCATGCGACGCTAGACCACGCTGCTCTCCATCTGATTCAACCATATCTGATTCTGGCTGTTGGCGAGATAAGATATCAACTAATAAGATATCAACAGGCGAGATAGGCCGACCGACGTCTAGTACGACTGTCAAAAAGCTCAGACGACACCACTCAGCTTCCCTTTGTGTCCTGGTCCTTTCAATATTTGCTAGCATCTGCATACCTCGCACTGCCCGACTCGCTGTTTCGCTGCATTCGCTGTAACTGCATGTCTCGCACCTGCAGCTTGTGCCTGTACTCCGTAGGCTGTAACCCTATGACCTGTCAGGCTATGTATGTGTAAGATGCCTACATTAACATATACATATATTTAGAACATATTTAGAACACATCCTCCATTGACGTTGTTGATAGACACGACATTCAAGATACGACATCGTACTCCTCTCGTCCACTCCACTCGTACTGCACCGGCCATATCGCCCCTGGACTCGTAATGCCGAAAAGCGCTCTAGGCCTATTAGAACTAAAACTTGACTGTCTTTAGGGAGTGCAAAGGACACGCTAGCGACTCCTTTTACCAGCCTAATAAGCTGAAGCGCTGTCAGTGCATGCTATAAATACAGTGAGAAATACCGCTAAAAATGTCCCCAGACAGAAAAAAGGCCCCGTATTATGCTCACGGCTCCACGGCCTGGCCGCGTAAATATATATGGGTCTTCTCGCTTTATTCCTATTGGCTTTAGGCCCTCCCTTCGCTACTCCGCCCTGTAAGATAGCGTACGTTTGTGTCTGTCCTCTGTGCCTCCTTCAGGCACTCTCCTCTTGAATGGTCTCCGCACTGTAGAGGCCTTTGCTGTTTGTCACCAGAGACCCGGCCAGCCCCGTTCCCTTTCTTCCTCTTGCTACTTGCTATTATCGCCAGTTGCCATTATTCCCAACCACAACTCCTCTCTCACACCACAACGTTTGCATCTGTCCTCTTGACACCGCCCTTTTGTTCTCGTCTCCCTCCTCCTGCTGCTCGGCTCTACATTGGCTGTCGCGCTACTACTGCCTTGTATTCATTTTTCAGTATCGGCATAGTCTCTCTACGCTTTGCATCCCGCTTCCACGTCGTCGCCTCTTCTTGGGTGAGCGATCTTCGTCTGCACGGGTCACTCGGTGTTGTCCTCGTCGCGCTCTGCAACTGGTCGATACGTCTTCTTTCCCTCCTCCCCTCGGCCCCCTTCTACAGACAAACTGGCAGTCACGTCATGGCCGAGGCGTTATGAACACGGCGCCGTTCCCACCATGCCGTCCCTCAATGCCAAGTCCGTCATTGGCGGCAATGCCAACACCAACAACTCGAGCAGCAGCAACAGCAATTCAAATAGCTCTACCAACAACCATTTTCCCCAAAAGCTCAAGAACTTTTTCCGCATAAACAGCTCCTCCGACAGCAATGGCGAGAAGAACCACGACAGCAAGCATGATCGCCACGACAAGAGCGACAAGGACAAGAACGAAAAGTCCAGCAACCCCTTCTCAATAGCCACCAACAATGCCTCGTCTTCCCCCAACAACGGCCACACCTCTAAAAACTCGTTCCGCCAGTCCAAATTCTTCTCCGTCGGTCGCCTTCGCTCAACCACCGTGGCCAGCGAGGGCAACATCCTCGAGGAAGCCCTGAGCCCGACCGTTCTCGCCAACCCTTACTTTGCCCACCAGGGCCAGCCGGGCATTCGCCACCACAATGAAGGTTCCGAGCCCCCAAGCCCTCCCGATACGCCCAGTCTCAAGGTGCTGGCCGCAAATGGTGGCGGCAGCCCCGGCGTCGGGTCGGCAGCGGCTGCTGCCGCCGCTGCTGTAGGTGGCACAGCGGCGAACGGTGAACGCACAACGACAGGCACAAAGGAAGAGCTTGCCCGCAAGCTGCGCCGTGTGGCTAGTGCTCCCAACGCACAGGCCTTGTTCAGCAAGGACTCCAGCAACGAGCCCATGCCGTCCGTTCCGCCAGGCGGCTTCACTTCGTTTGGCGGCAGCGCCAGCGGCGCCGGTGGCAAGGACAGTGGCGAGCGCCCGCAGACTGCCGAGCTCGGCAAGGAGCCTGTGGTCATGTCTGGCAAGAACGTGGGGCTGATTGACTCCAAGAAGATGCAGGGCTTTGGTTCGTCGGGCAGCGCCGCCCAGGCCGATGCGGCCGAAAGCGACGAGCTCGGGGCTCTGCCACCACCCGGCCGCTCGCCGTTGGCATTCCGCAGAACGTACAGCTCAAACTCGATCAAAGTGCGCAACGTGGAAGTCGGCCCCCAGAGCTTTGAAAAGATCAAGCTCATCGGCAAGGGCGACGTCGGCAAGGTCTATCTGGTGCGCGAAAAGAAGAGCAGCCGTCTCTACGCGATGAAGGTGCTGAGCAAGAAGGAGATGATCAAGCGCAACAAGATCAAGCGTGCGCTTGCCGAGCAGGAAATTTTGGCAACGAGCAACCACCCCTTTATTGTGACGCTCTACCACTCGTTCCAGTCGGAAGATTACCTCTATCTGTGCATGGAGTACTGCAGTGGCGGCGAGTTCTTCCGTGCGCTGCAGACGCGGCCGGGCAAGTGCATTCCCGAAGATGACGCGCGCTTTTACGCCGCCGAGGTTACGGCCGCGCTCGAGTACCTCCATCTGATGGGATTCATCTACCGCGATCTCAAGCCCGAGAACATTCTCCTCCACCAGTCCGGACACATTATGCTTAGCGATTTCGATCTGTCCAAACAGTCCGACTCGGGCGGCAAGCCGACCATGATCGTCGGCAAGAACGGCGCCAGCACATCATCGCTGCCCACGATCGACACCAAGTCGTGCATCGCCAACTTCCGAACGAACTCATTTGTCGGCACCGAAGAGTACATTGCACCCGAGGTCATCAAGGGCAGCGGTCATACCAGTGCTGTCGATTGGTGGACTCTCGGTATTCTCGTCTACGAGATGCTCTACGGCACAACGCCTTTCAAGGGCAAGAACCGTAACGCGACGTTTGCCAACATTTTGCGCGAAGAGATTCCGTTTCCCGACCACACTGGCGCTCCCCAGATATCCAAGTAAGTTTTTTCTTTCTTTTTTGTTTTCGCTTTTACCGCTCCTCTTCTGTTCTTACAACTGCTCACACGTCAGCCTCTGCAAATCCCTCATCCGCAAACTGCTGATCAAGGACGAGAACCGGCGTCTCGGTGCGCGTGCCGGTGCGTCCGACATCAAGGTGCACCCCTTCTTCCGCACGACACAGTGGGCTCTGATCCGCCACATGAAGCCGCCCATTGTGCCCAACCCAGGCAAGGGCATTGATACGCTCAATTTCCGCAACGTCAAGGAGAGCGAGAGTGTTGACATTAGCGGCTCGCGGCCGATGAAGGGCAAGTTTGAGGCAGCCGATCCCGTCGAGAGCGGTATGTCCACGCCCGGTGGCGAGACTGTCGATCCCTTTGAGGAGTTTAACAGCGTTACCCTGCACCACGACGGCGACGACGACAACGGCTATGGCCAGAGGGGATGAGATTGATGGAATTCAGGCATAATAGCGCCGTTTTATTGTGCGCCAAACGGAACCAGCTTTATTTGTTCACCTTTCTATTTACTCCTTTGTCCTTGCCGTCTCCTACTTTCATATCTCTTCCTCGTCTACGCGCCGCATCTCTTGTCCCTACGTCAACTTTGGCCTTTTAGTTCCTTGCTCTCCGTGATTACTGCTGTTTCTTGGGCTGGCTATGTGCGTTGTCTTGTTCACTGCATCTCTTTATTTTATGTTTATCGTCTACTGTTTATCGTTACTTTCATGTACATGTATCTGCATCTTTGGTTGAAAGGCCACCACTACTATTACATATCTCACCAAGACAGCGAACACGAGACACCCACACTTCGACTTAAAAGGGGCGACTGCTACTATCAGAGATCAAACTTTTCAGAATAACAATATAAAGACTGTCTGTGTGATACTGATGCTGTCAATGGCCAATTATCTTGTCCATCCGACCCAACATACTCCGGAGTGCGGTCGGCACTCCACAAGGAATTCCGGACAAGCATAGAAGCGTGGTGGGCCGCGGCGGTGGCCGAAACGCACACTCTCTACCGGACCCGGAGCACACACTATCGGATAATAAGACGCGGTGGAATCGCGAGATGGATAGGAGGGACCTCCCTAGAGTACCACAGGATCCCCAGGCTAGATCTGCATACCTACGGAAGCTCTTATTTTGCTTTTTCTTTTCTTTTCTCCCTTTATTCCTCAGTAAACACAATCAGGGGACGGGCGAAGACGCGAGCACAAGCATGTGTCCAGCTCATTCATACCTCGACGCTCTACCCTGAGCTTCAGAATCTTCCTGGCCACCATCCCACTCACAGGGGAAGGGCTACAGCACGACAAAGCCGTGAAGCGGCCGCTATGTACTTGGATATATCTACTTTCATGGATCATGTAGTGCGATACTTAGGATAGAACTGTGCTGACACCAGTGTCTTCACACGTCGGATACCCCCAGGGAGGTGGCGCGCCATGTGACGCACCAGGGCTTGGCCTCCCTCAGGGTCTCCGTGGTACATGATGCGAATAATTATGATAAGTCCATTTGCTGACGCTTTGCACATGCAACTAGCTGAAATGAGTAGCATCGATGGTAAGCTTACTCTGTGTGACAAAGCCCCCACTGACGCTTCTCCGTTGGCGACATAAAGCTGAGCGGTCGCGTCTCTATCTTGTGTATTGAATGTACTGCTCCTTTCTATCCTCACATTCCTACCAGCTTTTTTCCCAACCGCCACCATCAACATGAGCAGGTCCGAACTAACGCCAGAGGTACAAATCACCAAGCTCGAATGGGGAGTGGACAAGCCGTGTACGAGCACCGTGTTATCCTGGGATGATATTGCTGTGCACAAGGGGCCATGGACTACAGACGGGCCGGAGTTGAGAGACGCAGCTCCTGTCCAGGCATCTTCTTCTCAGGAGGCTGGCAAAGAGCCGGTTAGAACGACAGAGCCAGGAGTGTTTGCGACAGCGGAAGACGTGACATTGAGAGACGCGTTTATAGACGCAGTTCCTGTCGAGGCATCATCCTCTCCGGATGCTGGCAAAGAGCCGATTAAAACAGCCGGAACAACCCACGCACCCCCCCAGCCACACAAGCTGACATCCCCGCACAGGCTCTATGTGGTCCAGGGTGAATTGAGCATACATGAAGAAAAAATTCTCAGCTCTGCCTTTGGCGTGGACATTGAGTTCTTTGAAGCACACAGTTACGGCAACAACAGATATCGGTGGATGCTTGGTGTGGGAAAGAGTGCGAAACCGCTGCCGGAGATGGTCAGGTATTTGATCCCTCCAACCTATTACGAATATGAACATGAAAGGCGGCAATCATCACCCTGCTGTGCCAGCACATGGGAGGGCGCTCACATAAGCCTCCTTCTTCTCGACCATATTCCGAATTTATTCCGACAGGACGTACTCATGGACATCATCAACAGTACAGTGCAGCAGAACGCGGCTTTGGTTGCGACTGGTTTTTTACCGGACGTCGTCGCACAGCTCGCGCACCGCGAGTGCCTCTTGTATCTCGACGACATGGCCTTCGGATTAGGTGAGCATGTGCATCAGAGTGTCACAAAGCACAAGCTCATATCCCGGGCTGTGGAGACTAATCTGGTTGCGTCCCGGCTGCGCGAAAAGGCCACTCGGCGGACGCGGCGTGAGACGCCGCTCGCTGGGCCACCACCAGCATACGAGTTGCTAGACACCGTCAGCACAGACGACTGGAAGGAGCTCATTGCACGCCTAGATCGGATGGTGAGGGCGGCCGCACTGTTTCAGGGAAACATGCTGCTAGAGCGGAAAGAGATACCAGTAGCCTCTCCCCCTCCCCGACGACAAAGACAGGAGGTGCCGAGTTTCCCCGAGCCGGCCGTTGCTCGGGCCGTTGACAATGTTCCGACAGACCCTCTGGCCACCAACACACCCCAGGATCAGAACGCGCTGAACCGCGCGACATACATGGGCGGCATTCTCCTGCCATTCTCTATCGTTGCCGGCATCATGTCCATGTCGGAGCCATATGGGCCTGGCAGCAACCGGTTCTGGCTCTACTGGGCCATCACAATTCCAGTCGTTTGTCTCACTCTGACCATGATACACGCAGACGACATTCGGAACATGGATTTTTATCAGCCGATCAACGACGAGCAGTACAATGAAGCCGTCAAATCGGGCATGGCCCTTCCAGCAGTCGATCCCCGGTCGAGATTTGAGACAGACGACTCGAGCTCGTCGGCGGAGACTGTCATCAGACGCTGCCGAGCGCATGCCAGAAGATACCGAGACCCTATGCCAAGATCGAGTTACAGTACTGATGACCGTGATACGGACTCTGTGTACGGTATCGACTCTGATAACGAAGCCGGCCAACCGGTGGTCGAGCCCATGAGACCGATCCAATCTGAGCCGTCGCAACGGCCACAGCGTCCTCTCAGCCCGGGTGGCCGGCTTACTCGGCCCTACTTGCACCGCCCAGCAACCGCTGATGAACTTGAGGCCGATGCGGGCGGCGATCACCGGTCTGACGGTTCAAATCTCGAAGCTAGCCAACCGGTGGAGAAGCCCATGAGACCAATCCAATCTGAGCAGTCGCAACGGCGACAGCGTCCTTTGAGCCCAGCCGGCTCGCTTAGTCGGCCCCCCTTGCACCGCCCAGCAGCCGCTGATGAGCCTGAGATCAATACAGGCGGCGATCACCGGCCAGGCGACTCAAATCTTGAAGCAAGCCAACCAATAGTCGTGGCACCATTTGACCGGTCGCATCGGCGACGGCTTTCCCTGAACCCCGTCGGCTGGCGTCATCCCTTCCAGCGTCAACCAACTGCTGACCAGTCCAGGGTTGATGACCAGCCTGTGACGGTTATCAGGAGGAGGCATGTAACCGGCAGGAATATTGCCACTCCTGGAGCTCCACCTATTGTGATGCAGCAGGAGGCTGACGGGACGGAGAGGATGTACCGTCGCAAAAAGCTGGGCTGGGGCGGTGCGCTGAAGATTATACTTGGGTATGATACGCTTCCTCAGGCATAGAAGCCTCGAGGTCAAAATTTCCTTTAGAGCTACATCCGGTATAGACTAGACGAGAAGCTGGACAAGAAGAATCATATCGAGGGTATCAAGCTGCTGGGTGGGTGCCTGCACTACGTTGCCGTCGAGCCGGCCAGCGAGTAGAGGCTTTAGTCTAATACCAATAGTCAATGAGGAGTCGATGAGGTTTATCGTGCAATGGCAGTCAGATGTCTTCATGTGTATTGGTGCTTAAGCTAGGGAACAGTCGTATTGCATGAATGACCTGTCTTGAAAGGATCATCGCATCACATCTTGATTTTGATTTTTTTTTTTCCTATTTATGAAAACACGACAAAACAAAAGATTACTACCCTTGAAGCTCCCAGTAAAATGGACTCCTACAAATTAAAGCGATAGATATGACTCTTAAAAACAAAACAACTGAAAGAAATCAAACAAAATAAACAAATTCAAACATCCTAGAAGATCCCCAGAAGCCAGAACAGGAGGATAGGCAGGAAAAAGGCGATAGAGACAACTGCCAGCCACACCACTTCCACCTTGAGATCATTGTACATCGGGATGTAGCTTTTACTTCTGGATCTATGTGACACCTGCGCTACGCAGCGCGGAGGATCCTGCAGAAGGGCCATTGTCGCCCACACGAGAACCAGGCATACGATGAGAGCGCCGTGGCCTAGCAGACCGAAACCTACCAGCACTGCAACTATCAGGGAAAACAAGAGCACAAGGCGGACCGGGTTTCGACGGACCTTGTTGACATACCTGAGAAAGTTAGTTACAAGGTGTCAAAGAAAAAAAAGTAACTAGGTAGAAACACTTACTGTCGGCGCTCCTGTCTCGACTTTCTCACGGCCGCCTTCTTGTAGCTGATTGCCTTTTGAAAGGTCTGGTGCAATCTCGCCGTCGCTTTCTGCTTCTTTTCGACGCGACGGACGGCCACCTCGCGCGAGTCCCAACGGCCGAGAAATAGCGCTTCGCACTCGGACGAGTCGGGCGAGTCAAACTCGATTGTCTGCGGTGCAATTGCGCTGCGGCGTTCGCGCATGATCCAGGTATCGTTGTGGAGATATTCTGCGCCGTCGCCTTCCGCTTCTTTTCGGCGCGACGGACGGCCACCTCGCGCGAGTCCCAACGGCCTATAAACAGCGCTTCGCACTCGGACGAGTCGTCCGAGTCAAACTCGATTGTCTGCGGTGCAATCGCGCTGCGGCGTTCGCGCATGATCCAGCTATCGTTGTGGAGATAAGGAAAGGACGTAGCACTTGAAGCCTGGATTAGGTCGAAACCGCACGCGTCGGCCCAGCGATGGTCTTTGTCGGAAAAGTACCGCACGGGAATGTGGGCTGCATCGTCATTGTTGGGATCCCACTTAGGACTTGTCGACTCTTCCGTACTCTGGCTGCGTCGGCGTCGGCGAAGCTCTTTCCCTTTGCCTTTTACGTCCAGGGTTTCTTGGCGCTTTTCAGCGGCTAGGCGGAAACGGGTCGCGTGTCCGACCACGCTCAGGCGGTGGTTGCGCTGGGATTGCAGCGAGCGGACCGCACCGTGAGGATCGGCTTCGGCTTGGCTGAACGTGCCGCCGCTCCGGCTTGCCCATGCTACAACATCCGCCGGCGGTGGCGGCGGTGCTAAACGTCCGGACACCCGAGTACCGTGGGTGTTGTCAAGGATCTGCAGGGTGGATTCTTCTTGCTTGAGATTGCTCATGAGATTTCGGTCCATGGCGGCGACGGTTGCGTCGCTGACAGACGCATAGCCGCGCTGGGTAAAAAGATGATCTGCGGTGAGATGGAACATGCCGATTCTGTCCCTGTGCCCCGGATTCTCAACATCAATGTATTTGAAGCCCAGACGCCAGCTGCACTTGGCGCACATGATCTGGCAGATGATGACCCTGCCGGAAGCGTCCATATGTAGCTCTGGATCGTCAAGGACAATGTTGTGGAGGTTGTCGCGGCGGCGGCGGGTCGCATACTCGGGATTGTGGAAGAGACTGAAATTGTCATGGTCAAGTTCGCGCTGCTGGTCCAACACTTCGTCGTTGTTTCCTTTGTCGCCAACTGGCTCTGGGTCAAACGTCGGCCCGTGCGTGTGGCCAATATTGTGCGGCGGTGGTGCCACCACGTACGCGTTCTGCCGCCCACCATAAGAAGGCTTGTGGATGATTTGCGACGTAAAGGCGATCTGGGCGCGGCAGTAGATGCAGCACAGGACGTCTGGAAGAACACGGCGGATCTCGGTGTGTGCATCAGCGCCTGACTCAGCTACAGGCGTACTTTCATGGGCCGGATTGGCTTCTGACGCAAGTGATCTGGCACTCCTTTCTTGGCGAGTCTGCTCATCCTGGGCCCGCTGAAGACAGTCATCCAGTGAGGGGGTGAGGTAAGGATATTTTGTGCGGAACACGCTCAGAGCTTGGGCCACTTCCTGGCTCGTACTGATTTCAGACATGGTTGTTGAAGAAGTTGAACTGGCTGTAAGAACTTGGGCCAAAGCCAGGAGCATATCAATATATGATATTTCAGACATGGTTGTTGAAGGAGTTGAGCTGCTTGATGATGAAGCAGCTGAATGGGTTGATGATGTGTGCAGTTGAAGTAGTGATGTGCAGTGAACTGGCTGGTGTTGCGTAAAGTTAGATTGATGACGTGAGAAGTGGTTAGACAGAAAGGATTGTGGATAGGAAGACAAAAGATTATCTCTGGGGAGGAAATGCTTTCTTATATATACATGCCGTGGCAAAGTCTACAGTACTAGTAGACTTCTGATAGTGCACTTGACGACTGTCAGTCTACTATACAGTGTGCTTACGTGAGAGCAAAAGTACGGTACCAATGCCTAAGGTTTTTGTTACTAGTGTTTCTTAGAATCACGCCAGACTCATTCATAACACCATGTCGCCGTAAGTTCTACACTGTAAGCATAAGCATATGTATGTGTATATGTATTGTTATTGTTATTGAATTTTAAAGTCGGCGTACCTGTAACCCCTACAGTACCACCTCCCTAAGGGTATGTATGGATGTGTATGTCGTGATGCCTCCGTTGTAAGTTGTATGCTTAAAATAAAGTGGAGATAATATCAGTACTTGAGATCGCGTGTTGTCGTCACACAAACTTAAGTACCACTTAAACTCGTTATCGATAGGGCCTTTCAGTAGGATAGCAAGTAACCCACTTATTTTCATAATGGTCCTAAAAGGTACTTGACTTCTTAAATACAGGTGTAAGCAAACAACCCGATATCTTGTTAGGTAAGTACATAACTTAGCCACATTAACTCAAACAAGTAGACACCTGTGACGCTTGAGTACGACTCTGATGCAGAGGAGTGTCGATTCTATGTTGGCAGGACCGCCAGGTGCGACTGATCAACCGGTCACTAGTCGTAGTTAGCAGTTTTAGTCATCGAGCAAAGTGATATGATGACTGTATGTTACTGGAAGCTAAATGAAAGAGAGCTACGTGTAAGACCATAGACACAAACAAGTAGACATCTGTGCCGGAACGCATCTTGCTGTCAGCTCGTCTCAGTTCACATGATATTGATTTGTGAGTACATACTACATTTAGTGCGTCTGTACTTAGTTGACGCGTGCCTGCAAGTACCACTAGAGCACCTAAAGGTGCCCTTTGTACGGTTCTAGGCCAAAAGTTTCCTATTACTCCACCTTTTTACAGCGCATCCAACGAACGCTGAAAGAACCTATCCTACTTCAAACGTTTTAAGGTTCTAGACCAAAAGTTTCCTATTACTCCACATTTTTACAGCGCATCCAACAGACGCTGAAAAAACCTATACTACTTCAAACGCGTTTTTACGTATAATAGAGAGGAGAAAAGTAAAATAAAAGACATGTACATGTAGCCCAGAAGCCGCTGATTAATACCGTGTATAGTAGCCCATAGCCTGTCGCACCATTGCGAGGCGCCGAGGCACAGAGTCGATCAAGCCGTCAAGAGAGGACTGATCCACCAGGTCCCAGCACCTGTTTATAATATTAGAAAAAAAGACGTTATCTACAGTTTTTATTTTATTTTAATTTTAAGCATAATAGGGTATTTTTCGGTCAATAGCATCTAAATGAGCCCAGCAATGCTCGATTGGATTTAAATTCGGGCTGTGTGATGGCCAGAAAAGAAGCATCTCGATTTCGTGCTCAAAAACCCCTACATTTTGAGGTCAGTTGTAAACCACCATGGAAAAGAAAGTCGAATACCTCAACGAGTTCTTGCTCTTTTACGTTATAATCGGTCGCAAATTCATGGCGCGCCTTTACAGCAGAGGGTGATACCAAAATCCGGCCGAAAGCTTTTCATTTTCATAGACAAAATCGGTAGAATAAACGATGTGTCGTATAGACAGAGGTAAAACGGCCGAGCTCCTGGGCAAGCTTTTTATATGTAATTCGATTGTGTTTTTCCGTAAATTGTATAGTCTGACGTTTATTTCGACTGTGAATTAACCTAGGACAGCCACTTCGAGGCTTTGAGTCAAAACGTTGACGTTCTGTAGAGGTTTGAAGTGCGAGGACGATGGTAGATGGCGATATTCCGAGAAGCCCCGCGGCGGCGCGCTGGCTTTGGCCGCTAGCCACCAGCGTACAAATTGAGATATAACTACTGGCAAAAGCTCAGCCTCTCCAACGTGGCCGAACATTAACGTCAACGTAAAAGCATCCAAATTCATGCGCTTTTGAAGAAACTGTGAGCTTTTGAAAAGAAGGACGTGGTGGGGATTATTCAAGAAACGCGTCGCGACAGGAAATCGATAGGAAATTTTTGAGCCCACTGCTTTAAAGAAAAATATTGGGTTACGAGCTGTCCTACTGCATGTCCCGTCCCTCAGCATACAAAAGGACCGGGACACCTGCAGCAGATGGGCCAAAAAGAGAGGCATGGTGTTTGAGCCGCAGAAGAGCATCCTGTTCCACATCGTCAAGAAGGAAGATGGAACACGGAGACGCTGACGCTTGTTCTATTTTCTATCTTGCGATGCAGGGCGCCTGCGCCCTGCCTACATAAGCTTACACCCTGAGGAGGTGTCTTCTTCCTCGCTTTTGTTGTGCCGGGAGGAGGATAGAAGAAAACGCCACTTCAATGACCCCCTCTGTGATACATGCTGCGAGTAATCATAGAAAGCCCATTTGCTGATGCTATCCACTTGCAACAAGCTGATATTATGAAGCCGAGTTTGTGCATCGATAGTACTCTGACGGAGAGGATGTACCGTCGCAAGAAGCTGGGCTGGGGCGGTGCGCTGAAGGTCATGCTTGGGTATGATACGCCTCCTCAGGCATAGAAGCCTCGAGGTCATCATTTCCTTGGGAGCTACGATCCGGTATAGACTAGACGAGAAGCTGGACAAGAAGAATTATATTGAGGGCATCAAGCTGCTGGGTGGGTGCCTGCACTACGTTGCCGTTGAGCCGGCCAGCGAGTAGAGGCTTTAGTCTAATACTAATAGTCAATGAGGAGTCAATCAGGTTTCATCGTGCAATGGCAGTCGGATGTCGTCATGTGTATGGTGCTTAAGCTAGGTAGGGAACAGTCGTAAATGACCTGTCGTGAAAGGATCATCGCATCACATTTTGATTTTGATCTTTTATTATTTATTTATTTTCTATTTATGAAAACACAACAAAACAAAAGATCACTGCCCTTGAAGCTCCCAGTATAACAAAGTGTCAAAGAAAAAAAGAAACCAAGTAGGGGCACTTACTGTCGGCGCTCCTGTCTCGACTTTCTCACGGCGGGTAGCAGAATGCCCTTCAAAAGGTCTAGTTGTAAATTCGCCGTCGCCTTCCGCTTCTTTTCGGCGCGACGGACGGCCACCTCGCGCGAGTCCCAACGGCCTATAAACAGCGCTTCGCACTCGGACGAGTCGTCCGAGTCAAACTCGATTGTCTGCGGTGCAATCGCGCCGCGGCGTTCGCGCAGGATCCAGCTATCGTTGTGGATATGTTTTGCGTAGCGCTCTTCCAGCTTGGCGCGAAGCATTGCCCGTCGCTGTGCTGATAGCTCAACGTCCTCGTCGTGGTCCTCCTGGTCAAAGAACGAGAACATTTCACCCTCGCCGGCGTCGAAACTTTTTGCGCCTGGCGTGCGAACCTCTTTTTCGAGGTCGTTTTTGGAAAAGCACCGCACGGGAATGTGGGCTGCATCGTCCCTGTTGGGATCCCACTTGAAAGACGGTGCAGCGTCCTGCACCGGCCTTGTCGCCTCTTCCATATCCTGGTTGCGTTGGCGACGGCAAAGTTCTTTCCTTTTGGCTGTTATATCCATGTTTTCTTGGTGCATTTCAGCGGCTAGGCGGAACTGGGTCGCGTGTCCGACCACGCTCAGGCGGTGGTTGCGCTGGGATTGCAGCGAGCGGACCGCACCGTGCGGATCGGCTTCGGCTTGGCTGAACGTGCCGCCGCTCCGGCTTGCCCATGTTGCAACATCCGCCGGCGGCGGCGGCGGTGCTGAACGTCCGGACACCCGAGTACCGTGGGTGTTGTCAAGGAACTGCAGGGTAGATGTTTCTTGATTGAGAGCGCTCATGAGATTCCGGTCCATGGCGGCGACGGTTGCGTCGCTGACAGACGCATAGCCGCGCTGGGTAAAAAGATGATTTGCGGTGAGATGGAACATGCCGATTCTGTCCCTGTGCCCCGGATTCTCAACATCAATGTACTTGAAGCCCAGAACCCAGCTGCACTTGGCGCACATGATCCGGCAGATGACGACCCTGCCGGAAGCGTCCATAAGCATGCTTAGCTCTGGATCGTCAAGGACAATGTTGTGGAGATTGTCGCGGCGGCGCCGGATCGCATACTCGGCATTGTCGCAGAATCTCCCAGGGTCATATTGAATAAGACGCTGCTGGTCCAACTCGTCACCAACTGGCTCTGGGTCAAACGTCGGTCCGTGCGTGTGGCCAATATTGTGCGGCGGTGGTGCCACCACGTACGCGTTCCGCCGCCGACCATAAGAAGGCTTGTGGATGATTTGCGATGTGAAGGCGATTTGGGCGCGGCAGTGGATGCAGCACAGGACGTCTGGAAGAACACGGCGGATCTCGGTGTGTGCATCAGCGCCTGAATCGGCTACAGGCGTACTCTCATGGGCCTGATTGGCTTCTGACGCAAGTAATCTGGCGCTCCTTTCTTGGTGAGTCTGCTCATCCTGGGCCCGCTGAAGACAGTCATCCAGTGAGGGAGTGAGGTAAGGATACTCTGTGCGGAACATGCGAAGAGTTTCGGCCACCCTTTGGCCCATACTGATAAATTGTGACTCGGACATTGTCACTGATGTGGGGTGGATGATTGGCGGATGTGCTGGTGGTTAGAGTGCAGTTGAACGGTGGCTGATAAGTGCGAGACTGAAGTGTTGATGTAACCGGTTGAGCTGGTTGTTGAAGAAGTTGAACTGATTGCTGAAGAAGTTGAGCTGCTTGACGATGAAGCAGCTGAACGGATTGATGATGCTAGTGACGTGCAGTGAACTGGCTGGTGTTGCGTAAAATCAGTCTGATGACGTGAGAAGTGGTTAGATAGAAAGGATTGTGGATAGGAAGACAAAAGATTATCTCTGGGGAGGAAATGCTTTCTTATATATACATGCCGTGGCAAAGTCTACAGTACTAGTAGACTGCTAATAGTGCACTTAACAATCGTCAGTCTACTATACAGTGTGCTTACGTGGGAGAAAAAGTACGGTACAGATGCCTAAGGTTTTTTTTACTGATGTTTCTTAGAATCACGCCAGACTTATTCAACACTTATGTTGCCATATGTTCTACACTGTATGAACGTGTACGTCGCGATGCCTCCGGTGTAAGTTGTAAAATAAAGTGGAGGAAATACCAGTACTTGAGGTCGCGTGTAGTTGTCACACAAAGTTAAGTACATACCTCCTAAACTCGTTATCGATAGGGTCTTACAGTATGCTTAAGCATAGGACAGCAAGTAGCCCACTTTATTTGTAAGGTCAGTGTGGGCCTAAGAATTTCCTATCGATTTCCTGTCGCGACGCGTTTCTTCGAATAACCCCCACCACGTCCTTCTTTTCAAAAGCTCACAGTTTCTTCAAAAGCGCATGAATTTGGATGCTTTTACGTTGACGTTAATGCTCGGCCACGTTGGAGAGGCTGAGCTTTTGCCAGTAGTTATATCTCAATTTGTACGCTGGTGGCTAGCGGCCAAAGCCAGCGCGCCGCCGCGGGGCTTCTCGGAATATCGCCATCTACCATCGTCCTCGCACTTCAAACCTTTACAGAACGTCAACGTTTTGACTCAAAGCCTCGAAGTGGCTGTCCTAGGTTAATTTACCGTCGAAATAAACGTCAGACTATACAATTTACGGAAAACCACATTCGGATTACATATAAGAAGCTTACATAGGAGCTCGGCCTTTTTACCTCGGTCCAAACGACACGTCGTTTATTCTACCGATTATGTCTACAAGTATAAAAGGCTTTCGGCCGGATTTTGCTATCACCCTCTGCTGTAAAGGCACGCCGTGATTTTGCGACCGATTATAACGTAAAAGAGCAAGAACTCGTTGAGGTAGTCAACTTTCTTTTCCGTTGTGGCTTACAACTGGTATCAAAATGTGGGGGTTTTTGAGCACGAAATCGCGATGCTTCTTTTCTGGCCACCACACAGCCCGAATTTAAATCCAATCAAACTTTACTGGGCTCATTTAAAAGCTATAATGACCGAAAAATACCCTTCTATGTTTGAAATAATTATAAAAAAAGGTAGATACGTCTTTCTTTTTAATATTATAAACAGGTGCTGGGACCTGGTGGATCAGTACTCTCTTGACGGCTTGATGGACTCTGGGCCTCGGCGCCTCGCAATGGTGCGACAGGCCATGAGCTACTATACACGGTATTAATCAGCGGCTTCTGGGCTACATGTACATATCTTTTAAATTTACTTTTCTTCTCTCTATTATACGTAAACCGCGTTTGAAGTAGAATAGGTTCTTTCAGCGTTCGTTGGATGCGCTGTAAAAAGGTGGAGTAATAGGAAACTTTTGGCTTGGAACCGTACCAAAGAACTTGACGGTATCCTGATAGCAACGTCTTATTAGTTCTTAAATACAGGTGTAAGCAAACAACCCGCCCGATATCACGTTGAGTAAGTCACATTAAAACTCAAACAAGTAGACATCTGTGACGCTTGAGTACGACTCTGATTCAGAGGAGTGTCGATTCTATGTCGGCAGGCCCGCCAGGTGCGACTGATCAATCGGTCACTAGTCGTAGTTGAGCATGCTTTGTAATCGAGCAATTGTGAATCGATGGCTGTATGTTACTGGAAGCTGATGAGAGAGCTATGTATAAGACTTAAACACAAACAAGTAGACATCTGTCCCGGTATCACCACTGGCTTACTCCGAGTCGTCAATATCAATGCAACTTCCCGTAGTACCCCCAGTCTGCGTGACCACCGGAAAGCCTTCCACAGCTCCTGAACTCATCTTGCTGTGCTCGTCTCAGTTCATGTGATATTGATTTGTGAGTACATCTAGTGCGTCTGTATTTAGTTGACGCTCGTGCCTGGAAGTACCTCTAGAGCGCCTAAAGGTATTACCCGGTGTATCTTCTAAAAAGAAACGTGGGTTACTTGCTGTCTTTCTGCAAGACCCGTCCCTAAGCATACAGGACGGCTGGGACACCTGCAGCAGATGGTCCAAGAAGAGAGGCATGGTGTTTGAGCCGCAGAAGAGCATCCTGATCCACATCGTCAAGAAGGGGAATGGAACACGGAGACGCTGACTCATGTTCTTTTTCTTATCTTGCGATGCAGGGCGCCTGCGCCTGCCTACATGCTTACCCCGTACACCCTGAGGAGGTGTCTTCTTCCTCGCTTTTGTTGTGCCGGAAGGGGGATAGAAGAACACGCCACTTCAACGCCCCCCTCTGTGATACATGATGCGAGTAATCATTGAAAGCCCACTTGCTGACGCTATCCACATGCACCAAGCTGATATCATGAGGCCGAGTTCGTGCATCGATAGTACTCTGCGAGACAGAAACCCCTGCCATCGCTCCTCCGTTAGCGAGAGAAAGTCCGGTTGTTGACGCTATCTATGCTTACATGCAACTAGCTGAGGTGAGGCTGACTTTGTGCATTAGTGGTAGTACCCTGTTAAACAGGCCCCCTGCTGTCGTATAACTCGTATTTCCGTTGGCGAGATAAATCTTGAACGATGGCTTCCCGTTGGCAAGATAAAACTTGAACGGTTGCGCCTTTTTCTTGTGCGTTTACTGTTACTTCTTTCCTATCTTCACTGCTTGTTTGCCGCGATTTTGCCAAGCATAAAGGCACTCAAATTCAAAAAAAGATGCCTGCTGCCGACCCCGACACAGAAACGGCCAGACCAAAGGGGGGGTCACGAGTCACCAACCTCGAATGGGGAGTGGACAAGGAGTGCACGCCCACGGCAATATCCTGGGACGAGTTTGATAGTCACATAAGTAAGTGGCCATTGCTTGCGACAACGGAAGACACGACATCTAGAGACGCAGCTTCTGCCGAGGCATCATCTTCTCAGGATGCTGGCAGAGAATCGTTTGGAACAGCCGGAACAACCCACTCACCTCCCCGGCCACACAATCTCTTGGTGGTCCAGGGTGAGCTCACCGAGACTGAGTACGACAAACTCTTGTGTGTCTGTTTTGTTTTTGGGTATATAGACATTGAGTTCCTCGACTTCTTCAGAGCACATTGGAAAGGCAAACATCAACAGTGGCGGGCTGGCGTGGGGAAGAAAGCGAAACCGCCGTCGGTAACGGCCACATACCTGATCCCTCGATACTCGATCATTTCTGGCCACCCGCAAACGCTGTACTTCCGCGCCAGCGCATGGGAGAGCGCTCATATAAGCCTCCTTCTTCTCGACGACGAACCCTACTCTTCCACACAGGACGCACTCATAGACATCATCAACGGCACAGTTCAGAAGAACGCGGCTTCAATTGCGACCGGTATGGTACCGGGCGTCGTCGCACCGCTCGCGCACCGCGAGTGCCTCTTATATCTCGACATGGCCACCGACAAAGATGACCAGCAGGTGACGCACGTGCATCGGGATTCCAAAAGGTACAAGGACATAGCATGGGTCTTGGAGCATAACCTGGTTGCTTCCCGACTGCACGAAAAGGCCATTCGGCGCACCTTTCAGGATGGTGGCGCGACGAGCGGCGCCTCGAGGCCACCCCCAGAATATGAGTCGCTAGACACCGTCAGCACCGACGACTGGAAGGAGCTCATCGCACGCCTAGATCGGATGGTGAGGCTAGCCACGCTGGTGGCCAGCGAAACATCCCGGGGAAAGGACTTGCTGGACCGCGTGTCATACATGGGCGGCTTTCTCCTGCCTTTGTCCATCATTGCCGGCATCATGTCCATGGCGGATCCATACAGGCCTGGCAGCAGCCAGTTCTGGCTCTACTGGGCCATTGCGATCCCCGTCGTCTGTCTTTGTCTGATCATAATACACGCAGACGATATTCGGAACATAGACTACTATCTGCTGCTAAACGACCAGCAGATCGAGGAAGAAGTCCAGTCGGGCAGGGCCCTCCAACTCGCCCGAAAAGATCCATTTTGTATTGCAAAACAACAACTTTCTGAGGAAAAGGCGGAGCCACGCACTCAAATCCAGCCTGACGACTCAACCCCCGGAGCCATTTCATTTTTGAAAAGGGCTCCGAAGCAGCTATGGCGACTCCTTCCTCAGAACCTAGTCGGCTGGCTTCATCCCCCTCAGCGCCAAACAACCACTGATGAGCACAAGGTCGCTGACCAGCCTATGACGGTTGTCAGGAGGAGGCATGTAACCGGCAGGACTGTTTCCACTCCTGGGAATCCGCCCATTGTGCTGCAGATGGAGGCTAACGGGAAAAGGAAGATCTACCGTCGCGAGAAGCTGGGCTGGGGCGGTGCGCTGAAGATCATACTTGGGTTTGATACGCTTCCGCAGGAGTAGAAGCCTCGAGGCCATTGTTTTATTGGGAGCTACGTTTAGAGGCTAGAACTGAATCAGAGTTGACGAATCGTGAGCATCGTTGTTGGGGCAAACAGATTGCATTTTAATTTGATTTTCTAACAAAGTCTTCATCTCCCACTCTTGCTGCGTGTATGCCGGCAGTTGTCACACAATGTAGGTCGCGCAACGAACTGAGTTTGTATAGGGAGGGACTCGAGCTACTTTTCCAGATGTTCCCGAGCCGCACTGAGACATCCATGCTCTGTGCTCTGCCCTCAATCTACCTTCGACGGTTCGACCTCCTGCCCACCCTTCACGTAACAGAGCACCCTTTCTCCATCTTCGGGCAAAAATATGAATCTAGAATCAATAGGGACATGAAGATTGTCGCTGCAGCACCCCGACTTTACAGGCCGGTCCACCTCTTCGTTGCCCGGAATATCGGTGTCCTGGCACCCGTCGGACACGGCCATCCGCCAACTCGAGTGACAGGTTCATTGCCCCCCTTCCAGCCATGTAGTAGTCGTCGGATCTCGTTAATTGCGCCTCAGACGTGCCAACCTTCTGCGCGCTGTCCAGACACTGTTACAGTGCAGCGCCCAGTGGGGCGTGACGAATGGCAGCTCTCGCGGCATGAACAGCCGTCACTGCCTCCGCATCGGAGAGCTCACGGTATTTCTTGCATGCACCTAATCCCCGCGCCCATGCCACCCTCTTCATCGTCGGACCCTCTGAATAGGCTGTGAGCTGCACTACTTCATGATGTTGTCCTCACTTCTGACTTGTCCCGAGGGCTCCATACCACTTCTTAATTGTGGCCCTCGGCTACGTGTCTTGCATGAGATATCAACACCACCACTACTACTATTATCACCTCTCCAAGATAGCGAAAATGATACAGCAATATGCTGATTTCGTGCATTAGTAGTACTATGTGAATAAAACCTGCGGTCGTTTCTCCGTTGGCGAGATGAAGCTTGAACAGTCGCGCCAAGTTCTTGAGCTATTTCTGATACTGCTTCTTTCCATCTTCACAGTCCTATCTGCACTGCTTGTTTGCCACATCTTTTCTCAGCATGGTGGCGCCTAATTCCAAGAGAAATGTACAGGCGTCCGCCATCAACATAGGAACGGCCAGACCAACGGGGGGGGCACAAATCGTCGAGCTTGAATGGGGAGTGGACAAGCCGTGCACGCGCACGGCATTATCCTGGGACGATATTGACAATTACGAGTGGCCATTGACTACAGTCGGGCCGGAGCTGAGAGACGCAACCCCTGTCGGGGCTTTATCTTCTCAGGAGGCCGGCAAGGAGCCAGTTAGAACGACCGAGCCAGAAGTGTTCGTGGCAACGAAAAATACGTTATCTAGAGACGCATACCCGGGCGAGGCATCATCTTCTCAGGAGGCTGGCAAGGAGCCGGCTAGAACAGCCGGAACCACTCCGTCACCCCCCCAGCTACACAAGCTGGCATCCTCGCATAAGCTCTATGTGATCCAGTGTGACTTGAACGGGCATGACCACGAAACTCTCAGCTCTGTCTTTGGTGTGGACATTGAGTTTTTTGCAGCACATAAACACGGCAAGCATTACCGGTGGCGGGTTGGCGTGGGAAAGAAAGCGAAACCGCCGTCGGCAACGGCCACGTACCTGATCCCTCGATACTCGACCATTCATGGCCAGCCGCAAACGCCGTACTGCCGTGCCAGCACATGGGAGAGCGCTCACATGAGCCTCCTTCTTCTCGACGACATTCCCAACTCTTCCACACAGGACGCACTCATGGACATCATCAACGGCACAGTTCAGGAGAACGCAGCTTCGATTGCGACCGGTATGGTACCGGGCGCCGTCGCACAGCTCGCGCACCACGAGTGCCTCATGTATCTCGACATGGCCACCGACACAGGCGACCAGCAGGTGACGCACGTGCATTGGGATACCGAAAGGTACAAGGACATTGCGTGGGTTTTGGGGCAGAACCTGGCTGCGTCCCGACTGCACGAAAAAGCCACTCGGCGGACACGGCGTGGCAGTTCTCAGGGAGGGCTCGAGCATGGCGGCCTTGAGGCGCCACTCGTCGGGCCACCACCATCATACGAGTCGCTAGACACCGTCGGCACCGACGACTGGAAGGAGCTCATCGCACGCCTGGATCTGATGGTGAGGCTAGCCTCGCTGAATCAAACAGAGAAGCTGCTGGGCAGCGAAACATCCCGGGGAAAGGATCTGCAGAACCGCGTGTCATACTTGGGCGGCTTTCTCCTGCCCTTGTCCATCATTGCCGGTATCATGTCCATGGCGGATCCATACAGGCCTGGCAGCAACCGGTTCTGGCTCTTCTGGGCCATTTCAGTTCCCGCCGTCTGTCTCTGTCTGACTATAATACACGCAGACGACATTCGGGGCACAGAATACTATCGGCCGATGACCGACGAGCAGTACAAGAAAGCCGTCGACTTGAAAAAGGCAATCCCAGGAGTCAGAATAGACGAAGCCCCCAAGCTGGACGTGGACCTTCCAGTGGGCGAGACCTCAGCAGCCAAGCCAGCAGCCAGGCCCGACAGACATCGTATCAAGCAGTGGCTGAAACGTAACAGTCACTCTAAATCCTTTACACGTTTAGGACGTATGATTTTCGGATGTTGGAACAAAGCCGCTGAACCGCCTGGCTACTCACAATACGAAGTCAGCCAACCGGTGGACGAACCCATGGCATCAACACAGCCAGTCGGCCGGCTTACACCGCCCCCCCTTCAGCACCCACCAGCCGTTGGTGAGCCTATGGTCGTCGATGCGGGTGGTGATCACGGGCTTGACGACTCAAGTTTTGAAACCAGCAAGCCGATGGACGAGCCCACGGCATCAATACATTCTGAGCACCGGCGGCGGCGACGGCTTCCTCCGGATCCAGTCGGCTGGCTTCTTCCCTTTCAGCGCCCAGGAGCCACTAGTGGGCATGAGGTCGATGAGGTCGGCGACCACCCGCCTGTGACGGCTGCCATGAGGCGGCATGTGACCGGCAGAAATATTGCCACTCCTGGGAATCCGCCCATTGTGCTGCAGATGGAGGCTAACGGGAAAAGGGAGATCTACCGTCGCGAGAAGCTGGGCTGGGGCGGTGCGCTGAAGGTCATGCTTGGGTTTGAAACGCTTCCGCAGGCATATGCTTAGAAGCCTCAAGGCCATCTTTTCCTTGGGAGCTACGTTTTGGTATAGATTAGAACTGAATCAGAATTGACAAATCATGAGAATCATGGGCAAACAGAGTGAAATTTGATTTGATTTGATATTGCTCAACGTCAACGAGACTACACTAAGAGCAAAAGATGATGGGCTATTGGGCCTCTGCCACAGCATGCGGAAAAGAAAACAAAACCAAGAAAAAGCTACATATAAATAAGCATATGATCCTGCAGCAATATACGAGTGTGTCGGTAGAGGCGTCGTCTCATGCCGGCGTCGGTGACCTCTCCGGTTCCCTGGTTTGACGGATTCCGGAGTCTCTTACTTCGAGCAAGCCTGCGGTGGAGCGGCCGGGCCGTGAGTCCCGTCTGCTGACGGCGGCCAATTTACGTTAGCGTTTGCAGTCGGCGTCTTTGGAGGTGTCGCTGGGCATGAACGGAGGGCGTGGGCCGGGGTCTAAACATCTCTTCGATCGAAACGGCGCTGTGATCTCAAAAGCGGGGCTGATAATAGCCTCGGACAATACAATCGCATGTGGGGATGTGATATCATGGCATCGCGCTCCCTCCATACCAAGTTGCCGTCTATTCTGATAATCGCACTTAAATCACCAGACGATCAACTCACAACACTCAAACACAACGACATACATCATTATGGCAGCCGTTATCAAAGCCGGGCAGAAATCGGTGCTTATCACTGGGTGAGTTTCCAGCCTGGGATCATCAACTACAATGTGGCACTGACATGGCAGCTGTACGCCGGGAGGTATTGGACATGCCATTGCCGAGGCCTTTCACGCAAAGGGTGAGTGAAGTATCCAACTTGGTATTTTGTACTACCGGGCCAGCACTGACGCATTGCAAGGTGTCTTTGTGATTGCATCCGCACGCCGCATTGAAGTGCTGGCAGACCTTGCCGCCAAGGGTGTGGCCACCGTCCAGCTTGACGTCACCAACAAGGCGTCCATTACTGAGTGCAAAGAAGAAGTTACCAAACTTACCTCGGGCAAGCTCGACTTTCTCGTCAACAACGCGTACGTTAATAACCATAAATCAATTAGGAAACAAACTAATCAACAGCGGCCGCACACACACCGTGCCGGCAACGGACCTCGACATGGACGAAGTCCGTGCCACGTACGAGACCAACGTGTTTGGTCTGATGGCCATGTGCCAGGCGTTTGCACCGCTACTCATCGAGGCGCAGGGCCTGATTATCAATATCGCCTCGATCTCGGCCATGGTCCCATACATCTTTGGCGCCGCCTACTGCTCCTCCAAGGGCGCCGTGGTGTCGTACTCGCGCTGTCTGCGGCAGGAGCTGCGGCCGTTTGGCGTGCGCGTCACGGTCGTCATGGCCGGCACGGTCAAGTCCAACATTGCCAACACGGTGAAGCCTCTGGCGGAGGGCAGCCTGTACGAGCCTGTAGCGGATCTGTACGAGAAGCGGCA